>ML677342.1:6744773-6870211 GCA_007922305.1 Dermatemys mawii
TATATATATATATATATATATATATATATATATACACACATATATAAATAAAAAGTTTCCTCCATCCATTGAGCACAAAGGAGAAATATTTCCAAGCCAATTATCAGATAGTCCAGAGGTACTGATCTCATTTACACCAGCACCAACCATTCCTGATTTCTGAGACTAAAATGAGAAAGAGAATTATAATACTGCATGGGGCTGAATAAGACCAGAGTCTGTCATCTAGTTCCTTAGTTCTCACTTTAATTGAAAAGAAGTTTTAGAGCTCATTAATGGCTGTAAGAACCAACTGCTTCTGGAGAGGAGGAAAGAGGTTCTCTGCCCAAATGGTAGTTGATGAAGACATGGTGCTGCAGTGGCCCTTACTACTCCAATAGGAAGTGTGAGCCATGTACTCCCTCATTATAGCCCTAGAGTGCCGGGGAACACATGGGGAATGCTGCTACTCCGATACAAACACTCTAGTGTAGTGAGTGTGGAGGACAAAATTAGGTGATATCCCCTTTTCTCAAGGACAGCTGGCTGACAAATTATTGGTGTTTCTTGTGCATATACTGTGGGAATGGGAGGGAAGAACCTACTTGTGCTCTCTGCATTCCACCAGCACTCCACCTTGTACATATATGCCAATTACAATGGGGAAATCCTTTGTCTCTCGGGGATCCGAAGAAAGAGCCATTCTCACCTCATTGTGCCTCTGGTCCTTCCTTTCATCCTAGCACAACTTATTCATGTTGCTACCCACTTGTGTCTTCTCCCCATACTATTCTCTTAGCACAGGAGAGGTAAATGTGAGGAGTAAGAGTTCCTGCTGAAAATAAACTCATTTAACTCCTCTAGGGATTTCCATATGAAATCCCAAGAGTGTGGTAGGAAATGATGCTACATAGAGCAGATGTCCTCAGGCTTTGCACCCCATCTCCTATTTCAAAATTGGCAGAGAGGCCGTCAGTGGGATTTGGGAGAGGAAGTTCACTTAGGTGCCAGTCCTGGCCTCCCCTGGTACTGGTCAAATTTGGCTGATATTTGCACTTATCTTATCCCCTCTGACCCACCAAACAGAAAGAAGAATATGGCCCTTACAGACTTCCTCTAAAAAGCTTTAAAAATTGCTGATGAAACTAATAAAATATATTTAACCAGTGGTGTATTCTCTCAAAATAACTCCGCCCTTGTGCGTGGGGGTGTTAAGTCTCATACTTAGCAGGGGGATTATTGCCATCATACATCGTGAGCTGCTTAATTATGGTGTCTGGAAACTCCGAGGTTTCCCAGCCAAAACATTAGGAGTGCACTTTTTTCACATGTACAGAAAACTCGTTTGGCAGGCGAGTGGATGACATAGCCCTCATCACCAAAGCAATGAAGAATCAACTTTTCTTCTTTCAAAAAAAATGCCCAGAAGTTAAACACGATCTGTAATGTTTTGATAGCTGGAGTTCACGCTGAGCGGTAACTCAGCAAAATTATTAAGGCAAACTCAGGGCCTGGAGCAGAAGTGGAAGAAAAACTAGCTCTGACCGTGCCCTGTAATAGCAAGGGCAAAATGGAAACCATGACAATATTTTGATTACAGACAATAATGCAACGTGTATTATTCTTGGCCTCTTTCTCAGATCATGTCTCAGATGGATTCCCTACCCTCAGCAGTCAGAGCACTCAAAGAATCTCTAGGATTTTCCTGTTGTGAGTATTAGTTTTAAAAAAACACCTGAAGAAAGCCTTTTTCTTTTGCTGTCAAATACAACAAGCTATAGGGGGAAGCCAAGCTTTTTGTTGCAGACAAAGGCTGATTCACTACCACTGCTGTTCCAATAAGCTTTGGATCTACAGGTGGATTAGTAACAAGTTTCATTTCTTTGAAGCTTAATTCACTTATTCGCCATCACTAGAAAAAGTCTGACTGAGTCAGGAGAGTGAGTGAGTGAGTTTCATGAACCATATGCTTTAAAAGCAAGTGTGAAAATAAGGGTGGGCCTGCACCACATCCAGAGAGTCCTCACCCAGTACGGATTCCGTAGTCCAAGGCCCCTCATGGAAGGGGTTAGGTGTGTGGCAGTATATCTCAGCCATGGGACCCAGGATGTCAGTGTCCATTCCCTCCCCAGCACCAACCACTGTGGGAAAACTAGAAATGCTAAGGGCAACCTCAGACTTCATTTTTTAAAATTCTATCCTTTCCCCCTATGTAGCCCTGTCAGAGTTTTGGGGTAACTGCACCTCTGATCTCCCCTTGATGGGCTGCTCAAGGAATTCCCTCTTGGGTCTCAGAGCTCTGTCACCTCTTTTGGGGCAGTGTCTTGTGACTCTTTCCCTTCTGACCAAGGGCTTATTCTTACAGCTTCCTTGCACTTCTCTGTGTTTCTCCCAGCCGGTCTGGCTACGCTCCAGCTACTTTCCCACCCTCCCACCTCCGTCGCTTGCCGCTTTTCCCTTTCGGCCCCCGCCCCCCCCCGGCCCTGATCCCCTCCCCTCTGCCCAGATCAGGAGGGACTCGCCTGCAGAGCCAGGACTGGGAGTTGCAGCTGCCCAGCACAGGCAGGATGTGATCCCAGCTGAGTAGGGGCTAGTATGGGTGATGATCTGCCTCCTCCATGCCTCCCCTACCCACAGGAACCAGACTTTGGGGTTCGGTCAGTAGTACTGATTGGACACTGTCAGGTTCCTCTTTCGACCAGACTTTCCCTGGCAACCCTAAAAAGTCTATAGAAATCAATAGAAAGAGTGCTATTGACTTAGATAGGCTTTGGAGGAGGCTTTGAGTCCTCAAAAATATACCCTAAGCAGGAGGGTTTATTCTGAACGGATGTTCCTTTTTATTCTTACACAAATTTCAATGACAACAGCAAGAACTATATGAGAGTGAATGGAAAATGTTGAAAGGGTTTCTAATGGTTTCCCTCACCAAGTGGGGAAAAAAGAAGGTGTGTCACAGGAAAGGGTTTTTTGGAATCTTCACAACCTCCACCCCAAAAATATTTTCCTAGCACAACTCCTTGTTTGCATGTTACACGTGCATGGCTTCTACTCAGCTTCCCCCAGCCCTCCACTTCATCAGCAGGTGTTGGCGAAGGGACTCACTTAGACTTCACTGGCACTACTCAAATTTCAAATTCATACTTATCTAGGAGCAGAACTGGAAGACTCATTTTCTGATTGTTCATTTCAAATCAATAGGCATTGTAATATCACTGGTCAGACATTTGTTTCAGATGGAAGTGATGTTAAACAGGCAATGAGGTTACAGCAAGGTATTTAGAATTGAATCCCCTAAATTAATAGCCCATTATGAGACCTTTAACTGTAAGCACTGGTTTATTAATAAATGTATTCAAAATCTTGCATAATGAGACAAAATGAACTATAAAATGTTTAAATCAGCCTATTATAAGCCACCAGGCCCACACCTAGTTTAATGAAAAACCTTTTCCAATCTCTTTTTTTATCATTCTAGTTCTGAAGATTTAAACCTACATAATAATCCCCCCAGGTTTTTTTTAACAAAACTCAAAATATTTTACTCATAATTATGCACAGCCTTTAATCTCTATGGCTTTCCTCTGAACAAGGAAAAAATGGTAAGATTTAGCCTAGATGGCTGGTTTTAATTTAGGTTAATTGTTTGTATTGCATCTAGAAATTCATGTCTCAGACAATGTAATTTTATAAAGCCAGAAAGGAAGAAAGAAGAAAGCTGAAATGCTGCTTGCTCATACATATCTTTGTCTGTAACTAACCAAATAAATAATGTGAATTCAGTACATATTTCAGCTAAGGTCTGTTGCAAATATTTCCATGCTCTTATAAGACCATCTGGTCTAACACTGCCCTGACACAAGGCTTCCAACTATTGAGCAAACATTTCCAAGATGAGCAACTTTACTATGGGCTAGATTCTGAAACCCTTACTCAAGCAACTCCTTACTCTATGAGTAGTCCCATTGACTTCAATAATATTACTCATGGAGTTATAACGGTCAGGGCAGCTGGACCGGTAGTGTCTGCTGGGTCGGGTCAAAAGCAGGAGTCAAGGCTAGCTACCAAGTCATCAGGAAATGGGCATCAAAGTCAAGGCAGACCAGGTCTGAAGGCAAAGGAGCAAGACGGAACGAAATATGAGGTCTGAGGCTGTAGCAAGCCAAAGTCTGCACTGTGGCTCAGATGCTCCCTGGACAAACTTCCTAGTTCAACAGCGCCTATGGGTTAAACGGGGGCTATAGGGTTCTGTTGCACTGACTTCTTCAGGCAGTGCCTAACCCTCCAGTAACTGTTGGGTGTTGCTTTGCCTTATTCCCTAGTGGCAACATAGAGGTATCAGTCAGCTAAGACCCTGTTACCCCAGGTTCTAGACACAAATCCTTACAGAAGTAAGGTACTATTCAATGTGAATAAGGCTAGCAGATCTGGCCCTTAATCAATATCTTAGAATAATACCTGCCTGTTCTTGGTTCCAAATCATAATTAAGATGGAAAATATCTTGTATGAGCCCAGTTCTGTGAGGTACTGTTTATCCTCCATTCCCTTTGTCTTTAATGGGAGTTGACAGTGCTCAGCACCTCACAAGAGAAGCTCAGTCAGCCTGTTGCAGAATCAGGCCCAAAATGAACAGGGCAATAATAAATATTATATGGCTTCAAATCCTAAAAGCTATGGCCTGCTTCCATGGAATTCATGTGTTATTTATGCAGAAAACAAAACAAAAAATATCCTTTTATGCAATGTTTACTCTGGACATAAATTACTTGTGTCTGCAGTTTATCAAATTCTCTATTCTCCATGGGCAAATGGTTCCACTCATTTATTCTCTTTTGTTCTATGTAGTTTCCTGAATTCAAAATCACCTTTTGTACTTCTAGCAACCATTTCTGTAGAAGCTAAAGAGCCCACCATCTTGCTAAATTTCTAGGGACCTGCTGGTAAGGGTATGACAAATTACCATTCCAAGGTGTAACAGCTCACCTTCTATATCTTCTTGCATCTGGTTTCCTCCATAGATGGGCCTATTGCATGGCAGTATATAATACTGATGCCCTATATCTATATTCAGGTCCTAGAGTAGATTTTTCTCTTATCTTTTTCTGAGCCTGGACATTTCCATTTCATTGAAAACTTTAGCCCATACAAAAGTAGCAGGATCTCAGGCTAGATGATCATAATGATACCTTCTACGCTTGAAATCTATCAAGATTATAATGGAAACTATTTTGCAACCCTTATGAACAGTGGGTGCTACCGGCTGCCCACTATCATTTGTCCACAAGCATTAATGCATTGTTTAGGCTGAGAAATCAAGCCCTCGGAAGTTAGGAAATTCTATAAGTGATGGTGCTCCTCCACGGTTAATCTAGCCACACTCAAACCCTATACTTCCTATGAAATATCTTCAAAACATAGGGCCAGATTCTCAGCTGGCTTTGATGGAGCTATGCTGATTTACACTAACTGAAGAGCTGGTCCTGAAACAATACTATGTTAATGTTTATATTTTACAAGAAAAAGGAATATCTATGCAACAAAGGGTTGTTAATGTTATCTGAATACCTGAGGGGGAGAAAGAAGGGGTGGCAATGGGGTATTGAGGATTTCACTTGTTCAAATTTAGCCCATTTCAAATAATGAGTAAGATGTTTGGTGACTTATATGTGGTCTCAATCCAATTCCTAAAGAAAAAAATGTCCTCACCACAAAAGAACATTAGCAGGATTGGCACTAGCTGGCATTCTTCTTGGCATCTCAGCACAGAGACCGTCACCAGGTGGATGCTTTCTAAGCACTTCCTCATGGCCAACAGCCCCTGTCTCAGTTTCCCCCTTCACGGGGCTTTCTCCATGACTCCCAGACCATTTGTCCATTCACATCCCTTCTCATGTTCTGATTTATTAAATTAACAAATGTTCAAAATAAAGTTATCCAGTCTTCCTTCAAGTCCGCCCCATTACATCCCTGTCAGGTGTCTCTTATGCTTTTCCTGTTTGTAGTTTCACTCCACAAACCCCGGGTACCTCTGCTGGAGCCTACTCTCACCCATCAGCCTCAATAATCCATTCTGTTCTCCCTGAGAATCTTCAGGGAGCTCTCTCTTTTTGCAGTTTCCTGCTGCTCTTTATAGGAGAATCAGGTGATCCTTGCTCAGGTGTGCCTCATTAAAAATCAGGGTTGGCTACCCACCGGCCACTAGCCCATAAAGTGCCAAGCCACCCTGTTACAGAGACCAAGGATTGAATGGGCCACAGAGACTGAGCTACTATCTCACCCCTAGCAGTGGTCTCTCCAGATTAGGATGATGGTCCATTGACATTCTGCTGTTATCTGCTATGTGGCTAACTGGAAGACTTTAAGATGGACTTTTCGCAAGCGTCCAGTGTTGACCTAAATCTGCTCCCACTGAAGTCAATGGTAAAACTCTCACTAATGTGAATGGAAGCAGAGTTAAGCCAACAATGAACACTTATGAAAATCCCCCCATTAATACGCTACCTTCAATCTAACATCTTTCATGAGCACTTGCTTTTTTTAAATTTCAGAAAAACTGCACTACTGCTATGTGTACTTCATCTTTGCCTTTTGACTATGTATGCACTAAATTCACATTAATGATGCTTTATTTAAAGCAATAACAATAATACTGTTTCTTATCACCAGCAAGTGAGTACGATATTACGAACACATAATATAACAGATAAAAGTTGGGGAATCATTTCAACAGTTCTCTTCTGGGCACTATTTTGGACCTGACTCTGCATCTACTGAAGTTCATGGAAAAACTCTCATTGACTGCAGTGGGTGGAGGATCAGAGTCTTTCTCCATATCAGTTTTCAGAACAGAAAGAGAATTTTAGACAATAACTGAAATATAAAATAAAACAATCAAAACCTTACAATCTATCATGTTATTATTATTCCTTTACTTAAATATTTGAAGACACATATGTTTCAGCTGGTTCAATGCTCCATTGACTTCAACAGAGCTATACTAATTTATACCAGCTGAGGAACTTGTCCATAAAGCTAATAGTTTGGAATGGCTAGCTCTGGTAATGTACAGTATGAACATGGAACAATTGAACAGTGGAAAACTAGTTGAATGAAACTCTACTCACAGGCAAACAACGTGAAAGTCTCATACTGTTTCAGTGCATTGAAACACGACAGTTGTATGTCTGGTTATTGTGGACTTCTGCATATAGGGTAAAATTCACAGCACAAAGGCTGAGAATAAATCTACATGGAGGTGGAGAGAGGAGGTAGAGAATCTATCTTTATATCTAAATATTTATATTGTGTCAATTAGTATAGTGTCTAAGCATGGAGGTATCTAGAGTATACACCCAATCCCACTAGAGAAGTGCAGGATAGTTAGCTATGCTAACTATAGCTGTTACACTAGCCTATAGACTGAAGTAAGGGCATGTAGGGATCACAACATGATGTAGGAATTTGTGCCCATTGGACCCTCACTTCTCAAATCCCCCAAACCCTTGCTGTTTTGATCTTCATAGAGCTGGCACAGCATCTAACTTTGCTATAGACAGGAGTTCAAAGTCCCTTTGTTCTCATGCTACATCATTGCCCATCTCCCCCACAACAGCCCCACAACTGTTGTACTGTATTGGGAGGCCTTCCATAGACAAATTTCACATGAATTGATGTTATATTGTGGAATCGCACACAGTCCTACTAAATATGCTGTACATGTCTCACCGGAACTATGTTATACTATGAAAGCCTTTTATTTCCAAAATTTAACATTAAGTTTGGATTGTCATTTAATATCTACCTAATTCTGGAGTCACAGATAGGTAAGCACCTTAACTGTATACTTTAGGAACCATAATATAGTTAGTACATAAACTATATGCATCTTTAGTTCTATGCAATACATCCAAATGTTACAAACATTTCTTGAAGCATCTTTCTTTTTTTAACATTCTAAAAATGCGAGGACATGTTCTAATAACAGTTTTGCATTGACTACGGTCACTAACTATAGCAGCTCCAAACCTGAATACCCATTTGTGAACCACCACTTCCAGTCTCCTTTAATTAAGGCCTGCTATACCACAAACTATAGGTTCATTTCATCCAACCATTCTTTTTCATATGCAAAATGACTAGGATGTCTTTTATACAAAAGTTCTTATTTTACTGTCTTGCCATGTTAGATTCTCCAGTTTTTTAGTCTTCAAAGTGCAACATAAGCATGGGGCTATCTTACCTTCCAGGTGATCCACGTAGCAATATACATCATAAGTTTCATTGGGAAGACGGAATCCATATGTTCTAACTCCTTCCTTCCCCATTTTATCTCCATAGCAGCCAACTCTGGGTAGCCTGATTGGATATCTGGAATATAGTAAGTTAATATTATTGTTACAGTGTGCTAACATTTTATTGCATTTTAAGTATGAACAGATCAAGCCTATTAATCTGGGGAAAAACTGTCAAGAGACAATTTGAACAACTCACCTAACAGTTTGGTCAGACAACCAACCAGCATCGCATTGCTCAAATCCGTCTTCATATGCAGCTTTCAGCTGATCAGGGTTTGCTATGACAGCACCATTGTCCAGACAAGCCTGCTGAGCATGCTGAAAATTCAGGGTATACCTACTGGTTGCAGCACGATAGTGGAACACAACACCTACAAAGACAACAAACTCATGGTAGTGACACAAGTTGCATCATATTTGCTATATTCGTAATAGAGTAATATCCTGATACAACAATAATAAAAAAATGTGACTCCCTCCTTGTACAATAATAAGAATATGCTGTTAAAAGATATTCAGTAGTAAGTGTGATCACGTCTCCCCCTAGTCACAGCCACTAGTGACTAGATAACAGCCTGCTACTACTCAGAGTTGGAGAAATTATTTTAGCTCAAGTGGTAGAAACCTGTGATTTTGGTGAAGAAGGCCCTGGTTTGATCTCTGCATGGTGTCTGTCTCTGTAGCCCAGATTAATTACAAATGTAGTAATGCTATTTATAAACATCTGAAGATTGGTCTTTTTTATATTCTATACAATTATACTTTATTTTATGTAGTAAAAATATTACAGACTACATGAAGCTTTCTTGTATTTGGGAATTCCTGATTATGGCAATTAGCAGAATTTAGAAATAAAAAAAAATAAACTTCAGAGCATTAAAAAAAAGTTTAGTTCTAGTTAGGGGCCAATTCCGTTCTCAATATAAGTGAAAATCCCTCTGACAGCAGCAGCAGCTGCACATGCATATCTAAGAGGAGAACTAATAGATAAATTGCCCTGTTCTGTTCATTGCCTCAGAAGCATCTGGCACCAGTCACTGTGAGAAGACAGGATACTAGGCTAAAGGGACTGTTGATCTGACCCATAGCCATTCTTATGTTCTTATGACTGAAAAAGTGTACTAACAGTCAATGGCCAGAAATTGTTTTTGTTTTTGTTTTACTGTTCAAGATCATTCTTCCCCTATTGCCATGCCATTAAAGTTGAACAATGGTGGATGCTACATGATGATCTTTGAAAAATACTATATACTAGAACCTCACTAATCACTGAAGTATTCATTGCACATTGCTAAAAGTTTTGAATTAGCAAATAAATCTCTGCATTTAATGAAAAAAAGCAAGGTAAATATATTACACAATGTGCTTGTTCTTCTGTTTTGACAATTTAATTTTATTGTCATGCTTAATTATGTGCTAAATAATGTACTCTAATATATTTTGAAGAAATTATGTAGCCTTCGTAATATGAGATTTCACTACAGTTCTTTGCCATTAAAACTTTGTTGAGAAGTGCGAAAAAATCATTATTTTCTGTATGAACTCAAAAGTGGACAAATTAGAAAAGTGAAGATTAAAATACTTCTATAATTTTTATAAACAATTTTGCCCATGAGGCCAAATTTGGATCTGGTGTATTTTCAGTGACTTCTGTGGAATTAATTGCCTTAATCAAAGATCTGAATGTGAACCAGAGATGGTATACATTCATAGATTCAAAGACTTTAAAGCCAGAAGGAATCATTGTGATCATCTTGTCTGACTTCCTGCACATCACAGGCCACAGAACTT
This sequence comes from Dermatemys mawii, assembly GCA_007922305.1. Lineage (NCBI taxonomy): Eukaryota > Metazoa > Chordata > Testudines > Dermatemydidae > Dermatemys > Dermatemys mawii. The sequence continues at coordinate 6,754,839 of ML677342.1, forward strand.
CACCCTCCGACCCCTGTAACAGATCCATAACCTGTGGCTGAGTTACTGAAGTTCTCAAATCATAGTTTAAAGACTTCAAGTTACAGAGAATGCACCATTACTCTAATTTAAATCAGCATCTGGCCTATGCCACATGCTGCAGATTAATTAAAAATCCTTGCTATTGGACTTGCAATTTCATGTACCAGTTCCTTTATTATTAGATGAAGATTATCTGGGTTCCCTGATTCGGTCCCATTAAAATGTTTGAGTCTGACTTTCACCTCAGATGTGATAATTTCTGCTTCCATATCCTCATTTCTATTACCCACCCTGCCATTAACTCTAAGATCCTCATTACCCTTATTAAAAATGGAAGCAAAGTATTTGTTTAGGTGTTGGGCCATGCCTCGATTATCTTTACCTCACATCTTCTTTTGTTTTTGTTTTTTATGTATTTATTTATATGGCTATAGTACCGTTTACCATTGGTTTTACTTTCCTTTGCAATCTTCAACTCTGTTTAGCTTTTGGCATTTCTCAGTTTTCCCCTATATTTTCTGATCTCCAAGAGGCAGCTTTCCTTGCTGATCCTTATCATCTGCCATTCCTTGTAGACTTTCTACTTTCCCATAATAACCAGTTTAAGACGCTTGTTCACCCAATTTGGTCTATGAATTTTTCCCCCTTGCTTGGGATACAGGCTTCAGCTAGTTTTGCAGCTTTGACATAAAGCAGTAGTTCCCAAACTTTATCAACCTGTAAATCCCTTTCACTAAAATGTCAAGTTTCACGAACCCCCTCCTAAAAATGAATATTTCTAGGAATTTTCTCCTTTATCTGAGTATAAATTATAAAAACAGTGATCTTGGAAATATAAAATTTTGTTTTTATGATATGCTTATTACATGCTATTTATTATTAATTATCTTTATGTTATTTTTATTACATTATGAAAATGGTAACACTCTTCCAAAATCTCACTTGCAGAGCTTGTGTCACTTTGAATAAGCCTGTTATAAGACAAGGCTCCTATGTTTCATCAAGGACTATCAGATGTGAAACAGCGTGAAGGTATTTAAGAAGCCAACTCAGAGTTCCTCCTACACAAGCATTCAGGTCTTGAGCAGTCCAGGCAAACAACGCTCATTACAACAAAGCTTAAACTTATTCTTCACAGTAATTTTAAAACCATACTAGCTGCCCATTTAATTTTTAAAACAGCAAAAATATCCACCTCCCTTTCCATTTCTTATAAGGAGTCTTGAAGTTTAAATCTCCTCAGTGTGACAGATATGCTTGTTTTGGTCTGCGTAGCTCTTGAAAGTCCAAGGGCTCCAGGCTGCTGGCCCCAGGCTGCCCCGGGGTCCCTAAGGACAGCTCTGGCCACCATTAGGGAATTTTTTCCCAAGAACTTTCTGTAACATTTCATGAACCCCAGTTTGAGAACCACTGACTTAAAGTAATTCCAAGCCTCCTGCCACAGTCAGATCCTCGAGTTCTTCAGTTCAGTCCCTTTCCTTAACTAATTCCCTTCACTTTTTTAGTTTCCTCCTTTGAAATCAAGGACTGTAGTTGCAGACCTGTTTTTGTTTATTCTTCCATTCAGTTTAAATTGAATTAGCTTATTTCTCTTCTCTTGTCGTGTTTTACTAAGGAAGTTTTCCAGTCGAAATAAAAAATCTTGTGTAAAACACCCTAATCCTTTCTACGTCAATTAATTCAATGGCGCAGACAGAGAACAGGATCAGAATCTGATCTCTATTGCAGCAGTGTACATGCACCATGGAAACAATGGAAATACTCCAAATTTCTTCAGGTCTGGCCAAACTGCGTTTGACACAGGACCTAAGTGGGACAAGATCCTGACATAACTTCCATGCTGGGAAGGAGCTAAGATGGCACAGCGTAATGCCAGCTATGCTAGCTTTATGTCCCCTAGGAATTGCCCTAACCTGGAGAATTTACTGCTGTCTAATTAGGGCAGATTTACAGGTCATTTGTGCTGCCTAAGCTGTATAAACATGTGGGGCTTTGGCTTGGTGGATCATTTCTGTTCATGGTCTCTAACTACAGTCCCAACAAGCCCACACCCAGAATGGTATGCAGAAGAATACTGCAGAGCTCTGCCTTGAGATACCTATGCAGGCATGGGACTGTGTGACAGGGTGCTAGTAGCAGCTATATATGGAGAATTTTGGAAGCAAGCATCCTGGTAACCTAGAACACCCAGGACACTGGGTTACTCCTGGGGGAATTCTGCACCACTGCGCATGCACAGAATTTATGTCCCTTGCAGATTTCTTTGCTTCCTCACAAAAAAAATAGATTTCTGACAAGGAAGCAAAGGGAAGCCACAAGAGTAGTCATGCAACCCTCCCCAGCAGTATGTTTCAGGTGGCCAAGGCAGCCAGCAGAGAGGTAAATCACAGGGCAGGGGGCAGGACTGGGGAAGACTGATGGCTTCTACCCTTGTGCTGGGCTCACCTGCTAATCCCATATGGACTGGGGAGGATGGACTTCCTCTTCCCTTACGGCATCCAGGGCCAGGTCAGACCCAACCCCACCTGCAGGAAGCTCTGCAAACTCTCTTCCCCTCCCACTCTCCACTTCCTACACCCATCACTCCTCAGCTGCAGGGGGCAGCATCTCTGTACAGGGAGCTGCTCCCCCATCTGCCCAACCCCTGTGCATCTGGACCTCCTCATACCCAGACCCCCATGCCGAGCCTCATTCCCCCCGACTCAGAAACCCCTCCCTCAAATGAGCCCACTCCCCCTGCACTTGGACCGCCCCGACGAGCCACCCCACCTGGATCCCCACCCCACCAAGCTCCAACCAGCTGCACCTGGATCTCCATTCCACTAAGTCACACTCCCCCAGCATCTGGAACCCCACACACTCAGACCCACCACCAATCTCTATTGCCCCCCCACACACCCAACCCCTGAGCCCCAATTACCTTCACCTGGACCCTCCTGCCAAGGCCCATTACTGTTGCACTCAGAACCCCCAAACAAGCCTCTGTGCACCAGATTACACACACACACCCATATCCAGAACTCCCACTGAGCTGCCTGCTCCCAGATTGCCCCACACAGAACCCTCTCAACCCACATCTGGATCCTTCCACACTAAGCCCCTCTCTACTTGGATTCTGCTGAGTCTGCCTGCCCACACCTGGTGCTGTCAGGATTGGGTGCAGCCTCACTGTTGAGTCCACATCCCAGATGGGACATGTGCCGTGATCTCCCATCTCTGTGCAGGCAGTGGCCTGTGCTCCCCAATACCATAATGGAGCCTCCACATTTATTTGACAAATAAAATTTGCAGAATTTTAAAATATTGTTTGCAGAATTTTCATTTTTTGGCACAGAATTTTTATTTTTTTGGTGCAGAATGCCTTCAGGAGTACTGGGTGTAGTTAAAGCAGGAGGGACAAAGATAGTGTGGAGCTGGAAGGGTAGAAGGGATCTCATTTGCACCTGTGGGGAGCCTGATGAGCTAATGAGGTAATTAGCTCACCAGCTGAATAGCTCTGTGAAGAAAGCAAGCCATACAAAAGGCTAAGCCAGGAAACCCACTCTACCTGATTGCTGCTATGTTGTAATGTACCTGGGGAATACACAGTAATAAAGTCTCTGGGTAGACATACCCTGGAGTATTGTGCATGCTGCTTAATTCACAAAGAGGGATTGCCAGACAGAATTTCCAGGAGTTTAAGGGGGAGCCTATTCACAGACAGCAACAAATTGGTTCTGGTATTTAAAGGAGAAATGCAACCCAATACCCAAGCTTCTGGGGTTTTAGAAAGCATACTGCACATTTTGTAAGTTATTTTTAAAAACTCTCTTTATGCAGTAGTATAGATTGCTGCTAAGGAGCCAATGCTGATTTACACCAGCTGAGGATCTGGCCCAATGGGTTCTATTCTTAATAATATGCATTAATGGTCCAGTTTTTTTAACAGTATATGTTACTTGATATTGACTTTATATAGCTCAGTCTGAAAACATGTAAAGTGAGAATTATGTGAAACTGTTTGGTCGTCTGGCTGGTTTTTAATCTTCACAAAAATGTCATTTTGACACTGATTTGGATTCATGCCTCACAACGGTCTGCACTTCTGATAGATGCCTGACCTGATCTAAAACAATTTAACTTCTATAGAGGAGCTCTGCCATTCCATGCAAACAGAAAAAGACATGGTAAGGCAGCAAATATGTGGGGGGATGATGACAGTACTTCATTTTCATTTTTCAAACTTCACTTTGCAGTAAGTACATGAGTGCGTTCCCAATGACTGACCATCTCGCCCCCATGTCTGAAGTAATAGTTTATTTTGTAAAAATTGGTACATGTTGCTAATCACTGTAATGTCTAAATAAGGCAGTATTTAAGAATTAATAGTGGTGCCAATTTAAAGTAGCTCCCTCAATGTTCAGAGAAAACCATTGGACATTTGTGAGACTTGGACAAGAACTTAGAGAATGCTTTGTTCTCTTCAATCTGATCCAGAAGGTAAACTTCACCTATTCTTAGAGTATAAGACTCTCTTGCTTTTCAAGTGAGGAGCCAATGGACATAAAGGATCCTACAGGATGAATAGAGAGTAGAACATCAGTATGTATAAGCCTGTGTAATGGCTGCAACAATTAGAAGACCCCCTGGGGCTAAGGAGATTAAATCACAGGACTTCCATTGTTTCAGATGGCCAGGGAGAGAGAAGGCAAAATCCATTGCCCAAGATTTAGCACTTTTAAAAATTTGTAAAGGATTTCCCCCTGTTTTAAGAAAGAAAAGGCAACAACAAAGTTGTCCTAGGAGCAAATAAAGCAACTTGAAAACATACTAGAACAGTGCTGTGTTGTCACTGAACATCTGGCAAACACAATAAATATAATTACAGGAAGAAGCAGCAGTGTCTGTAGGAGAGAGCACTTAAGGAAAGTATGTTGCTGTATCCAAAATTGTAAAGAACTCATTTTTGGGTGAGCTCAAGGGTGACTTTTAATCAATTACCTGTTTGTTATATTTATGGAGAAAAATTTAAGGAAGGATATAATTCTTAAGGTAGTAATTTAATTAGAAGAAAACAGATCTGTTGTTTCACATACCTGGGCTGCAACACTGGTTGGCTATTTGCCAGTATATTATGCTGAAAAATCCCTTGGTGTTACTAGTAAGGGCTCCAATAATACAGCTGTCACATTCCTGTGGCCTACAAATTAAAGCAGACTTTCTGTGGTGGGCTCATGCCTTAGGAACCTGTGCCCTCCAATAGTCTGTCACAGCTGCATTTGGCAAGCTTCACAGACCACTGAAGGATTTCATTGGTCGAATGTTTGATTTAACTTTTTAATAATAGGAACTGATGGGAGTGGGGGAGAGTTGTTAAAAAACAGGGGCAGTTATTTTGTTGCCTTGTATCAGTGTCAGGTGCCCAGACTATAAAGGACTGGGGGAAAGATTTGCAAAGCTGGCATTGTGGGGAAACAAAGAGTGCAACTGTCTGGTAAGCACAGTCCTGATTAAGAGGCAGTGTGCAGACATACCTCTAAATGCCCCTCATTTTTGTCCCAAAGTTAACTATGAGCCACACAAGTTTGGTGAAACCCCTCAATTTTATTGTTGAAAATCATATACATAAAAAAAAGAATCACAAAATAGAGGTTATATAAAGAGTCGATTATATGACTGGAGGAATATTTGATTTGTGTCCTTCATTTTAGGTTTTGGTCACAAACTACTTCCTACACATAGATCTTCACAGCTTGAGTGGGCTAGATACAGTGTTGCATGACCCAAGCAGGAATACATTTGGCGCTGATTAACAGTATGAAAGGGCAGTGGAACAATGACTACACTCCTGTGCACCCAACCTCCTCCTCCTTCCTCAGTGGGGATGGCTAGTATCTGCCTGCACAGGGACTATGCAAAGGACACTATGGGATCTTCTTGCATCCTCTCCATTTTGCTAACCTGCACAGGGATGTGGACCTGAATTCTTATGGAAAGATCTTTGGCCATTCTTCCAGAGGCTTTGGCATGCTGAAGCAGTTCCAGTCAACTGGAAAGCTGCACAGCACCCAGTGACTGCTCTTAAGTAGGGGAATACTCAGGGGTATACAACCCCTCCCATATGACTGGGGGGTACTGTAGGGTGGGGCCAGGATGTACAGTGCTCCAGAGTTTGGCTTGGGTAACTTAAAGCAGTCATCGGGCTGTATTCCAGAAGCCATTTTGCTGGTCTCAGATCAGAAGCACAGAACCATGGCTCAAAGCCATCCTTCCCTCTCCTCTCCTGAGCTGTACTAAGCATAAACCTTTAGTCTTTTCAACCAGCTAATTACTTCCCTCCTTTCAGAGTAGTTCTCCCTTGTTCCTTTTTACTCCTGGCAGGCGTACTGGGGACAGAATCAGAGATCCACTTTGAAAACTCAGCCCAGAGACTGTGAGCAGCAGTGGAGAGAGGGAGTAGCCCGTTCAGTTAGAAAGAGAGCCCAGGAGGTTAACCTCCAGCTATGATCGGGATATAAGATAGGCAATTTTAAAAGATTAACTAAAACAGTCTTTCTGCAAATGCTGTATTTAAGGGCTAAGCAATGAGAGCTCAGATTTCAGAGAGAACAAATCAATTAGATATAAACATAAAGTCTCCAAGGGCTGAAAGCACAATAAAGTGGCATTATTCCCACATTAGGAGCAACTCCTATTTATTATCATCATAATGCCTGCACCAAAGGAGAGTTTGCATAAAAATGAAAATATGAATTACAATCTCTCGCTCCTTTCTTCTTTACATTTACTCTACATCTTTAACAGCTGCTTCTCCCCACTATCTAGGTCAGGATTTTAAACATATGTTTTTCCATACTTGCTTTCTCTGTTTTCACCTAATACCTGAAAAGTCTGCCAGGCTTGCTGCTGAAACAAATAAAAACAAATAAAACAAGATCCATGGAAACAGCCCCTCCCCCACGCCAGCCGGTGAGACAAGGACAACATAAAGTCCTTGAAGAGAGAGGCTGCTGAAAGAGGCATTCACTGGTCAGATATAGACAAGAGCAAGAAATGTGCAAGGATTCCACTTGCCACCCTGAACTCCCTAACTCTGCAGAAGTTCCCAGGCAGGTTAGGAAAAAAACAGCTGAACTTTTTTTGCAGAGATTTTTCATTTTCTTTTCCATTATATTTGGCCTTACTGTTATATTTTAATACCATGGTATGATACAAGAGGATCAATTTAACAACATAACCATATTCTGAGGAGCATAATAATAAATATTTTGCACTTACATAGCATTTTTATGCACAGATCTTAAAAAGATGGATTATTGTCCACATTTTTTAAAAAGGGTAAGCTGAGTCACCCTCTAGGACCCATTCCCACTTGTAGGGTCTCACAGCTTGGGCCTCAGCTCGAGCCCGAACATCTACACTGCAATTTTATAACCACATTGCTCAAGCCAGGAGATCCAGGCCAGCCACAGGTCTTTCATTGCAATGTAGACATACTCAGAGGCCTGATTTTCTGAACTTCAAAAACCCAAGGTCAGACAACATTGCTTATGATTGGGCAAATGAGTATGTAGGTATAAAGACAGCCAGTTAATTTACATACAAACATGTGCATGTATATTTGCAGCAAATGCACATACAAATTAGACATGCAATCACATCGTCTTTTTTTATTTTATTTTATTTTTATTTTTTTGCAGGCACCCTTAGGCTTCTGAGGTTTTGAAAAATCAAGCCCTAAATGTTTTATAGTTTACTTTCAATGACTAGTAGTGGAGTCCAGGTTTGTATAAACTGTGTTAGAGTAAATGGATAATCCGCAGACACCTCTCCGTCCTTCCTTTGGAACTACCACTTTCACTCACAGCATAGTCCATCACTTGTAACACATGCTCATTTGATGTTGGTGGGATTCAGTGGACTTAATATACCTATTAAATCTAGGGGAAATGCTGAAAAAGGCTATTCAAAAATATATGTTTATTTTTATATGCGTCCACTCAGGAAGCACTAGTCAGTTTCTGTATGTTTTATTTTGTATGGGTCCTCCAAGTCAAAACCCAACAAGGCAGCTGTCTCGGGTTATTTAAGTACCTTTGCTGATACTGGGACATAGATTTTAATGCCAAAAGGGGCCATTATGATCATTTAGTCTGACTTCCTGTATAACACCTGCCATAGAAGTTTCCCCAAATAACTGCTAAAGCATATCTTTAAAAAAAAAATCAATCTTGGTTTAAAAATTGTGAGTGATGGAGCATCTACCATGACCCTTGGTAAATTGCTCCCATGGTTAATCACTCTTGCTGCTAAAAATTGTTTCCAGTTTGAATTTGTCTAGCTCCACCTTGCAACTGCTCGATGACGATTCTCCATTTACAGTTACACTTTGAGACCTCTCAGTTAGCCATTTTTAAAATCCATTTAATGTGTACATATTATTTTTATATCATTCTAGTTTTTAAACAAAATGTTTTTAAGATGGACCTGTTTTGAACATCCATTCAAACAAAAAGAACGTCAGGAATTGCTTGGAACAGTGGGCCAGATCTTTAGCTGGTACAATTTGATGTAGCTCAATTGACTTCAGTAGAGTTACATGCCTTCACAGTAAAGCTACAAAGCTAAGATCTGGCCTGGTATGTTCAGCCATTTCTAACAAGTGTATCAAATTTTACTGGATGTATCCAATACATCACTGAATGCACTTAATAATGTTGGCTTTAAAGGGTAGCAATATGTCATAATGATTAACAGCAACTTTGATCATTTTATAAACATCTTTCTTCCAGAAGAATCCCAGATTGCTTTACAAACATGTCCTTTTATCCATCATTCTTTGGGTTTTAGAGCTATCCTGAATGAAATGAAAAAATTCCACCTTCTGAATCACCAGTAACATTTCTTCCAGTCAATGGAGGATTTTGCAAAAATTTCCCACCATCACTAATATGGGTTCAGCTTCACTGGCATTAGCCATTTTAAATAATCCTAGTATAGAAAAGGCTCTAAAGGTCTCACATCCAAGAACTGATTGCAGCTCCATTTAGTTTATAAGATCTGACAAAAATACAGAGCAAAGTGGTCTGATGTTTATAGGCTTTGTAGTTAACATCCTTTACGATGAAAAGGAGAAGGTGGCTCAGATGCTATACTAATAATGGGCAAATAAAAAGCCAGAGGCAGACAACCATTTAAACATATGGTTTAAACGAGAAGGACTTGTGTTTTCTTTTTAAAATAAAAGCATAGGTAATAGCGAATATAGAACAAATCATCGAAACATTCAAAAGGCCAGACTTTCAGCGAGGCCCCAGCAATTTTACAGTCAAAAAGGCCCATTCTCTCTTCACACCTACAAAAAAGAGCATCTGCCTGTACAAACTGAAGAACTAACCAGATGATTTTCCTCTTCTGTACTAGAGCTGGCTGAGTTTTTTCAAAATTTAGACATTTCAATGAAATGTCAAAATTTAGAAAAAAAATTATGGAAGTGTGGAATTTTGAAACAGATATCTGTGATTCTCCCTCCCCTATTTTTTTCCACCAGATCTAATTTGTGCACTGTTGCAGGCTAGCTGGCCCTTCAGAGTTAGCCATGCTCAGCCTTGCCTGGGACTCGTAGCTAGCGTAACACCAACAGACCTTAATCGTCAGCGGGCAGGATCAAAATGGGCACCGCGGGAGTTTAGTGCATGAACCTCTACTACATGAGCTAAAAGCCAACTAGCTGTTAGCTAAGGCCGTAGAGCAGACTCATTAATCTCTCTGTCACCTTTAAGTGGTCTTGGTGCCACTAGATGGGACAGAACATCACATCCAGGAGGTGTATGGATTACAGTAGCACCAGCTGATGGTGATATGGCAATTTAATAATAATTACTGAATCCAGCTATGAAAGGGTTAGGAAAAGACTATACAGAGTGAAGAACACAGTTAGGAAGGGATAGAAAGACCACAAAGAAAACAGGACTCTCCTAAAAGTTGGAACAGGCTCTGACTCCAGCAGGTGGTAGCCCAGAGCTTAAATAAGTAGGAAGTCAGGTGGAAGGACCCATAGGGAGCAGCATAGGTTCCAGTAGGGGAAGCCCTGAGCTAGGGCCTACAAGGAGTAAGGAGATCCCTAATGGGAGCTGCCAGAGTCTCTGGGAAAGGAAGGCAAAGAAAGGAAGCCTGTTAAGACAAGGAGCAACAAAGGACTGACTCTGAAAGAAGGGGGAGCCCTGAGGGAGGGCCAGTGAGAACACTTCAGTGAGAACCTGAGAAGACCAGAGAGCTTATTAGTTTGTGCCTCACATGACTGTCACAGCACGTTTTACTGAGAAAACCTGGGAGAAAGTGTCCTCCAATGAAGATTGCTTTGTGTTTTCGGTATTGGGCAATGATATAACGTGTCCTACCATAGTTTAAGTGGATCAAATAAATAGTTCTTTATTATTATTATTTATTCTTTACCGAACCGACAATATTTTCAGTGCTATACAAACATTTAAAAAGACACTACTCCTACCCAACAAGATTACAATCTAGTAAAAAGCAAAACAGTTCACACACACATTACTGTACATCACAGTCCTGGAGAAAAGTGGTATAGGAATCTTGTAGAGATCATAGTTGAAAAGTGATGAAGTAGCAGTATGTCTTGAGGAGGGATTTAAAGGTGGTGAGGCAGATCACTTAGTGAATAAAGGAGGGAGATTGTTCCAAGTATCAAAAAAGCATCAAGAGGAAAGTAGAAGGATACAACATTGGAGTCTTGGGAGAAAGAAGGGGAGCAGGAAGAAATGATGGCAGACAACTAGGAGCATATTTCTCAAGGATGCTGAAGCACCTCTAAATGCTTTGACTTTCCGGTAATTGTCCTTTCCATTTTAACTAGATATATGGGATCATTACTATCTACAAATATATTAACTAAATCCTTACCATCAACAGCCAATGAGATGACATCTTGGGTGTCTTCAATTCCATACATGACATCACAGCGGTATACACCCGCATCGCTTGCACGTAGTTTAACCATAGTCAGTGAAGCATCGCCAATATCTTCCGGGTGGGTTGGAACAGACACTCTGCCTTTGTAGCCTTGCCCTATTTTGATATTCCCATTTTGGGCCACCAGAACAGTGGTTTCTTTCACATCTTTTCCAGTTTTATCCTGTTCAACCTTTGACCATTTGATTCGAAGAAATTCACTTGTATTGTTGTAGCTGGGGGGTAAAGTAGGCAAGGTTGAAAAGAAGCAAGGTAGGGTTGCTCTTCCAGAAAGGGAACCCTTTACAGGGGGGCTTTTTTCCACTTTAACTAAAAAAAGAAGGGAAAAAATCATATTAGTGGGTCAACAAAATAAGAACCAGATCAATTCCATTGCAATTTGAGGATTAAAGCTCATGTGGGGACTGATTCTCATGTCCTTTATGTTGGTGTAAATCAGGACTACCTTCACTGGAGTCAATGGAAGAAACTCAGAGGCAGTGTGGTCCACTGGACTAGGATTTGGGAGAGTCCTATTCTTGCCTCTACCTCAGCCTACTTGGTTAACCTTGGGCTAATCACTTTATCTCTCTGAGCCACAGTTTCCTCCTATGAAAAATGGGATTAACATTACTGCCCACTTTGTAAAGTGCTTTGAGATCTACAGATGGAAGAAGTAGGTATGGTTGTTATGCAGAAGTAAAACCAGTATGAGAAGAGAATATGACCCATGGCCTTAAGAACATTACAACTCTGAGAACCCACCCATTGTTCTATCAAAGGTTAACTCATTTTGATCTGTTAAACAATAGTCTTTCCAGTGAGATTCTCCCAACTATTAGTTCTTTTTTAATTGTTTGCCTCTTTCAGGCTTTAACGTGTTGCTGAAAGCAAATATTTTAGGATGTTCAAATAAAGAAGGAAATGAAGCACATGGAGGTCCCTTCGTGGCTCAAACTTGTAATTATAGGATTTTTATCATAACTTTATGATATCTCCAGCTGCAAATACTTTACAGGGAAATGCTTCCACCAGACAATATCCTTAGGGGAAAGTTGGCTACTGTTCACCCAGTTTGCCTACAGCATGTGTCTGGAGAAAGGATTTCTGTTTACTACCATTACACACCAGCTCTTAATCCTCATTAAGTTATTAGGTATGGTTCAATAACATCATATATGTATATTTGTCTCTTTCCTTTTCCACTGGCCTGCTCTATAACTCTTTCTCTGAAAGGCTGAAGATAATGGTCATTTATTTTAAATGAACTAGGGTTCATAGATTACAAAGATAATACCTGCAAACTAATATTGACCACCAAGAGTGTGAGGGAAGAAACAAGTGCTGTCAACACATGGAAACTATTTAGTTGTTCATTAGTTGTCAAAAATGACTTCTATGCTCATACTGTAGAAGATTCTAAAGAAAGAACGATAACACCTGGCTATTTCAAAACTACTATGTTGCAAAGCATTTGAATTTTGGTTACATTATTTTTTTCAAAGAGGTATAGAAAGCTCTATACAGCATATACTTTAAATGGTCACATCTCTCCTTACTTAAGTGTTGATATTATACTCATCACCTTGGTACCTGAGGGTTTCAATATTACAAAAATGTATTGAGATTTAAACACTTACTACAAACTACAATTAAGGTTTGGAGACCATAGTTCTAACAAGAGTCTATTAGTAAAAACAGGGAAAGACCAAGACAATTCAGATACAATAGCCAAAAGAGGAAGGATCTGGACCTTCATGTTGGGTAAAAATCATGAAGGTTCAGGTTCAAATGCTCTTACTCATGTTGCCTTATTGCAAGAATATTCCCACTGAAATCAATAGCTCTGCCTAGGGAGTCAGGGGCTACTCAACCTGAGAAAGGGTATCAGAATGTGGCCCATCATGGCACCAATGGATAATAAACTAAGAGGGCATGATTCTAATCTGAAGTTCTCCATTAGGATAAATGCCATTGTGTCTGATTCTCCATCCATTACACCAGTGTTGTGCTAGTGTAGCTGCAATGTATTACATGGCAGTAAAATTGGTGTGAGACTGCAAAATCAGGACTCTAGATTTTAGTGGAGTTACCACCAGTCTATAAAAGTGTGAGATCAGAATCACTCTCAAAATATTTCATATTTCTTATGATGTCTGGTTGCTTTTTTAAAAATGTATATCTTCATTAAAGAGAATATGTAAAAGAATAAATACCTCGTTCTATTTATTTTGCCTGTCAGAATTTTAATAATCTTAAGAGACAGTTGGTGGTGGCTGCAGTGAGCTGCAATATCCGCACTGATCCCTGAGGAAATTTTCTCCTTAAAATTGATATTTACATGTTGAGTTGACTGAAAGCTCTTGGCAGCGACCATATCATTATGATATACAGTTTATATCTGTTCCAATCTAGGGCAACGTTGTGGGAAGAAAGGAGACCATGTGGCCACAAATACATCCATCTACTTTACAAAGTAAGTATCCCAGAGCACTTTTATAATAAGAGTACTCTCTGTTCTGACTTGCAGGCTAATCAGCCTAAGTCTGTTATTAGATAAATAGGATTTAAAAAAAAAAAAAAAGTTACTTTCCCCATTTGGGAAAAAATGTTTGGCAGTTAAACATGGGTAAGTGATGCTCCTGCACTGTTCCAAAAACTTTATTTCCTGTGGCAGCCCCTGCTAGCTATTCAAGCATGATTTATTGTCCACTGCTGAAGGCAGCCTTTTCTTCTTTTCTTAACCCTTACGCCCCCTTCTCCTGCTTCAGCATTTTCCCTCTGACTAAAAGCACAGAATGCTATCTCTTCCCCAGATACTCGTAATGTCACTTTGCAGACCATTCTTTAATAAGTACAGGTCCAGCAAAACAAATGGTCACCAGGGACAGCAAAGGACAGGAAGAGGTTCAGTTACTGCCTGTGTGCTTGTCTGAAGCTGAGAGGGCAGATATTTGCCAGTTTGCCTAGATCAACAGCTCTCCTAGACTTGACAATAGAAGTGCTGTGAAATCTGGACATCCATTTTTCCAGCCCCTTTACCCAATTCCACAGCCACGTGAGACCTAAAAGCACTAATGTCTTTGTATGTATTAAAAAGAAACATGGTTTTGAAATGACCAGCCATGATGGTGATTAATACAAGCATTTTTCTATTGCTAAATGGCATATAAAGAACTTTTCCATACAACTGGTTAATGGAGGAAACCCATGAACATACTGAGAGACTTCAGTTCAAATCACTACAAAGAGCCATACCTTGCTCAAGCAAAATTGCCAGTGAAGTCAATGGGAACTTTATCTGAGTTAGGACGGTGGGATCAAGCCCAAAGAATCACAGGGTAGTCAAGTTAGGGGGCCTCACTAAGTAATCGGTCATAACTGTCAGAGTACTTGCCTTCTTATCTAAATCTAACTTTTAATGATCAGTTTATCACTAGCCCTAGAATAGGTGAATGGGAGAAGGAAGGCATAAGAAATCTTCCCCCCCACTGTGGCCCCATGCAAAGAAACGTCAACCACGATCCCTGTATTTTAAAGGCTGAAGACACCGCTCCTTCCTACTTCCCTAAGGGTGCAAATCACTTTAAAGAGAGATGGAAAGAGGCTGAGCAATGGTTCCATCCCTTCCACATGGAGCAATCAACTGCTCAGGGGGGACCAGGTGCACGGTCCAAAGGGATAGAGCATTTATCAGGTAGCTGGGGAAGGGATCATGCCTTAGGATTATACTAGAGTGCTGCCCTGCTGTGGTTCCCAATGTGAGCCAGTGTTTTACAGTGCAACATGGCCTTATGTTGCAGCCAGTCCTGATCCCAATAAATGACAAATGAAGGTCTGTTTATTTTTCCTCACACAAATTATCGGGGGTGGGGGGTGTTCTTCCTTCATTTATTTAACCACACTGATGTACAGGATCATGCTAAGGGCCAAGCTCTGTGGATTTAACTGTGAGTTTCCCTACACTCTGGTGGTTTTCTTGGAGCCCTCTCATTACATAAACATAGGGATTTTGGTGTATTTAAAAGTTGCAGAACAGTTTCATCTTCAACTTGCTGTAATCTTCTACCAGTCAAGAGTTAGTGTACCCTGCTGCCAGGCAGTTATAAGGATTGTGGGGCTGCATAATTAATTAAAAGAAAGTAGTTAAGAACAGGGAGCTCAGTGAAGCTATAAATTCCATACCACTGCCTCCTGGAGCTCCCTGATAGAATTTCCCCTTTGTGAACTTCTGTCTTGAATAAAGCTGATCTCCTTTTGACTTTAACCAGAATTCCAGCTAGCTGTTATTTTGGACCTTGCCTCAGGTTCTCCCAGTTCACAATTTGGGTTGTAAAAGTCAGCTCATCTTATCAGTGAAGTAGGGCTTGCTCTCTTTCTTTTGAAGTTGGACACAAAATAAAATATTTGCTCCCTGCCTGAGAACAAAGACTCTTGTACAATCCTTACTTTTGCTATTTTAGGGTAAAAATTTTATTTTAGGGTATTATTTAGGGTATTATTATTTAGGGTATTATTTAGGGTATTAGGGTATTAGGGTATTAGGGTATTAGGGTATTAGGGTATTAGGGTATTAGGGTATTATTTAGGGTATTAGGGTATTATTTAGGGTATTATTTATTTAGGGTATTTTAGGGTATTTTAGGGTATTTTAGGGTAAAAATAACAGCAACACCCATTGATCTGTATGGGGAAAAGATCTGGATCCTATTGGAAGGAATGTCCTCCAGAAGGAGAAGGTGCTGAGAAGAATAGTCTTGCTGTGTAATTAAGTTTAAGAGAACAGAAACACTGACACTGAGTAATCAGACAAAAATGTGTTCTCATGGACTCAAGACGAGGAAGACTTTGTAGCACCTTAGAGACTAACCAGTTTATTTCCGCATAAGCTTTCGTGGGCTACAGGCTATAGCCCATGAAAGCTTATGCTGAAATAAACTGGTTAGTCTCTAAGGTGCTACAAAGTCTTCCTCGTCTTATTTACAGATCCAGACTAACACGGCTGCTAATCTTAAACCCATCATGGAATCAAAGATCCTATTTATGTTAAGCCAAATTTACAGGGGAACAACAATTAAAACCCTTTGTTGAGAGTTCATCAATAGTCTGACTACGCATACTCTCTATAGTTAGTCTAGTAGCAACCATAACAAATGCCTATGATCTCATGTGCTCTATTAAATCTGATTTCTTTACATACTGAGCCTAAGCAAACTCTGTTCATTAACTCTAAATCTTTTAAGAAGGAAATTCAATACTTAAGAATAAAACAGTGTTAGATTGTTACATTAAATTTTAAAAAAATCAGGACTACCTGTAAGAACATGTATGGAGCTTTGAGAATGGAGGTAATAAATTGAATCCCAACAAAAACTTCACTGTTTTCCTACCAGATGGTTTGTGGTCTGAGCTACTACAGTAAAGAGAGGGAGGATGTAAACCAGGCATAGAGTATTGAAGGATCAATTACTTCTCATACTCTGTCAGTAAATCATAGAAAACCAGGCAAATGTATATTCCATCTGCAGACCTGAATATTATAGCACACCCCTACGTACGTAAATATAATATACAGGCACAAATAGATGTTTATCATGTATTAGTCACAGACTCAAGCGTCAGACTGCTACTGAGGGGATTTTCTACTTTTTTCAGGATTATAGGGTCTTCTTGAAATCACACTCATTCGTGACATGACAAATGAATGTTTAAATCGGGTAGGTAGATTCCCACATTCATCACACTCACTAGTCCAGTTTGTAACCTAACATACTACCCCATCAGCTAGTTCAAAAGTGAATGAATGTCATGCTAGCAACCAAAGTAAACGTTGTCCATTAACTTCTGTCATTAATCCTTTATGTGCACTAGAGCAAACAGCACAGGTCCCGTGATGGGGCACTCCTTTGACCCCACAGGCTTATGTGGGACTTCCTGCTGTTCCGCTCCCAAAAATATTTTATGGGAATTAAGGATCTTTAAAAAACTACACAAGAGCTTCTACAATTTACTTTTAAAATGAGAATGCTTTTGTTTCTACATAAAAATTATGAGCTTACATTGCATATGTGTTAGGTATATATGGATAGGGCCAAGAACAAGGATGAGAGAGATGATAAAATGAAAAAAAGACTAGAAAAATAATTGATGATGAACATATAAAATATTGAATATCTGTAATCCACTGTGTTACAAATAAGGTTGGAGTTTTGTCATGTCTATCATGGGAATCTTGGATTTCAGGACTTATATGTTAAAAAAAATCCTTTAAATAAAAATAAATATCCAAACCAAGCATTTTAGGGACTTTGGCATGGCAGGGGAGTTGGTTGCAGGGAAGATGTGATGACAAGCAGTTGACTAAACCACACAGAACCTAGACTGTTGCAAACATTTAACCTGGATCTGAGTGACAGATTATTAGAGAACAAATGCAATGCAGTGACACACAGGACCACACCAGTGGAAGACCAATGATAGTTTTTACTCCATGATTGATAATGGTTCTTCCCCAGATATACCGAGAGAATTACATAGTGAAGAGGCCAGATTGGGTCTGCAAAGTTTGGGTCATGTGAAGTAACTCCTGCCCTCTAAAATGGCATTACACACATGAGCTCTATTCCTGACATTTGTCCTAGAGTGGAAAATAATGACTACTTGAGATATAAACCAATCTGTTGACATTAAATCTGTTGGAAAGTATTTTTCCCATTTCTTTTGCCCTCTTCACAATGGCCATTCTGCGAGGTTTTCTTCAAATTGCTATGATAAAACTACAACTCTAAATGAATAAGAGACATAGCATTTATATTGCCTTGCTAGGGGTGGGACACTTTCCATCTGCTCCCACCAAGCTACACACTGATGATCACCAGCCAGAATCTGGCCCAATATTATTGTTCTCTGCTGAACTAGATGTTCATCAGTGGGTTGCTCATGTACTGTAAATCCCATACTGGAGAATCTTTGAGCCAAATTAAGAAGTGTTAAAAGGTGGTATAAATTATACATCAGTAACTTGGTGTGCATGTGAGTGAGAGTAGAATTACACAGTATGGGGCAGGCGGGCACAAAGGTATCAGGAACAGAAACGAATAGCAATGTATAATGAGGCTCAGAGCCGCTTTATCTTGTACATTCTTCTTCCTGATAGTTGCTTTTCCTGCTAAAACCTCACCCTTTTGCCTCTCATCACATGAATTACATCTCTTTACAGAATATAAATTACCCCCATTTATGTCACTTTTGAAGTTAGCTTGTTATGCTTAATAGCTCTTAGTTTCACTATATCTTATGCTAGATATTTCTATCTTAATGGAACAATACAACTCACTGGATAAGGACTTCTAAATTCATCCTGGATTCTTTGGCATGTAAACTCACTTTACAAATCTAAAACCCCTTTCCATAATGATTTCCCATGCCTAGTAGCCCTCACATAAACACTACATAAAATATAAGATCCATCTCTCTCCCTGGTATGCAGTACTTTCAGTTACATTGCTAAGTAAAACTTGAAAAGAAGGTTGCCATTTACTAACCAAAGAAGTCCCAGATCTCAAGGGAAAAAAACTTACAAACTTAGTTGTCTGCTTCTGACCCTCTCACAAAGTCTTTGAGTCTATTGTCCCTGAGGACAACTCTAATCTCTCCAGCCTGCTGTGTGTTTAATGAAGGACAGAAAAAAATAAGGGAGGTTTTAAGTAAAATATAATGGTGCTTCCATCCTGCTCTTAGGAAAAATACATTTTATTTTTTATAATGGGTGGGCTCATTTAAGCACCACAGCCATTCACTTTTCTCTAGAAAAATCCTTGAACAGTTTTGAAAGAGCCATTGGACAAGCTTGAGAAAAGAATTAGTAATTTCATATGCAAGCATTTGCCAAGAGAGTGAAATCAGCTCAGAAAGCCCTTAAAAATAGATGTGTTTACCCTTTGCTGCCTTAATAAAATGTATTGTGTTCTTGGTCTGGAGAATCATAACTTCATACTTAGAAATGTTGAGGGGGGAAAAAAACATTTTGCTCTCTGGTAATCTGTATTAAGTAATCCTATGGCACTTTGCATCATTATTAATTAATTAATTTATTTTGCATTACTGTAGCATCTAGAGTCCTCAAGGGAGAGTTTGAAATCCAAATACATAAGACAGGCAAGGCATACGAAGGACACACAAAGGGGAGGACTCACAGGAGGTCATTCAACAGAGCACAGACAGAAACAGAACCAGGTCTCCTGACTCCTACAATATCACCCTCCCCTCTAGATCATGCTGCCTCTAAAGGGCACTAAGGGACAGTTCCAGTAAATGTTAGTTTACTGTCCCTTAGTGCCCGTTAGAGGCACTAAGGGACAGTAAACTGTCCCTTTAGTTCCAGTAAATGTTAGTTTACTGTCCCTTAGTGCCCGTTAGAGGCACTAGGGGACAGTAAACTGTCCCCTAGTGCCTCTAACGGGCACTAAGGGACAGTTCCAGTAAATGTTTCAACATCATACACTTACCTTTATGCAGTGCATATGTTACAACTAAGGCAGAGCACATCCATAAGACACTTTGTATATTTAATAACATCTTGACCTACAAATAAAGAAAAAATTAGTAAATCAAAAATATTCAATACATCAATATCTGTCCTTAGTATTAAAGACGATGATATACTGTAATGAGCTATTTGTGAGGGGAAATGGATTCATATTAAGATTCTTTCACATGGAAATCATTGGTCTGAATCTAATCCAGTACAGTAATGACAGAAAGTCATTACCATCTGGTGGCTGATACATAGTCTTGGTGAAATGAGAACTAGTCCAAATCCAGTTCTTAGTTGGTGTATATAGCACCAAAAATACACCATCATTTAGAAACTTACAAATTGCCATATTGACCAAAGGTCCATTTCATTTCACAAAAGTTACCATCACAAATTGTTCATGAAGGTGAACTGAGCATCACAGTTCTTTCCAACATTTTGCTGAACACAGGTTCTCTTAGGACTTACTGCTTCCAACATTTATTCCTTGGTGAAATGTCATTGTAATGACAATGTGGTCCCATTATTACAGATGTATGGTGGATTTTAGATTTCTGTTTCCAAAGTGTGATTTGGACAATTCAGTGCCTTTGTGTATACTTCCCTCCCACTTTCTAAGCTATGAGCCCCATGAAAAATGGAAAAGCTCTCTAAAATACACAGTGTTTCCATAACAACACATTTTCATTTAATGCCAGTTCCTAATTAAATGTGTTGCCTGAATAAATAACATGAAAATCTGAGGTAAGTACACAAGTGAAATTACGATTCCCACTAAATGATAGCCACTATCTCATTATAAATATCTAGCAATCATGAAAAGTAGCTTTCGTAACAGTAAAGGCTTGTGGGGCACTGTTGTTGAGAGACTGTTAGTTTGAGTTCATAGGAGTTTCCTGATTTTCTTCTCAGAATATGCTACTCATGATCTCTAATTAGAGAAGTAGCCAAAATTGAGAACTAGTTCATGTCCTGAATAGAATAGAATATAATTTAATTTCTTTTAGGGAAATATGGAGCAGAGATTTACCTGGAGTCAATCTACATTAAAAGTATAGAACTATAGATGCTTAAGCATTAAAAAAGTTATCACGGGAATGAAAACCCTGAACAATGCAACAAGAAGTCCTCACTAGGCAAAGTGGACATTCACACATGATTGCAATAGATATAGTGTGACATCCTCTGATAACGGTGGGAGATATGCTCTACGTAAAGAAATTTTGTTATATAACATACAGGTATGTCTCCAAAACCACATATCTGTATCTGGCTTGGGATAAATTCCATGATAGGAGGGTGGTTCAGAAAATAATGCAGAGCATCTTAAATCAACCCTTCACAATGTGGGGCTCTTGAATATCTGAACAGGACAATTTTATAATTCCCACACAAAAGAGACTATGTTCCAGGAGCTTCACATTCACAGTAAATGGACAGCTAGTGTTATTCTGTTGCATAGGTAACCACATTGTGCAACATTTTCCTAGAGAGTGTGGAAGAGAAAGCCAACTGCTTTCCTATGTAGCAGCCCAAATGCTGCCAAGCATACCCCATCCTTTTATTACCATCTGCACTGAGTCGGGATTACAATATGATAATATTTATGTTGCAAGGTCAGTGTTCACCCACACTGAACCTTGTGTGATGGCATTGACATTGCAACAAAAATGCCATCACACAAAGTTCACGTATTTTTGTGGTTAAATCCAAAACAAGAATTATGACCTTAATGGATTCATTCAACCTGATCTATATCTTCAGTAAGATTTATTTTAGCGGGTAAAATAGCAGTGCTTGACCTAAATCAGTTCACAGGGACATGGTAGTCCATACAGTTTTAGTTGGTGGGGGTGGAGGGGAGGAAAGGAAAAGTATAAGATGATTAACTGTATAAGTCTGGACAGTTATACCATCTCCTAGACCTTCATCTTGAAATGAGTGAAATGGCTTCATAAGAAAGAGTTGCATATGTCAGAGCTGATAATTTGCCCTTTATTATTCTCTACTGGGACTAATTTTCAAAGGTGGCATCTCCAAAAGTTGTCCATATCCTGCATTTGTATGCATAAATCATGATTTAAAAGAAATGATTCCTCCTTGTTGTATATCGTCATTAGTAGACTAGAGAGAAGAATGTGTTTGGTTCCTATGAGGCTGTGAAATGCAGAGGATGGTTCAAGGAGCCCTCCGCATTCAGACAGCTTGGGATCCACCATGCCCAAGTACTGTTCACAGTTGGTGCCCCCTATGGGTACAACTTCTTCAAAGAGAGCATGGAAATGTTAAGACCAACAAACTATCCAGCCACAGAGGAGACCACATGTTCTGCCCTCCTAAAGGGTTGTGCAATGAGTATTTTTCCCCAAACGCTTTAGGAAACAGTGGGCTTCCCTGCAGCACAATATCTCCTAGAGTGCCCCTGTTGGGTTGTGCCCTCCTCTGCCCTCCTCCCTTTATAAAAGTTGTGCCAATGGCTAAACGGTCAAATTACTTTAACTGAAGAAAACACGAACAAAGTCTGTACTGACTTTGCACGTTTCATCCCCAGGAGATAGCCCTGGTCTAAGGGAGCAGGACCAGAGGAGTCAGAAAGGAATTCAAAGAGAGAAAGACCTGAAGGGTCCAACCCTAGGGAGAGAAATGTGCTGCTTCTCAGAGGTGTTGGTCACGGATTGCTCCCTACTTCCTACCCCACTATGATGCACTGAGAGGCTAAGTGGGAGTGAGGGAGCCTGCAGAGAGAGCAGCAAGACAGGGAGAGGGAGAAGTGTTTGCTCAGGGCATGTAGCGTCTAATATCCAAGAGGAGTAGATGAAACCTTCCTTAGTGCCTGCAAACTCTGCCTGCAGATGGGTGACACAACATTTAATTCTGCAGGCCAGGGCTGTGTGCACAGATGCTGGCGTGGGATCCTGCAAACTCCTTACACACTGCAGAAAAGTTCTCTACCCCAAAAAGCTCCCCGTAACAGAGCTGTGCCAGGGCAGGCCAGAGAAGGGACCATGGAGCCCACATTTCTGCAGCTCCAGTGGCTGCACCACTTCGTACAAAAGGTGCAGGGAGCCAGTGGCTACACATCGAGCTTGAATGTTTTTCAAACGTTGCACAGTGGCTTAGCCATGCCCCACTGACTTTAATATGAACCCCCCCCCCCAAATCCCTAATACACTTTGAAAATCTACCTCAAAATATATTAACCTTCATACTTCTCTAATACGTAGGACCTACCCAATCAATTTAACAGTGGTTGGTTCTATTTTCTCCAGATTCACGTGTGTGACTCCCATTGACATTAGAAGGAGACACATACATGCAGTGTGAAAACAGTATTCTATACCAGGGGTTGGCTTCTTTCAGAAGTGGTGTGCCGAGCCTTCATTTATTCACTTTAATTTAAGGTTTCACTTGCCAGTAATACATTTTAATATTTTTAGAAGGTCTCTTTAAGAATATTATATAACTTACTATTGTTGTATGTAAAATAAACAAGGTTTTCAAAATGTTGAAGAAATGTCATTTAAAATTAAATTAAAATGCTGATCTTACTCTGCCAGCCCGTTCAGCCCCTGCCAGTCTGGGGTCCCAGCCCTCCCACATAAAGTGGGTACCTACCTTCTCCCTGGTTCTAGCCAAGGGTATGATGCGAGGCTCCTCAGACCTACTATCAGGGATACTCTCTCCAGCAACACTCACTCACTGACCTTCAGATCCTGTAGCCAGTGTCCAGTACTTTTATCCTGTCATAGCTCCCGCTGGCCCCCCTCACCAGCCCCTCTCTTAGTCCTTTGGTCACAGCTCTTAAGCTGACCAGCCTTCCCTCTGAGGTGTAGTTTGACTTCTATTTTTGGGAGGGCAGCTCCAGTCAGGCTAACAAAGCCATACATATGGGAGAGGAGGAGGGAAATTCCATACCTGCCCAAGGCTTGCAGTTTAGAGAGACAAGTCCTGCCCCCCCACCCACCGCCCAACTACACCCATGAGCAGCTTCCACAATGCAGAAACCAGCCTCTTGTTCCTGTTCTAAATCAACCCCTGGCTCCCCTCTGACTTGAGTTTGTTGATCCCCTCCTCTGCTGGCTAGATGACAGGTTAACCACTGAACATTAACAAGCCAGCAGGTTCATTACAGGACAATATTTACGGATAGAGGGAGCCTAGGTGGGCCGTGTAGCGATTGACTTGTTGAAAAAGAATTCTTGCCAACTCAAGATTGCAGGACTTGGGCATATGTTTGATTTCTGCCCTCTACTGAAAAATGCATGTGTGACACTTTTCAACTTAAAAGAAACCAAAACACTTGACAAAACTTGACATTTATAACAAGTGCTATAGACACTACACGCTGCCTGAAACACTGCCTCCTTGGAGATAAAATAGTAGCAGTACTCTAACACAGGGCTCAGCAACCTTTCAGAGGTGGCGTGCCGAGTCTTCATTTATTCAGTCAAATTTAAGGCTTCAGGTGCCAGTCAGGAAGGGGCAGGGTTTTAGGAGGAAGGGGAGGGACTGAGGGGGTCAGCCCACCGCTTTGGGGTTTCCGCCGCAGGCTCCTGCCAGCCAGGGTCTCAGCCCGCTGCCATCCTAGGTGAAGGAAACCCAGGCTAGCAGCGGGAGCTGAGTGGGGCAGGTGGCGGGACCCTGGCTGGCAAGGGGCCAGCAGCGGGAACCCCAGAGCAGCAGCAGGCAAGCAGAAATCAGCTTGCTTGCCACCTTTGGCATGTGTCCCATAGGTTGCCGACCCCTGCTCTAACAGCTCTAACAGCTCACAGTGCTGCTACCTTACGTCTGAATATAGGAAGTGACGAGTACCTTTTAAGAATATTGCAGGAATAGTCCAGATGAACAAATATTACTCAAGTTGGAATTTGGTTAGCACATCTAAGGCTCCATTCTGATCTCACACCAATTTTATACCAGTGTAACTGTTAATTTAAGTGGGATTACTCCTGATTTAAAGTGACATGAGAACATAATCTCTGCTTCCCTCTAAGATTCCAGATCAAGAAAGAGGGGAAAGGCCTCCAATGTGATACATATCTATGGAGCCATCAATGTTTTATCCAGCCAGAGAGATTGACGGTTTCTATTAAAAGGTGTTTGTCGCTCCTACCCATTTCCTCCGAGGTGGTAGTGAAATAATGGTCTCCTAGAGCCATTTGTTCATTATTTTCGTCAGAAGAAGCCAGGTGTCTGAGGTATTGTGATCTGACAAGTAACAACTTCCCATTGTAAAAGTTTATAGTGGTTACGTTTGTTCTGAGCAACAAAAGAATGGCCAGAAGAATTAAAGAGTGGTTTGCCTCAATTTTTTCTTGATTCACACTTTGCAAAGAAACGGAGCTTAGTGTTAGAAATGGCAGAAAGTGGATTTAAGTTTGTTTTTTTTTTAAAAAAATAAGGATTTACTGGCTCTTAGGAGACCTCAATCCCAAACCAAAAATCAGTTTGACCCCCTCTGTGACATCTAAGAGGGAACATCCTGGGGCTTCCTCATGGTAGCAGGAAAAGGCAGCTCAGAAGCTGTGACCTTCTGTGGCCCAGCCCCAGGACCTAGAAGGTTCCCCAGGATAGGAGGATCTTTAGCAGAGAGGGTGATCCTTCTCCCCATGTCTCTTCTCCACTCCTGCTAACCTCTGGACGATCTTGATTAGATCTTGATTAGATCATATTGGCTCACAAATGTATCCACTGCACTGCCTTTTATTGCCCACCCCCTGCTGCTACCATGAGGAACCCCTAGGGAGCTACCTTTCAGATGTCACAATAGAGTGGGGTTTATTCCTGGTTTGGAGTCAGGATCTCTGGCGTATCTAATCGGCCCCACCCACTGACCCTTCCAAATGCATTGCCAACCCCAAAAGTTCAGAAATCATGTCAGACCCTAACAAATCACAAGTTTGGCTCCAAAATCACAAGCATTTAAAAAAAAGTTTCTTGTGATTTTTGGTCTACCTTTTGATTTGTAAACTCCCCCTGCTCATCATGTGTAAGAGGATGTGTGTGTATATTTTTACAGTGTTACCAACCCCCCACAAAAATATTAAGTAAGTTGATTCTGACCCATGCTGCAGAAGTTCTCTGACTGAAGGTGCAAAGCTTCCAACTTCTCCCACACGCCAACTCTCTAACTGATTAGTTATGGGCCCCTTTCAGCCAAGTAGTTGCCTGCATCCCTGACCTCTTCGCTCTCTGCAGACTCCACATCAATTCTGTCCCCCAGCCCTATATCTGCTCCTCATCCCTCGGCGCATCTATACTCCTCTTGCATCTTCAGGGGTTCTTCCCTCTCCTTGCCCCTTCCCTCCACAAAGCTTGGGATCAGCCACGATGGGGTCCTCTTCTCTGCCTTCCCAGCCAGGGGGTGAGACAGCTCTGGGAATTATTCACCCTACAATCCTTTCCCAGGACTAGTGTTCCTGGGGGAGGGGGGGGAGCAGAGAGGAACTAGCCCATTTTTCAAAGAAGGATGCAGCACCACCAGGAATGTTGGACTATTTCTGCTTCCTCTTCCCCTCCCCCACCCTAAACTTCCCTCTGCTCCTGGGGAGGGAAACAGGGGGCGGGGAGGGTAAGAGCTCTGCATAACCCCTGCAAAAGATTGGCTGCTCTTTCCTAGGACACTAGGAAGTGGGGAAGGAAGCCAGTCAGAGGGGGTTTTCCCCAGCAGTGCTAGAATTCTGAGGAAGCTGGAACTTTCTCAGTTCCTAGTGAGATAAGTTCTACCCAGGGTCCAAACAGCCTCGTGATGAAATTACAAGAGTTGACAGCACTGCAGGCATTTTTGTAATTTGGCCCTTATTGTGCAATTACCCTCCAGTGCCAAGTGAGGCTCAGGGTTACAGCAACACACAGATAGAAAAAAATCTAACCAGCAGCTGCCTCCAGCCCTTACGGGACCAGACACCAGAGAAGTGAGTTAAGGCCACTGTTGCTATGGCTAAGGGGAACAAAGGGCCACTGCGCATTGCAGAGACCAACGCCCTAGTGCTGTGTAGGCAAACTAGAAAAGCCCCATCTCAGGCATAACGTACGTGCTGCCTCCAGCTCTCCACAGGACTGGGCACCAGCTGAGCTCTGCACATCTATATTATGGCTGGAACTTTCACAACTGTTAGCCTCTGTAATCTACAAGCAGTCAGTATTTCGTGTGCCCTTTTCTTTTACTTAATCCTGTCTTTCACCCTTTCATACCATCTGACTGATTGTTAATTGCTGACACTTATTAACTTGGCCATAAATGCCATTTAATTAACTTTGCCCATTTCTCCACATTACTTGCATTTGATGAATTGTTCCATTGCTGCCACTTGATTAACTTGGCCTTTGTTTAATTCATCACTTATTATCACTTGTGCTGTTATTTCCATAGGCAGATTGCAAACTCTTAACTAGTATGCCTGCCCCTCCACTAAGCCTCAGAGGGAATTCCTCTGGGCCACATAACTAGAGCCCCAAGCAGAGGGGTGTGCTCTGCCGGAGGCTGAAGGGAACGTGCCCCAAGCAAGGTGGCAATTCTAGGCTGCAGAACAATCTTTTGGCAGCTGTGCTGAAGCTGCTGTTACATCAGTCCCTGCGCCACCTTGGTCCTTGAAGCAGCTCAGAATCTCAGAGATGCAAAGGTAAGAGAAAGCCTCCTTTCCACCCACCAAGAGCTGAGGTGCAGCACAGAATCTGCTCCCAGTTCTTTTATATGTCTTGCAAAATACTATGCACATGTAGGATTAACATGGAAACATAAATAAATGCTGGTATTCATCCAAGCTCTGCCCACAAGCCCCTTAATGTCTCATAATGTGTCTCCCATTCTTGGCCCTGTCTTCCTCTACGCTTGCCTCTCTCAATCTCATTTGTGTGTAGTCCTCTCTAGCATTATTATGGTGAAAAGGAGAAAGTAGGGAAGAAAGAGCAATGGGAGAGGAGAAGAAAGAGAAATGGGGGAGGGGAGCAGGAGGGAGACCTATACCCTGGGAGGGGGAGAGTCAGGGAAGGAGATCCCTGGAGCTATCCCATTACACCAAGGAAGGTAGTATTGGCTTGGGGGGGTTGGGGAAGGGAAACCTTGTCGCTCCCTCTCTGTTGTATGCAGCAGACTCAACTAGTAGTCTTATCCCAGGGCTGAATTTGCTGTGTGCAGATTACTGCAATTTAAATACAAACTATGACCCTCACACTCCACAGGCAACAATTCGATTAGGTGAGCAAAAAGGGACTTATCCCCTGGCAATGCAAGCAGAAGCTGTATTAAGCTGGTCTCAGCTGGATGCCTCACTTTTTGCATATCTTACAGACTTTTCCAACCTCTCTGATTAGGAGCCAATAGGGTTGATTGGATTTGTGTTCCCCGTTAGGTTCTCAAATACACATGCATATCATGTACATTTTACGATATCTACTGATGTCTTACTCACCGCTCTGTGTTTACACAACACACTCAAGACTCTCGCATGTCTGCATCTGGGCTTCTACAAAGGACTTTGTGTTGCTTTTGTCTTTTTTTAAAGCTGTCATTAGAAATAAGTAAATTATAAAAATAAATCTATTCAACTCCCTCCATGCCATATGAATGCTCTGTGCACATTCAGAATAGCAACACGTGTGTGGCCCCGTTGTGCACCTAACAGCCTCCTGTTCCAGTTTGCTAGTGTCAGTCCTGTGCTTGCATGTCTTGCACATGAAATTCCCCTTGACTTCAATGCATATGTGAATCTGAGGGCAGAATTTGTCCCTGTGTTAAGAATCATGGAGTCTTGAAGAAGGCCTCACGGCCTCTGTGTCCACACTGGGCCAAATTCGCTAGTACTGAAGCTCCAAAGGGACCATGCGATCTTCTCTTGGGGTTACTGCCATAAGAACCCCCTCAAAGGGGCTGCTGAGCAGATGAGTGGAGTTACCCCAGTGTTTCCAATTTTGGAGCTTCATTGCGCTCCTGTGGTCCTTGTAGACACAGCCTCATTCCTGGCAAATTTTCCACTCTGGGAGCTCTCAGCATAACCCTGCCCTGGGTGAACCTGGCCCATTGGTTGTGTTATGCCTGTGTCACATACTAAACAAATGTACGGGACAAGAATCAATGGCTGCAGTTTTGTTTCCGGTTGCATCCCCTTTAATTCAGAGTGACTTCAGTAGAACTGCTCTAGAGATGGACACTAAGATCACAAGCTAGGCCACGGTGCTGACAATGAGAACCTGGGCCAATGCCCCGAGCATTGACAGGGCTGAGTTCAGTGGATAAAGGTCATGCTGTTAAGATTCCCTGTGACAGGCACATCTGGCAGGCAGCCGGTTAGGATCCAGGTCACATCAATGCTAAACTGCCTCCGCTTGTGTTACGTTGTGTCATGCAGCCCTGCTGTATGCAGCTGAGCGAGAAGATCCCTGTCATGCTCTGTGCTTCCCCCAGCCAAACAAAGGGCACCAGCCAGGCAATTTCTCTGCGGTTTCTAGCTGAACGCGGTACCCAAGCGGACAAAGAAGCAGCAAAGGAGCAGGCTGACTTCAGAGCTCCCCACCCCCGGGTGAATGTCCCAGAGTCCACGTGGCTGTAGCAGGTAACGAGACCTCACCGCCTCCCTCTCCAGGAGCTCAGTAAGCGCCTCCTAGACGTGCCGGCAGCTGCCTTCCCCGCTGAAGGAGCGACAGATCCCAGCTCGCTAACCCGGGGGAGACGCTGCTCAGGCAAACGGCCCGAGGCTAAGTCCCTGCGGAGCTCCTGGGTGGGAGCGGCTGGGAAGGGTCCCGCTGCGCGATGCCCCCGCCGCCGCCCGGCGAAGACCCATAACTGCCCTAGAGCGGAATCCAAGCTCCCACCTCCTGCCCAACACTCCCGGCCTTGGGCTCCGAGGGGCTCCTGCCCCTCCTCCTCCTCTCGTCAAACCCACGTTTCCAGCCCCTGGCCGGGATCAGAGGGACTCTGGAAAAGGACGGCGGTGGAGGAAACCTTATCTCAGAGCCTGGGTTGTTTGATTTCCCGAGCAGCTCTGTTCGAGCCACTCGGAGGATCCTCTGGCTTTTGTCAAGCCCCCGTTAAAAGTTTAGGGTTAATAGCTGGTCCCTCTTGAAGCATCCATCCCCTGGGAGAGGCTGGAGTGTCAGCTAAACCAAAGCAGATCTAAGCATTTCCTTAGCAGGAAAGCTTTTCGGAGGAGGAGTTCTGGAGGCGAAGCTTAACCTGAAAGTAAACCTCACGTTTAAACAAGGCGCCTGCCCTGATAATCCAGAGGAAAACTCTACCGTATTTTAGTAATAACACACTTTTAATATGTGCAAGGGGACGATGGAATAATACAAGTCACTGTTGTGTGCAGGGTCAAAGTAACCCTGGCCCAAGGGTGATTATTTACCATTCATTGTTGATAACAAATAAGGGATAATTGGTGGCTGGATGCTGGTTACAAACAGATGTGATCTGTGGTATTCCCCGTTTCGCCAGTAGGGGGAGCCGAGGGTCTTCTCGAGGCCGGAAGATTCCTAGACATCAGCTCAGGGCTGAGAACCGATTACACGCACCCCCCCTCCCACCCCCCACCATGTATCAGCGCTCAACAGGAGGAGGGAGCCTGTTAGCGATTTTACACAGGAACCGAGCCGCTGAAGTCCTGTCCAGCCCATTCATTTATTGGCGGGATGGGGGAGGGGTTTCCCTTGCTAGAAAAAATACCCTGCCCCTCCCCCGGAGGTTGGCTCCTATGTTTCATGGGCGGACGGATTCCTCTGGGACCACGTCCCTGCCGTTCGCCAGCTTTCATTATTCCCAGTCTACCCAGAGAAACCCCCCTCGCTTCCCAAACTCAGCAACGTGCCGATGGGCTAAGCGAACAGCTGGATTTTCAAAGCAATTTCTTCCAGCGATGACCTAGGTTTTTCCCTTTCGCTTGTATTGTATTGAAATGAGGGTCCCACACCCTGTGACATTTAGAGAAATCTGGGCACGTTCTAATAGGATTGAGTAATAGCCACGGGCTTGGGGTTTGTAAATTTCACATTGCTTAGTCCCCCGGGATTGTTACGGGTATCTCCTAGCTAAGCCATTCCCCTGGGCTGGGAAACTCCCAGGCAGCCAAGTGCGGACTTAACCAAGAGAAAAGGAAAGTTCCTTAATTATTCACTCTGGGTAACGACAAAATAATAATAATGCGCGACTCTTTCATTGGCCCTGCAATATGCTTCGGAGAAACGCCACTGACCCTGGCGTTTGATTTGAAAGTTGCTTCAGATCTGCCAAGTCTTACTCGTCTGGTAAGGAAACTCCCTCTTTTGGGAGGAAAAAGCAGTGTTTTAAACATCTCCCTCTTAGGACGGACTGTGCAACGTGTTTCAAGTGGACATTTCAAATCTCTCATTCCTCCAAAGAAATCTCCACGGCTCCCCCATTAACATGGGCTCCGCTCTGATGTCTGAAGGCTCGATAAACGATAGATCGATCAGAGTGAACGTGACAGGTGGGGTAATGAGAGAGCACATCCTCACAAGCCCTTTGTGTGCAAAAGTTTTAAACAAGGGCGGTTCAAAGAGGGAACTGGACAAGATCGCGACAAATGCTGCTTCTATCTCTAGGGTTCTCCTTCGCAAAGGAGCATTTTTTTTCCCGCCGTCTAAACTCCCTTAATTCCTTCCATGACACTCGCTCACTCTCTTTCTAAAACAAAGGGGGAACCCGAGGACTAGGGAGAAAAGGCAGCGGCTTGTGCTCCCGAGCAGCAGAAAAGCTGGCTGCGGGGTGAACAGGGGGCGTTTTGCTCCACTAACCCTGGGATCCTTTCTCCCCCCCACCAACCCTTTTACCAAGAAAATGTGGCTTAGAGAACGCTGCTTTCTGTCTCCTCTGGAGGGATGCTGCCCAAAAGGTCCTGGAGCTGCACTGAGAGCAGCTCTCCAGGAACACCAAAAAGCGCCCAGGACGTAAGAAACTGACCATACACTGTTCCTCAGGCACTGAAACCTGGTGGCTAGCCAGGACCATCCTTATTGCTTTGTGTACTTAACACCCCTACAACAAGTCCCTCATTTCTCCCTTCGGGTAGCCTCCTGAGCCCCATTACAAATCAAGGTGCAGCTCTACCTTGCTATCAATTCAACCACCAATACCAGAGCGTTATTTCACTGTCGCCACCCTGAACTCCTGTAGTCCCCAGATTTCTTTGTTCCACTCTTTCCCCCAGTATATGGTGTGGGTCCCCAACAAAACCCTTCGCCTTTTCTGATTGTCCCTGAAAACTTACCCAGATTTTTTTTAAATTGACCGGCCACCTTAGCTTTTCAGTTAAACGCTTTGCCTTTAAAGGCACCAAAGGCAAACAATAGCTGTAAATATTACACGAGGTGCTTGCTAGCAGCCAAATGGAAAGAGTGCATAAAAAGGAGCATAATTACCTGAAAAGGTAGTTTATTGCAGAGACTGCACAAAATCACAACGTGGTGCTAGGGCTAGTCCAGAGATCTCAGTGGCCGCATGAAAGAGTAAATCCCCTGGTTAGTGCTGGAAGGAGATGCTGATTCCGGGGGTCGCCAGCCCTCCCCACTGGTGAGCACCTGAATCCGAGCGGCTGAGTCTGAACGGAGTTCTAGCGAGAGAAGGAGCGAGCCAGCTTGCCTGCAAGTTCAAATGCGAGCTCCGACACCCATCATTAGTATATCATTGTACCGTCAGAGCTGCGAGGGGAGGGGCCCTAGCTCTGGAGGAGGAGGGTGGACGCTCCCACATGCTCTTGACGAAGCCCGCAGCAAGGGCAAAGGGCTCAGAACTCTGTACCACGGGAGAGGGGGCAGGAGCGGCTAGACCCCAGCGCTTGCTTCGCCAGGCGCTCCTCAGTCCCTAGTGCCGGGGGAGGGGGAACTGCTTTCTCAGTTCAGCGCCTGCCTTTGCTGAACCGAGAAGTTGCTCTCAACCCCCGCATACTACAGGCTCTTGAGTCAGTCCCGGAGTTTGGGGGAATACCCCCTTACATGAACCGTAATGAGTCTGAGGGTAGCCGCAGATCATTTGGCCTGGCAAAGGAAACTGAACGCGATCTCTTGCTGTTGGATTAAAACCATACAACCAAATGGCAGGCTAAATAAAATTGTCGCTCACACAGACACCGCCTTGCAGCCAGAAAGTGGCAGGCTAGGTTTTGTCCCAGTGTGAAAGAAGCATTGTATCCCTAATTAAATAATTAACTGAAAGAGAAGGAAGGAACTCTCCTATTGTGTCTTCCAACGCCAGTTAGAGGAGGGAAGTGATCGGAATTGTAATCACTTAAAAAAAAAAAACTCAGCGGAGGTTTGTAATAAAAGAATATATTGGTGATTCTTTGGGCCACATTCCCAGGCAGCCCCAATCCACAGCACCGAGCCAGGGTTTCCCCCACCCCTGATTTACTCATCGCCCATCTCTTTTGAGATTAGATTAGGCATTTGCTGTCCAAATCTCTTTAAAACGGCAAATGAAGTCACCTTTGCAGAACTGGCGTAATCGTGTTGGTCCCAGGATATCAGAGAGTCAAGGTGCACCCAGCCAAGGTAAATTTTATTTTGGGAGCGGCAATTTCTGTTGGTGGAAGGGACAAGTTTTGTAGCATCACAGCGTTCTTCTTCCGGTCTGGAGAAAGTAACCAGAGTCAGAGTATGAAGTCATGGTCAGAAATCTAACTACACTCTTCTATAGGATCTCTCACTAGCTCCACCTTCACAAAGGGTGGATTAGTGCTTCCGTGGAACACTTAAAAATGTATATACGTGTCTATATACAGGTATTTAGAAGATACACATGGATGTACAATCTGGGCACAATATACCTAGCAAAGACAATACCTATCTGCAGCGTGCCAATTCCCTATGGCACCATGCACCGGATTTTGATCACATACTTAGGGGTGTAAATCCAGAGTGAGTCAATTTGAGACAGTGAAGATATTCTAGATTTACACTGGTTTAAATGTGATCACAGTCTAGGCCCATGACTTCAAAAAGAGAAAGATTAAGAGTGCATATTGACAGTGTACTAGATGAGTGGTTCTCAACCAGGGATACAATACCACTGGGTACATCAGCTCTTCTAGATATTTGCCTAGTTTTACAACAGGCTACATAAAAAGCACTAGCGAAGTCAGTACAAACAAAAATTTCATACAGACAATTACTTGTTTATACTCCTGCAGCTATACCCTGAAATGTGAGCAAAATATTTATACTCCAATTGATATATAATTATATGATAAAATGGGATCATATGGATTTTTTTGTAATAGCGTGCTGGGACTCTTTTGTCTGATTTTGTAAGCCAGAAGTTTTTTAATGAGGTGAAATTTGGGGATACACAAGACAAATGAGCTTCGTGAAGGGGATACGGTTGTCTGGAAAGATTGAGAACCACTTGTAGTGTGGTAGTATCTGAAACAGCACCCACAGAAAAACCTGGAGAATAGGCCTGTCTAATATTACAATGGCCAGGTTCGAAGTTGAGCAAATTCCTGGCAAGGGATGCCATGAAAATGTGGATGGCTTTCATGCAAAACTTTCACAATTATTGTTTCGACTCATGCACCCCTTGAGTTTGGTCAAACTACTAGACCAGGGGTCTCCAAACTACAACCCGGGGGCCAGATCCAGCCTGCGGCTTCAATTTGTCCGGCCCTCCAGCTGAGCAGGCATGTGGAGACGCTGGGCTACCACCCGCCCACGAGCTACTGCCGGTAGCCCCATGTGCAGCGGGCTGAGTGCCCCCGTGGCGGTGGCTGGAGGATGGTGGGGAGGGTCGCAGCAGTGGCCGGAAGAGCAAAGGGGGAGGATTTTGCATATATTTGCATATTTGAATTTTTTCACAGTCACTTTGGCCCTTGAAGCCCCTTCAAAAATCTAATATGGCCCTCATCTCATAAAGTTTGGAGACCCCTGGACTAGACCATAACTCGGGAGTATTGTCACGTTAAGGGTCATGGCTACCTGAAACTGTCCAAGCTTCTCAGGTATGCCCCAAAATTGCCATGGGTTCATGGAAAGTTTTCTTAGAGTTTAGCAACCTTCGAGAAGAACCTGAAGCATGAACTATGTAGCCAACATCAGCGTTTCTTAACAAAAGTGTTTGGGGTAGCGTTTTATGAATTCTGACTGCTGATAGTTACAGAGAAAGTCATAAAGTCTGTTTAATGCTAATATATGTAAGAACAGATGGTATGTGTTTAAAAATGACTTATGCCTATGTTTACGCTATTTTTGTATATTGTGTACAATAATACAGGGTTTGCTCTTACTGAACACACCCATCGCCTATTAAAATTAATGGGAGTGGTGGTCTGGTGGAAAAGAGAGATCCACGAAGTGTCTAGTTTTTAAAGCTAGTGCGGTGTAACAGTTGTCACAGGGGTTTTAATATGTATGTCGATACTCAAAGCCAGCAAGGCGTTTGAATGTGTATCCTTCAGACTTAAAAAAACAAAGAATTCCACGGTCCAGTTTAAACCAGCAGAAATCAGGACAGTCAGCGTTAAATTCTTATCTTCATTTCGCCCGGTGAATGCCTAAAACACTGCAGCCCTAGAGACTACCCTTATGATAGACAGTCGCGCCCTATACTGAGACTGCATCAGCTGCAATGCTTCAGCACAACGTCCTGATGATTAAAGGAAAACCTTTCACCTTTCACTCTGAATTCCCTTGGTTATGTTGGTTTAAAGTCCCCCTCCCTACATCTCTCCACCCCCTCCCCCCTTTGGATCCCTGCCTGTAGATCAAACACTTACATGACATATAGGTAAAATATTTGCCAAGAGCAACCCAGTTCTCACGATGGGAATTTACGGTTCCTTTCTTTTGTTTCAGATTCACTAGTTCACAAGACGCCAACAACGCCCCGCTCCTTTTCCCGCAGCACCTCCAGCGCGGGCTGAGGATGAATGAAACTCTTTTCCGACTGCCCCTTGCCGTTGTGCTCAGCTTTTGATTCGCAGAGGCAACAGGAAAATCACTTTCCACTAGGGAGAACGAGGACAAGAGGGAAGTAGTTAAATGCTTCTCATTAGCTTTACAGTGTTGGTGGTGGCCAATCCCCCCCCCCCCGGGCAATTCAAATATAAACCATGGCGCTAAATTGGGTCATAAATGATCGAATATTGGCGAGGTCAGACCCCTCTTTAGAGTCTACACTTCTTCTCACCTGCCCGTTTTCGCCAGCTCTTTACACTGTTGTCTACATTGGTCAGACTTCCCTTCCCTGGCCCTAGGGAAGTAGCGCGGGGAACTGGAGGGAAATGACCAGGTCTGTCTTTTCATCGCCTCTCCACATTAGTGCCCACTGGAGACGAAACAACTGCTCCGGGCTGTCAAAGTCAGCGAGCCGAAGAAACGCCAGCAGGGGCCGGCTGCTTTCCCTTAGCTCCCGGCCAGATCGGCCCTTCCCAGCTGTCCAAGAGCGACCCGCCGGGGAGCGCGAGGAATTGCCCCGCTGCAGCCTTTGGCTACTTTTATTGCAAGGGGGAAACCCAGGCTCCCCTTAGGGGGGGTCACCCCCCTCCAGCCCGCGGCTTCAGCCCACACCCAACGGCGCTCTCTGCCCGCCGCTCCCAGCTGAGAGAGGGCCCGGCTAGGGAATGCCGGGTGCAGCTGGAGAGACGCCCCGGGAATCCACTGAGCGGGGCGAAGCGGCAGGATCCTCCCCGTGGAGGCGACGGGACTCGCACCGCCCGCACCGAGAGAGACCGGGAGTTCGCCCCCTGCCTGTACTGGGAGAAGGGGCTCGTCAGACCCTTCCCCGCCCGGACCAGGCAGCAGCAGAGGGGGGCTCGGGCCCCACCCCCAGGAGACTAGGGGTGCGGGAGCGGGGTTACGTGTCAACTCCGGCGAGGGGAGTGGCCAGAAAAGCCCCTTTGAAGAACCGCTCCATTCCGGGGCGATCGTACTGTAAACACGGCCTCTTTAGTGTGTGTCCCCACACACACACACCCCGCGTATATCACACCGGAGGGCACTAAGTGATCAGAGGTGCCTGGGACCAGCCCAGCCCCGGCACGGCCCCTGGGGCGGCGGATTCAGTGGCCCCGGGGTCGGGGATCCCTGGAGCTTTCCGGCGCGGCGACGCTGGACCAGTCAGAGACGAGAACGTCTCTCGCCTTTGCCAACACATGGCTTCCCGCAATCTAGGGCTGGCCCCGCTTCTCAAGGAGTCCTGTAGCGCCCAGGAGTCTGAGATGGATGCAGAGAGAGAGACCCGGAGCCCCTAAAACACAGCCCGAGCCCTAGACTCAGTGCAATGGCCCCTGCTAGTTGAAGTTTCCCTCTGAACACAAGGAAGCAGCAGAGATCTTAAAACAGAGCGCTACAAAAGCACGTCAGAGGAGACAAGGCATGAGGTTCTACTAGTGGGACTTCTGCTAGCTATTCATTTAATTAAGACACAATAGGACTGGAAGGGGGGAGAGATTCACTTCTGCAAGGTAATTGCTGCACTGATTACAAGGGGAGATTTGACTTTCTGCAGGTTGAGGGACGGGGATTACAACACAAATCGAATGAAGGAGACATTTATATACACAGAGCCTAATGTACCCAGGGAACAGTGTAAATGCAACAGGCATGACTCCAGTTTTCATCTTAGTGCCAACAGAACTCACAGTTATACAGTGAATATTCATAACAAAGCGAGCTTCAGAGTCCAGTGTAGAAGGTCTGAGTGGCTGATTTTAAAAGCAGAATTCACATACAAGAGGGTTTGGTATGCTTTAAATCAACCCTATGAACGTGTATTATCCTCAATGGCTAGTAATAAAATATCTTCATTGTGATAGAGCATTCTGTAAATATATGCCCTGATTTTTTAAGAAAATTAAATATTATCAAGAGGGCTTCTGCCTCTTTACAGCTGCTGCTGTCTTTTCAGCGAGGGAGAAAGTGGCTATAGGGAAATAGTGAAGCTGACTACCCACAGACAGCTACTGCATGCACAAAGAAAGTTTATATCTGTCGCTCAAGTGTCTCAGCTTTTAGTTCCAGTAATTGTAGGCATTATTTACAACGACAGTAGATAGCACATTTTAAACCCGAAATGAGAGTTTGGAGTTGATGTGTTCCTTTAAATTTAAACTGGGACAAAGGGGCTCAGAAGAGTAATATAGGTAAGTAGCATAGCTTGCTCCTGTTTCTTGTTTGCACAGTATACTTCAATCATTCGGTGAAACTTGGGGGTGGGGGAGGAAGTGATCCACAATTTCGTCAGTCCAAGACGAAAAGAAAACAGAAGAAGGAAACTGATTTACTCTAGAGACCCTCAGGGTTTCTGAGACTGGTGAGCAGTAATGGGAAAGGTGAGGAGTTAGTCTGGATAGAAAAACAAACCTCCTCTACAACCTTTTGGTATTTTAATCCTGCTTTTATTTAGCAAACTTTTTTCTTCTTTGGGGCTTAGTTTTCTGCAACTGAATCAAAAGTTAGTGAGGGAAATGTCACCTTCTTCAGCTATGAAACCCTCATTAAACATTCTATATAAATCAGAAGTTGGATGTTTATATCTTAACTTCTGATTCATTCTGAACATCAATTATTTTGTTTGTCCTTCTTGCTGTAAATACTTTAGGAAGATTATAACTTGGTGGTAGTGAAAGATACAAGTTAGGCTGCCAAATGTTTCCTCTTAAAAATCACTATTTTCAAATGTTCACATGATCTTTGTGAAAAAAAGGAAAAGGTCTATACTTTTTCTCAGACCAAAAGTGACATAAAAGAATATTTTGAGAAAAATTCTCTTCACAATTTTGCAGTTATGGAATGGTGGAAAATATTTTCTCATTCTAAAATTGCTTTAACCACAAGTTTTATATCACTGCTTAAAATAGAAGTCATTTGAACAGGAAGCCATCTATAATGACCCTTTGTGAGCAGTGTTTATTTTGAAATATTTGAAATTAGTTTTGATTGAACAAAGTTGTGACCATGTGAAAATACCAAACCGAGCACATGTAGAGAAAATATCACTCTGTTTAAATAGGACACTATTAATGTGAAATATAATCAATGAAAGGAAAAATATTAATAGTTCACTACATTAGATATTATCCATGCCAATTTCTATGGTTTTACAACCACATTTTCCTATTTTAAAAATGCTTTATTCTCTTCTATGTTGCTGGGTGTGAAAGACACACATCAGGGAAAAGTGACATCAGTAAACATGGCTGTATTAAAAGCACGGTTAAATGCACAATGCATGATGCAAAGTCTATTGAAATCAAGAGGCATCTTTCTGTAGATTGAGACAGGCTTTGGATCCCATGCTCAAAGTAAACAAACTCTGGAAAAAGAGAAAATACTATGCTCTCAAATTTCTTTTAGGTTTAATAGTTTTGCATGTTGCTTGTAACATTAATAGGTAAAAAGCACTTCTTTGTGGAATATAACTTAAGGTGGTGATGTCCTTTTAAAAATGTGTATGTTCTGATAAATGCATTCTACATGTCTATGCAACTCAGAAAGCGTTCATAATTAAACGAATAAAATAAATGAATTGTATCTTGCTCAATATTCAGCTACTCATACTTCATTATAGGTTCAGCTTCTAGAGCAAAAATCTTGCTTACCCTACTCACAAACAGCCTCAGCAAAATCAGGACTATTCCCCTGAGTAAAACAAACAGGATTTGTCCCATAAACCAAAACTCTGGAAGCTTAGTCACAACCTAAAGGAATATTTTCCCAGAAAGTTTCTAGATAATACTTTCAGCAATCCTTGAATTACTTGAGCAGATGGGCATGAATTTTTAATGTTTAACTCAAACACTGGTGAAGTGTCATACTTCAAGCTTGGTACCTGGTTATATGTTAGAGAAAAGTAGCTGCTGCTGTAAATTTGGAAGAACGAAAAGAAAAACAATAAGCAACTGATAATCACTTTGTTGTATGCATCACTTTCTAGTTGCACAATTAGTCAAATGTCCCTGGCAACATGAAAATGAGTTAGACTTTCACAGTAGAGTTTATAGTGCTCATGGGGGTTTAGAACTTCTTCCCACAGACACAAATTCCAAATGTAAAATGTAAACTGACATTCCACACTTACCTCATATTCTTACATCCTATAGTTTAAATAATGCAACAAAATATACCTCATTCTTATATGGCACCTTTCATCAGTAGATCTTAAAGCACTTAACAAAGATGTCCAGTATCATTAGCTCCATTTCACAGATGGGAAAACTGGTGCACAGAAAGGTGAATCGACTTCCCCAAGGCCAGTTGTGGAGTCAGGAATAAAACTGGACTCTGCCACTACTAAATAATAGTATTTACACCCTTATGTATATGCCCATTTTGCATATTACTCATTCATTCTGATGTAATCTTTAATTTACATGATCATATTCTGTTTTCCTCACAGAACCCTGCCACATTCAGTGTGCCGGCTGGATAGCAAGTGAGGCATTGTTGTGTAGCGAATGAGGATGGAGCATGCTGGCCTGTTGGTGCTCAGAGGCAAGATGGTGCAGCCTGTTCCCTGCAATGCGGAAGGCTCACTCAGCAGTCCAGAGCAGGGCAGGAAACCCACACCATGAGCTTGTGTACTTCCCACCACCTATGTGTTGCCACATACTCCCCCAAGGGCACAATCCCTGTGTATACTCATAGCATCCTCCTGCACAGTGTCGCAAGAACCTGTCACAGTCTGGACTTTAGATTCTATAATCTTGTAGTCATGCTTTAGACACCAAAATTCAATTCACATAGAGCATCATGAATTACCAAGATCAGTTCAAGCAAGTCAGAGTTCCTTGCAACGCTGTTCAACTTGGCCTCCTGGCTCTGTGGCCCCCAATTCAGAGGGCAGCCCTCTTCCCCCCATGGTACTTTCTGCAAACTCCTTTGCAGCACCAGCTGTGGGATGGTCATTCCCTGGTACAGAGGGAAATGAGCCAGTTAATTAGATTCTCCTCCCAGTTATAGTACTGGTATAGTATTGTTCTTGATGGAGTTACTCCCAATGCATTCCAGTGCAGGTAAATCAGGTCTCCAGAATCAGTGTCACTGAAAACAGCAAAAACTTTCAAGACACTAGAACTTTTTAAGCACCCTCACTGTATGGTTTAATTTTGTTTTCCAATTTTGTGTTTTAAAAAGGCCTCCTTGTTAATACTGTGTTCTAAGCTTTGGCTCAGAACAAAGTTTTTACAGCCAAATAAGACACTGTGGGAAATATTCCGACAATAATAGCAATGTGTCTTACAGCCATCTAAGATGAAAAAACAGATGTCTTATGTTAATGTTCATGTTTCTTGCATGGCAAAATTATTCTTTACCTGTCTATTTTTACTTTGTATTTA
The DNA here is from genome assembly GCA_007922305.1 of Dermatemys mawii. NCBI lineage: Eukaryota > Metazoa > Chordata > Testudines > Dermatemydidae > Dermatemys > Dermatemys mawii. Next base: position 6,795,630 of record ML677342.1, read on the forward strand.
TTTGTTGGTGCAGAGAGCATTACGTTATGATAAGCTATGAATGGCATATTTCATTTGATAAAAGAACAAGCCATAACTGATGGTTCACTTTTATTGCTGCATTAAATTTAATGATGCAGACACCAAATTATCTAAACACAGTAAGTTTCCAGGACTGAGTTTATCAGAAGGAAGTCTGGGATACTCAGGCTTTACACAGCAGTTGTCTCTGGCTCAGACCCTTTCGAAGTGATAACTTCCTCAACTGCATGCTGGGGTGTTAGGGGATTTTTTTTGGTTTGTTTCTTGGTACTGTATTCTGTGCTAATCCTTCTCCGAAGGCTAAAGACCAGATTATGATACTTTTTCTCATGCTGAATAATATTTACTCTGTGACTAGTCCCACTGGAATCTATGAGATTCATGGAGTAAGGTCCCACTCAGTGTGAGCAAGGTTATCAGCTTCTGGCCCTGTACTAGATTTATAAGGCAGCATGCTCTGCCAGATCTGAGTTTTTAAAGAAGAGCGGCATTGTGGTTTATAGAGAGAACCCTTAGAGGGGTTCAATAGGTCACTACTCAGTTCCTTCTCCACTCTGATCTGAATGAGAACAGAACATAGCACGAAAACAAGGGAGGAAGAGAAAGTTGTCAGTATCAAGCAGTCTCAGCCACAGTCAAGTGCTGTGTTAATCCTTACTGTCTCAGACTTCCTCTGATAAACTCCATCCTGGACACACTTTATTTTTGTTTTGATAAGTCAGCATCTGCATCATAATGATCAATTGTGGTTTTGTTCACTTGCTTTTACCACATGAAATAGCCTTTCATAAGTTTTCTTTTTTATGATACGAAGGTACTATCATTGAGGAAGGAATAAACTGTCCAGGTCTGGTTCCACAGCCAGCTCTTGAAATGGACTAAATGAGATTTTCTCAGTACTCTTTTTCCGGAGCCTCTATCAGTCTCTGACTGTCTGACAAAATGACAACAAATGTGCACTACGGGCCAGACCCAAAGCCCATTGAAGTCAATGGAAAGATTCCCATTGACTTCAGTGAGCTTTGGATCAGGACTTGTGTCCTTATGTTCACCTCTTCTGTGAGGTATATATGGGGAGAGATGCCAGTAAAATGGGACAGAAAAGCCCCCAAAGCTATAGAAGAGGGGATCAGAGTCAATTCAGTATTTACGCAATGTTTTGGCATCTATGGAACTCTTCCTGATACACCTCAGCTCTTTCCCAGGAATTCTGTCTGGTGATGGAGAGAGCAGATCATAATATGGAGGAGCAATTTGGGTGGCTGTCATCAGTGTTCTCAATGTGATGTAGCACTGTAGTTTGTGGTGTCAGGACACAGCAAAGGGAAGATAATGGGACAAGAGAAGAAATATACCTGAAAGGAGTTCATGTCACTGAGCAGGGCCATAACTAACCAACCAAAAGTGTGCACATCTGCCTTTAGACTAGACCAGGACAGAGGATCTGAAATAGAGTAAATACTCGTAGACAGAGGGGTTTGGCAGTCTTGGCTGCAAAGATATTTTGAAACATTAGGTGCAATTTGCAGCATCTTAGCGGATTTTGAAGCATATTAAGAAAATAGATTTTGCACAGAAGCGTCTATGGATTATTTATCTCCCTTGCCCATCCAGAGGAGAGACAAAGCTTGCAATAGCAGGGGGAGTTTCCTTACCTCCTTCCCTGGTACACAGATTTCCCTTTGGAGGAGAGCAGACAAATAGGCAACTCCTGGCTTCTCCCAGCAATTGTGGCTGCTGCTCCAATGACCACAAGACGGCTGGGAGCACTATAGACTTCCCAGCTAAACACCCACTCCTCATGCTGCTCTCACTCCAGATCCTGTGACCTGATGAGTGGAGTGGTGCCAACTGTCCCGATTTTACTGCAAGTCTTGTGATTTCTGGTCAGTTTTCTTTAAAGCCCAGCAAACAGAATCACGGTACTGCATGAGAACCTCAGCTTTCATTTGAAACAAAGAAGCAAACTTGACTTTCTAGCCATCATTGTTGCAGAGATGACCTTAAAAATGTGAAGTGAGTGCACCTGAAAGGCGCAAACACCAGAAGGCAACGGGAGAAAATTCACGTTTATTAATTTTTTAAGATATCATTTTAAGCCCATTTTATGATTTTGGGGGGCTGCGCTCATGATTTTTGAACCTTTGGGGTTGGCAAAAAGTGGCACAGGGCAGAAGCAGAAGCTGATCAGTTCTAGTTTCTGGGAACAACTCTTCTCCGAGGTACTGTTGACCCATCCACGCCCCTGATAGCACCCGTTTGGAGCCCTCCTAAGCCATGAGTAGACCGGGAGCATAAACAAGACCCCACACACACATACACAAAGAAGGGAGGCTCATCAGGTCCCAGCAGAAGAGAAGAATAGGCAATAACAAGTCCTACAATCCCAGCTCAGTCTGGGGGAGCGAGGCTCTTGCTCCCACTGCATATGGAGAACGTACTACTGTTGGCTGATCAAAGGGAGAGGGAGTATGCCTGTCCCCGCCCACCCACTCTCTCTACTGTTCATCCCAATGAATGAGGGATCATTAAAGCAGAGCTACTACCACAAATGATGACTTTTAGTTTTCCCCTAGGATGCTCCATCCCATCTCCACAGCTCTGCTCCCACATTATCCCCCTCTCCTAAGGTCCTGCCCTCGTTCTGCCTTTTCCTGTCCCCATTCCACTCCTCCCCTGAGGCCCCGCCCTTGCTCCCTTTCTTCCCTCCCCTGCTCTGCCCCCTCCCTGAGACCCCTGCCCTCTCCACTCTCACTGAGCTGCCAAACAGATGTTTGATGGAGCCAATCAGCTGTGGCTGATGGGTTCTGAGCACCCATGGAGTTGGTGCCCATGGCTACTACTGGGGAGCTGGAGCTACAGAATTCAGCTGGGAGAAGGCAGAAGGGAACAAGAGGGAGCTGAAGGATAGGACTCTGGCAGCAGCAAGACACACAGAATATTGACGGCAGCAAGGCAGAATGCAAAGAGGTAGTGAAAGTCAGGAAGACCATGAATAATACAAAATGGATGTGGAGGTACAATGAGTTGGGGGCAGTAAAGCTGAGCTGCTGAGGGCAGGGTAGAGACAGAAATGTAACCTTCAAAGAAGAATAAAAGACAAAAGAAAGTGTTTTTCCGCCACTCCTCCCTGCAACCACACTAGTGTTTGAGGGGTGTTAGGAACTTCTAAAAAGAGGGTTTGCTGCTGACCTACTGCTCATGTGGTTCCCTGTCTCCTTCCCCCATTTCTGTCAGAATTTGAGTTCTAAACTGCAGAGTCATCCATCGCACTTTGTCCCTTGCCACCACTTATGTTTGAAATTCCTTATACAGCAAATAACTTTCCTCTCTTTAGTCAGATCCCTCATAAACCCTCTTTTATTAAGATTTTTATAGTTATTCATAGTGAATAATACAAATAGAATTAAATGAAACTTAAACACCATGACTAACTATATCCATCATCTGCATTGTATGATTTAGAAGACAGGGAGTACATTGGGACAGCAGTTTGCCTCTCTGTTTGTTCCATGACCACCACTGGCATTCAATAAACAAATAATAATATATTAGGCTCGTAATCTGGCTGTGCTAGAAAACTGCATTTGCTTATTATCGGATAGCAGAGACTTTAGGCAAAAGAAATTGCTCAGGCAAAAGAAATTGTACTTCACATACATCAAGCTCATACAATTAGAGCAATGACAGGATTCTTTTCCACTAGGTGGTGTTGGATTTCTCTCTTACATATTATACAGTAATTACATTGTAATTGTATGGTGCTAATAATTACTGCCTGCTTATTTAGGTAGGTTAACAAAATGCCACACAAAACTTTCGTATAAAAGGTTTGCACACATTCCTTATTTAGTTTCCTAGCTTAGTTTTGGCCTAGTTTTTCAGATCTTAAAATCAAATTATGAATTCTTGACCTCTGTATTGTTACTTTGGGGAAACTAGCCTGCCTCCTACATTATGAAGTTTGTCTATTTCGTTTAGAAAAAAGTTGCTGTATGATATGCAGACAAATTTCACTCTGAGTTTTAGGAAGCCCTCAAAATCCTTTATAAGGGGGGTCACACTCAGAGGCTTGCTATTTGAAAGGGGTCACCAATACAAAAGTTTGAGAACCACTGTACTAAATGAACTAGCAATTTGCTGAGCCCTCAACAGTTAACACTTACACTCTTCTCCTTTAAGTATCAAGAGTGAGGTCAAAAAGACATTGTTAATTAGATCTGCAAGCCTCCCTCCCTGTGTTCCCTCTGCTCTATGGAAGATGGGGTAAGCGGGGTGCAGGAGCAGGGGGGAGGGAGACACCGTGACATTAGCCCCCTTTTCTTTCCCTCGTCCCCTCCTGCCCCCACAGCAAGCAGGAGTCTCAGGGAGCAACTCCAAGACAGAGGGCAGGAGCAGCATATTGCAGTGGGGGGGAGGGACATGAACTGCCAGCAATCAACAGCCTGCCGGGCAATTGAACTTCTGGCAATTGACAGCCTGCTGAGCAGCTGACAACGTTAGACAATAACTTTAAACAAGCATGTTCCCTAATTGATTAGCAATGTAACAATGAAACACCGTTAACAGGGACGACTTTAAACGAGGAGTTACAGTACACTGCTCAGGGCAGAGGCCATGTGTGCGTGAAGTGCCTACCGCTCTGTTAAATACATAAATACTCATATTAATAACTTGTCACAGACAAATCCCATTTTGAATTGGGGGCTAATATATCAGCCATTTATAGATTCAAACCACAAGTGTTTAAATAAATTAGTTTTTCCTCAGAAGTTTTCATCTCAACATTTATTAAAAATTGAATGAAAAATCAGATTTGTCTTATAAGATGTGTTTTTTGAGGAGTGGGGGGACTGAGACTCGAAGTAGATTCTGTTTCTGAACCAGTTAGCTAATATAAGCCCCCACTGATTTTCTTCTCTCCTGTTTATAAGCTGTGATTTTTCCACTCTGATCCATTCAGAACTTCTGCCTGTGACTCTTCACTAGTCTTCTGGATTAATTAGTTTGATTTACTAAAATACTTCCCTCCCCCGCCCCGCCAGGCCTTATTCTGCAGCTTTCAGCATAATGCAGAATGCCTGCCACATACCTCTCTGTGCAACAGGATCAATTCCATAGTCACAAACACCAATTACATGCTATCAGCATGCACACGGATACTTTTCCTGTATGCAGTCCAGCTATGCAAGATGAACAGTGGTTCAGAGAACAAGACAAAATGGGGGCTGGATGAGTGGTGAAGGCATTCCCCCCCTCCCAACACAAACACACATTTTAGGTATGCAAAGTTGCAAAACCCCGGGATGGGCAAATTTGTGAATTCCGGGTCAAATTCGGCTTACAAATGCATGAGCATAAATACAAATGGCTTGAAAGAGAGTTTCAGTGAAATATGTAAGGGCAGAATTTGTCCCCTAACAGCAGAGACTACAAACTGTCATTCTACTTGTCACCATGACTGGAGAAATCTTTTCATAGGGTTTGCCTCTTCTTGCAAAGTTTACCTACTATTTTATGTACATATGTCTTTATTGAAAACATGGAGTATCTGTCTTCATTCCCAGCCCTCTCCTTTCCTTGTACAAACATTTCTTTTGTTTTGTTGTAAAACTCCCAGAAAAGCCAGATTCTTCATTTCTGTTTGAATTCCCACACATCAGTGCTCACAGTATCCTAGGGCACTCCTGGAAAACAGGATCTTATTCCATGGCGATATCTTTTTTCCACAGGGTCCCTCTTCAAAGTCTGAGTGCTAGAGACTAACTGGTTGTATGTTTTGACTTTCTGCCTCAAGTTCTATTTCTGGAATCATAATGCTTGTAATGCTACTGGTGCCTTGGGGAAAACTTGTCCAAGTCAGGAGTGATTGAACTGCAAGTGCTGGTGGCTGCGTTACCAATACCCTCTTTAATTGCTTGGTGTTATTGGTCCGCGATCCCTGGACACCACAATAAATGAAACTAGAATGGTGTGAGAAGAAGAAAGCTCAGCAAGATCAAGTGTGAAACAAAACAGAGGAAGGAGTCATTTGGGTAGAGTGACCAGACAGCAAGTGTGAAAAAATCGGGACAGGGGAAGGGGGTGGGGGTGATAGGAGCCTATATAAGAAAAAGACCCCAAAATCAGGACTATCCCTATAAAATCAGGACATCTGGTCACCCTACATTTGGGGTAACCAGCGACAGGAGAATTTTACATTCATTCATTGATCTATGGCAATTTTTTCCTCGACACTTCCTTTGAGATGGGACTGGAGCTGATTCCATGACAAAGAAAGCAGTGGAGGCAGGCAAGTTCTCATTTTAGAAAGTAGAAGGGTTGGAGGGAAAGCATTCCATGGGGAAATCTGAAAAAATAAATCAGGTTTTAAATTTTGTTTTCATCATGCATTGGAACAAAAGCCTGAGAACTTTAGATGTTTTCATGAGGGGCAGGGGAAAGAGTATAAGACCTCAGAATACCCAATAGCCTAGTGAATCAGGCAGAGCAGGAACTAGACTGTAGGTCTCCCACATCCCAGGAGTGCACTGGGATGGTCTATCCTGACCATCAGGATAGACAGTCAATTGCTCTCTGGCCCAACCACTATTTAATTATATACAAAATTGAACAAGGTCCTTCAGGGGAGATTGAGGCTGATTGAGATTCAAGTCCCTGCACCAAATCATGCAGAACACAAACATTTTTGACCATGGGTCTTCCCCTCCTTGCCAACAGCCCAATGGTTTGGGCACTTGCCTTATTCTAGAGCGACATGCTCTCTCCCTCCCAAGAACCTTCCCAATGAAAGTCGAATCAAAACTAATATGGACTTTCTGACAAGAAAAGTAATGTTGAAGAATTCCCAATCAGCTCTGTTCAGCAGACTTCAGGGAGCTGTGGCAACCGTTAGCTCTGAATTTCCTGATTCCCAAGGATTTCACCCAGTTCCTTAATGCTAACTTCTTGTATATTTTTGTTTGAGTCTTATCTCTATCTATATACATATTATCTGTGTACTTTTATTATGTATATATGAAATGCATGCATATTTCAGAAACATTATGAGCCCAATTTTCAAACATCGGTGTCTTACTGGGGTATCAAAACGTCACATATGAGTATACACTTACGTGTCCATTTAGAGCCTTATGCAAAACTTCCATTGACTGCAATGGGCTTAAAGCACCTAAGAGCAGATTTAAAATGCCACACATGAGATTTTGATGCCCTGATTATTGAAGACCCATGTTTGAGGAGCAGGCCAAGTGCAGGAGTCTGTTTATAAAATTGAATGCATTCAAATAGGATAAAAATAATTTTGTAGAAAAACCTTTTAAAGGCAGGTACTTATATCTCCCTAGAAGGCTGCAGTTGGCACCTCACATGATATATTAACTATTTTAATATGGCAGAAGTAATTGGGGGGGTGCACTCCGTTACCTACCGAGGAAGTGAATGGCAGTCTCCAGGTCTCATTACTCTGTGTATTATTACGGAAAAAAATACATTAGCATCCATTGGCAGAGCTTAGCTCTCAACTCTCAATTTGAAAGTGGAAAGATAGAGAAACTTTGACAAATGGCAAGATAAGCCAGCACTGATTTTACAAAGCTAGCTGCTCCGTTCACTTGAGGGTGGAGAACTCCCATGGGAAACTGGAGACCACCTGGGCTTTCATCCTATCTACTCAAGGAATCAATGTGTATACAGCTGCCTGTCAGAAAAGGCGAGAGATGTCTTCAAGTGGTGTGTTTGTAACTTGGTCGGAAATTGCATGGAAGATTGCTACTTGTCTGAGCTGGTCACTAGGACATCAGCCAAAATGTGTTTTAAACTAAAAAAAAAAAAAAAAGAAGGAAAGAATAACAAAATAGTTTATGAGTACCCCTGTAAATATATACAAATGCAAAGTGTTTTTTTATGGTGGGGGAGGGCTGTAACTGAAGTGCAGGTGCAATCATTTTAAAATGCAGTCATCACTGAAGTCAGGTATGGAAAAATACACTTTAGGATGAGGTTTCCAAAGCGGTCTAGCTAGAGCATTGAGATGCATTTACAAATAGCAGTAATGGAAGATGCGTGACTAAGATCCTAAATGGATTGAAATGATGCTCAACTATTGCCCTTGTCTAAGAATTGAGTCTGGTACCGGTAAGGCAGGAATTCAGAAGACATGGGCTTAAATCTACTGGGACTGATTCTCATTTGCACTAAAGTCCCCTTATATTATCAGAGTGGTATAGAGAAGCCTTAGTGGAAATAAGCATCAGGCCCATGACATAAGCACCAGGTCCGTCCACTCACAGAACTCCTGGGCTCAGATCCACAAAGGTAGTTCGGAGCCTAACCCCAGACTTAGGCATCTAGGTCCCAGTTTTAAGCTTCACTGTGATCCACAAACTCCTGCTCAGGTGTCATCAAACCCCATAGGCACCTAAACTCACTCTGCACCTAAGATAAAGTTCCCTAGGTGCCTAAGTTTCTGCTTCTGGGCATACACACTGCTGTCTCCCCCTAGGCATTTGGACACCTATGTCTTGCCTAAGCCCCAGAGAGATCCCCAAACTGGGGTGAGATAGATGTTTGGGCCCTGCAGACAAGATAGGCAGGCTATTTGGTAGTCACACTCAGAGGCAAATGGCTAGGGGAGGGAAGGGAGAGGTGATGACAGTGCCCACCTTACAGCTTATAGCTTAGTGGTTAGAGCTCTCACTTGGGATGTAGGAGATCCCACTACCCCTTGCCTTCCCTCACTTGATGGGAAGAAATGATTTGAACAGGGGTCTCCAACACCTCTTAGGAGAGTGATCTAGCCAGTCAGCTATGGGATATTCTGATGTGAGGTTCATTTGAGACTGGGCTAAACTACGGGGGCAGGGGTCGACCTAAGATATGCAACTTCAGCTATGGGAGACACTCCCTCATCAACGTACCTTATTCTTCTTGTTCCAGTGGAGTACTGTAGTCAACCAGAAAGCACTCTGCCATCAATTTAGTGGGTCTTCACTACACACACTAAATCAATCCTGCTTCATTGATCGCAGCAGCATTGATCCGGCCCAATAAGGGTAAACATGGCCTTAGAGTGCCTTTTTGTATAATAGTTTACTGCCCTTTGGAAGTGAGTTAAACTAAACCCCCCAAGGGCACTTTTAGTACACGTGAAGAGTTAGGGCAGAGTAGCTGATGCATTTTAAATTCACAAAGCTTACTGCACACTAACATTCCCAGAAAGATAAGCACTGAGACATTGCATCTTTCACTCCACTGGAATAAGATAAAATCAGATTGCTTCTATGAGAGCAAATTTTTCCCTGGGTTAAATTCACTTAAGATCTCTGCAGTTATATCAGGGATTAATTTAGTGCAGGAAATATACACGTCACTGAATTTGAATTTGATTTAAACACAGAAGGCCAGCGTCTGCCTCACTTATTTATGTCATGTAGCACTTTATTCAATAAGCGGTCTCACTGATTTTATAGGGACTATACATGGAGTAAGATGTTATTACACACAAGCAGGACTGACAGAATTTGGTTCTTAGAGATCACAGGGCACTTTTCCCAACCCTTACGTAATATATCTTTAGTTTTGTTTTCACCAGTCCCTGCAGCGGTGGAAGTTTCTATATATGCGTCTTTCCTTTACTTTGTGTTTTATAGTATCATATTAGCAATGCTAAAGTAGAATGCCAAAGCAATAAGAAAAAATATTGAAGAATTTAGTAAATAGGGTTTGCAAGGATAATTTTGCTGTATTTTTTACACATATATTATTCCTTGCTTGAATTACTAAGGGAAGAACCTTTCATGTGCCAGTACCTTCTGTTGTTAAACCATTTTTTTTTTTTTAAAGAAAGTGAAAAATGCCAGACAAACATACCTAGAGACTGGTACTTTAGAAAGAAAAAAAAAGTCTCTTTCCTAGCCTATTTAGGGAAAAACATAAGCCTGGCAACTGTACATTTTATCTGTATGCATTCATTGGAAACTGTGATCTATCTACAACAGCCAATTGCTATTCAGCTGTGATTTTTTTTGAGCCCAAGTTATGATGAAATTGTGGAGTCATTTCACTTATAAATTAGCAACTAGCTACTTCCATTGGAAGGTTTTTAGTTTCTTTCAGTTTCTCACATGAATATATGTACAGCTGGTAATTAACAATCCCATGTGATCACCTCAACTAACAGAATATTGTATCATTTCAATAAACTGGCAGTGTCCAAAGGATAGTTTTATAAGGCTGCGTTTCTCAAATCACATTTGTCTATCTTCCACAGCAAACAAATGTAATTCTTGGCCAATTATTCTGGAATCCATTTTTTCAGATTTTGAAAGGAATGGTAGCATTTGTCAGCCAGCTTTGCTTGTACATTCTGCATGATAAAAAACTGTAACAAGATAATAACAATTAAAAATAGCATGACCATGATGGCATAATACTTTTCTACCAAATGGAGAAAGAAAGGTTTGGTTAAGTGCCAGCCTCAGTCTTATAGCTCTGCTCAAAAATTTCTGAAAAGGTCCAACTGATGTGCAAGTGAATGGCCCTGTCCAACAGGCCCACTGGTGAGCTGCATCAGCAGATGTTCTCTAGTTATAAACAATATTAACTCCGATCAGCCTTGTACTATAACTGTTGTGATTGCTCATCCTTATTGTGTATCCTGGTCACTGTCATTTCGCCTCATGTTATATGTATAAACATTACTTTGTTATTTTTAAACACTTTCCAGTCATATTTTAGAATGTTTTTATAGTGTTTCAAAATATAACAACCAACTAAAAGACAGCATGAACTATCTTGTTAATACTGATGCAGAAAGAGGTGAAAATTAAAGCAACTGTTTTAAGAATTAGCTCACCTGTGAGGCCAATCCTGCACTCGCCCTGCCCTCACCCTTCCTTTGTGTATGCAGACGGCTTCACAGGCAGAATCAGGAGAAGATATGGAAAGCTCACACTTGCCGCTGCATATCTCATCATGATAGAGATTGTAATAAATTAAGCCAGCATTTGGAAGTCCAGACTGAATTTGGCACTGGAGTAAATAATAAGATTTGATGGCTGGCAGTAGGAACTAGGCAAATTTAGAGTAGAAATAAGACATACATTTTCAAGAGTGAGAATTAACCAGTGGAACAACTTAAAGGTTGTGGTAGCTTCTCCCTCACTGGGAATTTTTAAATCAAGGTGCAATGTTTATCTATATGCTCTCATTCAAACAGGAATGAATTCAGGAAGTCCTATGGCCTGTGTTATATAGGAAGCAGGACTGGATGATCACAATTTGGCCTCATACATTACACAGACCTACTTATTTTTATTTTCAGTTACAATTTTAATGAAAGATAAACTTCCTAAATTGACGCCATGCTATTTTTTCACCATGTCGAGTTGTGTTCTGTTACCATCCCTGCTATTTTCAATTCCAATTCCTTTATTGTCATGGTAACTATGCAAACAGGCAGTATTTCAGGCTGAAATCTCACAAGGATAAATGTTTTTGAGAGATTTCAGCTGTCTGACCTAAACCCAGGAAAACAGGCCTCTTCTGTTTTGGATCTCGACCAGAACCCCAGATTATAGGTGCATGCTGGATGTGTGATAATTTGCTGGTCAGGTTTGGGTTTCACAAATCAAAAGTAGAGTGTGATTAAGATCGGATCTTCATTTTACCTGGATTGCTGCCATTTGTCAGTGGCTTTACCTTCTGCCCATCTCTTTTCTATTGTTCTTATCAAGTTTGTTTCTGGCCTTCTAGTCTTTGTGATAGAGGGAGAAACTGTTTTTTTTTATTAAGATGGTACCAGATCTGTTGACATCATATACATAATAAAATAATAATACCCTTCTCAGCTTGTTAATGGCATTTGACATACCAAAGGAGTTGATGAGTTCCATAACTTTACACAGCTTTCATTTTAATACAGGAAAGTAGGATTAGAATGCCTAGTTAAAGTTATTGTGCAAGCATAAATAGTCAAGACATCTTCTAGTCTAATTTGACAAAGAAAATATGCCTGCATATTACATCCATAATATATGTAATCTCACCACAGAAAAACATGGCATTTTCCATTTCACATATCTTACACCTATTTTCCGCTAAAATAATTTACAGAATCCTGAAGGAAATTGCGTTGTAGCATCTAAATATTTTGTTTTATTTGTCTGGTTTGCATTGAGTTTGCGGAAAACTACACATTGTCAGGTCAATGGCCAACGGGCATTCTTTTTACAGCTGCCTTCTCCTGTTTATCTTTATCTGTCAGTAAAGTAAACTGTCTTGTGCTTGTTTAGAAACCGTTGTAGCTTACACTGTCCTTTCTCTGTGCTTTTGTCGGTTCATAGGCAAGCAAGGGTTATACTCAGCTTATATTGGTACTGAAAGAGACCAAATTCTACATGAGTAAGTAAAACTTCCATTGACTTCAGTGGGAAAACATATTGCACCAAATTCAGAGGCTCCAGTAGATGGCATGGGTAAAATTCCTTTCACCCAGATGGATTACCTTAGATCTGCCTAAAATGTGCAAGGGAGGGAGCAATTTAATTTACCCTTTCTTACACCCTCCTGCTCCTTGATTTCCTTGTTACACTCCTCTATGTTGGTCTTTCCGTATGTTAAGTTACATTGTCGTAGATTGATTCTTACAACCAGTTAGATTTAGTTCACTGAATTCAGAGGCAGTGTGTAAAGGAGGGGTGAATTATGTGCTAGTAAGTAGCTGTGAGGCTAAGTGGATCTTAGGGTCCAGTTCTTCAACCTTCGCTCACAATGGGTAGAGCTTTATTGCAGTGAACAGTCTCAGTGAAATATGCATAGTCCCACTGCGCCTATTCAAACTCCCTCCTACAATGGACCAAATCAGAAGTGACTCCAAGCTGAAATTACTCAGTATGAGACAGGGTTGAGAGTCAGACACTCACATAAGCAAGTCTATTCTACAAGGGTTATTATGGTTCTAACCCTGCAGTATAGATGCACACTACAGCAATGCAAGGATGTCTTTCATCACTGTAGTAACTTTATCTCCCCAAGCAATAGCAGAAGAATGCTTCTGTCAACATAGCCACATCTACACTTAAAACTTAGATTGATAAAACTTAGATCAGGCCTTAGTGCATTTAAGTCTAAGGGTGTGTTTATACTACTGACCGGATCAGCGGGTAGTGTTCGATGTATCAGGGATCGATTTATCGCACCTCATCTAGATGCGATAAATCAATCCCTGAACGCACTCCCATTGACTCCGGAACTCCATCTCCACAAGAGGAGGAAGCGGAGTCAACAGGAGAGCAGCAGCGGTCGACTCACCGCTGTGAGGAAGGCCAGGTAAGTCGACCTAAGATACTTAGACTTAAGCTACGCTATTTGCGTAGCTGAAGTTGCATATTTTACATCAACTCCCCTCCTCCCCAGTGTAGACCAGCCCCCAGTTAGGCCAGATGGAATCTAGAAACTAATTCACCTCTGAACATGGCACAGTAAAGGGGAAAGTTTTACCTCAGTAGGGACTATAGGATCTTGCCCCAAGTGTACCCAATTAAAGAGCTTCCTAGTCATGTGTATAAATTTTCATCATGATAGCTACATAATAGAAACCAAATAAATGGTCACTATTCCACTTAATGTGCCATTTGGAGTTTGCTCTTTTAAAATGTATACACACTGTAAAGCTTGGTCTCATGTTTTGAATGCGTATGCAATTTTCTAACGGTGCTTTCTCAGAATATGGAGATAGCAAGAAAAAGGGTTCTGTACAAATATTATCTTGATTGTAATTTATCAAATTTGATCCATTTATTAGTCCCAAAAAGTTTCTCCAACTGTTAGAGCTGCAGGGCCAACTTGGTGTGTGAACATTGAAGCTGTGTTTGCTTCATATAATACATTGTCCCCAATGATCACCAAAAAGATTCTGGAATCAGAACTCATCTGGTAATTTTGTTTAAGATTCATTAGGGAGAACAGATGGCAGCTTGTTCTTTTGAAGATATTGGCTTTATAATGCTAAAAGAGAGTGTGTTTGGGGAGGAGGGGGACGTCTCCTTTTCAGTGTTAAGTAGAACTAAGGAACACATAGGGTGAGGCTGTGATGATGCTATTGACATTGAGTAAAATCTTGTTCAGAAAGGCCCATTGAGCTCAGGGAGACTACTCATGGAGTAAGGTACTATCCAGTGTGAGAAAAAGGTATGACACAGTCTGGCCTCTAGGGAGAGCAGAGGCAGGGCCAGCGCAACCACTAGGCGAATTAGGTGGCTGCCTAGGGTGCCAAGTGGTTGGGGGCACCAAAAAGCATGCTCAGGGGAGGCGGTGGAGTGGAAGTGAGCTGGGGTAGGGGGCGCAGGGAGGGCCGTCCGCAGCAGTAACCGGGGAGGGAGTGCGCAGGGGAACCGCTCCCCATCCCAGCTCACCTCCGCTCCACCTCCTCCCCTGAGCATGCCGCTCCACTCTAATTGTCCTCCCCTCCCAGGCTCACCATGCCAAACAGCTGATTCGCACCACAAGCCTGGGAGGCAAGAGAAGTGGAGCAGCACCAGTGTGCTCAGGGAAGAAGGCAGAGCAGAGGTGAGCTGGCGTGCTGCAGGGGGCGCTCCCTGGGCTGGGGGTGGGGCGCAAGGTGGAAGTTTTGCCTAGGGTGCGAAATATCCTTGCACCAGCCCTGAGCAGAGGTACAATTAGCAAGAGACAAAGTCCATGCTGTCTCATATTTTTTTGCTCCCTGATTTTGTGCTCCAAAAGCAGCACACACAAGTTCAGATGCCCTAAAACTCACATCTGCCATAACACTTATTATATATAAAACCTCCACTGAAACACACTTCATTTCCCATAGTGATATGCTTATATATTTTACAAGTAAACCAAAGCAGTAACTAGTAATGCATCTACAATGCAACCAGCTTTAACCGCTCACTTCTGAAGGGCTGTATTCCTCCTTCTTTTATCTGCCCATGTGCTCTCCCCATATCTGTTAATTATAGGACATCCCTCATCTAACTTTAGATTATCTCTCTGTCTGCAAAGGTTGACAATTTTTAATATTTTTCTGTAAGCACTATGCACACCTATGGCATAATACTAATGTCATACAAATTAAAGAAGGAGCAGACATTTTTAAAAAAGAAATACAAACTGATTCAGAGTAGAGCATCCAAATCTGAATGATTTTCCTGTAGAATGAAGTGCAGGTGCTAAAACATCTGTTCTCCCTTTGGACTTGAACAATCCACTCTTGGCTAATACTTAGAAAATCTCCCCTGCTCCATAACGCATTTCTCACACAAGATTAAACACTGAATTGTTAGAATCCCTCCAGCACCTTTCCTTCAAAATGGAGAATCTTTTTTATCAACTGAATTATAAAATGATTTCCCAGACTTTCTGTAATGAGGAAGCGATGACAATGCTGTGATTAACATTTTAATATTATTTCATACTCTCTCTCTTCTGCCTATTAGTATGGATTAAAATGCCCTCTTTTCATACGAATAGCTCCTGTATTTGTATATATAATTACCATTATCATTTTAATCAGCAGCAGCAGCATACTTGACTTTTTATATCTGGACAGGAAAGCCCAAGTGGCATCTGAGCTAAAAGGGGATACTGAAATCAATAGGACTTACTCATATCCTGTGGGGAGAAAGTAGGTTCCAAGCCCTCCAGCAGTAGACGGTCTTTACTTCCCTCACCCCCCTGCTCTACTGGGTAGTAGAGTGTATATGAAGATACAATCTGTGGTTGCTAGTCCAGGTAGAACTACTGCCATAAAAAGACATTTCAGAATAGCTTTAACTTTAGAGCAACATGGAAGCGGCATTGTAAGTGTCAGCTTCTGGCACCAGAAGAGCAGCAACTACTTTTGTTCCTCAGACAAAGAAAGTTCCTTAAAACACATTTAAGCTCACTGTGGGAGCACAATTCTCCTTATACGTATCAAAGAGGAGCTTTGCTTGATAAAAAGGCATTTGATTTAAAGGAGCTCTCTGGATAGTTTTGGCATTTGTCCTCAGAAGAATATCACAGTTATGATGCACACGCTACAATACTTACACGCACATGAAACTAACAGGTTTTTGGAAGACACTTTTTGCCAAATCCTGAAGCTATAACTCACTTTCTTACATGCTGATTGCAATGATGTCTTGACTAAGGCAACATTTTCAAGTTTTGGCCTTGCTCCTGCACTTTAAGGAATCTATTTTATATCACAAGACCTCACAAAATCCTTACAAAGCCTTCAAAGTCTCAAGCTGAGGACTTTCAGTCAGTAATCAGCAGATGTAGACAGCCCCCATCTGGGCATGACTAAGCTAGTTTTACACCATATAAGCCCAAGCCATATTCAATTTTCATTTCACAATGTGCTCATATTTTACTATGCTAGTGTGAGCTGCAGACAGAAAACTAGTCCTCGTGCCCCCCCATCTCCCCTTATATTGCCAGGTTTGGTATGCTAATGGACAAAATTAACTATACTCACGTACTGGAGCAACCTTGCTAACAAATGGAGCAACAAAATGTTGAGAAAGAGATGAGGGGAGGGAACAAGCAGCTTCTGGGGATGGTCCCTGAGACAATGACTCATATTTTTAATGAAATAAAATCATAATAATGGTAGCCTAGGAACACAGATATTACATCCTAAAGCACTTTACTAATAAGGTAAAATAACAATTCACTCTGTTTATCAGTGAAATGCAGCTAGTTCTGAGGTAAAACATGACAACTGTTAACAGTGTATAACAAAACTCACACATATGTGAAACAGGAAAGACATTTGCTAGTGAAGCTCCAGGGAGGAATTCAGGCAGACGCAACATAATCTTGAAAGTTAGAATCTGGCCACAAGACTAGTGTTCATCCTCCTCCTCCCCTCAATCTTGTGAACAAGTATAAAATCTATAGGGCCTACTTTTAAAAGAAACTGGCATAATGTGTGCCATAATTTGTTACCCAGTGTTTGCACATGCAACTAATACAACTGTCTGCAAAACTGGCTAGTAGGCACTTAATTAGTACTTTGCACGCACAAGTTTAATATCTGCAGTTACAATCTGCAATTGTAAGAACAATTTATCATACAGATACCTCAGGCTGTCATCTTTAAATATTTGGTTCTAAATGGCCCCAAGTAGTCAGGACCAAAGATTTGCAACTCACCTGAAACACAGCACCTCCAGAAGCAGTGTCCTCTTAACAGTGGTTAAATGGGACAGTGATTCAATACACTCAGTAGAAAGTGATTCAGGGGAGGGAACTTTAACAGCAATACTTCAGCTCCTATTTGTCAGTGAAGATCTCCTCTTTACTCTTCTAACCCTCTTTCTTTTGGGTGCTGAGAAGAACACACACAAGCGTGGCATTTGGAAACAATCCATTGATAAAATACACTCACTACTTACTGAGCAGCACACTTGTGTTGTGTTGCCTTATAGTCCTCTTCAAACATCACTCTTGTTCTGTCCAAATTATGTTGCGGCTGTTGATCTGACTCCACTAACTTTAGTCAATGCTGGATTGGGCCTCAACATTTCTGCCCTGAACTTTGAAATAACCAGAAACTGCTTCCAGAGAATCCTTCCTGGGGGTCTTACTTGGAACCCAGTGCATTCTGGGACAGGGCTATAGGAGTTAGTGAGGTATGGATACTCATACAAGGCAGACGTGATCAATGAAACTCTCAGATATGTACTTCACTGAGTGCCTTGACTTCAGGAGCTAAGTAAATGTGCACATTGTTAATCTCTTCCTAGTTTCTTAGGCAAAAAGCTTCACATGTGTGAATATCATGGAAGAAATTGCTGTAAAATATGTTTATACTAAGCTTGGAATAAATGCATAGCCAGAACATTCACCACATCCTTCATAATCACCTCCCAGCTGCTCCAGCACACTGCACCTGGAGCTTGTTGTCCATCTACTTAACAGCGGCGACTCCTAATTTCAAATCTATGTGCTCCTAAGAATTTTTTCAAAAGGGTTGGGTGAAATCCCAGCCCCATTGAAGCCAATGGGAGTTTTGTGGCTGACTTCAATAGGGTCAGTATTCAACCCCATTGTCTCTCCTAGTATAAAGCAATAAAATAATTATGTGCTACAATACAAACCAATTAATTATAAACATGAGCGGACAAAGAAATATAGCCAGAAAACAAATTAAAAATGTGTTTTTGGCACTAATATTTATTGAAGCATTTTATATTAGTAAGCTTGGAGGCCTTCAAAGTGCTTTAATTTAATCATTGAATAGCAATTTTCCACTCTAGTTCTAATTGGTAAAGAACGGGGTGTGGAATAATTTCTGTTTGGCAACTACTTCTTGGTGGGAAAAGGGGTAAGTGTGTTATGATTAAATCACATGTAATAAAAGAACAGAAAGTTGCCAGCCAGCCTAAATGAGATATGAACAGTCAATTGCTCAAGTCCTTTCCCCCTGAGTGGGGAATCAAACTCACAACATTAGACAGTTGATGGTTGGAGAGACCTCAGACGGGCCTCACTAGCTTCAAGTTGGCATGTCTTTCTGGCATCCAAAATGTGTTTGTAAATTAGAGGGGAAAAAATGTTATTGTGAAACCCACTGTAAAAATGTAGCTTTGTTTTTGTGGTTTTACTTCCATTTCATTTAACTGTTTATACTGTGTGCTGAAAATAGAACACCTGACAACATTCATTTGTTTGGGAGTTTCCAGTGGCTGTCACGCAGAATGCTTTGGTGTTACCAGCATCGTTTCTGGACTCCATTAGCACACAGAGACCCAAGTCTCTCCCCAGGCCAAATAAATGGGCTTTGCAGAAGGCAAGTCTATGGGGTTCAGAAGATGGAATAGTCCCTTGAAAAGTTGAACTTCACGTTGCTTATACTCTCCCCTGACACACATACACCAGGGTTCAGTTCCTCCTTGGTCCAGATGCAGCTGTGCTAAAGAAAGCCTATTTACTTTGTGACAGGGAATGCAGGCCTGTAGTCCATCTACACTCTGGCTGACAACAATCAATATTAGATGCACTAAGCAGAGGAAGGTACGTAACTCTCATCTTACAGGTTGAGCTGGTCCTTTAAGAGACATTAGGTCCGCCTATCAATTTTGAATCTTTCCCCTGATTGACCTCAGGCTGCCCTTATATTCCCCTGATGCCTGTCACATGCTCCCATTACAATTCATGGTGTGGGAGATGAACTAGTCACAAGCAACCATGAACCTAGGGCTCCCTTAAAGAACCAGCTCACCTATGAAAGCTCATAATAGATAACTATGGAATAACCAACCGGTTATTATAGTAGTAGTAGTTAGCGTGTACACGGCAGCATGAGGATTTATGTAGGTTTTTGTCGTATCTGGATAAATGACAAATAAGACTCTAGATCTGTGTTGGATTCTGACCCTTACTTCTCAGAGTTCAGGTATAGTCAGGGGGGATTTGGTGTTTGAAGCGGGAGAGAGGCTCTTTAATAGCAAATCCAACATGGGAGTCCCTATATCAGTTCCATGTGCTGCAGTTATTCAAGCAAAACTTGAAAATATGCTACAGCTTGCTACTCTGTGCATTCAATTAAAAGCAAAGTCACCCTTAAAAAAAAACACACAGCTTATGTGGGCTTACTGCAGCTTATTACTGAGGAGTTACCATAAATCGTAATCGTGTTGGGCTGCTCTCTTCTCGCCTGATTGCTGCCCCAAGCCCAGTGAGACTAAACAAAATACTCATATGATTTGTTGGTAGGAGAATTGCCACATCTTTCCAAAGTCCAGCTAAGAAGGAAAGCGAGAGTCTGCTGAAAAAGCACAAGGGGAGGGAAGAGAAAGCGAGAGTCTGCTGAAAAAGCACAAGGGGAGGGAAGAGAATATTTTACTTCCTTCATATTCTAGCAGCACAAGGCTGATTGCCCTAAACCAGCCCAGATTAGTTTTTCATATATGTTTACGTTAAATATCTCAATTGTTCTTGAGAATCCAGTCTTATTTTTCTAGATATTTATTTGTACAACTTGGAGACAGCTGATTTCATTTCCCATCTTTTTCTTTGCTGGCTGCCTTGTGGGAAATGCTGTCATAAAACTGAAATACACAGATTCAAGAAGCCGGGAGTATGCAGGCATTTTCCCCATCTCACATTTAGATGCTAAAGGGTTGGATTAGAAGACTTTATGGACAAGCTATGATATAGCTGAGGACTGTGTTTTCAGGTGTTACTTGCCTACAGACATTGTGCATTCAGTGGTGGAAATGAAATCAAACAAACAAAGTCTTTGCGTATGTTCATTGAGTTATAGGTGCCATACCACAGATTATATAGAAAGGTGTTTGTCTTCCCTCTGAGACTATGGTGCATATTGTAAGCATATATGATTCTGTGCCTCTTTTGTGTGTAATCAGGAAAAGGATGTTAACGTTGTCATATAGTCCATGTCCCCTGTCTCTGATATTAGGTCACTGCATCTTAACTTTTGGTGAGTAAATGAGGTGGGAAATGACCTTGTAATTAGAACCAGGGACTGATTGTCCAGAGTCCTGGGCTCTCTTCGCTATTCTGTGGCTGGTCGTGGACAAGACACTTAATTGCATCAGGTTATCCCATGCAACACTTTCCTTTTAGGGGTGTTGTGAAGATTAATTTAAGAAATATTTATAAGGGGCTTTGAAATTCCCATAAGAAAGATGCTGTAGATATGCCAATTTTTATTTCAATTTTGAAACATGGGTGCCTAAAATTAGGCCCCTAAATACTTGTATTAGGCTCTTGAGTACTGACTTAAGCTCCTACCTTTAGATACCCAGGTTTGATAATTAGTCACTTGAGTACACTTGCTATAGTAACACCTAATATAACACTTGTGCTTGGCTTCTGTATAAACTGTAGAAAAAGAGGGTGGAGTGAACTTTACTTCAGCATGTCTGGTAACGATTCCCCACAGACTATATCTAATGTATTGTAAGGTTTTGATTTTCCAATATAAACTTACAGCAACTAATACGGATACAGAATGTTCTCTGTTCACAACACTTCTCTCACACAAGGAAATCTCACTACGAATGGGCCCATTTCTGTTAGCCTTACTCCTGCATGTAGTTTAGTTGGTTACAATGAGGATTATACACATCAGAGAGGTGAGCAGGACTGAGCCATATTAGATTTCACAGGGCTGTGTGCTGCTGAACCCCCAGATGCTACAATTGGTATGTCTGGTGCACCTCATGGGGGGACATTCAGGCACAAAACAGTATGCTGCAGACTGCCATGACTGGCACCTTAAAAAGGCTGAGTTAGCACAACTCCGATCAATGCACTCCCATGACTGTCAAAACATCTTCCGGTAACAATAAAAGGGAGAAAAATGATCTCTTCTCTCCATGGTTAGGGAGCAAGAAATGCTGTGTTGCACTCACTCTCTGAAAATCAGTATCTTTTAGTGTGTCTCAAAATGGCAGTCTAAAAAGGGAGGTACTCAAAACCACTAGTCACTTTGGAAAATCTTGGCCTAGGACACCTCTGGGCCATTGTGAGGATGTATGGAATTCAGACTTGAAGCTTTCTGCTGATTCACTGTCTATGCATCTGGACTTCTGTGTCTGATTCATGTTCATTAGCTGTTTTGATAAAATCTTCCTGGTTTATGTTTGGATTTTCCAGTCTGGCTCTTAGAGAAACAGAATTGGTCAGTGTCTGAAGACAAACAGCAGTCGGTTTCTGCAGTGCCTCAAGATCCTTCATCACGGCCAGAGAAAGTCCATTACATGTCTTGTCTGTTGCAGTTCATGTCATTTAAGTACATGGGCTGTTCACTACATTTATATTGCATAATAAACACAATTAGCAGCTCTCTGTGTTCGATGCAGGAAAACAGTCTATCAGTCATTCCGCATACAGGCCTTTGTTGTTAACAAGCATTCTATTAAAACAACAAATCACAAATACATTTTAATCCAGAGAAATGGAATCCATTCTCCCAATGCTGTCCCATTGTCTGTCCTGGTTAACTGCATCTCACTTAAGTGGCTTTGCCTGTACAATGAAATCAATGTTTTTCTATTTGATGCATAGAATTAGGTATGTATGTCCCATGTAATTATCACAAGCTGTTTGTTTTCCCTTTACTTGTTGACTGTGGAGTTATGAGGAAAAGGTCCTCATATCTTTGTTAACAAAACATATTAAAGGTTTCCAGAGCAGCCTTAATTAATTAGGGTGACTTTGTTGGGTATCTGTTCTATTCATGAAGACCTGCAGAATAGAGCACAGGAAATTCACTTTATTGATCAGTAGGAAACTGATATTTTCCCTGAGTACAATATAGGATTAGTATTCTTGAATGGAGGACAGAATCTTATTAGTTTCTTGGGCTAGATGGTGGCCGATCTTGTGTGAGTATATCAGGTTTGGACACACAGAGTCTTTTCCTCATTTGCACCCCTCTGTTCAGTGACTGACCAAATTGCAACCTTTGTGCTCCCCCAAGTGCAATGAGTATATAGATCTACAACCCAAGGCCGCTAGCCTCTCCAAAGAGGCCTGCAGGAGGCAGAGCAGAGCTGGCCAGACATGGAGGGAAGTGCACACTGCATTCTCCTCAGATGTGGCATAGCTGTTGCACTCTCCAAGAGCTCCTGGAGGCATTATTCTTCTTGCGGCACATGGCTTCCCATGCTCCGTGTCTTACCAGTGCAATCTGGCCCTTTGTCTCATGTTCTACTTAAGCCAATTCTGCGCACAGCATTGGCAAGAAGATGTACAAGATGACCTAATAGTGCAGGTCTTTTCCATCTCCAATTCCTATGATGCATATGACACTGATTTTCCCTTGCTCCTTTAAAACACTAACAATATTTAAAAAATTGGAGAAAATCTTAGTAAAAGCTATGGTTTCTCTCTGTGACAAGCAATGGGAGTTGTACTGAAATTATTTGGATAGAGATTTCAGTTACTTTCCGGAATAGGTTGTCTATACTGACTATATGCCTAATACAGTAACGGGAATAAAAATGCTCTCATCTATCTTTCACATATTGAGCAAATTGATATTCATATCTCAGTGAGTACAAAGCCTGAAAGCACAAATGTCTCTGGAAAACTGGCTTCAAAGGTGAGTAATCCCTCATCTTCTTCCATGGTTCTGAAATGCTGCATCAACTGATGCAAACACAACCGTGTGTGCCTATCTTCCCCCTTTCAGCTTAGAACTCCTGCGCTTGGGGAAAATAAAATTGATCTTTAAAGCTACACTTCAGTCACCTTGTTAAATGAAAGAGGACATTGTACTGGCTCAGAAGGCAAAATGGAAACTAAGGACTACAGGAGAAAACGAGGGTGAATGCTTTGATCAAATCCAGGGTTCGTTTTTCAGCAGATGTAATCAGAACCATGTGCTGAAAATGGAAAACAGGATTTTCAGCTGTTCTTTAATTAACCAGAATAAAAATGATGGCTTAACTTCACTTTTTACCCAGCGGCACTTTCCATAGTGCTTACTTTTCATGCTTAATGTATGGTAAGGAGCACTGTAGAAATAGCCATTGTGTAAAAATAAAACTAAATAAAAATACTTGGGCCCTGCAAACACTGCTGGAGTTGACCTACAATTTGTGGACCAAATTCTTCTCTTGAATACTCAAATACAGTTCCCAATGAAGTAGACAGGAAATTTGCATGCATACGTGAAGGTAGATTTTGGCCCTTTGTAATACTCCTAGATGATGATACAGGTGCCTGCATAATAAAACTTTAGTGACAGTGGGAATTTTAATATATTAAATGTTAAAATAATCCATTTATTCCCTAACTACCTAGAGGACTTTTTGGCAAGGGTCCTTGGGCTGTAACCCTCACCTATAGAAGGCTTGATCCTACAGAGATTTACCCATGTACCTAACTTTAAACACTGTGAATAATCCCATAGTCCCCTTGGGACTGCTCATAATGCACAAAGTTAAGCACATAAATAGATCTTTGCAGCACTGGGATGTAAGTAAACCTTACTCATTCAAGTAGCTCCATTGTAGTCAGTGGGACTAATCTCATGAGGAAGGGTGTTGAAGCAGTGAGCCATGGCTCTGTTAGTAAACAAGCAGGAAGTGCGATCAAAAACCACCAGTAGTGAGAGAAAAATTGATCTACACATTTGAAACTCCCAATTATTTTAAAGCCTTTTGGAAGAGCTGTATGAATTTTATTCTGTGACCAAGTTAATGAAATCATCTTCAATATAAGTTTTTCTAATGTATATTTTTGTTGAATGCAACATAGAAAATATTTATAATATCAAATGCAATTCCACAGCAAAAACAGAACAGGAATAACAGTAAAAAATGGAAATATATCTATCCTTTCCTGTCACAGAAAGGAAATAACATGCTGTTTTGCTAAAATTTTGCAGCAATATCAGAATTACCCCATGTCAAGATTTTAAATTTTGGATGACGGGTACTGCCCCCCCATCCCTATTGACTAACAGTCTGCTAGGAAGGTAGTAATGCAAAATTGTCTCAGTCAACTGGATTTCATTTAGTATTTCAAGAGAATCATGTATATGCTCAGTAGTTTATATGTTACAAGATACAAAGCAAGAAGAAATAATATGTCGAGCATCTCGTGTATGCATTGGATTGTATATGTTAGAAAGAGCGATGGCTTTTGAGAACAATAATGGAAAGGCCAAAACATTAACCAAAATCAAGGTAACCTCTCTTTGTTAAAGGCATATTTTATGCAGCAATCACTCAAGAAAACAGTAACTATTTAGTTTATTACACTTCTCTCTCACTGTTTAAAAAATGCTGTAAATCTTTCAGACCTTAAAGATTTGTTGAACAAATCCAGACTTCAAATGATGAATTGTTATGCATAAAAACATATAATCTGAGTAAGTAGTTAATTTTAAAGCATAAAATACTGCAGAAGTCCAAAAATTTAATGAAAGACAGCATGTTTTCCCCACTGTAAAAAAGTTACACATTTCACTCTGCCTTAATGTACACTTATAAAGTACTGTTTCAATTAAAGAAAACACTTGATTGGGGAATGAAGGATGGTGTTTGAACTTTAATCTGAGTTTCTTCACTTTGGTTGCCTTCTTGAAAATTTTCTACTTTTTAAATTAGAATTTCTTGGTCTTGTGTTTTTGTGTAATCCCATAATGCTGCAGAATTTAAACTTCCATTAAAAATTTTGTACATATTTCTCTATTTCTTGCTAGCCTCTTCTCATTGTGACGAGGAACTGTGGATATAAATTGAAGCAATGATGGCGATGAGATTCCAGGCACACAGTGCAAAAGACCAAGATAGGAATCAATGGATGTTGTGACGATCTGTTTGCAGAATTGCATCCTGTCACGGAGTATAACTTATGGTACCGCAAGAAGATTTTGATTTTTTCCATATCTTATTGACAGCTATTACAGCGATACCTTTTTCCAACCATCACGGATTATATTGGAACAGCATTTGCTCAGTGTGGACTGTAAAACACTGGCATATTGGGCCAGATTTATTCCTATAGCTATAGCGGTGGAAGAGTTTTGAGGATAAATTGGACCTCACAGCCTTTAAGGCCAGAAGAGACAATCATGATAATCTAGTCTGACCTCCTGCACATTGTAGAGTCTCACCCACCTACTCCTGTAATAGACGCTAATCTCTGGCTGAGTTAGTGAAGTGTGTAAATTATGATTTAAAGGCATAAAGCTACAGAGGATCCACCTTTTACTCTAGTTTAAACCTGCAAGTGGCCCTATTCTGCAGGTGAAATCCCCCCCAGGGTCTCTGCCAATCTGACCCAGGGGAAAGTTCCTTCCTGACCCCAAATATGGTGATCATTGTTTGGCAAGATCCAAACAGAGGGAAACCGGGAGAGAATTTTCCCTAGTAACCCAGAGTCCTAGCAATCTAAGTATCCCATAATCAGCCATTGGGAATTTTTGCTACTGGCAGTTGCAGATCAGCTAAATGCCATTGCAAGCAGTCTCGGAATACCATTGTGACAGTCTGCACCCTACTTTTACCCCTTTTACCAAACTATATTACATTTTGTACCAAGTCTTCTGTGTAAGGTTTCATTTGAAAAATCATGATTTGCTTGCTGATCATTACTGTCCTGTAAATATGCGTGACAACACTGGAAAAGTTATAAGATTCCACTGTATGATATTACCCAGATATGCTCCAACATATTCTAGAGGGCAGTCACAAATAACCTTCCCAGAGACAAAAGATTAGCCAATGCCTCAGTGAGGTGTCAACAGGTGTCAAATTGACCGCCACCTGATGAAGTGACCGCTCTTTGGCAGAAGAGAGGTAGTGAGCAAAAGATCTACATTTTGACAAAGCATCAGCTTAAGGTGCAAAAGAGTAAAAGGCACCCATAAGAACTGAGGGGACACAGCTGTCCATCAGTCCAGATTATACCCTGGGGAATGTCACAACCATCCCCTCCATAAACTTATTCAGCTCATTCTTTTAGCCAGTTCGGTTTTTTGCTCCTACTGATCGCCTTGGAGGCTGTTCCAGAACTTCATTCCCTGGATGGTTAGAAACTTTTGTGTAATTTCAACCCAAACCTTGTTGATGGTCAGTTTATACCCATTTAGTTTTGAGTCAACATTGGTGCTTAACTTAAATAACTCCTCTTCCTGGTATTTATAGAGAACAATCCCATCTCCCATCAACTGTCTTTTAGTTAGGCTAAACAAGTGAAGCTCTTTGAGTCTCCTCATAAAAGATAGGTTTTCCTCAGATCACCCTAGTAGCCCTTCTCTGCACTTGCTCCAGTTTGAATTCATCCTTTTTAAAAATAGGAGACCAGAACTGTACACAGTATTACAGATGAGGGCTCACCAGTTCTTTCTATAACAGTACTAACACTTCCCTGTCTCTCCTGGAAATACCTCACCCGATAATCCTAGGATTGCATTAGCCTTTTTCACGGGTGCATCCATGGAGAGAGATTGATTTGTCCCTGGGTTGCAGTATCTCCATTGCCCTCATCCAGAGGTTCTGCCAGTGGAGGACAGCTTTAAATTCTGGCATTACATTAGGTAGAATTTCCAACTTTAAGTTCCACAGAAACCTTACTAGTGGAAGATGGTGAGGAAAATCACTACCTTCCTCACATTTCTTAAGCCCCACAAAGGAGAGAGCTTCTTTCATGCATCCTCATATAGGCCCCCATGGAGACAGATACATAAAAAGTGGAATGAGTGCAGTAACTCACATGACTGGAGCACTGTCATGGATGGGTATAAACTGTTCAGGAAGGACAAGTGGGGGAGAAAAGGTGGAGGAGTTGCACTGTATGTAAGAGAGTGGTATGATTGCTCAGAGATCCAGTATAAAACTGGAAAAAAGCCCATTGAGAGTCTCTAGGTTAAGTTTAGAGGCGAGAGCAACACGAGTGATGTCATGGTGGGCATCTGCTATAGATCATCAGACCAGGAGGATGAGGTAGATGAGGCTTTCTTAAGACAACTAACAGAAGTTCCCAGATCACAGGCCATGGTTCTCATGGGGGACTTCAGTCACCCTCACATTTGTTGTGAGAGCAATACAGCAGTGCACAGAAAATCCAGGAAGTTTTTGGAGAGTGTTGGGGACAACTTTCTGGTGCGAGTGCTGGAGGAACCAATGTGGGGCTGTGCTCCTCTTGACCTGCTGCTCACAAACAGAGAAGAATTGGTAAGGGAAGTAGAAGTGGGCGGCAACCTGGGCAGCAGTGACCATGAGATGGTTATGTTCAGGCTCCTGACAAAAGAAAGAAAGGAGAGCAGCAGGATGTGGATCCTGGACTTCAGAAAAGCAGACTGACTTCCTTGGGGAACTGATGGGCAGGATCTCCTGGGCGGCTAATAAGAAGGGGAAAGGAGTCCAGGAGAGCTGGCTGTATTTCAAAAAAGTCTTATTGAGGGCACAGGTACAAACCAGCCCGATGTGCAAAAAGAATAGAAAATATGGCAGGTGACCAGCTTGGCTCAACAGAGAAATCTTCAATGAGCTTAAACACAAAAAGGAAACTTACAAGAAGTGAAAGTGTGAACAGATGATTAGGGAGGAGTATAAAAATATTGCTTGAGCATGCAGGGATGTAATCAGGAAGGCCAAAGCACAACTGAAGTGGCAGCTAGCAAGAGATGTGAACAGTAACAAGAAGGATTTCTACAGGTATATTAGCAATAAGAAGGTGGTCAGGGAAAGCGTGGGCCCCTTACTGAATGGGGGAGGCAACCTAGTGACAGATGATGTGGAGAAAGCTGAAGTAGAAAGCAGATCAGTCAAGGTCAGCTCTCAGATTGCTGCACTAGGCAGCACAGTATGGGAAGGAGCTGAGCAGCCCTCAAGGGTGAAAGAACAGATTAAGGACTATTTAGAAAAGCTGGACGTGCACAAATCTATGGGGCCAGATCTAACGCATCTGAAGGTGCTTAGACAGTTGGCTGATGTGACTGCAGAGTCATTGGCTATTATCTTTGAAAACTCGTGGCAATCGAGGGAGGTCCCAGATGATTGGAAAAAGGCAAATATAGTGCCCATCTTTAAAAAAAGGGAAGAAGGAGAATCTGGGGAACTACAGAACGACAGCCTCACCTCAGTCCCTGGAAAAATGGAGCAGGTCCTCCAGGACTCTATTTTGAAACACTTGGAGAAGAGGAAGGTAATCAGGAACAGTCAACGTGGATTCATCAAGGGCAAGTCATGCCTGAGCAACCTGATTGCCTTCTATGATGAGATAACTGGCTGAGTGGATATGGGGAAAGTGGTGGACATGATGTACCTTGATTTTAGCAAAGCTTTTTGATATGGTCTTCCACAATATTCTTGCCAGCATGTTAGAAAAGTATGGATTGGATGAATTGATAAAGTGGATAGAAAGCTGGCTAAATTGTGGGGCTCAATGGGTAGTGATCAACGGCTCAATGACTAGTTGGCAGTTAGTGTGAAGTGGAGTGCTCCAGGGGTCGATCCTGGAGCTGGTTTTGTTCAGCATCTTCATTAATGATCTGGATAATGGGATGGATTGCACCCTCAGCAAGTTCGCAGATGACATGAAGTTTTGGTGAGAGGTGGATACACTGGAGGGTAGGGATAGGGTCCAGAGTGACCAAGACAAATTGGAGTATTGGGCCAAAAGAAATCTGATGAGGTTCAACAAGGACAAGTGCAGAGTCCTTCACTTAGGACAGAAGAATCCCATGCACTGCTACAGGTTGAGGACCGACTGGCTAAGCAGCAGTTCTGCAGAAAAGGATCTGAGGATTATAGTGGATGAGCAGCTGGATATGAGTCAGTGTGCCCTTGTTGCCAAGAAGACTAACGGCATATTGAATTGCATTAGTAGGAGCCTTGCTAGCAGATCAAGGGAAGGGATTATTCCCCTCTATTCGGCACTGGTGAGGCCATATCTGGAGTAATGCATCCAGTTTTGGGCCCCCCGCTACAGAAAGGATGTGGACAAATTGTAGAGAGTCCAGCAGAGGGCAACAAAAATGATTAGGGAGCTGGGGCACATGACTAATGAGGAGAGGCTGAGGGAACTGCAGTTATTTATTCTGCAGAAGAGAAGAATGAGGGGGAATTTGCTAACAGCCTTCAACTGCCTGAAGGAGGGTTCCAAAGAGGTTGGAGTTAAGCTGTTTTCAGTGGTGGCAGATGGCAGAAAAAGGAGTAATGGTCTCAAGTTGCAGTGGGGAAGGTCTGGGCTGGATATTAGGAAACACTATTTCACTAGGAGGGTAGTGAAGCACTGGAATAGGTGACCTAGGGAGGTGGTAGAATCTCCATCCTTAGAGGTTTTTAAGGCCTTGCTTGACAGAGCCCTGGCTGGGATCATTATTTGGTGGTGGTCCAGCTTTGAGCAGGGAGTTGGACGAGATGATCTTCTCAACCCTAATCTTCTATGATTCTATGACTAGGGGCAGGGCAGCATAGGTAAATAAACCAAGAGTCCCAGAAAGCAGCATAGAGATGCAGCTACCTATACTGAAAAATGATCAGTGTTCATATAGCACAAGACATGTTCAACGTCACATGTTTTTCTGCCAAACTCTCAGCTTGATTCTTCACACCTTCAAAAAAGTAAACATTCTCTAGGGATTTATTACATTTGTCAATTGACTGCAACACTTGCTATTTATATAACATTTTATTGGTAGAAACTAATAGCTTCTTGAGAGTGGAATTTTGAAAGACATTCAGCTTAGGTTAGCTAATTTTTTTTTCTCCAGGCACAATTAATTCAAGCGTTTGTATTTCAGGTTAAGTCATGGAACATTTTAATGTTAAAGTTGAGTCTATATACAAACATTTGCTGAAAGCATTGTCAGATCAGCAGTGAATGATTTTAAATCAGGCAATGTCTATGAATGGATGTATGAATGAGCCTTTTGTGGCCTTGTCATTTCTCAGACATAAAACCTTTGTAGCAAGCAAAATACGTTAGCTATTTATGCTTTTACTTTGTGATTTATAACATTGTTCGAAAGACCATTGTAAGTTTCAAATGCTGTGGCAAAGGTTTTCAAAAATGGGTGCCTTAAGTTAGATTCTAAAAATCCTCATTTAGGTTCCAATGCTGCAAACACTTACGCAGGTGATTAACTTTAAGTACTTGAGTGATTACTCATGTGCTTAAAGTTAAGCACATGCACAAGTATTTGCAGGATCAGAGCATGAATAGCCAGTTTTTGAAAAGTGCTGAGCACCCAACAGTTCCCACTGAAATCTGAAGTACTGCATG
The DNA here is from genome assembly GCA_007922305.1 of Dermatemys mawii. Taxonomy (NCBI): domain Eukaryota; kingdom Metazoa; phylum Chordata; order Testudines; family Dermatemydidae; genus Dermatemys; species Dermatemys mawii. The sequence continues at coordinate 6,826,380 of ML677342.1, forward strand.
GGCTTCAGTCCAGCAAAGCACTCAACAAGATCTTAATTTTAATCATGTGAGTTGTCCTATTGGTTTCAATGAGATTATGCATGTTCTTAAATATTTTGCTGGATCAGAACCTTCATGGGACAAATGATCTGGTCACTGTTAACTTCAGTGGCCCAGATCCTGCAAAACCTGAAGCCCATGCTTAACATTACACACATGTGTTGGCCCCATTGCCATATAAGCATGCAGGATCAGGTCTTAAATCTGTAACACAAATGAATTTAGTGCTCTCAGGCAGGAAAAGGTCAGCCATTTAACTTTGCCAACTCACCCCTTTACATTTACGGCTCCCAACCTGAAAAATAAAAGCAAGCAAACAAATAAAAATCCAGGAAAGGTGTCTTTTTCTAAATGCATTTATTCTTTTTAGAAATCACCTTGAGAAAAATCAATAGAGCATTACCTAAATTACTATATTAAAAGGCCATATCAGTGTCTCAGTACAGAAGAATAATTATTTTGACAATATACAATATGTTAGAAAAAAGAGACAATATCAACTTACAGCCATTCACTCCCAAAGCCAAAAACACATCTCTGAGTACATAGTGAAGTTATGTTCATGCTAGAAAGGTGGCCTTTGAAAGCATTAAGGAACAGCCATAAATTAAACTTATACAGGTGTTTTCCATCACAAATTCTAAACTAATTCTTTTAGAATAAACACCTCAATAATGCAGAGAACAGTCCAGTCCCTGGGCTCTGCTTTGTGCAGCTTGGGAAAGGGGGTTATGATGAGATGGAGAGGACAAGTATAAATTGGGTTTAAGCCACCAGCAGGTCCCCAGTGTAATGTGGAGCAGCCAAGGATTGCTGGGATTGTAGAGATCTCCTGGCCATGCCCTCTTTCCCCAGATATACTCCCTACACTGGAAATGGTAGCATAGGGCCTCTGATTTTAAGACCTCACCAGAGTCGCACAAATCAATCTAAGGATCAGGTCCAAGAGCTAGAATGTCTGGAGTGAAAGATTTTGACAACTGATGGGATTATACAGATAGGCTAGAATAATGTGCCACCATCATTTACAAATAACCCTCTCTGAATAATGGCTTCAACTCAATGTGTAATTAAACTTAATGGTTTAGCAGCTAGGGTTGAACAGGAATTTTGTTCTGATAGTTTCTCAGCAAACACAGAATAAAAAGCCTAGTTAGATATCATCAAAGAGGTCCTCTGGCTCAGCAGTGTTTTTCTGAGTTTTCAGTGATGATATGTCTGACGGGTGCTTGCCTGATGCCTTTGATGGGGCAGGATCAAGCCTGGAAATGGAAAGAAAATAAATTTATTCAAAAGAAATTTAGCTACATAATTAAAAAATCAGATACAAACACACGAAAGGAAGTTAATCCTTTAATAGTCTGTTCTAAGACTTTTTTGTTAAGACTCAGCCTAAGACGAATATATCCTTTGAATGTGTCCTTTGTGAGACATACTAGTTACTTGCTGAGATGTCATTGGCAAAACAAGCTGATGAAATATAATCTTATAATTATTTAATCTCTAATTGCTTTTCTGTTTAATTTGTCATGACACTAAGGACACTGAAAATTACAACTCCACCTGCAGAGCCAACGTGAAGAATTTGATAGAGTCAAGAAAGGAAAGAAATACAGAGGCAGCTGTGAAGTATTTATGTCGGTTACATGATATGTCTATTGAGAGCCATTTCTGCTATCACACAGAACGATGCAGAGTTAATTGCTCCCTTCTCATTCCCCAATGTTTGAATTGTGCCTCTTGTCCAAAATGTTGGCACTTAGGCATAACTTTTACGACCTCTACTTGTGTGCATTCCATGTTTGAAGTTTTATGTTAGTATGCAGGTGGTTACACTTGTGATCCATGGGTGCACCTATGTTCATGGACATTTTGCTCATGCACAGGTAGAAGGCACATAGAGCCTCAGAAAATTTAGGACCAGAATCTCATACTCAGATTATTCTATTCTACATAGTTTCTTATACTGCCCTCATCATCATAGTATCTCAGGACCTCGGATTATCACATAAAATGATGGAACTAACACCTGTGGTTCATTCTCCCACAACCTTTCCCAGGGGGACAATTGTGTGTGCAATGTAGTGTTTTGTTTTGACAGTGTTTTTGTTTGTTTGTTTTTAAATATATATACTACTATGCCTATGTGTCTGAGAAAACAAGCTCAAAGAATTGCACTTTGCATTTGCAGTGGAAGTTGGTGAGGTTTGTGAAGGTTCTTAGTTGCTGTGGGAGTTTATTCTCAGCCTCAGACCAGCTGCTTGGGAAAGTTCTGTCTCCCACACAGATGAGTTTTACCCTTAGAAAGTTCCATTGTGCCTAAGGAGCAAAATTACTGACCACAGTCTTCATCCCAGAATTTCAGAAAACTTTTAGATTAACCTGGGCCCAGATTATTGAGTGCTTTGAAGATAAGGACCAAAATCTTGACTTGAACTCAACATTCCATGGGAAATCAGCATAGAGAGGGAGGACAGGTTTGATGTGCTCGTGGTAGCTAATGCTGCTGAGGAGACATGCCGCAGAGTTCCGTACTAGGAGTTTCCTAAGTGCTGGTGGCTTCATGCCCAGGTCTATTTTGTTGCTGTAGTCAAGACAGAAAGTGACAAATGTGTGTATAACTGAGGCCAAATCATCATGTGCCAGGATGGGATGATGTCTTCTAGCCAACTGAAGTTGGCATAAAGCATTAAAAGCTTCTATATGAGAGCTTAATGTCAGCAAGGAATTCAAGAGCGCTCTTAAAATTACAGACTGACTTGACCGATTGCGGATGTATACTCTTCAACCAAAGGAGACTAATCCATGGTACTAAGCTCATAAAATACTTTCCTTTACCCACCAGCATCACATCTGTCTTGCTCAGATTTAGCTTCAACCAGCTATTCTTTATCCATAAGCTGACCTCATCCAAGCATTAGGTTATCTTGATGGTAGTAGTTTGGTCATATGTGGTGAAGGACAGGCAGAACTGTGTTGCAACGGAAGTCAGTGGAACTAATTGTAGAGGAAGGGCACCAGAATAAAAGTCAGATTTATTCAGATACCAGTTGTTCATTAGCAGTCATCCATTTAGTGTTTTATTCTTCTTGTACACTGTGATATCCAAGTTTGCCTGTTGAAAATGCACTGTGCTTTCATCACTGGGTTGGCTTAAGCTATTATACCACTAAGTCCAGTACATGTTGAGTCTGAATCCCTAGCTATCAACTACCCATATCTACTTTAAACAGTAATTTAAAAACTGCAAGCTTGAAAATAGGCTTCAGTGTTAATTTCAACAATAATTTTATGCTCCATATGTAAACTAATTGTTTTAGACATTAAACATAAAATCAGACTTCATTGTCAATGGTCACTTGAAATATATGTAACTACTGATGCTAAACAATCTGTTCCATATTGTATTTAGTCGTGACACTCTGAGGACATTTCCTACATGCAAAGAACAGCTTTGTGTATCTCAAGGCTTGTCTTTCTCATGAACAGAAGTTGGTCCAATGAAAGATATAACCTCATCCAGCTTGACTCTCTAATATCCTGGGACCAACATTACTACGACAACATTGCAAAGAGCAACTAAGTCATATTTCAGGGTAGCCCGGGATTTATGTAGGGATTAGGGACTATATTTACAACTTTAGGCAACTGAGAATCCTTGTGTTTACATGGAGTCCCACTGAAGTCATTGGGTCCTGGACTAGGCACAGGAGTTCTCCTGCGTGGTGCAGATTGCAGGATCTGAGCCTTAATTTTCCCACGTTTCAAAGAGAGTGGCCTGCTGGATCACTTATTGAAGACTTGCCTTTTAGGAAACTTAAACTCCATTAATGCAGCTGGAAAACTGCTAACTCAATGAGATATTTCATATTTCCTGACATTAAATTCAAACAAGAGGCCAGAGTTGCAGCAGGTGTAAATCAGCAAAGCTCTATTAACGTCACTGGAGCTCTGCCGATTTACACCAACTGAGGTTTGAGCACACAGTTTGGAAGAACGTACAGTAGTTGAATTGCTGGACATTCCTTTCCATGGATGAGGATGAGCCCCAAGAAAGGGAAGATACAGCTGCACTACGATACTTGACATACTAGTGCAGCACGGCACAGCAGTGTGCTACAATGGCATTGTACAAGCTGGTGATAAAAGCATTTCCTTCTATGCAGTGGTTTTCAATAAATGCCATTTATTTCAAGTGACTTAACTACTCCATTGTTCACACAGACCCCCCACAGGAGAGCCCTGTGACACAATTCCTGATGGAGCACTCAGCCAATTTCATTTTGTAAGATCTCTGAAGGAAGCTGAAATAGAAAAACATTTTTTGTGTGACTGCTGCAAATGCCATTATTAAAAAGAGCTTTCCAGTGGCAAAAGATTAAATATTTTTACTTGCACTGGAATAAAATCAGGTCAAAGGCAGCCAACTTGGCAGAACTGCCAGTCTTAACATATCATTTGCATATGCTGGGAACATGCAAAGTATTTGTACTTAGCCTTGTTGGTTTATCCACCCACCAGGGTATGTTGACACAGCTATTGATGGTTTTGTTCTGGCTTCTAACATGGCATTTGAAGCAATAAATATTTCAGTAAATTAATATTTTTAAACTTTTTCCTAGAAAATGTAATCAATTTTGGAGATGTACTTGTGTCCTTGAATCCTGATGTTCTCAGCTTTTCCTTAGGTTATTGCCTTAACTACTTAATGTCAGAAGGCGACATTTTGCTATGAGAGGTCTTCTCCAGTCCTCAAGATGTGGGGTTGCATCTCAGACTGGGCTGAAATCTTCAGTTTCAAAGATTTGGGGATGCCTTGTGTTTGGGTGTGTGTGTGTGAGAGATGCTTCGTAACAGTTTCACATAACATTTTATTTTGTATTGATTGACAAAGAATGGCCTATTAAAGCATAAGAAATCAATACTATTAGAGGAAAATATGATTTAATATATACTTTCTTTGGAGCCATCATAAAAGTAGGTGGCAGTAGTAGCCCACAAACAGAAAATTAGTATTTGTTTTAATATTAAAGTTTAAACAAAGGTATGAAATCTCAAATAGTAAAAATATAGCCACACTGCATCCAACAGAACAAGCGGTAGGAGCAAAATTTGTGTTACAGAGGCAACCTTTAGTGCCAAGAGGCAAACTGATTCTTTGATTTATCAACAGTCTCATGTCTTATTGGTATTAATGGTGGCTTCTCAGATGGTCTCATCTGGAAAAAAACTGTCATTACTAAGGAAGGAGAATTAGGAAAGGAGTTTAGAGTAAAGGCATAGGTGAAAGCTGCCCAGCCCTTGTGGCTAATATCCTCAGCCTACAATGACAGAATCTCCCCTTAGTGTAAGTTCTTAGTTAGAGACAACAGAGGCACACATTGATTAACTAGGGCTATTCACCCAAAAGAGAGAGATTCAAAAGTGACAAGGAAACAAAGACAATGTAAAGAGGGGAGGTGAAAACATCTTAAATAAATAAATGTATCTACAGTGCTATTCATAGGACTTTTTTTTTTCATTTAAAGTGTAAAGTAGATAAAGGAGAATTCATATGTGACTTAAATATGATCAGCTGTTCTCCCTGGTATGAGTTCCAAGGATTAAGGTATGTCAGTCATTACATTTAAAAAAAAAAAAAAAAAGAGAAACCTCTCAAGAACCCGGTTTAGGTTCTGGCAGCACTAATGACTTCAGCACACTTCCAAGCCATCATTTTCCAGATTTTGTCTGTTCTGGCATTTGTTTCTGGAAGGAGAGTGAGAACTAAGCCATAAATTTCCAATTGACCTTATAAAGTGAGAAATCCTCTCCTGGAGTCCTGAGACACTTATTGGTTGAAACCAGCAGCCCCAGAAATTACTGCTGATGAGCTCTCCCTTGAACATGTGTCAGTAAAGAAACTGAACGTTAATTCTACGGACTTCAGTAGTCTTGGATGTAATTTCATCGGCTCAGAGAAAGGATGAACAAACACAGTTGGAAAAAAGCCCCTTCTTGGAAATTGCAGAATGATTAATGTATTAGTTAAGTCATATGACATTTAAGTTTTAAATAAGATGCTGAAAGCCAAATAATTGATTTCTGCTTAACTTTCACAATGAAAAAGAAGCAAAGAAGTGTATTGGGGTACAGAAAACATACCAAGATGTTTCATTTAAATGTGGATAATCTCTAATTCAATGCATCTTTAAAGTGACATTTTAAATGCTTGACTTAGCTTTCCTTTCATTCACACCAATGTAAATCAGGAGTAACTCCACTGAGATACATTGGTGTGAGTGGAGAATAGCCCCTAAATCTAGCTACCTTAGCATTTGTAACACATCCATCACTGTAACATAGAGGTGACAGTACCTCTTAATAGAGGCAAATCACTAGCAAACTTAATTTAAACTGCAGGTATGTGTGTCCATTATAACCATTTTTTTTCCAACGGACAATCCAAACATAGTGAACACAGGATTCAGATTGTGTCCAGTTCCAATATGGTTACACAGGGGAGAGTTCTCCACACTGCCCGCACACTAGCCAGCAGAGCTGTGATGGCATGGGAAAGTGGAGAGGAGTATGCTTTGCTCAAGAAAATGGCTGCAGCAAAATACTCCCACCCCAAAGAATTATCCATCGCCCTCCTAGAGCATTTCCTGGGGGGGGGGGGGGGAGTGCATTGCACAGAGAAAATATTCCATATAGTCCCAGCTAAGGTCAGTAGAATAGATTATTATGAACTTGTTGAATTACACGGTTAATGACCAATATATTCAAGGAAGAAACCACAAATCTAATGTTCAGACAGGGAATCAATATCTCTTAGCCAGCCTCAACCTTTGGCCGCAAGCCAGGCTGCACCTGCATTCCTCATAACCACTATGGAGAGTATGAGAAATCTGGAAGTTTCCCAACAAATAAAACCAAAGGCAAGCCCTTGCACGAGCCATTGTTCCCTGGAATGGTAAACTATCCGTGCAGGAGCTACATTTAAATTATGCACATAGAATGAACTTTCTATAACTGTCCTTATAAAAGGGGCAGAATGAGTAGGGAATCACTTCAAAATGATGAAAACAGATTTACTGGTAACAGCTAATTGGCACATCCATTACAGTAATAGGACATTCATATACCTCTTAATTCTTGTCAAGATTGGGTCATATAATATTAATAAGAAGCTATTTCATAATTTAATCTGAAAAGAAAATGTGGTAAGAACCCTAAGCTTTATTAATTGCTGTTTAGACAACACTTCACCTAAAAGGACAACAATGTCAACGCTTTTTAAAAAGACCGGATCTTACTTCATGGCAAGATTCCCAATGATTTCACGGGTCCTTATTCAGTATAAACTACAAATTAATCAATATTCTATGGGGTAAAATAAACACAGTGATGGATCTTTTATCTAATCAAACACACTTATGAGTGCTTACTAATAAATGCTTGCTTTAAAAATTAAGCAATATGTAACAAATAAAAAGCTGAAATCATGTTTGTTTGAGACAAGTAGCATACATTTCTGTGGCTCATTTCTACTTAAAATCCTTTACACTTAAATAAACTAGACCACACATCTAGTTTGAGAAATATATTTGCAGCCACTGTCTTCAGAGGAAAAAATTAAGAATCCAATTCCTAAGTCATAACCACAAAAGTATACACTGCAGGAAAATTGTAGTTTTCTTAGGAATTAAGAGCTTTTATAAAACCAGTGAATTATAAATTCATCAGTTTAAACTTTAAAAGTCATTTTATGTGATTGATCCTGTAGTTGGTTTCATCACATTTATATACACAGAGTAAAGGCCAAATTCTGGGCTAAGAATCCTGTGACATAGAGAAAAAGCTGTTCAGCCTGGCCAGACATAGCACCTGGAAATCCTGAGATGGGACAGACACAATCCCCTTGAGCAACCGTGTAGCTTCTATGCACTGCCCAGCTATTTGACTTGCTCAGGGGCGGAGCGTATGACCCTCCCTCACTGGGCACTGAGAGGTGATGCCACGAAAACTATGAATAGACACAATACTGGTTGGTAGATTTCTGTCTGGCCAATTCACAATCAGCTGTGGAGACACTTAAAGGGTCCACATGGCCCAAAGATGAAGCTTTTAGCTGAGAACCAGGAAGCACATTCAGGATCTCAAAAATAAAGAAGAGAGGCCAGTTTGAGGATGACAGAGGAAACAGGGCAAATTTCAGCACCCTGGTGTGGGTTACTGCAGCAGCAGCCTTCATGTTTCCAGAGCAGTGAAAAAGGGACAGGATACAGAGGCACTTCTTTGGACTTATGTAGGGGTTCAGTAGTGGGCAGGGACCACATTTACAGGAGACCTCCAGGCCAATCCAAAGCGTGCACAGATCCACCCCATAACCCAGCAGAGCAAACTCAGCTGTCCCGAAGATGGTCAGTGTGGTGTGCTATTGACTGGTGCGTCAGTGGGAAGCTAGCTAACCCTTGCTACTGAAGGGATCAGTCCCTGGATTTGATACTGAAGTATCCTTTACTGCAGGTATTTCATGCCTCATTATCATAGTTCAGTTCCTTATTGGCACAGATCATTTCAGATTGAAATTAATTACCGTTTTGCTGCTGAAATGTTGTTATTCACATGGGGCTAGGCCTTGACATTTAAGCCACAGGCCTGTGAAGGGACAATAGAGAGCTTCAGTGCCCCAGGACTGTGAATGATTCCTCCTCCATGTACTGAGGGTGGCCAGTCTGTTCAACAGCAGTGGATGAAATAGATTGCTGCCCTCATTGTGCCAGCCTCACAGGTTAGGCCCATGACCCAGACTCTTACCCACCCCTGAATTTGGCATCCTGTCCCAGAGCAGAGAGAGGGTCAAGACTACTCTTGGGAACAACTTATGCCCAGCTGTGTGTGGTGAAGGGAAGGTTCACTGCATGCCTATCCGCTCCCATGACCACTCACTATCAGGCCCATGTCGTGCGCCCCACGATGTCAACACAACCGGGGGGGGGAGGGGCGGGGGTCATGAGCACTAACCACCCACCAGGAAACGTTTTAAAATAAATTCTGGTTTTCATTGGTTCTTGAAAACACAGAGTACACAGATAGCATCTACAGCCGTAAAATCACGCCTAGTATCAGAGAAATAAAGCTCCCAAAGCTGCAGTTCAGCCTGACTAAAAACTAAACTAAACTAAAAAATAAATTCACTTGTAAGACCAGAAGACCAGTGTTTCTCTGATGCTCTGTTAGGACTAGGTGACCTAACAGAACAGGGGATCCCTATATCTATTACAAAGTAGTGGGTACCTCACAATGAACCTGCTGTCAGAAGGATGTAAACCCACAAACACTGAGCTGAACTACAAGCTCCTTTAAAAAACAAAATTAAAAAAAGCCACTTTATACACACACAACTGTCCGAGACCTGTTCCTAGGTTAAATAAACCTGCTCATAAGGTTTGAATTAAGAACACAAGAATGGCCATAGTAGTCAGACCAATGGCTCATCAAGCCCAGTATTCTGTCTTCTGACACTGGCAAATGACAGATGCTTCAGAGGGAATGAACAGAACAGGGCACTTGTGAGTGATCCATCCCCTATTGTCCAGTCTCAGCTTCTGGCAGTCAAAAGTTCAGGGACACAGAGCGTCAGGTTATGTTCCTGACCATCTTGGCTAATAGCCATTGGTGGACCTATCTTCCATGAACTTAGCTAATTATTTTCTGAACCCAGCTATACTTTTGGCCTTCGCAGAATCCAGTGGAGTTGTCAGTACAATACACCAATATGCAGAGATGAAAGGGAGCCGATTTGGTTCGGTCCTGGGTACTGGCAAGAGCTGGCTTCCCCAAGTGGTGATTTAAAGGGCCTAGGGCTCCAGCAGCAGGTCTCAAGTAGTGATTTAAATGGCCTGGGGCTCCCAGCTGCCACTACCACAGCAGAGTCCCGGACCCTTTAAAACTCCACCAGAACCTCAAGCCCCAGGGTAGCGGAGGCAGACAGGAGTCCCTGAGGATCCTTCAGCAATCTAAAGGGCCCGGGTCTCTACTGTGGGTAGCAGTGGTCGGGAGTCCTGGCCCTTTAAATCACTCCCAGAGCCCTCGGCTTCTGCTGCTACCCCAGGGCTCAGGCAGCGGGGCTCAGGCAGCAATTTAAAGGGTTCGGAGCTCTGCTGAGGTACCGATGGCCGGAGCCTCAGGCCCTTTAAATGGCCCACGAGCTTAGGGGCTCCCAGTCCCTGCCACAGATGGTAGTTCCGGCGGTGATTTAAAGGGCCTGGGGGACTAAAGGTCCAACCCCTTCTGACTAATACCCTGCCCCCTGTGCAGGACTCCAGCGTACCAATAAGTCCTTTAAATTACTTTCACCCCTGCCAATAGGACATCAGCACCATTTACCTGGATGCAGAAAGCAGCAGTGCATTCTTAATAAACCTGAAAGCTATTTAACCTGGGAGCAGAACTGATATAACGTACAGCAGTTATTTTTTTTACTGGACCTGAATTCCATCTAGAATTCTTTTGGCATCCAACAGAATTGTACTTCATCTCTCCCCACTCAAACTCACACATGCTCTTCCTGCCCTATCTTCAGCTACAGAATTCATTTTTTCTATAGTGGGGAAATCAGACGTTTGATTAATCCTGAAATGTGTATGATCATTCCTAGGGAGACTAACATCCTTATGTAAATTTCAGAAGTGAAATGTGATAAAATGGCAGCACTGGAGATATGTCAGGGGAGGAGGGTCAACACACCGCATCTCCCCTGAAAAATAAATTACATCCATGGAAAAAATGTAAAATAGATACAATGCAGCCAGTGGATGGGAGAATGGAGTAAATAGCTGCTATAAGAAGGGGGTGGCTTTGCCCCCTTCCCATCTTCATCACATTGCCATCTTTTCTTGACATGCCACTTAAGCCAGGGGTAGGAAGGAAGGAAGAATAGGAGCCATCTCTATCAGTTCTGCACCAGTTCAGAAATCTCTTCCACCTTCTGCATCAGCTGCCAATGGATCACGTCCCCTTCATGCTGCTCAGGCAGTGCAAAGGGGATGGATGTGGGGTTGAGAATCTGGCTGAGTGTATTTAACCTGTTAATTGCCATAAGGCATGTCTTAGAACCTTCTTGTTCTTTGCACTTTTGACACTTTGCAAGATGCTCTAACGTCTTTCCCTTTAAAAAGTAGACATACTAAAATGCCCATTATTTGGAGGAAGGGACTCACCGCAAAGGATTTTCATTTATTTGCATGTAGAAAAGCAACTTTGGAGTTCCCAGAGCTGTTCAACAATTATTTATAAGACATACTATTCCACAGGTCAAAAGGACCACACAAAAAAGACCTCCATTCTCTTCAGAATGATCTACTTCTCTCACTCCAAAACTCTGACTGGCCTTCAGGCCAGTCTTGTTCCCTGTGGTTGCAGCAGTGAAGATAGCCCAAAATCAGCAATGACCATTTAACAGAGAAGTTAACAGCTGGGTTATCATTGCCTGGATGGATGCTGCAAAGAGTGCCAGACCCTAGGAATTTTAGGAAGGATTGTACCGTCTCCATAAACAACAACATCTCAATTAACCAGGACCATTGTACTTTCACGAATTTCACATAATATATCTGAGATTTCTCCTAACTAGCTTCTCTATTATTTTTTTGTAAATGGTCCAGACTCAAACTAAGATTCATTAGCCCTCGCACACACTTATTTTCAATATAGGTATTTCCCCAAAACCTTTAGTTATACAGGTAGAATGTTAGATGCTCAAGTGGTATCCATCGACACAGCCCAATTGATTACGATGCAGTTATGCCAGCTAAGGATCTGTCCCAGAGAACTATAGCATGGGAGCTGGCCAATAGCACATCCGATTCCACGCTGGCACTCTGAGATTTTGATGTTTTTAAAAGAGAAGCTCCACAGAGACACCTCTTAGAAGAGAGCCAACTTTAGCTTCCAAAAGGTTAGCCATAAACCTCACTAATGTACAACTTCTAATCCATTTGTAAATAAAATCATTCTGTAATATACAGAAGCAACAGCCAATGAATATATATATATTTAGATTTTCTTTAAAAGGCTTCAAGGAAATTAAAGTTTAAGAGCCCAAAAATATTTCTGAAAATCCTTTTATGTCATTGCTTAAAGCATCCTGGATTGAAATTTTGGGCATACTGCCGATAATTCATCTACATACAGTAACTGATTTTACAAGACATGAGTCGATATGTGCTACATGCTAGATGACTACAATCAACTTTATTTTTTAATCAGGCATGTTCCTAGTATTGATTTTTTCCCCCCATGAATTTCATGTTCATAAATAGCAGTGGATTGACGGGCCTCAGTGTAAGACTGCAGAGAGAATGGATGCCACAGATGGCAGCAGCTGAAGCTTCTTCAAACTGATGTGCCAATGTGCATGAATCCTGATTTGGAGAGCTCAGAGTACAGATGAGCAGGCAGTTTGGTCTCCATGCCCATACAGTGTTGGATGTCTCTTTTGTGTTGCAAGACTCATATCTGTCACTCTTATTTTACACAGAATTCCAAACAAACATCAATGATTTTGGTCACCGAGACCTCTTCCAGATTCCAAATTGGTGATGAAACATTACAAAATCATTCCAACACAAAATTAAGGTTGTTTTCCTTACAAAAATCTTCTTGGGTCTGTGTGTTGAACCAGATTCTGATCTCAGTTATGGAACGTCAATGTAAATCTGGATAGCTTCACTGAAGTTCAGATTACTGCAAAAGATGTATCGATCCTTCGGAGTGTTTAACTTCTTGGTGATCAGTAACGGCAGTGCAGGGTTACTTACTGCCAAACATAGACTGACTTTCCTTTTTGCAAGCTTCAGCCTGGTGTTCTAAAGGACGTTTTGTCTGTACAAGCATGGTATGGAAGAAGGCAGCACCACACATCTGTGCAACTGGGACTTTATTAGGAGACTACAGATGTCAATCAAAGTAGAATAATCACAGTGCACATGTGAACCAGATGCTGCCTATGTAAAATAACCCAGGGTGTTATACAGATGAATCATTGAAAACGTAATTACACGTCAGTCTTAGGTTATTAGTATCAAGGCCACTTATTTGAAACCCATCTGGTTTCATCAACTCTGCAGTAGTGAGAAACAGGAAGAGAGGAACTGAAGTTTTTCAAGTACAAGCCCCTCATTTGATACCTTCACTTTCTTTCTCTGAAGCATAAATAAGTAACAATTGTATGTTCACAGTCCTCCATTTCAGAGGTAGTCTCCATCTGCTGTCTTTCATTAGTTAAGATTGTGTCAATGTTTACATTATGAATCCTGTTTTTGCAGAAATCTATAGCTTTACTGAAAAAAGAAGTGTTCCAAGCTAAAACATGACACGCAAGGTCTTGATCCTGGGATGAACTTTGATGCAGAAAAAAATCAGAAAGATCAGTTCAGATATAAATTACTGTAGGTACCTAATAGACTTACTGGTTTAAGAAGCTCTTGTTTAAAATGTACTACTATAAATAAAAATGGCTATTTGAAAAATTAAATTTGGCACACAGCTTTTTATACAGTGTAATCACTGTTGGCACCTGGGAAAAATACAGAGTGGGATTTTTAAAAAGGTTCACAGTTGACCTCTCTCTACTGTCAATGAATTAACTTGTTTAGGAGCATGGTGAAGCCACCTGTCACAAACATACAGCTAAGGGTGGCCTAAAATTCCTCCTTTACTTGTAAGGTGTTAAGAAGCTCAAATACCTAGTTGGCACCTGAACAAAAGGACCAATGGGGAAAGAAGATACTTTCAAATCTGGAGGATAGGGGGAAGGTTTTGTTTGTGCTCTTTGTTTGTGTTCTCTCTGGGACAGAGAGGGACCATGGAAGAAAAAACTCTCTTCGAAAACCCTACTTGAAATAAACATCTAGGATTACAAAAATTGCAAGTAAAGCAAGGAAAGGCGTTAGATTATCTTTTGTTTTAGCTTGTGAATTTTCCCTGTGCTAAGGGAGTCTTATTCCTGTGTTTTGTAACTTTGAAACTAAGCCTAGAAGGGAATCTTCTGTGTTTTAAATCTTATTTGCCCTGTAAAGTTACCTTCCATCCTGATTTTACAGGTGTGATTCTTTTACTTTTTTTAAAAAAATAATTTTTTTCTTTTAAGAACCTGATTGATTTGCAGTGTCCTAAAGACCCAAGGGTTTAATCTGTACTCACTTTGTAACCAATTGGTTGGTATATTATTCTTAAGCCACCCCAGGAAAGGAGGTGAAGGGCCGAGAGATCCTGTCTCCTATTCATTTCAATGGCAGCTGATGGTGCTTGTGACAGGGTTGGGATTCACCACTGCAGCGCCACCTGCTGGTACATCTGGGAATTAGCTCAGTCCTCTGCAGAGCGCCCTCTGCCGGTGGCATCCCATCTGTTGTGCTGTCCTCCGGCCCTCAGTGGTGTCTGCTTCCAGACCATCCTTGTCTAATTCAGGACACTGCCCTCCGGTAGTGCTCACTAGTCCAGTCCTCACCCCCTTCCCGGGAGGGGGCCTTTTAACCACTCCTGCTGCAGTGGCCAACCACCACCCCACAGTCTAGCCCCTTGCTCAAGGACTGGTTGCAGTCCCTTATACCCACTGTCCCACGGCCAGGTGCAGCACAAAAGGGAAAAGGGGGGACCCAGGCCCACCCACTGCTCTGGGATCTGACCCAGGAACCCCCTAGGGGCAGCCTCCCTGCCTTCTTTCTCTCCCTGAGCCACTTCCCTTCTAGACCCTTGCACCTGTGGGGCCCTTCTCGTCAGGGCCTGCAGCCTGGCAGGTAGTGGGCTGGAGTTCTCCTATGCTCCCTGATCCTGTCCAACACTGCTCTGTCCGTGGTGCTGGTCTCCTTCCCTCAGGAGATAAACCTTCTCCCTTGAAGGTCTGGGAGTCACTGACTGCTCCCTTCCTGAGCAGCCTTTATATAGGACCTAGCCTGGACCTGACTGGTCACCTCCAATCTAAACCCTGATTGGCTCCCAGAAGGCCCTTTCTCATTGGCTGCCAGTCTGCGTAGCTGCACTGGTCTGCCCTAGATCAGTCCCTCAGTGCTCCTTCAGTGAGATTCCCAGCATGTTGCAGCTTCAGCACCGATGGACTTTTCAAAAAAAGGTTTTACTATTATTATTTGAGGCTTAAACTCTGTTTAAATACACAAGTAATTGCTGCTTGCATATTTGCTGCCTGCTGATTAAATACTATTGTTCTGACAAGCTGCATTTGGGCCTTATCCAAAGTGCACTGAAGTTAGTGGGAGACTTTCCATTGACTTGACGAGAAGGGCCCAACAAGTGCAAAGGTGTACTTGGATCCTAAGTACAGACTATACTTACATGAGGCCCTCTCAATGCTCAGGAGGGTGTTGGTGGAGTGCTGGAACTAGGGGTACTGATAGTGCTGCTGCAACTCCCTGGTTTGAAGTGGTTTCTATCATATACAGGATTCACAGTTTAGTTCAATGGCTCTTTATCCTCCACGATAAAAACTGCTCCAGCACCAATGGGTGGAGTGTATTTTTAATCCATATTTATTTATAGAACACCCTTTGCTTTTTTCAAATGTCTGCAAATATATTGACAAGAGAGTGCTGTGAAACTGCTCAAAAGTCAACCTTTGCACATCAAGAAGATTTTTATCTTTTTAAATAACTGTTAAAATAAAAATAAATAAAACCACCCTTTTTCATGCACTGTTAAGACTGTGATACAAACCAGAAGCAAGAAAATTCAAAGTTAATCCCAGGACATTGTATTTAACTCACCCTGTCTGATGAAATTTCAGGGTGGTCTTTTAGTGTTTGCTTTGAGCGTATTTGCTTGTGCTTTGCTGTGTTAGAAATTATAATTATCTGCATTTGAATATACAATACCAGTCACTATAAAAAGGAATAGAATATACTGATATATACCGAAGGGGGAGAATGTAATCTCTACATCTTCAAAGACCATAGTGTTTGTCTGGACTGGTGGGGAAAAGGCTAGTGGCTCTTTTAAGGATCTCTCCTCCCCCAGGACTTGCTGGAAAAGGAGGAAGGCATCAGCTGGGTTGGAGGCAAGCCACTGGGGTTCAGGTAAGGCACTGGCCCTGTGCTTTGGGGAGGGTATATGAACCCTAACCCCTCTCTCAAGCCAGGATTAGAAATGAGATGTATTCTTAGGAAGCAATCATCAAATGATTGGATATCAATATGCAAAACTGCAAACTGCAAAATTGAGACACAAGGTCAAAATTAAGTGCAAAGCCCTAAACTGGGAAATCTTGAGACTACTTAATAAGCAACATGAGCTTTAATACTAATTTACTATTTAGATCTACACCACACACGATAAGAAAAAAAATTCTATAATACTCTATTTTGGTAATTGTAATAAGATATGCAGGCAACAGCAATAATAGCTTTTCTGAAATCTGGTGAGAACTCATGAAAGCAAGGAGGGGGCTTGGAACTGTCACATGCCAAGCTTAATGTAAGTCTTTTGAGTTTGCATTTTTTTCCACACTCTGAAGAAATAGAGTTCAAGCCATTTTCTGGAGAAAATGCTTCCGAACGAGACCAGGAAAAATTGAATTGTGCAGTCTAGAAACACCATATAATGCACCAATAAAATTATACTCTGTGTCACAGCAATTCTTTAGAAAAAAAACCCACATTGTGAATATCTTTGGTGGAAAATATGTAAGACTGGTTTATTACATTGATCCAAAAGAGACTTTTACAATGAGAGCATAAAAATTAACTCCTCAGGACTGGTGTGCCCATTTAAAAAATGATTATACCAATTGTTTTTTGTTTTTCTAAGCTGGAGAAATGCTTCATTTTAGAGAAAACAATGAAATAAAAAATAATGAGTCGTTGGCTTCAGCTTGAATATCGTCATTTATTAGCAGAATAGATTCTGGCTAAAGGAAAACCTACAGCTGAGTTGCCACTTTAGAACTGAGCAGTACTGTAAAGCACGCAGGACTTCTCAAGATCCTTAGGAACATGAGCCAAATGACCAGCTAACCACCCCAACAATTACCAAAGCCAGAAATTCATAGTGACATGCTGATACGACATTGAGAGTAAATAAAATATGAACTGTGTATTTACGATTTACTACTTAATGGCAACACCGAAAAGAAATTTAAAAATAAAGAAAAAATCCTAAATATTTTTAATGATGATTTTTATTATTTGTACAGGTTACACCAAGCCAAATTTGGGTTTATTTATTTAATTAATGAATTCATTTTTAAAGTTCAGTGAAGAACACGGTCATGAAAAGTGCAAAATTGTCAGCGTGGAAGACCCAGCCTAATTCCTTTTATTTATCAACATAGAATCATAGAATATCAGGGTTGGAAGGGACCTCAGGAGATCATCTAGTCCAACTCCCTGCTCAAAGCAGGACCAATCCCCAACTAAATTATCCCAGCTCAGGCTTTGTCAAGCCTGACTTTAAAAACCTCTAAGGAAGGAGATTCCACCACCGCCCTAGGTAACCTATTCCAGTGCTTCACCAGAACAGAACAGTTACAGCATGAGCAGCGCTCATGACACTGGTCACCTGACAAAGCACCTGATCCAAAGCCCACTGAAGTCAGGGGTCATCTTTCCATTGATTTCAGCATGCATTGGATCAGCCCCATCATGCTTAAAGGGATGACCCCTTTCTGGTACCACTACAATCTGTCAACTGAGGCTGCCCACAAGGGTGCTAATTAGCATAGTGTTTTCTGAGATGTAGATACCTATCTAGCAGTTTCTAAAATTATATAATTTACTTATTTCACATGTGCCACCAACTAGCTATCAGTTAACGATGACTTTCAGGCACTAATGAACTGGGCTGGATTTAATGGGTGGCATAGAGGTGAAAGGCTCCATCTGTCAATACCACTGACTCTCTTACCGCTCCTCCACACGTTGAATTGCCCGAGAAAAGGGGAGCCTGCATGATCTTCGAAGAAAATGGCAACCAACAGATTGGATCTATGACACCAAAGTACTTTTTAAAGTCCTGAATGTTCAGAAATTTTCAGATTATACGGCTATCAGATTTGATACACAACAGGCTATTTATTCCCAAACTATGGTCTACAGATCACTTGCAGATGGTCCACCGAAGGCTGGCCAGTGACATGATCCTTGCTCTTCCCTAAAGCTACTACTTTACATTCAAGGCAGCTATAATACATTTAATAAGTTCCTAATATTTTTCTAGGTAAACAATTGTATGTTTGCGAACCCTTGCAACAGGCTATATTTGCTCTTTAGAGACTGGAGGGTAATCTTGTGGTTAAGCCAGTGAACTGGGACTCAGTAAAGCTGGGTTCTTTCCCAGTTTTGCCACAGACTTCTTTAGGCAAGTCACTTTAATTTCTCCATGCCTCAATTCCACATCAGTAAAACAGGGATGATAAGACTTCACCAGGATTGTTGTGAAGTTAAACACATTAGTGTTTGGGAGGCACACAGATATTATAGCGATGGGGCTATATAAGTACCTAGATAGATATAGAGATGGTATACATTCAATAATGGCAGAAGGAAATGATAGCTCAAGTATTAAAAGAATGTTAATGTGCCTTCTAAACTGTTTATGTCACATCTGTTTGACTGGGGCAAAGAAGACGTGTACAAATTATAAATAAATTAGCACAGTATATCAAACACAAATGGGACTTTCATAAAACTTGCATTAATGGCTTTGGCTGGTGAAGCTGGCAGTATTTCTTTTTTTAAAAAAACTTTCACTGTTAGCCAAAGCAGTGACACAAAGAGCAATGTGCTGATCTGCAGCCCAAGAGACAAGACGCTTAAGGGAATTAATTGAAGTGAAGTTGCCAAGCAGACTGCAGTGGTTGAATGCACAAAAAAAAAAAAAAAAAAAAAAAAAAAAATCAGCTGAGGGGTCCAGTCTCATCGGGACGCATAAGAATTTGATCCCTAAAACTACAACGGAGGATGTTACATATGGACTCTTTACAATACAGATGTTGATTATTATAGATGTGCAGAATGCTGTTTTATAAGCAGCTATAGTACTAACCCCTGTTCCTCCCATTAGGAAGAAAATGTACTAGAAGGCGGAAGGAAATGGGTGAGTTCGGAGTTTAGTCAGACTGAATATGGGGATTAGAATATCTTGCTTCTTGCTGGAAATGCAAGTCAATAGTCCAATATTATGATTATTAGGTATGTGCAACCTGAAAAGAATTAGAGTCTGGACTGGGTGTTTATCAGAACCTCCTGAGTCCCTCAAAATGGACTGGAAATCTAGCAAGAAATAGATGTTACTGTGAGATTTCCAGCCTTTTGGAAGTGGAGCTTCAATCTAAAAATGCATTTTGGAGTTTGATCTAAAAATGAGTAAAGGCTCAGGAGAAGAGAAGTTCCTATTGTATCTTCATGAGTTCATCCATCTCTAATGCTCATATGTGTGTTTATTAAGGGCATGTCTACAAAGCTATTAAACACTGGGGGCTGGCTGGGGTCGGCTGACTCGGGCTTGTGGGGCTCAGGCTGCAGGGCTGTAAAACTTCTGTGTAGATGTTCAGGCTCAGCTTGGAGCCTGAGCTCTAGGACTGCATGGGGTGGGAGGGTCCCAAGGCCCAGGCTCCAGCCTGAGCTTGAATGTCTACACAGCAATTTTTAGCCCTGTGAGCTCACGTCAGCTGACCCAGGCCATTCACAGCCAGGTTGTGGGTCTTTTAATCCAATCAGATGTACCCTAAGTGTCAGCAACCAGAGATAAGCCTAAGAAGAGTGACAGAACTTGGCCTATTGTACAAGGAAGCAAGTTGCAAGTGACTGCTCCTTGGAATCATGAGAGAAAATGTTTAATTTGGTGGTTTGTTAGGTGTCTTGTTGCTGTTACAATGTCTGTGTGTGTGGGGATGTGTGTGTGTTTAATTATTGGTTAAAAAGATGAAAACTGTAGTGAAAATGTCCCTTGTGAACAGCTGAGATCAATATAAAAGAGTAAGGTCATGAATTAAAATCAATAAAAGGAATAACGAAGCCAAAGCAGCTTTCTTTAAATCAAGAACACAGGTGGCTCAAACTCCCTAGGAGATACTGTCCTGCTTCACTGGTGTGAGTTTACTGATCCCTCCAAGTTTGAAATCTGACTTCTCTTTGACTCACTTTATTGTCTAAAGAACAATGTAGAGACTAATCCAGCCTTGTGTTGCATGGTTGTACTAATAGGGAAAAAAGACTGTAGGGCAGGATTTCAATCTAGTACTTGAAAGTACAGGGATGGAGGACAAGCTACTGCCTCTGCCTTTGGCCCACAACTGCAAGGATATTCATGGTCTGCCAGCTAGGGGACTGACCCAGGTGTCAGAATCTACTAAAGTAAACCTCACTCTGTCTTCCCAAAGAGCATTGTACCAGCACCCACTCCACAGGGAGAAACCTCCACTAAATCAACCAGTTATAACCTATAATTATAAAGAGTAGAAATTGGAGGGCCTGAAAAACCAAGAGAGGAAAGAAATATATGGTATCTAGGAGGACCACGTGAGGCAAAGATGACACAGACAAATGTAATTTATGGAGAAGACGTCATTGGCAGATTGAAGGCAGACACTGCAGAGAGATGTGACACTATAGTTATTGGCATGTGTTTGCATAGCCATTGCACATGTGTCTGAGCCACAAATGAGTTATGTTGGCTTATCCCAATTGAATGCCAACAACACCTGCTTAACCACCATGCCTCATTATGTATTTTGGGGGTTTTTTTGTTTCCACACCTGACTTCCAGAAATACAAGTGGCAGAATCTATGCTCTTGCACTGCCAAAAAGTGGTAGGTCTGACTGGACTAGGAGATGGCTGGCATAGATCCAGCACAGATCCAAGCCAGGAAAGGCCAGGGCCAGGCCAGATGCAGAATAGACAGCCTTTGGTGTCAGTAGCCATATGCCATACACTAGCAGAACCTCCAGGGGTGACGTATTGCCACCAACTTCTTCCAAGGTGTGAACTCCCCTTATTATGGAAATTTTGGGGGATGGAAGGTACTTCAAGAGGTCATTCAGTTCAGCCTCCTGTTCTGAGTTAGGTGCATTTATACCTAGACCATCCCGGACAGTGTTCACCTAACCTCCAATGACAGGGACTCCACAACTTCCCTTGGAAGCCTATTCCAGTACTTAACTACCGTTATAGTTAGAAAGTTTTTCCTAATACAACCTAAATCTTCCTTGCTGCAGATTAGGCAAATTACTTCTTGCCCTTCCTTCAGTGGATATGGAGAACCATTGATCACCATTCTCTATAACAGCCCTTAACATATTTATTAAGTCTTCTTTTCATAGAACTAAACATGTCCAGGTTTTTAAATCTTTTCTCACAGGTCAGATTTTTTAAACCTATCATCATTTCTTTTGTTTTCCTCTGGAATCACCAGCGCCACTGCAGGGCCATGCGCCCTTCTTCTTTTCTTTTCTTTTTTTTTGATCTTAGTTGATTAAGAATGTCCCCTTGAAAATCCTAAGATGAATGAAACAACAAAAAGTACTAAGATGCAGAATTCCCATAATGTATCTTTTGAAAAAACTGAGGAATGATGTGTTCAGGGTTCTGGTGGGTAAAATAACACCGATAAAAGTGTGTATAAGAATGTCATGTTAACAAAAATGAAAATGACAACTACTATACACTGTACTGACAAGTGTTATGCTAGGCCAAATTCTGTCCCCCACCATGCAAAGTCAGAGTAAGGTAACCTTAAATAGGTGATATGAAAATGGAATCTTCCAACATATCTTGCTACCAGATTGCTAAGTAACTGTACAGTCATTCTGTGCTTGCTCTTGCAGTCCTTGGACTATAGTAGTCACTGCCTCCCGATATATACCACCTGCACCAATAGTCTAGTCAAGGTACACTTGTGGTGCATGGACTCCACCAAGCGTGTCTCCTCTGCATTGCTTTAGTGAGAACTATAGAGAGAGCTATGCAGTATGAAAGGTACTCTAAAGCCTGACAAATCACAGACTATCCAAAAATTGGCAGCTATTGAGCAAATTTCACAAGGATAAGTTACTGCCAGCTGTTCCTGGAATAATCAACTTGCATGAGGTTACTTAGCTAGGTAGCCAGTAGGGAGTTGCCTCGCCACAGTTTTTACAAATTTTTCAGCCAATTCAGAGATCCATATAAAATATCCATTGCATGGGGATTTCAAGTTGGGGCAGTAGGACTTTGGGTCCATAATCCTAATTACACTCATCTACATACACCATTTTTCCTATTTGCTACAGACATAATATGAATAATATTATCTATTCACCTTCCTGAAATCTGTTGTGAAATGTTTCTGTCACAAATGGCTGCTGAATTCCTCCTTAGAGGTGTCTGCATTTTAGTGACGGCACCCTATACTACACATAATGTCTGAAAAATACTTTGGGATCACTCAGAATTTAAACGATAATGTCTGTTTTTTAAAAAAGGGAAAGTACATTTTTAAATGTTTACGAGATATAATACTAGCTGAAACTATTTAACCTGCATATTGCACACCCTGACATCTTGTGTTCCATGACCTAATACATATATCTTAGTGGGCCTGAATTCTGAAGTCTACATACAAACACAGAAGCAAGGAGGCTCCTAATTTGAATACACAATTACAGCAGTTGATCATGCAACTGCAATAATTGTACATGCAAAATCTGCTCTCCTTTGCACCTGAGTTCTTGAAAACTTCTTTCCACTTGCAAAATCAGGCCCATTGTGTCTGAAGGATACAGGAGTATCAGATGGTAGATGATGTACCTCTGTGCAACAGGGAGTGTATGACGTGGAAGGTGGACATTTATATTTTCATGTTTTCCAAATATAATGTCAGTAGCAAATACCAAACTACCATTTTTATGTAGATTCTTATGAGAGCAAGGTAGAGATTAGCTATTCTATCTGTAGTTATGCAGATAGCCTTTTAGCTCTGCTATTTCAATTTTTGTCACACAGTTTAACCCATTACAGTACTTCTGGACATATGTATTTGATATATATCCCCTACCCCGATATAACGTGGTCCGATATAAGGAGAATTCTAATATAACGCAGTAAAGGAGAGCTCTGGGGGCGTGGCTGGGCACTCTTCTACCTCGATATAACGTGTTTTCACCTATACCGTAGTACGATTTTTTGGCTCCTGAGGACCGAGTTATATCGAGGTAGAGGTGTATTCTGGAGAGTTAACAATAAACTACTAATTGACTGGTGGAGAATGTAAACTTTTTTTTGAAGCATTTTCAAATTCAGAGCTAATGGTTTCAATACATTAATTCCACTATGTTAAAGGCTGTTGAAAACATCTTTTGGAGAAGGTGCATAAATGAACATGTTAGACTATTAAAAGAACCTAGTAGAGTTGAAGGATCAAATGTCTTTTTTTTCTCTCTCTCTCTCTCCAGTTAAAAAGCACTTTTGGAGAAACTAACAGTATCAAAACAATGTAAACGTTAAAATACTACTGAAGATGTTTATCATACAAATTCACTCAAGTATTATCTCAGGATTTAAATAGATAGTTTTACAATAGCAAAAGTACAGTATCTCGAGCTAAATATTGGAGACAGTATACAGAAAATAATTTCAAATGACAAAACTGATTTTGGAAGATTAACATTCACTGCAGAGTTAACTGTAAGCATACCAGGCTTAGCTTTACCACCATATGATCTGATCCAACCAGAACTATAAACTATTTCTTGGTTTACCAGCTCTATATAATATGAGTTTAACATGGTTGTTTCAGACATCCCATAGTAAAAGAGCATATGAAGGCATGCCTATTTCCTTAGACTGCTAAACAGTCTCTCCCTGTACTGATGTCATTGTGAGAAAAGCAAGACCTTTGACTGAAAGAATTAACACTTCATTGCTTAACAAAAAACACATTTTTGGACCTCTCTGCATGCCTACTTTGTATTAGTCTTAATCTTGCATAATATATACCTGAGGTAGATATTTTGCTTCTACATATTGTATATATGCATCCCATAGCATAAGAAATGATTTTCCCATAGGAAATCTGATTTGCATATAATCCTTATATTTGAGTTTTTGCCTCCTGACACACAACTTGTGGTTTTCTTCTTTTCTATCCCGATGAGTTCCCCTGGAGATTATATACATCTCGACTAGCACTATACAATCAGCACCCTTACAAATGTATTCTCCAGCTTCACTGTCCCTGGACCTGAGAATCCTGAGCCATTTCTATAATCATGCTCTCCACACATCCAATCACTATCACATACTCTCAGGCTTCACCAACATTAATTTATCAGAAGATAACAGGAAATGATTGATTGATCTTATGTAGATATCTACAAATTACACAACCTTCATTCCTTCCTTCTCTTTCAGCTTTTGATCCATACTCCTGTCTTCCTACTTCTCTTTACTCTGTCTTTCCCTTTCCACTTCTGTTACTTTCTTTTTCCTTTGCTACAGTTCCTTACTGTTGATGCACAAACAGCTGAGCCAGGATTTCAAGTTTCTCCTACTTAGTGGTCTGCCAATGCTTGTGAAAGCCCAGCATGAAGAAGCAGTTCAGTGATCCAAAGTTCCTATTGCCTCATCAGTCCTTTCACCTTAGCCAGGAGGCAGCTGGGCCTCTGCTGTGGTTTTGCAAACAACATGAAATAGATGGTTGTCCTAATATCAATTACAACCCCACTTACAGTGCTGTGACTCAAATCCCCAAAAATCCAAAGGATCAAAGGAGAATTGTACATTGAAAATTCAATTGCTGTATTTTTACTGGAGCACAGTTTATTCCTCCTCAGATCTTCCACATTAACACAATACTTCCATGGTTTGGAGTCATTTAAACAAAACCCCACTTTGCAAATCAATGTTTTTAAGGAAATTAGCCAAGTAATGAGACAAAGCATTTTCTCAGAGTATTTAAAAAGTTTTGTAAATATAACTTTTGACCCTGGAGCCTTAAGCTAAAACACTTTGGAAATCAAGCTTGGGTTCTGGATATTAAAAGACTTTTGCAAGGGATTTTAGACGTAAATGAATGAAAACCACTATAGAATCTGTTAGGCATTATAAAAGCAATGCAAATAATTTACTCATCTGTAAATCCTACCATTTAATTTCTTGTGTATCTGGCCATTGGTATTTAAAAAGAAATAACATTTCTAAATGAAAAACCCCCATCAAACAGGGAGATATAGGATTTAATTTAACCTGTAGAGCGAAATGTCAGTTTAATAAGTCAGCTTAAGGATTGTATCTAGCTTTCAGCTGATCCATTTTCACTCTCATATTTTCCACTCAATGTCTTGTTGATCAAAAATCTGACTGTGCATTGTACATATTGCTGGAAGTAGATGAAGTACAAACTTGCAACACTATTGGCATAGCCAAGATTTAAATAGATGAATTTGCTGAGCTCTCCATTTTGCTGAATTACTTTCCTAGCTTTCACACAAACGCTGAGGTTCAAAATTAAGACTAGAAATGAAAGCCTATTGGGTTCGCATTCCAATGAGGCTGACTCTCTGGGATAGATTAAGGCAACCTGGGGTCCTACGCATTCCATGACACACATGCACATACATGACCTGTGGCTCTGACCATACAGCCACCACCCCAATTCACACTCAGCATGATGGTGACAGAGGGTCCACCTCCCTCCCTTTTTGGATGGGCAGGAGCAGAAGGGGTTCCCCTCAGCATTTATCCCCTACAGCCAGGGTGTCTTTGCTCAGGTGGGCAGGCCATGGCAGCTCCATTCTCTTCCTGTCATACAGAGCGTTCTTCTGGAGTGGAGTTGGTCTTGGAGAGAACACCCCATTAAGAGCGTTCTTTCTTTCTGGGCTGTCTGGACTATTTCAGGCTGTCTGTGGACTCAGAAGTGGGTCACAGTTTCAAACTTTCCTTCACAACTACAAGGGCTAGAAACTTCCACTTTTTTAAAAAAGTGAAAGCTGAATTTCTAATGTAATTACATGGCACCAGGAGCTGGGGCTCTAGGTGTGTGCTTTAATCTGGCGCATTAGACATTAGAGCTTTTACCATTGTGACAAAGCTCCAAGTTTGTACTTGTGGGTCCTACGCTTCCTGGCAGATTTAGGGGCCTCAGAAACTCATCTAGGCCCCAGAGTGACCTCCCTTTCTCAGTATAATTGGCAAGAGTCACCACCTAGTGAGTTACCTTCATCACAGGCCAGTATGGAAGGTGGAAAAAGGGGGGGAGCCCGGGCCCGCCCTCTACTCCGGGCTCCAGCCCAGGGACCCTAATAGTATCAGCTAAGATGGCTGACCTTTTATCCACAAAACACAATACAATTCCCTGGGCTACTTCCCCACAGCGGTCCCTGCTTCTTCAAACTCCACTTCACCCTTACCTCAGGGCCTCCTTCCTTCTGGATGATATGTTGTCCACCACTCAGTCTCACCAACAGCACAACCTCCTTCCACAGCTCCTGACACCCACAGCCCACCTGACTAACTGGGAGGTTTTGATCTGGTTTCAGCCAGTCCCTGATTGGCTTCAGGTGTCCCAATCAGGCTAGCTGTTTCTACTCCTTTCTAGAAGGTTCTTAATTGGCCCCAGGTGTCTTCATTGGCCTGGAATGGCCTTTGTTTGGCTATCCAGGGAACAGGGACCTACACATCCTGAGGCTGATATACCTGCCTTCCAGCACTCTCCTATACCCTTCTGGTCTGAGTCCATCACATCATATTCGGACAGATATCCCTTACAGATCTTCTATGATGTACATGCCTTAAGAGCCATGCTTTGCAGCTCTGACTCTATGCAGAAACCCTAGCAGCGCTTCTCTCTGCTGCTGCGTCTAAAAAGGCACCCTTGGGAATGCTCTCGATCACATCTGCTATCTCCAGGGGACTCCAGCAATACTCTTTCTCCTTCACTTCTTGGTGTGGAGAGAAAAGGGGACACTCAGACATCCTCCACTTCTTACATAGGCTGCTAAGTTGCTCCAGTAGGTTTATGAACTTTTAAGAACCCCTGAAAATATGAGAAGTTTGCAAACCCAAAACTCCACCTGGTTCACCCATCCCTATTTTGTAATGCATGAGAGACATTTAGTAAACGTGCCACTGGGTAACATTTTCAAAATGTACTTGGAACGTTATTCCCATTTTCAAAAGAGACAGGCCCTTAGGAGCTTGTGTCTCATTGACTTACTCCTAAGATGCAGTAAGTGCTTTCCTAAATGTAAAAAAAAGTGTGTTTTTCAGTCAGCTCATCTCGACTGAATCCCCCATCCACTTTCCAAAGCCCAGGTAGACACAATTTAACACCATTAATGGTACAACTACACTGGAATAAAAGATCCACGGCATAGCCACCGCTAGCCTAGGTCAGCTCACTTGGGCTCCCAGGTCTTGGGCTAATGGACTAAAAATTTCTCTGTAAACATTTGGGCTCAGGTTGGAGCCAGGTCTCTGACACCCTCTCCCCAGAGCATCTATTCAGCAATTTTACAGCCCTGCATTCCAAGCTCCCAAGCCCGAGTCAGCTGACCCGGGCCAGCCATGGGGGTTTATTGCTGTGTAGACATACCCTAAGATTATTTGAGCTGGCTGAGCTGTAGTCTAGGTGAGACTATTAAGGGGTATTAATTGGTGGGGGGAAGGCGCTTCAATTGAAATCATTAACTCAGTTGAGCTAAACTCGCTAAAAAAACATACCTTTTCTGCCTGTATAAATGGACCCTCAGGGTCTGTCTACACTACAATGTAAATCCAGGTTAGCAGTACTCAAATTAGCAGGTTTGTTAACCTAGGGCTTGAGCATCGGCACTCATTTGGAACCCCATGTTAGGAACTGCTGAACCCTGGGTTCCAACCTAGAGCTCCAGTGTCCACACTGCATTATTCAGGACTGAGTTCAACCACCCATAGCCCACACTTCCTATGCTCTCCAAAAATGTGGCCACTCTAGTCCTTTGTTTGTAATGCAGGGCGGGAAATTTTCCTGTACACCAAACTTGACTGTGAAAAGGACAAAGAAAGTCAGCCCATGGGATTGTGGGATACTTTTGGAGGACTCCCACAGCATGAATCCTGTGAAGCTGTGTCTCTACTGCAAAACTATACAGCTAAATTCTGGATCCTGTGGGGTCCTGATTGCCGTGTTAGCACAATTTGTGTATAGGCAGAACGGAGGTAAGGCTTGAGCCTGAGTTCAAACCCAGGTCTTATGCTGCAGTATAGAAGCATGGTTTAAGAACAAGACAGAGAGGCAGGAACTCATGGGGTTAAATCCTGACTCAACTGAAGTTCATAGGAATTTTTGCACTGACATGAATGGAGCCGGGATTTCACCCCTGCATTCTAATTCCAGTTCTCACACTGCCTTTCTTGTTGAGCAGGTTACTTAACTTCTCTGTCTACCTCAGTTTTCCCATTTGTAAAATGGGTTTAGAAATACTTTTTCACCTGTGGCTGTAATACCTCACAAAGGCTTTCTGAAGATGCATACCCTGTACAAAAGAAATAGATATAGTAAACCATCTAACCCATATTCTGACGGTGCAGGATTGTTCCCTACTCAGGGCTGATTTACCCCTTATGTTCCCCTAAGCGTAGCATCTTCAGCATTCCACTCTCCCACCCCTCACTTACTGCTGACCTTCATGTTGCACAGTTTTAAAGAGGCAAGGTGCCCCTAAAGTGCCTAATTGGAAATCCAGCCCTGTTACTACTAGTGTTTGTTCAGTGCAACTTTGAATGAAGCAAAGGATGGGGCTTCATCACTTCTCTTGAAACATTATTCTATAAGCCAACAAATTCACTGACAAACAATTTCCTGATATTTAGCCCAAATTTCTTTTTCCTAATATCATCCCATAACTCCTTAGCTGTATCCTCTTTTATTATGGTAACTCCTCTCTTTCCTTGGTGTTTACGCTGTTCATATATTTCTAGACTATTATCAGGTTTCTCCTTTGCTGTCCTTTAGCCAGGCTTTCACGTGTAACTCTTTTAATCATTCCTTGTAAATCAGTCACTCCAACCTGTTAATCGTTTTTGCTGCTCTTCTGTGAACTCATCAAAATCCTTCTGCTTATAAGGTTCCCAGGTTCCATGTGACACAAGGCCTCTACTTATTCAGCCTAAACCTGAACCAGTTTTTATTGCTATCATATCACATTCCAAACTCATTTTTAATTTGCTGTGAACTACTGCCCCTAAGTCTCTTTTGGCATTTCTGCTTTCCAACATTTCTTCCACTCATGGAATATCTGCACTCAGATTACTTCTCCTCTCCTCCGATACACTTTATTTGCATTGTTTCTACAATACTTTCAAGATAGAAAATACTATATAAATATTAAGTATTCTTATTTGTAACATGAAGCATGTTCCATTACCCTTATCACATGAATTTAACATGTATAGTCCTTGACCGTGGACACTTGATTCCCTAAAAACATTTTGAACTGGACAAGTTGATAGCGAATGTTTCTTTGTAGATTATCTGTACACAAGGACTGGAGTATACATTGCATGTGTTATGCAAACGATTCCATCATCTACTAAATGTTTATTTAGCAGGAAAAGAAAGTTTAGGTGACTGTGCAGTTGTGTGAGTAATTTAGAAAGAACAGAGAAATTTAAGACACTTTCATTAAACAAGTGTGTGCATGTCTAATAACTGTCTGACTACCAATGACTGGTAAAGGGCATTATTCAATATTTAGTGACATGACATCTTGTAACTGTGCAAGGCATTAATAACTTCTCCAGTAAATGACATGGCAAAGTCTCACCTTCCAAAACTCCTTACTCTCAATCCCAACCACTTCACTGGTTCTAAGTGGTTTATTCCACAAAGGCACTCAAAGTACGTCAATACCTTTTAACCTTTAATCTGAAAGGTACATAAAGAAACTTTACATCAACACTCTATTCTGTAAGGTCCAGAGTAGCATCAGCTTTCATTAAAGGGAGTTGATGTCACTCAATACCTAACAGGATCAGACCTTCATGTATTAGTACTTAATGTGCATGTCTGAAAGGGTTGGAGAAATAGACAAAGGAGAGACACTAGCCCAAATAAATAGTAAATTAAAACAAGCATATGTCAGGTTTATAGGGTTCAGTCTCTTTGTTCCTGATCCAACGAGGTGCTTAAGAGGGTTCTTAATTTTAAGCACACAAAGTAATCGCTGAAGTCAATGGGATTATCCAGATGCTTAAAGTTAAGCCTGTGTTTTGCTGGATCAGGGCCAGAGTATTAAGCATGATCAAGCTCATAAGCATTCAGGCTAAATCTTGCAGACTTTGTCAGCTTTAAACAAATAATTTTGGCTTTCATTTTTGCAATTTTCCTTCAAAATCAGGCATATGGGCCATCTCTTTCCATCTAAATTTCCTTCAACAAACCCAGCTAGGGTGGACAATACAGAGAAAATCTAGCTCTCCATTCATGTTTTAGTGCTGCATTCTCTTTGCAACATTTCAGAGCAGTATCACAATATAGAATATTCATTGCCTCTTTTTTTGTAGTATAGTGTCCATCTCAAGCCTCCAGGGCCAGAGAACAAATGGTAATATTTACTGTTCTTCTAGATCTTGTGATAGCAGGTCTCGTATTTGTTTCTTGAAAATCCATGTAACTATCTCTTGTGCAGTATGGTTAATATGTAGAATCGCTCTCATTGTATGTTGATACTGAATAATGTGTACATTGCAATTTATAAATTTCCATTCTTACCTTCTATGGCTAATGGTCAACATGTCCACATCATGTTTTCAAAATCGTATTGCAACACACCTTCAGGTGAACTCAGCCAGCAGACTGCTTATTTTGGACATTATTTAGGCAGAACACCACACAGCCAATGCATGTGTCATGTTGCCATAGGATCGAAAAAGGTGTGTTTGCATACCTTATAAAAATGCAAAACGGGGCTCAAAAGTCATATAAAATGTCTAGACTCTATATAAATAGCAACCAAAGCCACTGCTGATGCTAGTTACTGAACTGCTGTGAAGAAAAAGTGTTGTTATATTCTGATCATTAATATCATGTATATAGCACTGTCTATTCACACCACATAGTGTTAAGATATATTCTCAGCCCCAGAGGACTCACAGTCTAAAGCCCCAGTCATGCAACTATATGCATGTAGGCAGGCCTTGAGCCACACTGACTTTGGTGGAGCTTTTCAAGGGTCAACTGGCTTGAATCATATTGCTGGACTAGTGTCTTGGAGAGACATGCCAAAAGGCCAGTTTGGGGTAAGACAAAAAAAGCACCCCAACAGAAGTATGTTTTATGCACAGATCTGGAAGGAGGAGAGTAAACTTGTGGCTTGATCCTATGAGTTTCTGAAAGCCCTCAACTCACACTGACTGTAATGGAAGCTGTGAGTGCTGAGCAGCTTGCTGGATCAGACCTTGGGTGAGCAAGAAAGTCTGTTCCATGCATAGTGGGAGGTAAGAATGAAAGAAGAAAAATGAGAGTGGGAAGAGACCAAGGAAGCAGTAAGGGGAGAGGACTAGGGAAAGCAAAGGATGAGAAGGATCCAGTGCTTTCTTTTCTCTCCAGTCCAGTTCTTCGCTTCCTTCTCATTCTGTCCCTTTTCCCAAACAGCCTTACAGTTCTGATTATCTGTGTTTCGCCCTGGCAAATTTTCCTCATTCATCTGACCAACTCATTGATTTCTTTCTCTCACTATGCTCTTCCTTTCCTCTTTTTAATCCTCGTCTACACTACTGGGGGAGGGATCGACCTAAGATACGCAACTTCAGCTATGAGAATAGCATAGCTGAAGTCGACGTACTTAGGTCGACTTACCGTGGCATCTTCACTGCACGGAGTCAACTGCTCCCGCTCCCCCGTCAACTCCACCTGTGACTCTCACAGCGGTGGAGTTCCAGAGTTGATGGGAGAGCGTTCGGGGATCGATTTATTGTGTCTAGACTAGATGCAATAAATCAACTTCTGATAGATCAATCGCTGCCCGCCGATCCAGTGGGTAGTGTAGACCTGGCCCTGGAAAAGAAAACAATTAATCCTTAATCTCCACAAACCTTGCCTACTCATCTCCCAGGACAAGGCAATGCACTCCACTATGCATATACAGTACCTGTATCTGCAGCTTTTCTAACTATCATGAATATAAATTCCTTTAGTAGTTGAGAAAAACTAGGTCACTTTATTTCTTTATTGACACAACTGTTGTGTGTTAATGTAGAGTTGAACATGGAATAAACGCAGGCATTTTGTCAAAGAATGACTTCAGCATTTGTTTATAGGCAGAACATAGATACTAGAATCTGGCTTTGGAAAAATGCTACATTCTTATGGGTAGCCAAACAAGAGCATACATCACTCTCAGCAAAACCCTAATTTATAGCCAAATATAATGACACAGAGGATAAGCCATCATCACAGTTGGTCTGTTCTGGACTTCTATAAAGACTTTACTTCAGACGATTATTATATCCAGGGCAAATTCTCTAATAAACTCTCAAGCATTTCAACAAAGCAATAATATATACAATACAGAAACACATAGAATCACAGAATATTAGGCTTGGAAGGGACCTCAGGAGGGCATCTAGTCCAACCCCCTGCTCAAAGCAGGACCAACCCCAACTAAATCATCCTAGCCAGGGCTTTGTCAAACCAGGCCTTGAAAACCTCTAAGGAAGGAGAGTCCATCCATATCTGTATTGACTGTATTTTGTGAAACCAGAATACAATCTGACTGAGAAGCTGCTTGCTTTTCTCACCTCAGATCATGAAGAACCAAGTGTACAAAAATGACAAAATTCATTTTTGAGACAAGATCATAGAATCATAGAATATCAGGGTTGGAAGGGACCTCAGGAGGTCATCTAGTCCAACCTCCTGCTTAAAGCAGGACCAACCCCAACTAAATCATCCCAGCCTTAAAGCAGGACTAACCCCAACAATTACAATGGTAGCAGCTGTCACCATAACAAATGATGTAAGGTTCAATTTAAACATCACAGAACATGCTAAATACTTTGGAAAGTGCCACAGGTCACAAACATTTTATATGAAAGAAAAAAATAAATAAAAATCCCCAATTCCTCTCCTCAACATTTAACGTTTTTCCCCCACAAGGCAAAGTTAGGAAAACAGACACAAATTCTTTGTAATTAACGAGACTGTGGTTTTACAGCCAGACAAGAGCCAAAATGTGAAAAGTTAACAAATCATTATACAACCTACATTGCACTCTATGAGAACTGAAACAATCTGCAAAATAACTTAAGATACATGAACATGAGGTCAACTATTTTCAATAGATAATTGCATTTATAAGCATCTTTATCTCAAGGATAATGCATGAAACATAAGACAGGAACATTCTGACAGTTTCAAAACAACTATGTTTGTCTTCATTGTTGTTTTAACAAATATAGAAAGTGAAGTCACTAATCTTATTTATGATCTAAGCAACCTTGAGTAAAACCCTCCAGCTTGCCATTTATTCTTTATTTCCTATTACTTCCACTTTTCTGCAAGTCATCATAGTTTCCATAACAACAATGCTGTTTATAGCATATGGATTGGGGCTGGTGGGGGGGGGGGGAGAAACACATTCTACCACTATTTTTTTCCCCAAATCTACCAAGGTCCTGATTAAGCAAAGCATTTTAGCAACTCCTTAATGTTAAAAATGAGAGTAGTCCCATGGAAGTTCAAGAGCTTAAGTGCTTTGCTAAATCAGGACCTAAAATACTTGAAGAGGGACTAAGGGTCTCTCTTTATTTATTTATTTACACATGGAATATTCTTAATTTACGAGAATAGTTTTTCAGTTAAATTTCTTAGAGACAACTGAACTTAGAACACTCTATCCAATTTCCACGCTAGGGAAGTCCCCCAATATCAATTTAGTGTTATGAATTGAATTTGATTGGTGATACTGTTTTGCTAATATCACTTCATGAACAAAAGTTTCACAATGGATTTCAGTACAAGAGGTTCAGCTGCATTATTGTCAACCAGCATGATCCAGCACCATTTGAAACACTTTTACTGAGTTCAATAGGCGCTCGATCACACAAGGCAGCTTTATATAGACTTTATGAGGTAATCAGATCAATAGTAAGATCCTACAATGCACAGCTTTCTAACATACGCAGTGACAGACTGACTTGGATGAAAACTAAAACTCTGATGCTAGGGCAAGTTATGTTGTGCCAAAAACATATTGGGGAATGACTTTTTTTAAAATGAAATTTTCTAAAAGTAACAGCTCAGTGACTGAAATGGTGTACCTTAAACAACTAAAGTGTACATAATGATCACTGTATCTCAGAACTCCTATGTATCCCAAAGACTTTCATTTTGTGAGCAGATCTATTCATGATTATTGGCCAGGTTTGTCATATATTTTACAGTAACTCAGTCATATACACACAAAGGGCCAACTCCTGGCTATATGCCCAAAAGCCCACGCAGCTGCATGTAACTGGATACCAATGTGAGGTAAGGCTAGTGCAAGAGAAATTCTACTACCACTGCATAGAGAGCCAGTTATTGTGGTGGCTAAATACACTCCATTATGGTATTTTTACTGTATCCCTCTATGGCAACTATGTTCTCATGTCTACTAATTTTCATCTTGCACTTGCTGTGGATGGCAGCTTACAGTTCCCTGTAAACTACGCCCTTCTTTCCTTAAACCACATATACTAGTCAAGATGCACATCCCATCAGGTTACTGGGGTTATTTGCTAGCACACCCATGCCTCCAACTACTTGGACATTTACATCATGCATGTGCTTTGTGAAGATGTATGGTTGCTTACACCTGTAATCATTTCACACTGCCCTCATATTTTACCCTGTGCTCACACAGCATCTCTCCTTGAGTTTCAGCCAGTTTCACCCACTGACTTATAGAATTTCTTTGGAAGTTTTGGATTAAGACCTACAATTTTGATCCATGATCCACTTGGCTATCAAAAACTAGTAAAGCAATATTGGGGAACCAAGTTGCCAGCACCTCTTAAACAAGTAATTCAAAGGCTCTTCATCAAGTAGTAATCTCTTGGTATGGACACTGTGATCTAGAAAGTACTGTACTATCTGATGGACAACTCTGTTGCCCATTTCCTCCTTCATGTTGAAGACTTAGGGCCTGCTCCAACACAGCACTTAACTTTAAGCACACAAACGGTCCTATTAAAAAAAAAATGCTTCAGTTAAGCTTAAGACTGAGACCTGTGTGTCAGTGTTTTGTTAGATTTGGGTTTAAATTGCAGGAAGAATTTCCATTCATACTGCACTATATAAACATCAACGCACTAGCAAATTTATGCATTTGATTTAAAAACATTTTCTGATAGCCAACCTTTAAAGAAGCTTCAAAGCAGAGTATAAAAATTTCCTTTCTTTGAAGGAAATTACTTTTAGCTAGCAATCCACGAATGAAGAGTGACAATCTACTATAAAAATGAGTGGTAATTTTTCTGCCAATCATAGCTGCTATAATGAAACCAAGAATTCCTCTTAAGTTTCAACAAATTAGATGATATTGTTTTGAAATATCTCTATGCTCAGATGAGGGCTTTTTCTTAGCTTTCCCTTCGTTCATATTTTTTTCCAATGTGCAGTAATTCATGCTATCAGAATGCTCTAGACCATGCGAATGTCTATACGACTTATACATGTATTAAATCAACTGTGTTTTGCAGTTTATTTTAACATTATTTTTGTGGGAAACTATTATGATTTATATCACTATCTTCCCCAGTGCATCTATAAAAAGAATCCGAAACTTTATACTGCTATGTTTTTTAAGAAAGCTATCCCAAATAAACATTTTAAATGCAAACAAAAAATATTTTGTATTTTAGACACTTTGGGCCTCAAGTCAATGAAGTTAGCCTAGTGTAAATTCAGAGTGAAAGGAAATCAGACCCAATTCGTGACAAAATATTGTATTGTTTCATTTAATATCTATTAGTGTGAAATAGCTCTTGGTGTTTTATACTACGATCTCTGACAATGGGCAATACCTGGAAGCTTCAGGGAACTAGAAAAAGCCTAAGGCATGTAACCAATTATGTAATATTGTGTTTCTGTGGGGAAATTCATTCCTAACTCTCTTAGGAGATCCGTGTATGCCCCAAAACATGAGATTTAATTGTCCATATCATTGTCTTTAAATGTGTAGTTTAAAACATTGCATTTTTCTATCTTCACAAAGACTGTCGCATTTAATTTTCAATGAAAATTTACTAGACCTGGTTTATGAAGCAAAAAATATGTTTGACAGCTATGATTTTACATTTCACTGGTCCACTTTCTTTGAGACAGTGAGTATCATTAAAAAGCAATATTTTTGGCACTGAATTATTTAATCAAGGTATTTGCAATATTTTTATAAGAAGACTAGATAATAAAGTAATTATAAGACTTAAAGCCAAATGACAGGCTATTGTTTAAATCATCCTGCACTTTAACTTTTTCAGAACATTATCATTTAGATTATTATTATTTACTGAGTAATGAACAACAGTTTCCCCATGAGACTCAATTAGAATTGAATAATGAAATACGGAGAAGAAAATCACTTAAACACCCATTAAATTATTTTACTAATTGAGGATCTAGCTCCCAGATTGGGGATATATCATAAATTAAATTGACACTACATTTAATTTTAAGAAATGTTAGACCTTTTGTAGCTTAACATGGAACGTGGGATTGAAATCAGTAGAAGTTTCATGTGTTGAAAGTATCCAGAATCAGACTATAGCTTCTTTAGCATATCAAGATACTTTAAAATGCTTTATTTAGAAAAGAGAGGTGTGACTATGGTGGAAATAAAGATCTGTCCCCATGCACCTTGAAAAGTGGTTCTGGGTACTGCATATGGAGGCTCACACCCAAACACTTCTTGCACATTTGCCAGTGCAGTATGTGCAGAAATATCACAAGAACTGTTTTTCTTATAATATATCTTTCATTTTCCATTGAAATTTTGCAAGCTTGACTTGCAGGATTTCAGGTCCAATAAAGATTCTGACCAATTCCTAGTCCACTGTCCATAGTCACTGGTCTGTTTTCAGTGGGGCATCAAGATGATGGGGGAGCAGCGAGCATTGTGTGACTCACCCCAAGGGCAGTGATAGAAGAATTTGTGGAGGGAAGTACTTATGGGACAAGAAACAAGGTGAGTGTATAAAAGAGAGGAGGACACGAGGAATGGTAAGAGAGGGTTTTCTCTGAAGCTGCCAGGAGAGAGATGCCTATTAGATATGCATGCTAAAAAGCCTCTACAGTCCCTTCTCGCTAGAGATTCAGACTCAGTGATATCCATACAGTAACCTGAGATTCAGAAAAACAAAGTGAATTGTATTACTATTTACATGCTCAGGTCTCTGTTCACCCAGTGTGTAGAAAATATGAGCAATTATCAGCAAAACATTTTAATTACACAAACATACCTGTCAAGTATCCTTCATTTAGTAAGTCATTCATTTTAGATGCAAAGTCACCTGAGTTAAACACAAATTTAGTGATCCTGCACTTTTATTATTGAAAATTATTTACATCAGTGATGCAAACTCATAGAAAGGAGGTTATACAGAGGGTAACTGAGTAATTTGTAATGAATTTGTAATTTGTACAGAATGTACACTGATAAGTTACTTACGATAAAAGGACAACTTGCATAGTGTGAGGGATTTTTGCATGAATAACATTTTTGTGTCCATCATTTTGAGTCTTTGTCACACACTGCATTCAATATTTGGCCTTGGAGGGCTGAGAAAAATACTCAAAAACAGCCGTACAGCATCAGCCTCATCATCTCTTAAAGCAATGCAACTAATGGACGATTTGGACCATTCTATTTCTACTTTCATTCCTTAAAATGTACAATGCCTCCACAACCCATTATTCTCAGATTCTTTTATGACAAACCATAGACATTTATATTAGTATTCAGGATTAAACACTGGCCTTTAAGGCTTCCACAACCCACTCTTGGATCCAGAGATACATTTCCCTCTTTAAATTAAAGATGGAATTATCTACAAATTCCACACAGTGCCCTGAAATCTAGTACGTATGTATGAATAAGCTTTGTTGAGAATAAGGCAGGATCCTAAGAGGTCAGGTGAAATCACAGATATCGACTCAGACTTTTCAAGGGATTCACAGAATAAAGACATGTAATATTAATAATGATCTGTAGGGGCAATGATCAAAGAAATAAAGAAGTCCAGGAGAAAGAGGGAGAGAACAAAGAGCTATGTCTTCTCTATTAATGAAGCCTGGCAGCATAAATTTAATTGATCAAATATGTAGCATTATGAAGATATTTTGTTTTTTTATCTGCTTGTAAATTGCCATGAACACTGATGGACCTCTATTAAAATAAATAAATAAAACAAACAATACATTGTGAAAGTATGAAAAATACTAGTCTTGCCAGTTCTTCCTATCTAATCCCCCCATTTATTGTAAAATTATTTCAAATTATCTTCAGGAAGATAAACTACTTAATGGGCCAGATCCTCAGTTGTGTAAACTACTGTATTTCTGTTGACTTCTCTGACACTACAGTGAGTAACATCAGCTAAGGATCAGGCCAAATCAGTGTGTACTAAACAAAGTCAGATGTCTTCTATTTCCACTGTTTCAGCAAAAGATGTTTTGTGTTACCAAAATGGCACTGGATAAAATGACAGGGAGTAAAATGCTACACATTATGCTGACTACTGCATAATGTCACTTACGGCACGTCTATACTACCTACTGGATCAGCAGGTAGTGATCGATCTACCAGGGATCTATTTATCGTGTCTAGTGTAGACGTGATAAATTAATCCCCAAGCACTCTTCCTATCGACTCCAGAACTCCACCACCGCAGGAGGCAGAAGCGAAGTCAACAGGGGAGTGGCAGCGGTCGACTCACAACCGTGAGAATGCCCAGATAAATTGGTCTAGGATGCATAACTGAACTTGCATATCTTAGGTCACCCCCCCCCCCTCCAAACAGTGTAGACCTGGCTTTACATGTCTTCTCTCAGAGCATCTTGTATCTTGTTATTTTTCATCTGCTATATGAACATAAGTCACTGTCATTACTACAATTCTATTCTTAATGGTTTATTACTCAAAGATTTTCTTAGGATAATGCAGAACTATTTTCAAATAAATAATTAATTTGGCAAATTAAAAACCAATTAATCCTGCTAGGGGAAAGAGCCTTTCCAGCTTCTCCAACCAGTATGACTACAGTCCAAATCCATGACAAAAACTACAGATCAGAATAGGCTATATAGGCCCTGATCCCACGAACTCTTATGTAGTTCAATGGGACTGTTCATGTACATAATATTATACAGGTCCATGTTTTGGAGAGTCAGGCCATAAAAAAGCCACTCCTTAGCATGAAGAAGGGAGCTGAAAAGATAATCTTTGAAACACTGAAGCAAAACATATATTTGTGTGTCTTCTCAAGCAAGTAATAAAAAGTACTGGACTAAGACTGAGCAGTTTTTACACATACAAGCAGATCCGCAATTACTGTCTCAATCCATCCCACCCACTTAGAGAATGAAACTTATTACCTTTTGATTGCTTGGTGAACTATATGAAATGAACTGATTGTCCCAACCCTAGACCAGTTGGGCAAAACAAAATTCCCCATCATAATTGCACAGCCTGACACACTTCTTGGCAACCTCAGCAGACAAAATATCAGGATCGAATGTATATGTCTGTACAACAATGGGGCAGGGTGAATAAGATTGGTACTGCTGCCCGTGTTGTTCCTGTTCTATGGAGAAACAGAGAATCTCAATCTCTGTCCAGATGGATTCTCTCTCATCTTCTTGGATGATGACTGTCCCCAAATCCCTGGACAAGTAAATTTGTCTTTCAGCAGAAATGATCAGGAGACTATACATCAAATTATTGTTCTGCATCATCTTGTAGTCATTTATACCAATCGTAAGTGAATGCAAAGAGATTCATTCCAATTTGGCAGTGTTTGGCATTCCAGTTTGTACTGGTGTGAATAACTACACAAAGCATAGGGCAGCAGTGAATTAGGTCCTAGGCAGTTTAACAATAGCCAGAAGCAATGGGAACATTGTTGGAAAGTTGTTCCATTCTATGCATCTAAGGAAGTAGGCTGTAGCCTACAAAAGCTTATGCTTAAATAAATTTGTCAGTCTCTAAGATGCCACAAGTATTCCTAATTGTGTCCCTGTGCATCATTTTAGCCCAGTCTCTGCTTCCTTTCTTCACTAGAACTCTTTATTTTTGCTAAGAACTGTTCTACTGTGTTAAATATTTAGAAGAAGTTTGCTGATTACCTTTACTGTAAATGGAGATGCATGTCACAGGCTAGTAATAGTTTAGATTTTACACATACCCCATGAATATTAATAAAGTGTATCTCCTAACAAATGGAGGATTGCCACTTAAGTTAATACCTCGCCATGTTCTGAAGATTTACACCACTAAAGCCTTAGTGATACTTTCATGTGTGCATTTAATCTCTTTTCAATCATCTGTTCCTCTGCATTGCCTCCCCATCAATCCTGCTAGCAGGGGTCCAAGTGCTATTGGAGGAAGTGATTAAAAATGGCAAAATAAAACGTCAAAACTCTGACCAAATGCTCTTTTATTATTGCATTAATTTTGTATCTTGTTCAATTAAATTTACGGTAAGGTTTTAGCTGATATAAATTTAATCTCCAGGCCAAAGACTTCATCTGCTCTGACTTCTCAGTCTTAATTCCTTGGCACAGAAAGAAAAAAAATAAAACACTCCTGGATTTGACACTGCAGCTTTCCCCTTCACGCTGCTGTGGAATAAGAAGGCAAGTTTTTCCCTCCCTAGGCCTAAATCTGCATTTGGAACATGGCTCACAGGGAGACCCCAGGTATGATTTAAGACAACAGTAACTTACACCCTTAGGGGAAGCTTATCTAGACTCACTGATAATACCACAGAGAATGACAACCCTTTAGAGTAAACATACTGCTTGTCAGTGCATGTCAGTTAAGAGATGCCTTTTCGCATAGTACTATCTTTGTATCATGATATTGTCAACCAGCTGAACTGACACAAGTTAACTGTTTTGTTTTAAACTTTGCCTTTGCTGAACAGTATCAAATTGAGTAATTCACTTTTAAAGTGTGACGATATGCTGAAAATGACTAAAAATGGTACTGTGGAATTGAGGGATAAGGCAGGATAAGACAGGACTATTTTAGGGATAAGTTTAGGACTATTCATTTCATGTGAGTAAAACTGTCCTAATCTGCAGGCTCCCTTTTTGTTTGATTACTAATTAAGGGAAATAAAGGAAGGTCTAGTGAGGCAAGACAAACCAGTCTCCTGTATATCTAGTTTTTCTTTTCCGGGGGTGAGCCACACCATGATTCAGAGGAGGGTGACCAGATGTCCTGATTTTATAGGGACAGTCCTGATTTTTGAGTCTTTTTCTTATATAGGTTCCTATTACCCCCCACCCATTGTCCTGATTTTTCATGCTTGCTGTCTGGTCACCCTAATTCAGAGAGATTTCATGACAGCATATGGGTAGCTGAAGTCCACACAGTCTTATTGTTCTCTTCAGACAAGGTGTGTGATCCAGTCCCTGCAGTGCTCTAGTCTTAATCACCAGAAGGCTTTAGATATGGAAAACAATTATTCAGATATACTAGAGGGATAGAGAGAGGAAGGGATTGCACTGCAGCCACAGGAGGAGGCATATAATAGGCAGCTTTTTATAGATATATTGGCTGTAATGGTTGATACCTAAGAATAGTTGACATGAAGCATATCTAGACAAATCTAGTCATGGCCTTTCCAATCCAAAGGTGCGATTAGTTTTCAGTCTGGGTCATGGTGTACCAGAACATCCTGTGTCTAGAACTTCACCCTCTGGTGAGCATTATATTATTAACCATGAATTAAGAGCTGAATCCTTATGTTAGTCTCTAGAGAAGGATGCCAGGTGTTGGGTATAAATCGCTGCTCCTCCATCAAAGATCTCTAATAATTCTGACAATAAAATTGCTTGTGTGGCAAGTAATGTTTCCAATTTTGATGAATCAATAGCAATGTTCAAGGAAGGTGGAGAGAGGGCAGAATGAATTGCAGTGTGCCTCCATCCATGAGCAGACCTCAACAAACTAATGCCCAAAGGAATTACAAGAATGGCCACAAAATCATATTTTTAATAAATGAACACTGTTTGTGTTTTTCTACTTAAAGGTTTGCTTTTAAATCTCTTAGGCTGTCACAAAAGGAGACTGTAAAAAATAAGACTAGAGAAAAAAAACTTGAAAACTGTTACCAAATAGAGCGCTACGACTCATAGGACTTGCCCTGTGTGAATCATTTTTGGATTTTGGCAAGAAATATGTGAAGGTTTATGTTGTTCCTGGCAACAGATATCTACTTCTCTGCTGTCCCTCAGTTTTTCTCTTTACAAAATCCACACTCAGCATGCATAATTGATGCTTTTCTAAAGACAGCATGCACCCAAAATTTAGTTACTGACTTACAAAGATCTCTTTCCAGAACAATATCAGGAAAATCGTGAAATAAATATTTAAATGTTAGTTGTATGGTGTTACCATAAAAAGACAACACTTTGAGTCCAAATTCCTTTGATAAGCATAAATCAAACAAAAAATCTTAAGTTGTGAGGCTGTATGAAATTAACATTTTTTGTCAGTGATACAGCTTTCAACATGCAGCATTCTAGCTTCTATTTGATACCATGTAAATGTGGAAGGAAACTAACACAAACATTTTTTAAGGTAACAGAACCTAAAAGACACCATCTAAGTGTGTCAATAAAATAAGACTATAAATAAATATAAAGCTACATATTAAAACTTTTATAAATTACATTCAGTTTTGTATTACTATTATAATTATTGCTTTCACTACTCATTAATTTTATCATTAGTAATTAAACTAAATAGTTCCCAAATTATACTGCATGCTACTAAATTAAAAACATTCCACTGTGCAAACACCTAGAAATGAAACCACAGATCTGCCAAAGTGTTTTAATTTGTAGAAGTAAATCCAGCTGCTACTTTTCAAAATCCAGTTAAGACTTAGGAGAATATAACCATCCAAGCTTTTCTGACACTTAGAAAATTGGTGTAGTCTAACTCTGACTAAAGCAAAATAACATTTGTGGTTGTATGAGATGAAATGACATAATTTTCCATCTAGTGCATATAGGATGCTTAGATCAATAGTAATAGCTAGAATGGAAAGGAAAAGGGGTTGAGAAAAACTCAAGAACTGCTATCCTTTGTCTCACTGATAGATACAAACTATTCACCTGAAAAAAAGAAAGAAACAAACAAAAATGTGTGAAGATCGCTACAGTCCATGAGAGTGTATCTAAATAGCAAAAAGGAAAAGAAGGGTAACACAAATGCCGGAAGAAAGGAAATTAGATGTTATCAAAGGACTATTAATTGCTCCTAAAGAGCAAATTATGATCTTCTTCCTTTATTTACTCAGAGTTTCAGCTGTACAATCAAAGAAACATTGTGTTGGCTGTGTTAAAAGCTGTAGCTTTTGTTTCAGTTATGACCTACAAGAACTTATGGACTTTCAGTTGATTGATTTCATAGCTTGTTACTATAGAAAC
This sequence comes from Dermatemys mawii, assembly GCA_007922305.1. Lineage (NCBI taxonomy): Eukaryota > Metazoa > Chordata > Testudines > Dermatemydidae > Dermatemys > Dermatemys mawii. Next base: position 6,870,074 of record ML677342.1, read on the forward strand.
AAGAATCAGAGGGGTAGCCGTGTTAGTCTGGAATTGCAGAAGTGACAAAGAGTCCTGTGGCACCTTAAAGACTAACTGAAATTTTTTCAGAGCATGAGCTTTCGTGGGCTAAAACCCACTTCGTCGGATGCATGCAGT
>ML677342.1:6870611-7046830 GCA_007922305.1 Dermatemys mawii
TTTTGTTAGTATTGTTAATTGACTAGCCCCTCATGCAAGAATGAAATTGGTCCTGATGGCAACTTCACTGTACTTTGAAATCTGATTTCCAATGTATAATTATTTTTACCTTTAGAGATCAATATTGTAATTCTAAAAGCAAAAGGCTCTGTATTGCTTCCTGGGAGACCAATGGGAGGCTAGGGCCTTCAATGCAGAGGCCATGTGTTTCTGTGCCAAGTCTATGCCTCAGTAGCACAATCCTTGTTCCTTGGCAGATTGGCATGACTAAAACTTTATGTCAGTCCTCCTCCTGCAGCTAGCAGCTGACCAGGAACATTTAAAGTGGGTTTCCCACTACAAAGAGGGCATGACAGAGGCCTAGGGTGAATTAAATTTCTGTTCTCCTTACTAATGGATATAAGAGGGGGAGGAGATGGAAGACAATGCACATCTACCTCCTCCCTTTGCCTGCCCAATACCGGCCTTCCTTCATGTGGATCTCCAGGTACACAGCGTCCTCCACTGTCCTGATGCATTGGAAGAGGGCAGTGAATCCTGCTGTGAAGGTGTGATCCCCATATGAAGGGTTGCCTTTGAATGAAGAACAGGGTGCATGATTAGGCTCAAAGGTTCATGGCACAAAAAATCACTTGAAACTGCAAAGTCCTTCATACGAAAAGATTTTACTTACACACACACACACACACACACCCCTTCACAGAGAGGAAAGATGTTCAAAATGCCGTACAAATAGAGAGCTCTGCTACTAACATGTACAGATTCTTCAGCTAAATCTGTTCTATGTTGTATTCCTAAGCCAAGTCTAACTTGAGAAACGAACCAGTTTCTAACAATGGGTGCCAATAAAGAACACAGCTGACCTGCACTGGAAAAAACCAAGAGTATTTCCTAGCCTAGACAAAACTTTATATTTACTTTCATGTCTTTTATTATAAGGACCACATACATGAGTGGCATTTCGAAGCAATACAGTGATGTTTTTATCAAGAGAAAAAGATATTTTTTCTGATATTGTTTGTATAATGCAGACCTAAATGGTATATTTTAGGGATGATTTTTTTTGTGTGTCATCTTTAGGGACTGATACTAACAGTTCTACACACCTGCATCCCGGACAATGGGGGTGCTAACTGCAGTGCCCACTAACATGTTGCATTCTAACTGCCCCGTGCATACTTGTTAGCATGAACTAAAAGGTACTTAGTTCGTGTTAATGTAGCCCTGTTTAAAGTGTACAGAAACCTTGAGTTTCCTGTTAAAGGAGCAAACATTTGTATATGATGATGGTGATATGATATTTAATTGGTGTATTCTAAGAAGCATTAAGATCAGGAGAAAGTGCAAACAATGGATTTACATGAGGATGGATTAGTGAATTCTGTTGTGCCTAATTAGGTTTAAGAACTAATAATAGCATTTGTACTATACATATTTATGACTGATTTTCTTTTGCGAGTTAAAATGATCTGCCTATATATATATTGGATTGCAAGAGGGCAGGAGAAAGGCAGTGAATCCTACTAGGAAGGCGTGAGTCCCCATTCCACAAAGGGAGGTGTGATCCCCATATGAAGGGCTGCCTTTGAATGGAGAACAGGATGCATGATTAGGCTCAAAGGTTCTTTATATACACACACACCTTTTTAAAATAAAGGGTCCTTTGTGAAGTTCCTCAGATGTTAACATGGGAGCCTCATCTCCTATTTGGTTTCTTAAAGAAACACTTGAGGAAATAATCAATAAATAGTTCTGTGAAGAACTCTATTGGCCTAACTTAACTTTGCTCATCTATTTCATTATCTGATTTTTGGGAACTCAGCACAGCATTTTACCTGGAGGCAGATTACCAGCGGTGGTTACAGTGACAACATCTGCTGCTGCAAAGTACAGGCTTGTTAGTCATTCTAAAAGTATTCTGATTTTTAACCTTCATCAGTTTGTAATCCATCATTTTTGCATGATATCTATTATTGGATATGTACTCATCAAAAATCATGAAACTGAACCACCCTGAACTTTGGGAAAATGTGGATCTGAGCCAAAGGATGTACAGTATTCACACTCATGGAGGTCTGTGTTTGGTTTAGATTTTCTTGGGATATACAATATAATTTCAAGGAACCTGAGTAAGGATTTTTTTTTTTAAATGGATTGATACCTTTTAGGAAAAGAGTTACCTAGAAATATAAGGACATATGAATGTTGTCCAGCATGTAAATACACTACGATCATCAACTAAATAGGTGATTAATTTATAGCCTCTGGAGATGAGGAGCACGTGACTTTGTGATTGACTAGCTTTTCTAATGTTGCTCTCTCTCAGTTAAAACAGCCACAACAAGTTGGGAAAAGTATGCGGAGGAGAAGAGTTGATACACTCCTCTGACTGTAGGGTTGAAGATTGAGAATCTGTATACTAATTCAGGGATCAATCTTACAAGGTGCTGAACACTGTGGCCCCGATCCAGAAAAGTACGTAAGCATGTACTTAAAATTAAGTACATGAGTAGTCCATTGACTTCAAAGGGCCAGATATGTAGAGGCATTTAGGTATCTAATGATCCAGGGAGGTGCCTAATGGGATTTTGAAACATGACTAGATCTAACTTACTGATTTAGACAGGAGTTAGATGCATAGGCACATCTAAAAATCCCACTAGGCACCTATCTGCATCTTTAGGCACCTAACTACTTTTACAAATCTTGCCCAAATCACTTAAAGTTAAGTACACACTTAAGCACTGTGGTAGATCAGGGCCAGAGTTCTCAGTACCTTACAGGATTGAACCCTAAACAGGGAAAGATGGACAACTCACGGGACAAGTTTTGCAGAACAGCTCCACTGCAGGTTCACCAGCTTCTGTTACTTTACAGCTCAACCCCTGACCTCCCCCAAGAGATGGCTGGAGAGATGAAAGGGGAGTAACCAAGTGCTATAAAAGCCTGACCTAGCTACCAGTGAGGGAGAGGGGCCTTCTGATTATAGCTGTAATGGGAAGCAACAACTAGAGCCAGGCTCTTCCTCTTTGTGTTTCAAGACTGTCCTGACAAAGGCTACCTAATTATCCTATTTACTTTCTTTTGGTTAGTTTTAGTTTGTGTGTTTAATAAACTGGTAATTTTAACTATCATAGTTAGCTCCTCTGAGGAGTCCTCCCCCAACAAAGTCGCTTGAAAACCATGCACATGATCCACAGTTTTCCTAGGGTTCAGATAAGTGCAGTTCCATGCATAACCCTTCATAATGATTTAGGTACTTTGAAGATCATTTCTCCAACTTTGCTATATAAAGTGTCATGTTAAGTAGTCATACAAATACTATCCTGCAGCTTTAACTTCTCCTGGCTAAAGCTACAAGCACGGAGGGTCGGGCAATGGAAATATTAAATAATACAGATCATCTATTTAGTAGAATGCCAAATAAAGTATCAACCATAAAAGCAGCATTGTAGCATCACAAAATATTGCCAAAAATTAAGTGCAGCAGTTCCTGTGATGTTTTGTGTGTTTCTGTGCTTAAGTTATTTGGGGGGAAAACAATTACTACACTTATATATGCTTATTTTTCAGTTAATATTTGCACTAAATAGAAAACAACCAATTTTATCCTGTATTGAAATAAAACAAGTCACAAAAGGGTTGAATTTGTCTCACTGACCTCAAAATTAATGTCTCAAATAGAAGTCTCAAATTCATTAACTTTCATAGAATAATAGAATATCAGGGTTGGAAGGGACCTCAGGAGATCATCTAGTCCAACCCCCTGCTCAAAGCAGGACCAATCCCCAACTAAATCATCCCAGCCAGGGCTTCATCAAGTCTGACCTTAAAAACCTATATGGAAGGAGATCCCACCACCTCCTTAGTAACCTATTTCATTGCTTCACTCTCCTCCTAGTGAAAAAGTTTTTCCTAATATCCAACTTAAACCTTCCCCACTGCAACTTGAGACTATTACTTCTTGTTCTGTCATCTGCTACCACTGAGAACAGTCTAGATCGGTGTCTCAAATTCAAATGACCACAAGGGCCACATGAGGACTAGTGCACTGGCCCAAAGGCTGCATCACTGACATGCCCCCCATCACTGCCCCCGGCCCCGCCCCCCACTCCACCCCTTCCATGAGGTCCCACCCCTGCCCCACCTCCTCCTCTGAGCACGCAGCTCCCCACTCCCTCCTGGAAAGCGCTAGGCACCGCCAACAGCTGTTTGGCAAACAAAGCAAGAGCCATATCGGAAGTCCAGAGCTGGAGTCACAAGCAAACAAATCTAATTTAACAAGAAATTACTAGCCTCAGAGGGTTCAAGCTTTTTTCAAATGTAATGTGCTGATAAATCTGACAGAAATTTCAGCCCATCTCAGCCTAATATCAATTATAATTTTATAAAGTCTCCCTCTCCCAAACTGATCCTCATAATCCTGTTCCCCATCCCCACTTAGCCCCGTAACCCAGCTCTCTGTGCCCCATCCTGAAATCTCCACCCACTTACCCCTATTACCCAGCTCCCTGTTCCCCAAATCTTCCCCCACTCATGCTTGTAGCCAGCTCCCTGTGTTCCATCCCCAAATCTCTCCCACTCACCCTCATAACCCTGCTCCCCATCTCCAACTCTCCACCCACTCACCCCTGTAACTCAGCTCCCTGTACCCCATCCCTAAATCTCACCCCACTCACCTCCCATAACTCTGTTCTCCATCTCCAAATGTCCCCCACTCATCCTTGTAACCCAGTGCCCCGTCCTCAAATCTCCCCCGCAACCCTGCTCCCTGTTCCCCAAATCTTCCCCCACACCTCCAGCTTCAATACCATCCCATCCCTAAGCTGCCCCTCTCTGTCCCCCGCCCCCGTCTCCTCTCTCTGTCTCCTTTCAGCCTTCCCGGACTCTCCTCCCCGCCATCCCTTGCCCAAGCCTGGCACTCTCCGCAGGGGATACCGGTAGTGGGGCACGGTGGGCAGGGGGTGGTGCAGCAAGCCCAGGCAGCTGCAGCCGGCCAGAGAGCCGTGGCTCGGCACTCACCTCTGGCTGCTCGCAGGGCAGCGGCACCCACCGGGGGTGGGGAGGCTTCTCTGCTGCCTGCTGGGCCGCTGCCGAGCCCCGGCTTCCAGTCGCTGCTGCTGCGGCTTCAGTGAATGAGCTGGGGTGGCACTTTGCAGGAGTCCTCTTCAGGGGCGGCCAGGAGCAGTAAGCCAGGCTCCCTGCCACCCTCCCGCCTCCCTCTGCGGGAGGCTTATTGCTCCTGGCTGCCGCTGCAGAGGGCTCCTGTGAAGCGCCACCCCAGCCTGTTCATTGAGGCCGCAGCAGCAGCACCTGGAAGCTGGGGCTCGGCAGTGGCCCAGCCAGGCAACAGAGAAGCCTCTGCTTCTAACCCCGCCCTCCCGGAAACTGCTATGGTGGTGGGGGGCACCAGGGAGCTTGACAGGCCGCAGGGAAGGGCTTCGCGGGCCGCATGTTTGAGACCCCTGGTCTAGATCCATCCTCTTTGGAACCCCGTTCCAGGTAGCTGAGAACAGCTATCAAATCCTCCCTTATTCCTCTCTTCTGCAGACTAAATAATCTCCGTTCCCTCAGCCTCTCCTCATAAGTCACGTGCTCCAGCCCCCTAATCATTTTTGTTGCCCTCCGCTGGACTCTTTGCAATTTTACCACAACCTTCTTGTAGGGTAGGGCCCAGAACTGGACACAGTACTCCAGATGAGGTCTCATCAATGCCAAATAGAGGGGAATGATCATGTCCCTCAATCTGCTGGCAATGCTCCTACTTATAAAGCTGAAAATGCCATTAGCCTTCTTGGCAACAAGGGAACACTGTTGACTCATATCCAGCTTCTCATCCACTATAACCCCTAGGTCCTTTTCTGCAGAACTGCTGCCTAGTCACTCAGTCCCTAGTCTGTAGCGGTGCATGGGATTCTACACTTGTCCTTGTTGAACCTCATCAAATTTCTTTTGGCCCAATCCTCTAATTTGTCTAGGTCCCACTGTATCCTATCCTTTCCCTACAGTGTATCTACCACTCCTCCCAGTTTAGTGTCATCTGCAAACTTGCTGAGGATGCAGTCCACGCCATTCTCCAGATTATTAATGAAGATATTGAATAAAACCGGCCCCAGGACCGACCCTTGGGACACTCCATTGATACCGGCTGTCAGCTAAACATGGAGCCATTGAGAACTACCTGTTGAGCCTGATGATCTATCCAACTTTCTAACCACCTTGTCGTCCATTCATCTAACCCATACTTCTTTAATTTGCTGTCAAGAATACTGTGGGAGATCGTATCAAAAGCTTTGCTAAAGTCAAGGAATTTTTTAATTGGCACCTTCCTTCTAAGTCAACCCATAGAAAATATCTCCATCTCCCACCAATGAAAAAGTTAAGCAATCACAGCATAGAACCCCTGATTCAATAAAAGAGGGAAACATTTTCAAAGGAGTTGGACCACTGAGTAGAGCCCGGAATAAAAGGGTTAAATAGCTGTCTACACTCAGATGGCTGAAAAACTTTGCAAAACCAAAGAGAAAATATGGAACATATCTATAAATGCTGGTCAAGATTTTCAGAAATGCATACCAAAAGGTAGGCATCTAAATCCATATTTAGGCATCAAAAGAAATCCGAGCACCAACCAACTCCAACTGACTTCAGTGGTACTCAATTCCTGAAAATTAATACTCTTATTTAGGTGCCTAAATGTGGATGTAGGGGAGGAAGTTTTCAAAGGCACAAGTGGCAGCTTGGCACCTATCTCCCAATGAACAAAGTCAATGGGAGTTAGGTCCCTAATAGCCATTTATGCCTTTAAAATTTCTCCCCACTGAAGCCCAACCTTGGGCAGCCATTTTTGTGAATAATTTTTGTAAATGATTGGTTGTAATTACGTATACACATTTTCACAGAGGTTCACTGATGACCTTCAACTGCTATGGTTCAAATGTTCGATCAGCTCTAACCAGGATGAAATACTTGTTAAAATACAGATAATTTCTGTGTACCCAGTGTATTATTTCTCCGCTTCTGCCTAGGCTCACATGTGAGATCAAGGCATTGTCTCTGGCACACTGTTTCATTCAAAAAGCTATGATAAGTTCCTCCTCCTATTACCTGGGAAATTTTGCAGCACATTACCTCTGGTCAGTTAAGCAAGTGAATGGCCTCAGTGCTAACCTATTGAATTCACTAAGATCCTGCTTGTATTAGTGACAATGGAAAGGCTCCTATTGATTTCAGTGGGAGTGGTCTGAGGCTCTGCAGGACCGTAAAGCCAAAGAGAGGGAATTTTTGAGCTCAGTATTTTTTCATAGCAGCACAAAGTATTTATTTGTCCTCAGCCCCCCTGAAGCATCTATCAGAGTAGTGTCTAAGGTGATGATCCTGTAAATTAAAGCAGTGGTTGTGACCCCATTCAAGCCATTAAAGTCAAGGGAACTTCACATGAGTGTCAGGGTCTTCACCAGTGAACCAGCTCACAGAATCATGTCTTACATACCGTTCCTGAATCACCTAGCTGGCTGTTTATTTTTTTAATAATACTTTGTGCCGATTTACACCAGCAGAGAATTTAGCCCATGTTTTAACAGCATAAGAATCTCTTGGCTAGAAGCTTTATTTTTTTCAAAATGGCAAATGTTTCCTATAGAACCTGAGGCTTGTAAGAATAGTATACTCCAGGGATTCTGTGAAGTTTTGCTGAGAAATTACACAAAAGAGCTAATGTTTTCATTTTATATTGTGGCTAGACTCTGGCAGTCTCTCAGCGAGCCAGGGGTATTTCAAGGCTTTTTGTTTTCCTCTTGCCATCATTCTATTTGAATGGACTTTATAGGTATTGAACATTAAATTAGATTGCCACCACAGTTATTCTGATTGGGTTAAACCTGCTTCTTTTATGAAATACATCTTCATGAAAGCCTAATGGTCCACATGACAGCAGAGCCTGAGATTATTAACTATATTTCTTGTTCTTCTGCAACAGAGCACAAAAATGCCTTTATTATTTCCAATACAACATTTTTCAGGTTACATAAAATCAGAAAATTCTGATGAAACTCTGCCTAAATAGGAAGAGGAGGCTTTAGTTTAGAGATTTATTTTTCAAAAAGCATAAATATTCTTTTGAGAACTTTCTGGACCCAATCCTACTTCCTTCACTCAAAAATCTCCCACTGAAATCAATGCCTAAGAAGTGTAAGATCAGAATCTGGTGATGGTTTAACCACATGGATCAAACTCTACTCATTTACTCTAGTCCAGTATGGTTAAGTTAGTGCCCATCGAAGCCACTGAAGTTAACAGGGTTGCGTCCTGATAAAACAGAGAATTAGGTCCCCAATATTTATACTTTTTTTATACATTCTATTTTTGATAAAACAAGTGCCAATATTTAAAGTTGGTATCTATTTCAGAGCTTTTGATAAACATGGACATTCTGGATATCTTCTGCTAATTAAACTAAAGGAATTTTCATAATTTATTTCATTAAAAATGAGCTAAGCCATTTTCCAGTTTTTCCTTACTTGGACTTCACTTTACATGAAAAACCAAACAATACAGCATCTGTGAAGAAAATGGAATTCAACTCTTATTTAATTGCATGGGGATCAGTGCTAATAGCATCTACCAGAAGAGCTGAAAGCAGAAATATGTTTCTGAACTAATCTGTTTACAGGAAGATCAAGGATACTGATGCAGTGTGATTTTTTTTAAATGAAACAAGCCTAATCAAAGCATTCTGGGAACTGCACTCATAACAAAAGTTGTGCATGTAGTGTGATGTATGTGCAAACACATCTGCAAGTTAAAGATAAGTGCCCACATTTGAACAATTTTCACTATTGATATGACAGGAAGTCAATACACTGGTGCTATACATGTAAGTAAAATATTTATTTCAAATATGATTAAGAGCTGTGTCTGTCCATTAAATTGCAGCAACTATCTATTTGCTATGGATTTTTGTCCTTTGCCCTTTTTTTTTTTTTTTTTAAACAGTCCAGGTTCTCTGTCTCCCTATCCATTCTTTCCTTCTTTTAGGCTGGCATTTGTATGTAATTTAGGTTGGTGTTCATATGTAATTTTTCACCTATAGATGAAAATAGGGAGTGATATAACACACTCCAGAATAGTTTTAAATCCTACTCACTGTTTCATCTATAGTCATTGACATGAGCACATCACTTACACAATAATTTTGTAGCCTAGGAACCAGAAATCCATCATTTGAAATCTCAAATGGTTTTCCATTTGACATTTTAGTAAAATATACAGAACCATCAGACTCATCTGGAATCTATAGGATGTTTAAAGAGAACCAATTCTGCTTTTATTATTTTCCGAATGCAAAGAAAGAACTATAGGTTGCAAACAGCCAACTTTCTGTGGTGATTTATAGCTCCAGGGACCAGATGTCTTGCATACAATATTTATACATTGTCCTTTAGTTTTCAGAGGCAGGTATATAAAATACTTAAAACAATATAGCAATTGTCAGACTGGCCTTTGAAGATTTATGTGAAAGAAGACTCTATTGATGGGAATGGTAATATAAATAAAAAACACATGATAATTTTCATTGATCTAACCCACTGAAAATGTATAAGCCATCAGGGTGTTTGAGAACATTTAGATGCCTTGTTTCAACATCAATCCATGTCTGTCAGCAATTTGAATTTTAAATTCATATACTTGCTTCAGGAAATAGCAGTGGGAGTACTTAGCAGGCTAGAGCATGAGGATGAAAAGCTATGAAACCTTTATAAAAATCACCTCACCAAAGACTGTCCATTACTGTGTATGTACTCTGAATTACTGGACATATCATTGATTATACGCCAGAGAGAAAATGCACAAATATTCCTGTCATGAGGTTTTATCTCCTCAGGTTTAGAAATACATTACACTATACTCAAGATTGAAAACATTTGTTAGAATTGTTTTCAATGACCTGATTTATTTTTCCATTTTACATAGTATTTGACTGTGGTTTTAAGAATTCAATTCAGACATTCTTTATTTAAGGATAAAACTTCAGATGTCCTTGTCAAAAGCCATAACAATTTTGTTGTGGCCAGTTCCTACCTAATTATTTCCAGTGATAGACAGATACACATCATTTCTGAAGTATACAGAACATAAAGTTTATTCTGGACTAGGTGCAAGGCTGCATTAATCAAAACATGAAGCCACTCAAGTGGGAGGGCCACAGCATACTATAGGGAAATAAACACTATCGGCTACAGTGATACTGCATCGTCCCAGTGAGCGCTCTAGGAGGCATTGTGTCTCTTGGATGCACAATGGCTCCTGGAGCTTATTGGTACATAGTAGCAGTGTGCTCACTGCACAACTGTTTATGATGGAGCAGCATGCACTCCTCTGCACAGCAGCTCTGCTTATTAGTCTATGTGTGGTGGCGGGCCATTCCATTTTGGTATGGCTAACATACTGGTACCGTGCAGGGATTGCAATTATATCTGTCTTCTGATTCTGCAGTGGGAAGAGGGTGGGAGGAGGAAGTCAGTCCAAAGTGAGAGAAAAAGTTCTTATGCACCCAATTTCTACTTGTACTCTCTAGGACCAGGCACCTACACATCACACATACTATATATTAAATGAAATACAGGGTATAAGTGATCTATTAAGCACTGCACTGACTGGAGAGGATTACAACCTGTAATCCATAATCTACCTAGGAAAGTATCTTTGTATTTATACGATATAACAGGTGTCTTCTTTCCAATATATTTTGTGTGATCGCTTTTCTTTTCATTTGCAGTTGCCTGATATTAAAGATCTCTCTTGCTTTGATTAATAACATACTTTCACTACAACCTAGAACTCACTTCTCCAAAAATGAGAACTTGTTAAACAAGTAGAACTAATTGTGTGGCCATATTATATGGGAACTCCCATCTAAATTTCAGATACAGATAAGTCTTCTATATCCAGTTAAGTTTTCTGTCCACTAGAGAATGTTGCTTCTAAGTTAAAACTGCAACAACATACATTTAGCTAAATTTAGGAAGATGATGAAAATCTGAGTACCTATTGCAGGTACTCGGACATGCAGGCAATTGCCTGCCTCAAACTAAGGACCCACCCCCTCAATCAAATCTGGATAGAAGTCTCAATCAAACTTTTATAATAAAAGTTTAACTTGCCAGTTACGTCTTAAAGTTCCCCCATCATTTCCTGTCTCTCTGTGCAGATTCCCTCTCTGACTTACTAAAATGAATTTTGTATAGTGTACAGCGGGTGGACTGCAAGAAGACTTTTATTTTTTCTTTTAAGTGGGATATCAATTTTCAACTATGCCTGCAGATTTATGAGAAAGATAGTGAAGAAAGAATTTTAATATCAGATATTAGAATAAAGGTCTTGATTGTGATTTCACATCAGTTTTATTCTGGTGTAATTCCACTTACAGGAGTGTAAGTGAGATGAAAATCAGGCTTTAGATTGTAATTAAAGGCTAGTATCATTTTTTTTTTTTACTTCTCATCTTGAACGTTTATACCTTTTCTTTCTGAAGTGATTCATCAAAATGCAATGTCAGGTTGTCATGGTGATTCAACATACTACATTGGTAATCTGTCAGCTATAGCTCAGAGATGCACTGTTTAAGTCCAAAGGCTAACCCAAACCACTAATAGTACAGTTGTGAGATAGGCCAAAAAAAACCCTGTAGACGTGGATTTTCTAATGTTCCTTCTTTTATTTCAGAGCATTTGTTAGTGAGCTTTGTCCTTTCTTCTTGAATTCCTCATTTCTGTGTTTAAACATATTTCTTAACCTAGCAAAATATTATGTTACCAAATGCACTAGGCACTGATTCCTCTTCCCCCCCCCGGCCCCCGCTTTCTGCATATACAATAATCTATGGAGTCACATTTTTCTCTTGCACACAATAAAGACTGTGTAAAGCATACAGTGTACTTTTTGTAAGATTATACAATGGAAGAATAACATCTGAAAATGTCAGATGATGGTGAATCAATTTATACACAGGTGCACTTTTATGTAGATAATTATATCAACTTCTTCAATCTGACATGAATTCAAAAGTCAAACTACATTCATTTTGCTCAGCCACACAACTGGAAGGTTCAGAAGGTAAGTAGCACTTGTCAGCATGACTCGATGCAGCTATATATTTAAAAAATGAGAACCTAATTACATTTGGTATGGCTGATCCTCCTGGTTGGTGCCACCGTATCAAAGATGGGACAGAAACTGTGGCACTGCCAATATGGGAGTCCTACCTAAGACTCATTTTTCTGGATAAATTGAATATGGTTTTAACAATCATAAGAATCATTGGAATGTTTTAAAATTAAATATCACATAATACAATTTTTCTTTTGACTAATACTGGGTTTAAATAAAGAAGTTAGGAAACTGGATTAGACTCAGACTAAGCCCTAACTCACAGTCATGAGAAAAGGTTTGCCTTCAGTCCTAAGTCCAGATGAAATCAAGCAAAATTCAGGGTTTTATTTTATCATCTACAAATTTTAACAGACTGATATGCCTGTATGCCTCAATCAGCACTTCAAACCCATCAGTGATTCTTTCTACTGTAGGAAATACTGCCATTAAGTCGATATGCTCTGAAGCCTAAACATTTCAGGGGAGAATTTTGGAATTTTGGCCCTGGGTTCTGACATGAAGGGGAAAAAAAAGATGATTTTGAAAATGCTTTCAAGTGTAATTTAAGAACCAAAGAATTCTCACAGGAGTTATGGGGGGAGATCCTCAGAATACCTTTGAGATAGGTGGGGATTCACTAACACTTTTCTTCCTTTTATGAAAGCATATTTTTGAATCGTGATTGTAATAAAACATATTTAATATCTTCTTGTGGAAACATGCATCTGTGTCTTGGTGAGTACTCCAAAGTCCTTTCTTTGGATCAGTTTTTTTAAAAAAATCACAAATTGCTTTAGTTCTTTCTTCAGACAGCTTGTTTTTTTCAACAATCCTGCAAGACATTATTTTCCCGGGAAATTTCCAGAAAAACACAAGCTTGGCCAAGTCAATTATTTTATATAAACAAAAGATCCTTTATCCTAATGCAGAATTCTCCTTTTCACATCTGTATAAATAGCATAGAAAGTCTGGAGGAAATATATTTATGCTCTTAAACAACTGTATTTTTTTTTTAAGTAAAACAACTCACATTCAACTAGAGGAATCACCCATTTCTACTCTGGCAGAATTGAATCGGTCTTAGGAAACAAGACAGTGATGTTTACATGTATGTTTTAGTGCTTTTGGTAAGTTTATTATTATTATTATGGCTCTAAGATATTGGACAAAATCCTGGCCCCAAAGAAGTCAATGGCAAAACTCTCATTGGGTTTGAGTTTTTCCAGTAGACAGTGTCTTTTGGACCTGTGCATTTATAATAGGAGCCTATTTAGGCTCCATGCAGCTTTTCTTTTTGTATGTCACAGCTATGACTTATTTTCTTTCCTACCCTTTGAAAACTTACATTGAAAAAAATATGTTTTGCTTACATTTGTCTTTAAAGGTTTTAGCATTTTCATTTCACTTAGGACACGAGATCAACCTGAATTTGTAAAAAATTCTAAGCAACTAATATGTGTACTTCATTCTAATTTTATTTTATTTATTTTTGCTTTCCTATTTATTAATTGTATGTGTATGCCTGAATGATGTGATGTAGGCATGAATATTTTTGTGAATGTGTTTGATTGTTGAACAAAATAAAGAAACATTTAGTTGTTAAATAATCAAGAGATTTCTCTAGCTATATGTCATGTAAACAAGAGGCTATGTATGTTTAAATCTGTTTGTTGTAGGTTTTAATAAACCATTGTTTGCCCTCAAGGAAGGGAGGTTAAAGTTATTAACATCATCTCACTAAGTTATGAGCATGAACATAATTATGTAATTTGTCCATGTTTCTGTCATACAGTAACTCTATGCTTAGCGTTGTAGTTATATTCCTGAAAAATGCGACTGTAAGCGAAACGATGTTAAGCGAATCCAATTTCTCCATAAGAATTAATGCAAACGGCGGGGGAGGAGGGGGGGAATTAGGTTCCAGGGAAATTTTTTTCACCAGACAAAAAACATTATACATTATATATATATATACACACAATATATACATGTTTTAAACAGACAATTTAATACTGTACACAACGATGATGATTGCGAAGCTTGGTTGAGGTGGTGAAGTAAGAGGATGAAAGAGGGTGGGATATTTCCCAGGAAATGGCTTACCGTTAAATGATGAACTAGCTTTTGCCTGAGCCCTCAAGGATTAACACTTTGTTGTGTTTATGTAGCCTCACACTCTAGAAGACAGCAGGAATGGAGGGAGAGGAGACAGTATGGCAGACAGAGACAGAGACACACACTGTGTGTGTCGGAGAGAGGGAAAGAGAGATGACCATTGCCTCTTTAAGTAAGCTGACCCCACTCTTAACATATTGTCTCTTTAAGTCGATCAGGACGTTGAGACAGCAGCTGCTGCCCCAAGCTCTCTCTGTCTTTCTCCTTCTGTGTCCCCAGCCTGCTCTGCTCTATATGGAGAAGGGATAAGTTGGGTGCAGGAGAAGGGAGGAGGGGGACACCATGACATTAGTCCTACCCTGCCCTGCCACCCCCAGCAAGCAGGAGGCTCCCATGAGCAGCTCCGAGGCAGAGGGCAGGAGCAGCACATGGCAGTGGGGGAGGGACAGCTGAACTGCCGGCGATTAATAGCCTGCTGGGCAGCTGCTGCACAGGGAACTTAGAGGAGCGGGGAGCTGATAGGGAGGCTCCTAGTCCACCCTGGTTCCAAGCCCCCACCAACTAGCTCCAACAGGCTGCTCTTCCTGCAAGCAGCGGACAAAGCAGGCGGCTGCCAAACGACGTTAGAAGGGAGCATTGCACAACTTTAAATGAGCATGTTCCCTAATTGATCAGCAACTTAATATTGAAACAACGTTAACTGGAATGACTTTAAGTGAGGAGTTACTGTATTTTACATTTTTTTAAAGAAAGTTGCAAAAAATGGACTACATACAATTCTACTGATGGTAAAACATAGCAGGAAAGAAACTAAACACTATCAGCCTGAATCTTGACACCAGTTGACAGAAACAGACGAGTTTTCCCAAAAGACCATGAAAGTGCATTTGTTTGATTGTACGAATAAGTCACATTACAAAAGTTTATGAATATTTATCCATATTAACCAGATCTGGGGATTTTCTGGGTATTATTGATGACAATGAAACTATATGAGACTTAGAACTATTTAATTTACTGCATTCTGGCTCCATCTATAAGAGTAATAGAATGGCAAAAACACAGTCTAGTGCCTCACACCACCCTTGCCACCGTCTGCTATCTACCCAGCAAGATGCCATCTCTGTTCCTTTTTCACCCTGCCTTTTCTATGTAGAATGACTTCCCCGGACTGAAAGCCCCTCTTCACTTCTCCTTCGAGTCCCTTCAAAGGAACCATTTATTTTGTGAGGCTCACACATATGAAAAAAAAGAAAAAGAACCAAGGATTAACAAAAAAAAATCGAAGGTCCTCTGATCTCCTGGAAGACTTGGTCATGGTATGTTTGTGTTCTAGATTGTAAGCTCTCTGGAACAGGAACTGCCTTAATATTTGTATCCCATATGGTTTTAAGCACATTATTGGTGTTTAAGGAAAAATATAACAAATAATGACATTAGTTTAATCAGTTTTTCAGCCTTACACATGTATGTCTACAAGCTGTTGGCCTCCTAACAGAGTTTTATTTTGAGATGCTCATAAGTAGTTCAGTGAAGAACTGCCATGAAGGAGATGAGGGAATTTATAGGGGAAAGTGAAGCACTGTTATCTTAGATACACATCATTACTTTAAAGTTATCTACAATTTAATCAGAAGTAACTCTTTGAAAAAATGACATTGAAATGTAATACACTGAACATCTGAGAACCATCACGTCATATTTAGCAAACATGACATGAAAAGCTTTCATATAAATAGTGATGAAATCCATAGTAATGTTATAACGAATCTACTCTGTACTGACATTACATGTAGGGACTCACAACACCATGCTGAAAGCCATGTAAGAATCTATATCTAGAAATAATTGCATGATCCCAATTCTGTTGTCTTATGCTGTGGATAGTCACTTTACAACAGTGTAAAGACGGAATGAGATGCTAGTAATTCAGAATGGCAGCATTTTACCCTCACTTTGCACAAATGTAAATGAATACATATGGTACAGGGCAATACACGCATATATTTAAACCCCTCGCTACAGACTTAAATAGATGCTAGGTAACTGCTAATATTGTTCTTTTTCCCCCCACCAGGTGATCCCAGGCTGCCTGCCCTGGGAATCCCTTCAGCCCAAGCCAACCACAACCTCTTCTCTGCCAGAGGCCTTTCAGCCAAGAAGCGCAGATCAGAAAATGAGCAAACCTAGCTAGGGAGAGAGGCAGACGAAGACACCTGGAATTTCTGATTATTTACCACCTCTGCCAGGCAGCCTCTACTGAGAAGCCTCCTATGGAGATCCTTGTCAAAAGGTCCTCGTGTTTCACGTAACCTTCCACAGGGAGCGTAGTAGCCAAATCCTCATCTATGGTGTCCAAGGGAGTTACTATTCTTCTGGCACAGCTACTGCCCAGGATGCCGAGAGATGCACATTGTACCCTCGGGGGAGAGGGAAATCAAAACCACGGGGAGTAATTAAATAATAAAATGCAGTTGATCTTACAGTAGTGCTGCTTAATGTACATTTGACCACCCCCTTTTTGTGATAAAACTCCTACACTCATGTTGCATCTTACCACAATAATAGTTAGAGAGAGAACGATTACAACTATTACATTTTGGTTTTGTTCTTTAAGTCTATTAACATGCCTTTCTTCCCTCGCACTCCCAACTCCCTATTTAGGCTTTACTGCTATTGGTTCCTCTCATCCCAGCTCCAAATCCTGGGGTTCCTCACGTGGGCTCTCACCTTATACCCTTTTTTTATTTATTCTTTAATGGAAAACAATCAAAAACTGCTTGTTTTGCCAAAAGAAAATGAAAATCAGCAGATTATTCGGCCTTTTGTGTTTCACTTGCACAGTATTACACTGAAATGCATGAATGTCATGAACGAATTTGCAAACTGGACACCATCAAATTAGGCCTGAATGAAGACTTGGAGTGGATGGGCCATTACAAAAACTAAATTCCCTGGCTGATACTCACAAACCTTTTTGTTAATTGTTTGAAATGGGCCACCTTGATTACATTGGCTTCATTGGCACTACAAACGTTATTTCCACCCCTTCTTCTCAACCGTTGAGAATAGCCCACTTCCACCTTAATTGAATTGAGTTGTTAGCACTGAACCCCCCCCCCCCACAACTTGGTAAGGCAATTCCCATCTTTTTATATGCTGTGTATTTATACATCTCTACTGTATTTTTCACTCCATGCATCTGCTGAAGTGGGTGTTAGCCCATGAAAGCTTATGCCCAAATAAATGTGTTAGTCTTTCAAGTGTCACAAGGATTCCTCATCATTTTTACTGAAATGCAAGTGACTCCAACTGAGCCTCTTTTATCTCAACCATTTAAATGACTAACCTTCTTATAATGTGCTGTATGTCTAGATATCTCATCTTTAGATGACTGATATTCTCTGTTACTAGCCAGGACTTTTTCCATGTTGGATATGATACACTGGGTGCCAGTAAAAGCTAGACATTTCCCAAATGGAGTGGTTAAAGCCTCATTCCTCAAAAATAGTGCATCATTTTCCATCGTGAATCTAGTTAATTGTTAGGGAACTTAGAACATTTTTTGTATGGGTGTTTTTGATGGTTATTTAAAACAACAGAAAAAAATAATATATCGGTAGTGCAAATATGACTGAAAAGATTAATATTTTGGCACAATGGCTCCAGCAGAGCATCATAGGAGCTGACCAGGAGACAGAGTCTAACAGGAACATTTTCAAGTAGTTATAAGCGAACCACTAAAAAAAATTCTACAGTTCAAAGTATTTTTTTCATGTAACATTTTATATCCTATAAGGCATTTGATCCAGAATACTCACTGAAGTCTATATAAAGTTGATCATTTTTAGGTTAGAATGACAATAAAATTACAGGACTTCACTAAAGCATGGTGTTGCTGGATTAAATTTTGCACCTAGACTGATCAATCAAAATAGATTTTTTAAAGCTATTTGAAGCAGCTCCACCTCATTAATATATCAAAGCTTTAGTATCAAATTCCTGTGTGCTGTCTATTTCAGTATCATGGCTCAGCCACTGGAGCATGGTAGTATAGGCTTTCTGTCAACCTACTCTAATCTCCTGCCAAAGCACATAATGAAAATCATAGGCACCTACATTGCCTGTTTCATCCTATTAGGAGCAATGTGAAAAGAATTCTGCTTGAGTAGCTGTTTTAAAAAATGTAGGTTTAATTGACGGCCGTTGTAAAGAGAATTTTATAGAAACCTAGAAAATAGAATATATTTCCTGCTGTATACAAGTGTGAGGATGTACCGGAAAGGTATTAATATGTCTTTCTTTGTTGATTTTTAATGAGAATTCTTTCTACCCATCCTTCCCCCCAAAATACTGAAAATATTGCAGTTTGTCCTCCATCCAGTAGCACGGATTAGTTCAATTGCAGAAGGTCTTTCCTCTTTCTTACTTTAATTTACCTCAGAGGGCAGTCCCTTTGCTTGCCACATAAAAATAAACCTACAGGGATCACAGTGTCCAGATGAAATCAACCCATATTGCTATGATTTAAACCACACCAGCCCACTGGTCATTGAAGAGCTGGAATGCAAATACAAATTTCATACTAAGTCCCGTTACAAAGGCAAGGAAATGAGACTAAATTACCAAAGCGGCAGACAGGAGGAAATACTGTTTAAACTTTTTAAGGCTACCTATTATTACTATACTACGCTACCAACCCCATTGAAATCCACTATCAGTTAACCTTTTGGAGCTTATTGCAGCTTACCAGATCTGTTACAATTATAATTATGCACCCTGCTACAGAACAGTCCATTAAGAAAGTTATGAGCACTTTTTTGCCAATGTTACTCATATGAGCGGTGAGTTACCAAGCAAATAGTCCCATTGAAATCTTCTGGAGGGCCACAGAATTTGGCCTGATTTGCAGCAAAGAAACAGCACAGAGAGGCTTTTCTCAGAAATTAATGTTGCCTCAGAGGTGAGGGAGATGATGCATGTTCTCCCCCGAGATATGTTCCTAACCCTACAACTTCCTTTGCTTGTGGACCCCGGAGAACTGGGGAAACAGAGAAGAAATGGTGCTGCATAATTGTCTAATACCCTTACACCTTCTGTGCAGGAGATCCTGGGCATGGAGTGCATCTCTACCCACAGATCCCATGGTGACAATCCCCTCTATCTACCACCTGATAAAGGAATGAGGCAGGCTGTCAATGACAAGGCGAGAGACTACTCCTGAGTGGAAAGCTAGGGTGTCACAACTTGCCAGTCCCATAGCTCTATGTCTGCCTGATTTATTGCAGCTCTGTGCAGGACCAATTTAGATTTTGTGCAGCTATAGGGGTTGGGATGGTACCAGACAACTAAAGCATGATACGGTAATTTTTCTTTTGACTATGCTTCCTCTTAGTTCTCCTACAAGTCAAATAACAGGTGGATAAGAACACTGACATTTTTCATAATCTTCCATTAAACTGGAAAGATATAAACAGGTCAGGTTTGGAAGATGAATGCCATTTAACCACACTCCCATTGGGTCACAAAAAGGCTAGGGTATAACTCTGAATGTTTGCATGTTTAGAATTTGGCTTTCAAAACAGCGTTCAGACTCCACAATTAGAAATGTATTGTTTCTGGCAAAAGTCTTTGGATAGCTGGCATTTTTTTCATTTCAGCTTTCCTTAAAATTAGCAGGAATCCTAGGGCGGCAGAATTTGTGTGGGTGGCTTTTTGCCTCCTCCAGCAAACAATGGAGTGGATGTCCGGATGGCAGTCATCAGTGTGGCAGTCAGGCATCCTTTGGCCCAGAAATACCACTGAAATCACAGGACTGTGGACTTCCCGCAGCCTAAGGCAGCCTAAGGTGGCAAAAAAGCTGGTGCAGCTCCTGTTCAGGGCTCAGTTCAACTTCTGTACAAATGTTTGGGCTGGTTCTTATGTTATATGAATCTACTTGTTCATTTCTAGTGATTTCCTAACCTGCTGATGTTCAAACCTACATGAGTATTTTTGAACAGCTTTCTAAAAACTCCATTTTATATGTTTCATTCGGTAGGAATCATTTTATCTCTCTGTTTTACAGATACCACAGGACTGTACAAGTTCTCTTTTCAGTTATATTAAATAAATACATTTAAAGTATAGAAAACTGACATGTTAACATGTACTTTCAAAAGAAAATAAGATTGATTTTTTTTAAAAAAAGATGACTGTGGTATAAACTTTATACTCTCATTAGGTCATGATAGGTTATGGTATCATTTAAACTGGAATCTAATTTCACGTGGTTACACTTTTATTGGAAAGTATTACTTCATGTGTGAGACAGTAATACTGACATCTGCATGCCCCTCTGAGAAAGCTGAGTTCCAAGATAAACCTAGGCTTTTGCTACCTGAATCACTGGTGGTGGCAAACCGCATTTTAAATAAACCTTGGGATAGAACTTGAAAAATGTGAACCGCAAGCTATGAATTAAATAAATGCAGAGAGTCAGTCCCAGGAGGATTCCTGACATACCACAGGCTCTCAGTGTTTTAAAGGAGCAACGGATTATCAAAAGAAGGCTGTCTAGCTACTTAGGGTTTTATTTTAAAATGTTGTAAGTAATTTCTTTAGCAGAAATGTAGAATTCAAAATTATACCTGCCTATCTAAGGTTTAAAACTCTTTTGAAAGGTACAAGAAGAAAAGATAGTGTGAAGGGGAAAGTCCCATTTTTAGTTACAATGCACAAACTATATGCCTGACCTCACAAACAATTACTTGTATGAGTAACTTTAATCAGGCAAGGGGGCAAGTACTCCTATTGAGTCAGAAAACGACCACAAACATGGAGCAAGTACTCCTATTGAGGGCTCCATGTTTGTGGTGGTTTTGTCCAGAAATTATGCTTTCAAAAACACAGTTAACATTTTGTGAAGAAACAGTATTCTTTTTCCTGACTCTGAGTCATTGTGTGACACAGAGTAAATTAGTCTATGTGGGTCAGATTCGGAAAGAGACTTGGGCATTGTGACACTGATTGTTGGAAGACCTAACTTTAAGATGTCTAGAAAATAATGGGAATACACTGTGATTAACAAAGTCTCAGTTAGGTGCATAGGCTGTGAAGGTAAGTGTAATAATCCAGTGGTTTCTTGTATATAGCTGTCGATAGGGTTCCACTACTTGTTGATTCTGGCACAGAAGTGTTCTAGGAAGATTTTGATGGATGGATGGCAGTTCTTGAAGTTGTGGTGGAAATCTATGATAACTGATCAGAGCACTTAGTGGAGGAATATCAGGCTCATAGAAAACTTTCTCAAACCACTCACCACACAAAGGACCAGCTTCCTTCAGGACACAGCTGACTTCCTCAGAAATTCTGCAACATTAACAACCTCCTTCACAACACCATGCTTACCACCATGGATGTCATCTCCCTATACATCAACATCTCTCACAATGGCATCACTGCCTGCCTCAAATATCTACAAGACAATGGACAACACTCAGATATCCATTCCAAACACATCACCAAACTCATCCATTTCATCCTCACCCATATCAATTTTACATTCAACAACAAACACTTTGTCCAAACCATGGAAACAGCCATAGATACTAGAATGGCTCCCCAACATGCCCACCTCTTCATGGGCCACAATGAGGAAGAATTTCTGGACAAAAAACACCGCAAAAGCAATGATATACCTAAAATACATCAATGATGTTTTCATCCTCTGGATAGAGGACCTAAACTCCCTCACAGACTTCCACTACAACTTCAACCATCATCATCCATTCATCACTCTCTAGAATACTCCTACACTAGCAGCAACTTCCTGGACACCACGATTAGCTTCAACAATTCAGTCCTATAGACAACTATGTACAATAAACCCATGGATCACCACATTTACCTTCACAGATTCAGTAACAGTCCCAAACACATCAAGAAATGTTATCTACAGCCAGGCCCTTAGATACCACAGAACATGGTCTGAGGAGAATGTCAGAGCCTTAACACACTTAAAACCTACATGAGAGATCTTACAGCAGCACAGCTGCATCAGTACAGCTGTGTCACTGCGAGCTTGCTAGTGTAGACATGGCCTCAACGGTTGCTGTCTCTTCACTGCCTCCCACAACGACAAGGCTCATAGGGGAAAAACAGACACAGTATCACACTGAAATGTAAGTACAATATTTATATTCCAATCAATCTACTTTATAATTATATGGTAAAAATGAGAAAGGAGGCAATTATTCAGCAATTATATTTAGGTTTGCTAGATTCATTCTAGCAAACCTAAAAATCTAATACTTATCTGACCATCCAATATTTCTTTCCTTTTAATGAACTATCTCAGCACATCATTATATTGCATATTTAAGTAAATTTTGTGCCATAAATTTCTTCTCAGCTGTTGCAAATTCCATTTCCATATCCAGCAGTATTTTCTTGTAGTTTAAAAATATCTATATCACTTTTTCAGTTTTCCTTAAGAGTGTCATTTTATTGATTGACTATATTGTATATTAAAATATGTTAGACTGATGCTTTAAAGGTGATACTTGTTTTGTACTAATTTCCATATCACTGACACCTTTTCTTTCTGTCCTGCTCCTTCTTTTCAGTCACCTTGCTCAGGTTTAAAGGCATTTTTTCATTTCAAAGGTCTGGATTGTTACTATATGACCAGTCTCAAAAGCCAGATCCCTAACAAAGTTGGTGGAACCAGGATGCTCTCATTTTGCATAATGCTCATGAAAGGCTCTTCCACCTTTAACAATTTAAGATAATACAACATTAAACAATTGACTGGCTGTAGGACCAGTTCCTCTGGTGATGTAAACTGGTTGTTGAACAGAGCTACACGACTGGAGAAACTGGCCTATATTTAATAAAATGTCCAAATTTTCTTAGACACTTACATTCAGATCAAACATTCTTATCAAACTTCTATTTATTTTTTTTAGAAATGTTCTTATACATTTATTTTTGTGCAATCAAGTAACTAAACATTTCTTAATAATAAGAATTAGAATAAAGTCTCACTATATGATCATAAAGACTGATGAAAAATATCGTGCTACAGCTCTAAAGTTTTTTGAGATTTGGGTTATTTTATTGTAGAAAATATTTTTAAATTTCTGCATTCATTTAGACCAATATTGAAATATTATTTTATGGCTTGCATTCTGGAGTTACTCTAATCAAAAGTTTTTGATATGAATAAAGAAGAACCAAGATCAACTCTTTTTTTGGCTGTTTTTGTTTGCTTCTTATGTAATAAAGGAAGAAAAATAATGAATTGAGCAGAGGAGCTGGAATAAAAAACCTGCTCTTTGATTAATGATAAACGTGGAGTCACAAATATCCTTTTATCTTTTCACTTAGTCACTCAACAAGTATTTTTTATTTTGATTTGCGATCTTTCCTGCACCAACTGTCCTATATTATGAAAATTAAGAAGCAATACAAAGCATTTGGTGTGGCATGTATCTACTTGTTAATTGGCTGAAAAACATGAAACATGCATTGATATGATCATCAAAACCTGTAAATGGAAAAGCGCACTAAATAAGCTTCAGTGTACCCGGGGTATTAAGGGATTGGGATGGATGGGAAAACAAATTAAAGCATTTACCCATATAACATAGCGCCAAAATCTTTGAGCTCTGTGAAGTTAGGAGTATGTCCCGCATTTGAGGTGACATCACAGTCTCTATTCCAAACATTTGCTCCTCTAATGTTATGATAACCTCCCAAAACCTGAACATCTTCCATGTTTAAGATGGTGCAGCTCCAAAAGGTGATGGAATTTGGAGGCAGTTATTTTTAAAAAGGGTTTTATTGCCGAAATAAAACATTCCTATGGCAGAGTCTGAAATAAAGATTTGTTGCCAGTTTGGGTTATATTCCCACAAGATGCAAACTATCATCAGCTCTAAATGAAGCCTCAAAAAGTGCTTAGCACCATGCAGGGTCAAGCCTGTAGTGAGTATGAGTTACAAATGGTGAAGAAGTTTAACAATAATATATTATGTATCAAATACAATGAATTCTATTGGAAAGCTGGATAATTACATCAAATCTAGGTTTTCACATCTACTTTTGACACATGGACGAGAAATACAATTATTTCCTGAGCAAGCTGGCTGACTATTTAGTCAGCAACCTTATGAAGACTCAAAATGAAGTTCAAAGAAACCAGAACTAGTTAGCAGTGACAGCAAGGAAAAGCTTCTCAATAGAATGGAAATTATATTATTACAAGTTTGTTCTTGTACCTCATCAGATATAAAGGTAATATAGAAACATAGCAACTGGGCTACATGATTTAAAACAACTCATGTTCAGTTAAGTTAGGGATTCAAATACATAATCTGGCACTGAGGGAGATCATGTGGATTTGTGATACTCACTTTGGATTCAAAAATAAGCACGTGGAAATGTCATCATCAGGTATACCTATCACACTTCTGGCAGACATGCCACATATCAAAAAAATGCTGCAATCTCTACTACAAAATAGTTGCACTATATATATATATATATATATATATATATATATATGCGCAGGTACTATGTGTCCTATATTGCTGAGCTACATTAAACTGGGATTGTAAAAGATAATAAAGGATTGACAGGCAGATATTGGTAAGGAATGAACTGTAACATTGCTCATCATGTGATGTCCAAGAAAACTACTCACACCTAGGCTCATGGAAATCAAAGACCAGATGTCTACCTTAACTTGCTCTATAAACACAGTACGGACAGTATGTGACGTCCAAAATCTTTCCCTGTCTGATATTTTGTATTTATTAATTAAAGAATTAACAATAAATAACATAACAATCATCTCAAACCTTCTCCCCTGGCTTGGCTTTTCTAGCTTTCCTCCCTTCAGCACTGCTCAGTTCAAACCCTCGATACTCTCTTTCCCAGAGCACTATTCTTCCTCCATTCTTTATATTCAATCACCTGCCTCAGGGAGTCGCTAGAACTACTTCAACTTTTCCCAGTAGGATCAATACTTACCAGCAGGGAGGGGTGTTTCAGGCAAACACAGCCAGCCTTTTACAATGTCACCCTGACTGTGGCTACCACAATTACATACAACGGGCCACCAAAATTATTAACTTATGTGCTCAGAACTTCAAAAGAACAGAACAGCAGAATTCGGCTTTGGTGAATATGGCTGCTGAAAATAATATTTTTTTCCCTAATAAAATAGGATTCTAAATTTAAACAAGCTTGTTGGCATCAAGCCATAGCTCTTACAGCAAGATAGGATATTTGCTGGGTGATTTAAAATAGCAAATCCTTTTTAATAACAAGAAATATCTTTGTAATGTATTTGTTTCCATATCTGTTTAGACAGTTCATTATTTATTAAATATCACACATGAAAGGAGAAAATTAATATTTTCAAAATTAATTTACCACAGATCTTGAAAGAAGACCAGGTTCTGAAGCAAACAACTCCAGTCATTTTCAAAAGCCCTGAGGTAAGTACCATACACAATTTCACCCCCCAAGCATCATGTGAAAATATTTCCACAAGTCAGTATCAATATTTAAGAAAACATTAAACCTTTGCTAACAGTTTATATTGAAAATTTGAAATATTATCTTATAGCATGAATTATTTTTGCAGTGATCATCACTTTGTCAAAGAAAGATCAGTATGAGTTGCAAACCATGCTTGGCCTATTAAAAATTCTATTAATTTTAATTTTCCTTTGTTTCAGAATCACAACTAGTTATCTCAATTTCTTCCTACCAGTACAGAAGAGTTCTGAGCTCTGTTGTTATGCCTATTTGTCATATGATGTTAACATCAAGGAGAGAGAGCTGAAAGTGACAAGATGCCTCCATGATGACTCCTGCAGAAATCTGCCAGTTGCATGGGCAAAAAATGGTGTTAGGGGATGCCCACATGCCTCCCAAGGACATTTTCCAGCTAACAGTCTAGGAGTAAGAGAAGGGAAATAGAGGGAAACCAGAAAGTGAAGACACATGAGAATAAACAATGGTTTTAAAAAAAAGTTTGAAAAATTGCAGATCATTTGAAAAAAAAAGTTTTAGTTACTGCTAGTTGTTATCTGATCTAGTGCATCCATTCCTCTTAAACATGTGATACTATAAATACAGTAATAATGCTACCATTTCCTGTCGTTTCAGTTAGTCTGTGACCCTCACTTTAATTTAATCCTTATTGCAAACACACTCTTTCTTGCTTTCATGGAAATATGGCAATTCATAGATTAAATTTTAGGCTTATTTTGTTTGTTTGACCAAGTGAATGCCTTTCTTTCAATGGCTTCCTGCAAGTTTGACTCTGAAGATTCATCAAACTTAATAAGTCCATGGGCCTGATTCTTCACTACCTTGCTCCTTGCACAACCTTGCTCACTACCATGCTCCACTACATTTACACCTGTGCAAAATGCGTATAAAAGCTTACCAAATCAGAATGGCAGCAATTTTACACTCATTTTGTAAATGACTGCACAAAGTGCACGAGGATAGAAATTAGGCATTTGCGATCTTACAGTGCTTGCAATGAATCCAATTAAAAAAGAGAACCTCTATCACCCAGAGAGAGGCAGACAGACAAAACGTTATATCATTACTTGACTGAACTTTCAAAACTCCCTTACTTTTCCTTTGTTGGTAGCTGGGTCTCATATGTAGCCACCTTAGGTTCCACTCCAGCAGGTTTTTGTATCCTTTGTCTCCGTTTTCTACTTGGTGCAATATCAATGACATCTGGGCTGTTGAGAAGAGAATCCCTCCTTGATGGAGCTGCCAGGTGAAAGCAAAAAGACCAAAGGTTGACAAGATGCCCCAAAAGACAATGTTATAAAATAATTTCCCAGTTCTACATCTTTTTTGTGAATATCTCTTTGCTAGTGGCATGCGCTTAGATGCCATGTTAATGGGAGCCATATAATAACCTAGATAGACAGATGTGTGAGTTACCTACAGAGATGTTAGCAAGGGTCTGAGAGTCAGACTTATGCATTCCAGTCTAATTCTCTGCCACTTACTTGCTATGTGGCTTTGGGCAAGATATTTAACTTCTCTGTGTCTCAGCATCCCCATCTGAAAAATGGGATAACAATACACATCCAGCTCACAAGGGGGTTTTAAAGATTAATTAGCCTTTATGCTCAATCTTCAAGAGGAGTTCCTTTGCTGACCATGGTCAAGAAGGAGCTGACTGGAACTTTCAGAGAGCAGCATTTCTGCTCAACAGGGTTTGATATGCAATGGCTGATACTGAGCCGGGGTTACATGCCATCCTGCTACCTCTGCCTTCCAGGGTTAAAAATGGTAAGAATTAAGGGAGTTCTGCTAATACTGCAGTAAGAAGCTAAGACCAAGACTGAGAATCATGCACAATAGTATCCTTAGAGAAATAGACCTTACAACCTCAGCAGAAATACACACACGGGGCCAGTTCTTGGCCCATGCATCATTGTGGAGATGCAGCATAAACCAGGGCATCACACTTGGCCCAGAATTTATATTAGAAAACCCTGTAAATGCCTAAAAGAGTTTAAGGCCTAAATTCATAGAATTTAAGGCCAGAAGGACCATTATGTTGCATAATCTGATTCTCTAACACAGGCTATAGAATGTTACTGAGGCCAATAAATTGGGTTTAACTGAAGCTAAAGTTAAAGCCAGTCCTGCCGACAGCAATTCCTGGCCCCAAGGCCAGGGCCGTCCCTAGGGAAGTGTAGGGTCCGGGGTGGAAGTGACCAGTTTGCCACTTCTGGGACCATCCAATCACTTCTGGGACCGCATCCAGTAACAGAGCTTTCCAATAATTTTTGTCTCTGCCTTTTCTGAGGCTTTTCCGATTTTTTAACATTCTTTTAAAATGTGGACACCAAAACCAGATGCAGTATTCAATTATCAGTCTCACCAATGCTCTGTACCGATTAAAATCATCTCCCTATTCCTATTCACTTCTCCTGTTTATGTCTCTGAGGGCTGCATTTGCCTTGGCCACAATATCACACTGAGAGCTCATTTCAAGAACATGTTTTATTACATTCTTTTGGAACAATTAAAATATATTTTATTTTGTTTTGACTTTACTTAATTGTTGTTCATTCATTTTAGGTCAAATACAAAAGACGATTCCTCCCTCAGCTCCAATAGCTATCTTATTATTTAAAGTATGCATGCAAAGCCTCACCTTGATGATTGGTATTATAATATATACATATCCAATGTGAATATATTTTTCTGCAAGTCTTTAGTAGTCTGCAGCACACTTTTATTTAACATGCATATTTTTAATTGTAAAAGCTTTAATCATCTTTCATTTTTAAGCTAGCACTATCCAGAAGAGGATGGTTTTCAAGTGAAATGCAACAAATAACGTGGTGACTGAGAGCAGTGATGCTAAGGTAACTTTCCCTGGCTGTTATCCCCCCCCGTTCATCTTCAGAAGAGTTCATTTTTGTGTGGACAAAAGACGTGATTGAGAATGAACACCGGATATTTTTACAAGAAATGACACAATTTTTCTCACTTCTTCACGGTATGATCCTTTCTTCACAAAAACAACACACAAATGAAGGAAACCGGAGTATGGTTTTAACTCCCTTTACTAAACTTGCAACTGACACAATTTCTTTCATAACTTCTCTCAAAACTGTGATCCTGATTCAGCACAGCACTTAAGCACATACTTACATTCAAGCACATGAGTAGTCTTATTGAAGCCAAAGGGACTATTCACATGCTTAAAAATAAACACATTCTGAAGTGTTTTTGCTAAATCAAGAACTAAAAGCTGAAAACAATGTGCATTTTATTTAATTAAAGGAGACTCACAGGCCTTGTCTGTGTATGAAGCTAATGTGCTAACATATTTTCAAATTCTAGTATAGACGAGGTACACTGTCTTTAACACATGCTAAACTGTTTGAGTTAAAACCAATGCTCCATCACTTCTCATGCTTTAACTTGAGTAGTTTGGCACACATATTAAAGGCAAGGTGCCTCCTTTATACTAGACTTTGAAAACCTGTTAGCTAGCATAACAACCTCACATCTTAAATCTTCGTCATGACAAGGCCATAGAAATTAACCTTATTAGTAAAATGGCAATAAAGCAACAGTAGCATTATTACTATTTATTGATAGTGTATTGAGTACACATCAAGTCCCTGCCAATCTCAGCTGTTAAAATTATCTCCTGGGTTTACCAATGTGTATAAATAACAATAAAACAGCACATTAGCAGGACCTGCACATATAGCAACAAACTGGAACCAGGGTAAGTTGATTACTTTAACCCTTATATTCTCTGCTGCTGCTATTCCTCTATCACATTATTTACTCTCACTCTTTTATTCATATACAATATTGCATTGGGTTAGGGGCCATAGCTTTGTATATGCGTTCTGTAATTAATTTTGGACACTTTTGATGTTGTGTAAAGAGATCACCTCTGTGTTTACATCTGTGTAACATATAATCGTGAACAGTAAACATGGTCTCATGCTAAACATTGCTGAACATTTACAGGCAAATCCTGCTTAACTTACACAGAAGTCTTGCTGAAGCTTATGTGAGTAAGGTGAACAGAAAATGCACCCATTGCTAGCAGCATATTACATCTGCATTTAATTGCAGATTGACAAAAGACCATAGTACTTGCGATTGAATGCAACTGGCACAGACGTTTAAAATTATCTCATTAAAAGGAAAATTGGTTTGAATGACATGTTGAAACCAAGAAGAGGAAATATTCACCTAATCAATTAATCTGAACATCACACAATGATCAGAAATTCCTCTTCTGAGAAGATTCAATTTCATGACGCTAGGAAAAACATTTCCAATTCAGATGACACAGAAAATTATCTTATGATAAGCAAAAATAGGATGGCTTATATCTGATATTACACTGAAGTATGTTTTTAAGCCAAAAATGAACACCTTCAGGTTAGAAACATTAACTGAAATGCTGTAGTATGTTTTGAAGCGCAAAGAATCAACTACTATACCAAAGTCTTCATAATGCATACTACAGCTGCTCAGAAATGAATTACATTCAGGAATATGAAATCGTGATTTTTGGCTAAGTGCCAAGCAAAGCACAAGCAGATACATATCTGTTTAGTCCTTGAAAAAAGTGTATGTGGCACAATTGGACTTGGTCTTGAATCTAAAACGAACTTTCTGGAGATTTCTCAAACTCAAAGTTTCCCTTGAGTATTGAGCACATTGTAATTAATGGGTTCTTTGAGTTCTCTCTGAATATTACTTCTCAGCCTTAAATTTATTACAAATGTGGATGAGCATTGCTAGCATTTGGCTAACACGCACAATTTTGAGCACAGAAAGGATTAATATTTATGAAGAAAATTGTCCAGTTCATCCTGAAAAACAATTTGTATAAACTTTTTTTAAAACAAGTGTTCCTGACATACAAGATGCAGCTGACAAGTCAATTGCAGCAAGTGACACAACTGATTAAAGATCAGGAAAATAAAGCCTAGTTCATGCGATATGATAATTTATGTGTAAATAAGATTAAAGATCTTATCAAATATAAACCCTTGCACTCCTAATTTTATCGCTTTGTAAGAGCTATCACTGTGTTGTTTTTGTATACAAGCATGGCAGTCCACAGTCCAAAAAAAAAAAAAAAAAAAAAAGATATTGTAGAACAGAACTTAAGGTGAAATCCTGCAGAACCCTCCCTGGCTTGGGAGAGCCCAAATGCAAGGAAATCTCTGCAGTCCTTTTGTGTTCATGGGCTGGGAAGCAGAAAGGCTACACGGTAGGGATTTGGCAAGCCTCTTGGTGACATGGATCCAAATTCCACAGTGGAGTGGGGCATGGTGGGTGGGCCAGGGAAAAGCTAAGGCCTAGTCAATAGTTCTATGAACTACATGGATGCAATGGTCACAAAATCCAAGATGGGATGATGGGTGTCAGCTGACCAGGGGGCTCTATAAAAAGTCAGCCAGCTAGAATGGATACATCTGATACTGCAATTAAGTACAAGATGGTCAGTAACCTCAGACTAGAAAGAGGTTGAAAACTTGTAGCATGTTTAAATTAACAAATATATATTTATTATGCCACGCAGGAGCCACAGGTAGGCTGCACAGATGTCCAAACTATCAGACAAGAGAAGGATTCTATTTCCTTAACAGCTCTGCTAGTTCCCTGTGCAAAGCCTATTTTGGGGGCTGTAAGTGATGTGCATGAACTCCCCTACTTACAAGTATATTCAAGCCTCTTAATTTGTTCCTATGGCAGTGTGATAAAAAGCCATGGTGCTATATACTGCCTTGTATTATTTATCTCTGTAGTGTTTCTGGAATCAGTTTGCATGAAAAGTAGTATACAAAATAAAGCTGTAATGTATTGTAATCTAGGTGTTGGTATGTAAGTGACAATATCAAGTGTTCCTATTTTCTTTCATAATTCCTCTGTCCTGTACTGCTACAAGTAGGTTTTGAAACTGGATCAGTAGTTATTTAAATGAAGTGAGCAGCCATGTATACCTCTATGCATCAGTGGTCATGGGTATGCTCATATCTTTAACGCAAAAGGCCTGAAGTTTGTGTGCATTTTTGGAGAGAAATGTAAATTCAAAAGCTAACAATTGCAAAAGGGAAAGATGGCTATTTTCCCTCTTTCAAGTAAACTTAGCCTGACGATGATAAAATATGAAATGAATGGCAGCATTCACACATGTTTCTGAAGTCAGAATTAGGCCTTTATAAACATTATTCCAGGGTGGATTTGATTTAAATCAAATTAATTCAAATAATAATTTAAATCACTAGTCAGGAAGACTCAAATTAATCATGGATTTCTACATAAAAGTGCATTCTTGTTGGTTGTTATAACTTTAATACATATTCTTCACAACTCAGAGATAGATGTAGGTTTCATTTTTAGAAGGTGCACACTATACATTTTTAAGTGATTTATTTTGAAAAGTTTTCAGATTAGTTTTACAGCTATATCAGAAAATGAATGATTGTTTGATAATTTCATTTCAATTACCATTTTCAAAAGGTAATTGAAGCAGATGTTTATGAAGTCATTGGGAGGTGAACTATGTCCAGGTCAATCATTAATATTTGGAGGATTTTCTTGCCATGCTGTATTAGGAGGAGAACATCACCAGACAGACATTTAAACTGTTTTATTTAACTAAAACAACGTTACGTATTCTGGATTTTTTCTTCAACAGGAAATACATATTTTAACAAACAAGCATATGAATTTTTGAATTTAGTTAAACATTTTTAAAGTCAGGTTTGTTTTTGTTAAAATTATTTTTAACTAAAATAATTAAATGAAATATTTAAAAACAAAAAACAAAAATTAAACAGACTACATCATCCAGGTCAACATCAGAAACTTAAAATATTGGCTTCTGCAGCTAAATGAGTCATCTTCAACTTCATTTTCCTGTTTGCTCATAATCTGGAAAAGAAAAACAAGCTTTCCTGCTTTTTCAGGTCACAACGATTTCTCAGTTTGGAATGAATTAGTCCAAAGGAATAAAACAGTGTTTCTACACTGGCAGAAGCTACTGCTGTTAAAAGTGAGATTATCACTTCAACAGTCTCTGAATCCAAGTGCTTAATTTACTTCCACCAGTTTACTGGCGTGACTTTCTTTAAAACATCACCACCAAACACATATTTCTTGAATGGTTCTTATTTGCAAACTGGGTCTCTTTTACAACCTGCTGCCATTATAGGTTTTCCCTTATAGTACAAGAATGGTATGGTAGAGCTCAAATCAATAAAGGCTACACTCAGAAAGACCTCAAGACTTCTGGAATATGCTGCTCAAACAGTTTCACTTCTGTTTCTACTGCCTGTCCCTCCCTTCTCACATTTATCTCCAGATCTATTCTGCCCCAACAATCTTCTATTCATTGAACTTTTTTAAACTTTGCACTTTTAGAGAGAGGTAAGGGATTGACTCTGTGTACACACATTTGCAGAAGGACTATAGAGTTGAGGTCTCTTATTTCTCACCTCTATACATTATTTATTTAAAAACCATTTTTGCTGTTAACAAGCATGTTATCTCTGGAGACACAAATCTACAGTTTGACAACTGCAAAACTATGCATCTCTGATGGTATCTTCTAGCCTGAGCTCTTAGCCCCATTGGGTAGATAGAAAAATTAATAATCTATACAGAAGCCTCTGGAACCCCATAAAATTGGGTCCCTAATCCATGAACTATTGGAAATCATTTACAAAACATTTTTTAAACATTACATGACTATGTCTCATATTATAGAATTAGAATTTATAATCCCTATTCCATGATGAGATATCTTTGAGCTATAATGTATCTTAATTTAAATTTCTTTAGACAGGTTTTATCCTCAGAAAGCATTTTATGAAAATATTCTGATTTAAATAAAAAAATCCAATTTTTATTTTTTTAAAAAACATCATTTTTATCCACCTGTTATTCAAACACAGCTATAGCCTATACAGAGTCACTAGCCCTTTTGAGAAGGTAGAGTACAAACATCTTTCTTGCTGTAGAAATATATTTACTAAAATGAATAAGGGGTAAATTTACCAGCAGTACAAAAATTGCATTATATTATACAGATATATATGAAGGGACTGTTGACCCCTTACTAAAACTTTATGGGGTTTTTTTATTAGCCCTCTCCCCATACCAGGACAAAGGGGAAGGGCTGAAGCGGAGTCAGGACTCTGGAACTGAAAGGGCCTCTGGCCAATCAGAGAGCTGCAGACCAGAGAACTCTGGGAAATAGCCAACTCCCCAAAACTTGCCCCCCTACTCTTATTTCTTACCCCATTACATTTTGGCAGCATGAGCAGGATAGGACTGGATCCTCTCTTAGTCTGCAGAGAAGTGTAAGTTTTGGCTAGTTGCTTGATATCAATGAGGAGTGGTGGCATATGAGTGGAGACCATACGTGAACAGTTAAAAAAGGGCAAGAAAAGCTGGAAGAGCAGGAGTCCAGGTACCAAGAGCAGGCTCGGTTCTTGCAACAGGCCTGAGAGGAGAAAAGAGATGCCCAGTCCCTGGCCAGAACTGTTATTAAGAAGCAGTTTATACAGACATCTGTATTGTATATACCCGCAACGCCTTCCAGTCCCCATTAAATCAGGAGATGTCAAAGTGGAAAGGTGAGTGGCTGCCACCAAAGCTGCCATGAGGATTTTCCAAGTCCCAGCAGAGGATCAGGCCGAGAATGTTCCAAATTTAAATACTCTTTTTTATTACAATAACCATACTTCAAATGTGTAGGATGATAACTCTCAGTACCTGTATTTGTAGAAGTTGCTGTGCAAGCAATAAGGAGTAACTTGTTGTGAGATCTGACCAGCAAAGAAAAATGATCATGGAGACATAACTCTTTATTTCCCTTAGTGCTTGTCAAAACGTGAATCCTTAAGGAGTAATCAAAGACAATCACTTTGATGATTTCAGTTAATGCATTCATCTCCAAAACATCTGGTAAAGCTGCCACATGTGCTTAGTTTATATTTAAACAAACTGCCCCTTGTAGAACATGTTTTAGAATATATATTTTAACAAGTATTTACAAATGATCTAAGGCCAAATTTTGTTTTGATTTAAAGATCACTGACTTCTGTGGGAAGGGGCATTGTGTAAATGAGCACAACATATGGTCCCTACTGCTTATTGTTGATAAAAACAGTACTGATGTGATTTAGAAAAGGTGTGTTCATTATGTGTGTATATGTATATTTAGTAATATACATATATCATCATCAAACATACATAGACCACTGAGGACCACTGCACCAGCCAGTGTGATTACGGTTGACGGCATCATACCAGGCATCATAAAGTGAAGTGCCCAGATCTGGCTTAATTCTGTGAATTCACTAGTGTCTGGGATGGCCATGGGGGTGATGCCAGGTAGGAAGAAGGCATTGTCCCTTTCCCACATTGATGGACAATTTAAGGGCACAGTGTGCTGAGGTGTATTTTTTGTCCATCCTTGTGACATGGCTGAAGAGCCTGCAATGACACTTTTGACTGTAGTGAGTGCCTGGCAGAAGACCAGATATGTGTGAGACTATGGCATTTTGCACAAAGTTAAACCTCCTTATGCTCAGGATTTGGTATTTACAGGGCATATGGAATGGCTCAGTAATAGAATCCAGATTTCCGACCCATATGGAAATATGGGCAGTACACATATTTGACAGGATTGCTTCAGCACAGAGACATACTTGTGTCCACAATCAAGATTCAGACTTCAGGATGTTGGAGGTCATCGGAAAGCTGATTTGCTGAAACTGAACTCTGTTTGCAGCCTAGGAGGATGAACTTGTGAACATTTTCCATCTGCCTGCACCTGGAGTCCAGTGGCCTAGCTCCGAGATTCTGGACCATGAGCCATTCAACCCCACAGTGTGGGTAGTACCTTGGAAATCTTGAGTGGCAGGGCTGAAATGCTCTGGCTTCTCCACAAGCAAGGCAGCAGCATCAGTATAGTTTTGCTCAGTAAACTTCTTGATCATCTTTGCTTCCAGTGTGTGAGTGGAGAGTCATAACATCTAGTCGCTAGCTTGACAGAACAGTGATGGGGTGAGAATGCATTCCTGTTGCACACCTGAGATTCTGCAGAAATGTGGTGAAAGCCATGAATCAACATGCACACTAGTGTGAGGCTCATGCATCACATTTAGCAGTACATCTGGGACACCAGCTCCCTTCAGTCAGAGCCAAAGTGCTGACCTGTCAACTGAATCAGAAGTTGCTTTGATGTCCATATATGCTATGTGAAGTGGGCAGTTAAATTCTCAGTGCAGTTCAGCCAGAAGCCAGAGGGTAATGACAGGCCCATTGTTGACCATCTAGTAGTGAAACCTGATTGCTGTGGATGATTATGTTCATTAAGGACCGGCTACATCCTGCAAAGCAGAATGTGAGCGATGACATTTTCAGGGACCAATAGCAATGAGATCAGGCTATAGTTGCCACACTTGGCATGAGTTCATGTACCCTTGTACAGGGATGTGATGATGCCATATTTCCACTCAGCTGGTACTCTGCCATATGCCCAAACCAATTGATGTGGACCAATACTCACTAGTTCCAAGGCACCTTTGAGCAGCTGGGTGGAATACCATCAAGTCCAGCAGTATGGCCACTCCACAAGGTCTGGATGTCCTTTCATACTTCCTTAAGTCAGAGGATCAGTATTCATCCCTGGGTCTACAGCTGTACAGTTTGTCAGGTCACTTGGCTCTAGACAGTCATCAACAGGCGTGTCATTCAGCATGCTTTCATAATATGTTTTTCATATATGGAGAGGGAGTCAGATATTTCTCTTGTAAAAATACCACAATCTAACAATAATAAATTTCGAGGGATTACTCCTGCTATTTACTAATACATTAGTTCCATTCTAGTCTAGTCAGACACCCTAATCAATAAAAACTTTGGGAAGGAAAACATGTAAATAACTCTATAATCATACAAGACAAATGGTCAATATGCAAAACAATCAAAAAGATATGATAATTCTAAAGCTAATTGACAAGAACAGTTAATTCTGTGGAACAATTAAACTCATTAAGAGAATAACCAAATATAATATGCCTGTTTTTTGCTCCCGATGAGGAGCTGTAAGATAGAACAAATTCTTGTTTGTCTACCAAAGGCAGGTGCTGTCTTTCTGCTGGGATATTTCTATGGGGAAACACTGGGCAGAGAAAGAGATTTATATAGGACACAAGCACTTTGCTGTCAAGAAAAGGTCAGCTTGGCTCTCCGAATTACGCATTTTAGGGGTGCCGCAAAGGTTTAGAGAGACTGCTACAAAACCTATTCAGATTTGATAGCTATTGTAAGCTACTGAAGCTCACTTGCTCCTTCCTTCTTTTGGATGATCCAAAGTAGTAAGAATATATGAATAGTATTATGGAGACTATTCAGACTATCATTAGATGCACACACTTCAGTCTGCCAAATTTCTCTCGGGGGTCTGGCTGTTGACTGATCAGAAGCTTCCAACTGAACTTGTTACCGTTGTGACAAAGTTCCGAGTCTGTATTTGTGGGTCCTGCGCTTCCTGGCAGATTCAGGGGCCTCAGAAACTCATCTAGGCCCAGAGTGACCTCCCTTTCTTTGTAACTAATTAAGGGAGGCAGAAAAGAGGGGAACCCAGGACCTCCCTCTACTCCGGACTCCAGCCCAGGGACCCTAATAGTATCAGCTAAGATGGCTGACCTTTTATCCACAAAACACAATACAATTCCCTGGGCTACTTCCCCACAGCAGTCCCCGCTTCTTCAAACTCCACTTCACCCTTACCTCAGGGCCTCCTTCCTTCTGGATGATATGTTGTCCAACACTCAGTCTCACCAACAGCATAACTTCCTTCCACAGCTCCTGACACCCATAGCCCACTTGACTAACTGGGAGGTTTTTATCTGGTTTCAGCCAGTCCCTGATTGGCTTCAGGTGTCCCAATCAGGCTAGCTGTTTCTACTCCTTTCTAGAAGGTTCTTAATTGGCCCCAGGGGTCTTGATAGGCCTGGAGTAGCCTTTGTTTGGCTATCCAGGGAACAGGGACCTGCACATCCTGAGACTAATATACCTGCCTTCCAGCACTCTCCTATATCCTTCTGGTCTGACTCCGTCACACCGTTTAATCTAAACAATGCATCTTACTCTGTTAAGTTAGTTGACTACTCTTTCTTCAGTGCTCTGCTGTCTTTAATCTACAGTGAGACACAGCTATTTAATTTAAAATAAGTCCCTTGGATAATGTTTATTATATTCAGTTGGGGAGCTGTTGTTCAGGAGGTACAATGAATGAGGCCTATCTTGGTACTGTCATTAATGCATTAATAGTTAAAAGTAGATTGAAAGTAACAGAGAACTCTCACCGCCATCATCCAGGGAGTGGGAGCTATGGATGAGAGCTGTCCTGTGTTTTTTGCAGAGCAAAAGGAGCTCAACTCCTCCTTACATTAATGCTTGATTATAGTATATAACTGAGGTAGGTATATGATGGACATTGGTTTGTAGTCTCTGTCTAGTTCCTAATGGACCATTATAGTTGACAATAATTGGCACTTTTGTTGACAATCTCAGCATGGAGGCTATTAAAGGAATGGGTATGGAAATTCGTCTCTCTCTCACTGTTATAGGCAGTCCCTTTAAATTAGGACTAGGGGGTATTAGCAAGGCAATTTGGGAATGTCTATCATTCTCCATGCTATAGCTGTTCTGCAGATCTAAGTACTCCAGCCAGAAATGCCATCAGTCTAGCACTTTTCATGACCAATAAATCCATAAAATCACTCAATGGTCTAAAATAAAACAGATATTTATGGCTCATGAATATTCTCCAGTAAAAGTAGCAGAAAGAAGTCTCTATTTTAATTTTAGGAAAATAGTAAGTATCACAGTTCCTTCCTCTTGCCACATTCTCTGACATATTTCATTCTTTGTATAAACACGTATGTACAGTATTGTAATACCCTGGGGTCTAAATGAGGTTTTAGACTTCTGTATTATAAATTCTGTGTCAGTTCATTATTAACATTTATGTTTATAAGTAATATCTCCATGGAAAGAACTTTACTAAGACACACATTAAAACAGTTGTAGCAAAAGAGTGTTTAGGTTCTTCTGTACAAAACTTATAAATTGTATCGAGTTTAGGAAGGAAGTTTACATTTACACAGTAGTGGACTGTGTTACCATGGCATCATTGGTAATGTATGCTGAGACATAGGTACTAGCCTCTCTAGTTTTCATAGGCAATGCCTAGTCTTTTTCTGAGGTCAACCTTTTTAAACAATGCTTTCAGAGATGTAAAAATATTTTTATTATAATTAAAACAGCCCATCAAGCCATTGCCTTGAACTGGAGGGGAGGGAAATAACCTCTGGATAAGACATAAATTTGGTTAAAATGTGTTAAAATAATTTTTCCTCAGTATTTATTTATATAGTAATCATTCAGGTGCTAATCTTCCTCTTTTGTGTTCTTCAAATAGGCTGGTACTCTTGCCAGATAAACTGTTTGGTACCCAAATGAATACTGTGGTTGGGTGAATGGGAAAGAGGTCTTTTCATATATCAGTGGGGCTTCAGAAAGAAAATAAAAAGGCCTTCACAAATAGCAGTAAAAGGTCCCTGAGCCCTGCTTATATATTGTATATAAACACAAACTGCCAAAGGAGCTCAGCACTTGAATCCTGGTACCCATGACTTGAAATCCATGTACTGTTATACTATCTCCCAGATACCTCTCTTTAAAAAAAGGCACTGATAACAATATTTTTGGTGTCAACAATGCATGCTTCATTAGGTGAAATATTCTCTTTCAGTAATCCATAAGAATAGTGGCTGTGATTTTTTATTTTACTAATGCCATAATCCCAACAAAGAACACCTATTTTTAACATTTCCATAAATTGTGATTTATGAATGTCTAAAAGGTAACCTTAAAAATCCTTGTTGTATGGCACATGAAGAAATGTCACAAAGTCTCTAGAAGTTAAAACCTGCTTTACAATACAACAATGGAAGCTTTATAGTGTGTTCAAAATCTTTCGTGACATGGGTCACAGGTAGAAACTCCATTATGAAGCTGGTGAAAGCTAAAAAATAGTAACCTATTAACCGTTAAAGCTGCTTTCCCTGGTTTATTATTTATAGCTGCTTGACAGAACGGTTGGTAATATTGGTG
This sequence comes from Dermatemys mawii, assembly GCA_007922305.1. NCBI lineage: Eukaryota > Metazoa > Chordata > Testudines > Dermatemydidae > Dermatemys > Dermatemys mawii. Next base: position 6,910,599 of record ML677342.1, read on the forward strand.
GCTCAAACATTCTTGTTTTGTTTCTTGACTAGCCAAAAGCAGTTCAATGAACAGTCAGACTGTTCAGCAGCAACATGCTCTGGGCTTTCAATGGTCTATTGAAAGTCAGATTTATTACCTGCAACCTTTTCCATCTCTGATTTATGAATAATTTCAATAATTCGCAATAATGCCAAGCTGATGGAGTTACTTCACTTCATTGTGCTGTTATCCAGGACACTAGCACATCCAAGTTCAGCAATGACTATATATTATGAGGTCCTGATCTAAAAGAGGCTTATATGACCTCATTGTTCTGAGTGTGACTGTTGGCTGCATCATTCTCTGGAACCTGTTGCTGTCTTATTTGGGTCCTCCCTACCTAACAGGCTGGAGGTATGAGGATTTATTAGTGGTTTCCTCAGGAAAAATTAAAGGGATTAATATGCATGACAAATAATCAAAAGAAAATTAGAGTTGTCCTAAAATGAAAAACAATCATAGAAATAAAGGAAACAAAGCTAAAAAAAAGCTTTGGAAAATTTTCTAGGGTGCAATCTTTCAATTTCATGTTAACAGGTAATATAAAAACAGGCAAATATTAGTGCTTAGAACTCATGCTTATTATTGTCACCTTCCAATTTTTATGCCTTGAACTCTTCTGGTAATAGTAGTTTATCTTTCCCAGCCCACCCTGGTGACCCTGCCTCGACACTGTGAGTGTTGGGTTTCCAAAGATCACCTCAAGGGTTATTCTAAATGTCAGGTAGTATTTCTCATTATGTTTAACTTCCAGCTGTGTGGAATCTGACTTCTGAAAAAGTCTTAAAGAAGATCTTGCACATTGGCAATTGTATTAATTATTTACATATTGAAGACCACTAATAGGTTAGTGTGTTGACCCTCTCTGCAAGATGGTCATCACTACTGCTATTCATGTTAAGATGTGAAAACATGCTTTGAAACTGGACTTCTGGATTAATAATAAAGGAAAGCCTAATGATTCCTAGGAGAAATTATTATCCTAGAGTATTGTTAACTTAGAGTTGGAGTATTAACTCTATCCCAGAAGAATGCATTTAGAAAACTGGAAGCCTGAGTCACTACTCCTGTATCAGCTTCTTCACTCAAAATCTTTATAACCGTGACAGTGAATACTAACAGAAACAAAAGGAATTTGTAAACAGTAAAGCCTTTTGATTCCTTTACTGAAATAAGTATTTGAACTCCCTTGTACTTTAGTAGTCTTATCATTTTGTACATTGGTTCCTGGAAAGCTCTGTAACTACCTGTTAATTTTAAGACAGCCCTGGAAAACTGCTATTGAATTTTTTTCAATACACTGTATTTCTCGTTGGCCCCAAGATTGTGGGTAAGTCACAATGCCTGAGTAAACAAGGCTCAGTTCAAGAATTTTTTCTTCACCCCTCCTCTTGAAGTTGGAGTCATGGTGCTGGGCACCCTGCAGCTAGTCTGTAGATGCTTTTACCATTATGATCTATTGACTGTAGTAGCAGCCATGGCCTATTGACGTCAGTGGACTTACACTCATGTAAAACCAGTGTGAGATCAGCATTAGACTCACAGAGTTTCCAGCATATGGATCCATGTTGTCCACAAATCCACTGCCTATGCTCTTGCCTGCCCACGCTCAGAACTCCTCTCTGAACTCCCATGAAATTAGCCACCATGGACCTTGACTCCTCAGTGTACAGGGCACTGAAAAGTCCACCTGCATAGCCTCGCTTCATTCTGGCTCCCTCATGTACTGGATGCAAAGTAAGACCACTGCACTTTGGGACATCTGGAGCCTGGATATATCAAGGATATTTTTAAAAATTCTAGTGAAATCAATAAAACTGAATGCATTTAGGTTAATAAAGGGCATAGAAACCTGTCCAGAAACATCACACATGGTGAGGAGAACAAGCAGATGTTTCACTTGTTCCAGATCTGGCAAAAACATGAATTTTGTCACACAGTTCAAACTAACTTCACGGCAGAGGCTGAAAGTATCTTTGGCAAGCATATGGAGTCATGATCCTGGCATTTTAAAATGGATACAGTACTGAGCCATACTTATAACAATACTGTTTACTCTGTACTAAGCTACCCTCACAAATTTTGAATTACATTATAAATACCAAGTTTTCAATATGTAATCTTCTGGGCTTTTTTGAGTTTTGAGTAAGGGTCTTTTTGGTGCATTCCAACAAAGACAGCAGGGTCCAATGAACACTGCATTGGACTAGAAGTCAGGAGATATGGATTTTATTCCTGGCTGTACCGATGACCTACTGTGTGACCTTGAGACAATCATTTCCCCTTTTTGTGCCTCATTTTCCTCAACTGTAAAAAGGGGGCTAACGATACTTATCTTTGTGAAGCACCTTGAGATTTAAGGTTCCAAAGCACTAGGAGACTCTGAGCCAAAACATATTAAAGTAACTGGGAGACACTCCACCAGCCGTATCAAGAGCTGGGTATTCTTATTGTGAGCACTGTTATAATAATTAGACTTTATTAGACCTCGTCCAGTTGTGAGCTCAATTGATGAAAAGTGGATGAAAGTGTATAAAACATTACAATAACTTATGGCAATGAATGTTGATGGAAAGCATATGAAAAGAAACAGAGACTGGAGTAATACAAAGAAAACAGAGGTGATAGCACCCACAGTGCTAAGTTTGTGATTTAAAAACAAGATGAAAGTAAAATCAGAAACCAATGGACCAAAATCAGTGTCAGAAATTAGACCTAACTGATGAACAAAATAATGAGGGAATAACTTAGTCTGCCATCATCCGCCCTTTTGGGTCCTTAAAGAGGGCACACTGGGAGGTCAAAATGGCCTAACAAACTCCTTGGGGATTCCTTTGGGAAAAAGCTGACAGGTATCTGCTTTTGTCCTCAGGCTCAACAATGAAGGACAGAGTCTCTAGCATCATTATGACACCCAGACCTCAGTGCGCAGTGGAGATGATTGACCATCACCAGTAGACTAGTAAAGACCCCAGGGGATATATTCAAGATCCGGCTCTGTCCTCTCTTGCCTTGTGTGTTCCTTTCCATCTCTCATCTTTCTCTCTCCCCTCCACCCCTAGTTTTTGATCTAATCCTGAGACCAGAGGCATCACACAGCACTAGCACAGTGGGATAAGGTGGCCCACCCAGCTCTGCCCAGCCTTAGGAGGACTGTTGAAAGAGAAGAACCTGCCAATGCCTGTCAAATGAGGTCTCAGACTGGGTAATTCAGCCAGAGTCTAGAGCAAAAGTTATCACCAACAGCTTGCCAGTCCAGGACATTTGTTTATCACTGACCATTTTGTATCCTGAACACATACACAAGAAGCTGTATTTCACCCACTTTTGCATACCTCTCTCTTCTCCCTTTGTGTCTATCTGTTTTGTCTAAAACAGGAAGAGTAACCACTAAACTTACAGGGTCCATTCAAAATTCAACCACCAAACTTGCCCTTTGTTTCCAATTACAAAGAATAGTTTGACTCTGACATCTTCTTTGATAAAAAAAATGTTCATTATGTTTGTGTTGCTCAATTTCAAAATTAGGGCTGTTGATTAATCACAGTTAACTCAAAAAATTAATCCCAATTAAAAAATTAATCACGATTAATTGCACTGTTGAACAATGGAACACCAATTGAAATTTATTAAATATTTTTGGATGTTTTTCTATATTTTCAAATATATTAATTCTATTGCAACACAAAATACAAAGTGTACAGCACTTACTTTATATTTTTATTACAAATATTTGCACTCTAAAAATGATAAAATTAATAGTAGATTTCAATTCACCTCATACAAGTACTGTGAAGCAATCTCTTCATCATGAAAGTGTAACTTACAAATGTAAATTTTTGGTTACACAACTGCACACAAAAACAATTCAATGTAAAACCTTAGAGCCTACAAGTCCACTCAGTCCTACTTCTTGGTCAGCCAATCGCTAAGACAAACAAGTTTGTTTACATTTAAGGGAGATATTGTTGCCCACTTCTTATTTACAACGTCACCTGAAAGTAAAGAATCAGAGAGGTAGCTGTGTTTGTTGCCTCTGCAAATCCAGACTAAGAGTCCTGTGGCACCTTAAAGACTAACAAAAGTACTGAAGCATAAGCTTTCGTGGGCTAGTACCCACCTTGGATGCATGCATCCGACGAAGTGGGTGTTAGCCCACGAAAGCTTATGCTTCAATACTTTTGTTAGTCTTTAAGGTGCCACAGGACTCTTTGTCGCACCCGAAAATGAGAACAGGCATTCGTGTGGCACTTTTGTAGCTGGCACTGCAAGGTGTTTACATGCCAGATATGCTAAACATTCGTACACCCGTTGGTGCTTCTGCCACCATTCCAGAGGATATGCTTCCATGCGAATGATGATTGTTAAAAAATAATGTGTGACTGTGACAAAGAGTCCTGTGGCACCTAAAAGACTAACTAAAATTTTAGAGCATAAGCTTTCGTGGGCTACTACCCACTTCCTTGGATGCATGCAGTGGAAGTATCCAGGGGCAGGTATAAATAGGTAGGCAAGAACCAGGTGGGAGATAACAAGGTTAGTCCAATGAGGCTGAACCAGCTTGTTATCTCTAATCAGGGAGGGTGAGGTGTTCTTCTAGCAGCTGAACTGGAGGTGTGAATAGCGAGAGAAGAGAAGCTGCTTTTGTAGTTAGCTAGCCACTCGTAATCTTGTTCAGTCCTTGACTGATTGTATCAAATTTGCAAATGAATTGCAGCTCTGCAGTCTCTCTTTGCAGTCTCTCTTTGCAGCTCTGCAGTCTCTCTCAAACGAGATCAGCCACACCATCACTGGTTCATTCACCTGCACATCTACCAATGTAATATATGCCATTATGTGCCAGCAATGTCCCTCTGCTATGTACATCGGCCAAATTGGACAGTCCCTACGAAAAAGGATAAATGGACACAAATCAGATGTCAGGAATGGCAATATTCAAAAACCTGTAGGAGAGCACTTCAACCTCACCGGACACACCATAAAAGATTTAAAGGTCAGCATTTGGCAGCAAAAAAACTTCAAGTCCAGACTGCAAAGAGAGACTGCAGAACTGCAATTCATTTGCAAATTTGATACAATCAATCAAGGATTGAACAAAGATTATGAGTAGCTAGCTAACTACAAAAGCAGCTTCTCTTCTCTTCCTATTCACACCTCCAGTTCAGCTGCTAGAGGAACACCTCACCCTCCCTGATTAGAGATAACAAGCTGGTTCAGCCTCATTGGACTAACCTTATCTCCCACCTGGTTCTTGCCTACCTATTTATACCTGCCCCTGGATACTTCCACTGCATGCATACAACGAAGTGGGTATTAGCCCACAAAAGCTTATGCTCTAAAATTTTAGTTAGTCTTTAAGGTGCCACAGGACTCTTTGTCACTTCTGCAATTCCAGACTAACACGGCTACCCCTCTGATTCTTGACAATGTGTGACTGAACTCCTTAGGGATGCATTGTATGTCTCCTCTTCTGTTTCACCCACATTCTGCCATATATTTCACGTTATTGTAGTCTTTTATGATGATCTAGCACATGTTCATTTTAAGAACACTTTCACAGCAGATTTGACAAAATGCAAAGAAGGTATCAATGTAAGATTTCTTAAAATAGCTATAGCATTTGACCTAAGGTTTAAGAATCTGAAGTGGTGTCCAAAATCTGAGAGGGATGAGGTGTGGAGCATGCTTTCAAAAGTCTTAAACGAGCAACATTCCCATGCATAAACTACAGAACCCAAACCACCGAAAAAAAGAAAATCAACTTTCTGCTGGTGGCATTTGTCTCAGATGATGAAAATGAACATGTGTCGGTCCACTCTGCTTTGGATTGTTATTGAGCAGAACCCATCATCAGCGTGAACACATGTCCTCTGGAATGGTGGTTGAAGCATGATGGGACATATGAATCTTTAGCGGATCTGGCACGTAAATATCTTGCGATGCCGTCTACAACAGCGTCATGCACACACCTGTTCTCACATTCAGGTGACCTTGTAAATAAGAAGTAGGCAGCATTATCTCCTGCAAGTTGTAACCAAGCTTGCTTGTCTGAGCAATTGTCTGATGTAGGACTGAGTGGACTTCTAGATTTTACATTGTTTTATTTTTGAATGCAGTTATTTTTTGTACACAATTCTATATTTGTAACTTCAATTTTCATGATAAAGAGATTGCACTACATTACTTATATTAGGTGAACTGAAAAATATGATTTCTTTTGCTTTTTACAGTGCTAATATTTGTAATAAAAATAAATATAAAGTAAGCACTGTATATTTTGTATTTTGTGTTGTAATTGAAATCAATACATTGGAAAATGTAGAAAACATCCAAAAATATATAAATAAATAGCATTCTATTATTGTTTGCAATTACTTGCACAAGTAATTTTAGTAATTATTTTTTATTGCATAATTAATAATGATTAATTTTTTAATTGCTTGACAGCCCTATTCAAAATGCTTTATTTTTTAAATTCTTTGTCTCTTGTGTGTCCTAATTAATACATTTCCAAAGTCTAGTATGAAGTTCCTAATATGTTTGCTGTGGGACAAAGAAAGCAATCTTGAAACTCATAACCCTGAATCATGTTTGATGGTTTAGTGTTGCACAGTGATAGCGTCACTTTGACTGTCTGAGCCCACTTATTCTATCAAAATTAACACAACTGCACTGCTAAACCAAGTGTATACTTAGACTGCTTTATAAAAATTTCTATCAGCTAAATACTTTTTTTTTTTTTTTTTTTTTATGTGCAGTGACTTCCAAAAGGCTTTTTACACTGTGAATTTAAAAACAGCGTTTAAGATGTCATTATGCATATCTTGGAATATATTGCTGCCATTAAGTCTTAATAATGGATTCAAGAGTGATGTACATAGAAGGTACACATGCTTGATCAGACATATGACATTAGCACTAATGTTTTTTATGGGAGACGTGCTGGCACAATTTCAATCAAGATTAGAAGAGAATATTTCTATGGGAAAAAAATTACAGGTAGCTTTGTTCAGTCTAAAAACTTTTTTCCCTGAGGATGTGGGTATATAAAGAAAGAAACTTGAAATGATTGTTCTAAATGTTGGGAGAACAAGAGAGCACTATCATTATTAAATATACTTATTGAACACTGCAAGTATATTATATCTTCCAGTAAGGTTACAGTTTATAAAGTATTACATGGATTATTAACTGAAACTTTAATAATCAATTATTATGGACAATTCAGGTTCAACAGGTCAATAGGAAGATTATAAACTGGGTTTATAAACATCTATCATACCTTCTAATTATGTGCTTATAACTATCTATACTACAGATTATTCATGCAATATCCTTATAACATTTACTAATCATGTATTAACCCTTCATATATGGAAACTTAAGATAAGGTTGAAGCCTGAGCAGCGTACTCTAATCCAGCCCTGACCCTTCATCAAGATGTACAAGCACAGACCCCTTGTGCAGATGCAGAGTCCCATTGATGTTCAAGGTATATACACTGACCTTTTTGGAAATTTATATATGTACGGAGGTCAACATTCGTGGATTAAGATGAAAAATCAGGGCCTTGAACAATAAAATATTTAAGATAACAGTGCAGATACCAAAAGAAGTGAAAAGATCAGATTAGGAACCCTTAGTCTGTATCATGGAGTTACCTATGAAACCTATCAACACTGACAAGTTTAGAATCTGTCAGTCTTTCGAGACTAATGCTGAAAATTAACTACAAAATGAGTACATTCTGACCCTAATTTATTCTAAATAGCTGTGAAATCTAATGGGGGAAAAACAACCATTTGTGTCTGTCTCACAACAGACCTGCAGAAGTTGTGTGAGATGTGTTCAGTAAATAGTGATTTAAGATTAAGTGCTTCTTTTTACCTGACTCCAATCACTGCTGCTACATTTTTAAGGAAAAAAGGAATAAACTCCTTCTAAATTGCTTAAAAATAAGAATAAATCAGAGGATTAGACCCAGCAGAAACAATTTAACTCATTAGACTTCTTTATACTGAAGGAAGGGAGGGGGAGAAGGACTTTCCCTGAGCACTTGCCTACAATAAGGAGCAAAGGATGAATTTCCAAAATATAAAGCAAATATTAACTTTAGTGAAAGTATTGTAGAAACTTAATATTCCTAATGAAAGGATATAATAGGCTCATTCTGTGACATGATTTGCCAGAGAGCAAAGGTAGTAAGCATCCATTATTTTATAATATTGGAAAAATTTACAAAATGACATTTAGTGAAGACCGAAAAGGAAAATGCATGTGATACAGGCTATGCAGAGATATGTGATAAAGTTTCATTAAAAGTAAGATTGGAATAGAATGCCAAAACTTATTGAGCCATATTCTGGTTTTGATCACAGTACGTGCACTTAGAAACCACTGACTTCATTGGGTGTTGATTTAAAGCCAGAACGTGATCCTATGTAAATTGTGTGTGCTCAGAAAATATATTGTACCATTTGACATTAGCCTTTTTCCAAGAAAGGAGAAACCTGTATAAGCATGACTTAGTTGGTCATTTTTTTTTAATTGGACAGAAAGTTGTGGGATGAAGTCCTACACAATATTCCAGCTTATACCTAGTACCAATACCACCAAAAAGCACAACCAAGATCCTGTAACATTAGAACTTTTGTCCTGCAGATAACATGTTAAATCTACATTCTCTCTGTCCATCTTTGATGACTGTCTAAAAAATGTTCAAGACCCCATGATAGTCTAACAATCCTATCACACTGAGTGGTACCTTATTACATAAGTTGGTCCCATTAACTTTAAATAAATCACAAATGGAATAAGGTACAATTTAACATGAATAAGGGTATCAAAATCAGGTCCAAACTGAGTAGGGGATAGCTCTGAATATCACACCCACCATAAACTCTCTGATAAATGCACTCTGTCACGCTCAATAAAAAAAACATTCTAGTGTCCAAGGCTGAGTGTGAAACATTGCTGTTTGAAAATGCCTTCATGGCACAAGTAGTAGTAAACACATTGGGCCAGATATTAAGCTGCCATAAGTCAGTGTAGCTCCAATCAAGTTAATGGACCATTGTTTCAAAATACTCCCACTATTAAATGCACTACATGAGAGATTTTTAAAAACAGGTTAGACAAACAACTGTCAGGGATGATCTAGGTATATTTAGTCTTAACCTCAGGGTAGGGGGCTGGACTAGATGAACATCTGAGGTCCCTTCCAGCTCTATATTTCTATGATTCTATAAAAGCTAATTTTATTCAATAGATGAACAGAGATAATTACAAACAATGGAATAATATGATTACTGTGTAGATTATGCAAAATCACTGCCCCCTAAACATTAAGGACCTTAAAACATTTATACTAGTGTGTTAGTAGCTGATTTCTTTTTTTCCCCGTTGCCTATAAAATGACAGAAGGAAAGAATTTCTCTGAATATTATTATCTCAAACATTGTATCTTAAGTTAATCGGTCAGTAATAAATTCTGTCCATCCCTGAATCTTGTCTATGGGCAGTAAGAAAGATTATGGTGTTTCTAGATTGCCAGTAACCAGACGTTTTCACAGTTATTCCATTTCAGGCAATGCATCTTTTTCGAGCTTGAAAAACATCAAACTGAGTTGTTTGACTAAAGGTTAAAGATCAGTCTTAAGAGGACATTCCCTACTGCTACTAAGGGCTTCCAGTTCTTGTAGCTGGTATCTGTTTTTCTGCTAGCCTATATGATTGCACATGAAAAGAATCATTTTAGAATCTCTTATTTCAGTCATACAAAAAATACTGCATATCCCAATGATTTACTCTCTAAATGGCTCTTTACTACTAAAACACCTGTTATTTTCTTCTAAACTATTTTCACTAATAACAGAACTGTGTTGATCTTGTTACCCAAGGATATCAAAAGATAATAAAACAAACTTCTATAACAGGAATCATGTTCAGTTTCTCTTGATATAAATCACCATCTAAAGCAAGTAATCTAGCATGATGCTTTCCCTCAGATTAGGATTTAAAAATTTGTTGGGTTAATATTTAAAGCAGGCATGATTTACAAATGAATGGTGTTTTGCACTTTTTAATCATAACAATAGTGGTATGAACTTAAGTAGTAAGAACAAGCATATGCAATTCAACTTTGTCAAATAAATGTGCTGGTAAGAAGCTGTTTTTTATATTTCCTGGCCCTGGCTACATGACATGGGTCAGGGGCTACAAAAGGCTATGCCCTCTCATAAGGCATGGGTCAGTATCCATTAACTCCAGTGGCTACTGTTACAGGATGGATTTATTTTTTCTATAACTTCACATTTTAGCCAGAGAAAACAATATTTGGTAGGGGGGGAAGGAGGAGGGCAGAGGGGAAATAGTTTCCAGTCACATTGAAGTGCTATCCACATTTGGTGTTATTTATTCCACTTCATTTAAACAAAACTAAACAAAGAAATGTAAAGTTTTTCTCCATCTTTCAAATTCTTTTTCATAATCCACTTCTTCCATAATCCACAAAGCTCTTGCAGTGCTCTCACCAACAGTTCTATTCCTCTCCGCATCTCGTGCATCTTTGCCTATATTAAGCTTTAAACATCTTGGGAGGAGGGACTTCATACTCTTATGGCTTTGACAGTCCACACCGGAAGAGCTACAACCCATGGAGTAAACAGTGTGTGGTCATTCATGGTGAAAGCAGTGGGGGTCAGTGCACAGGGAACCGACTGATTCAAGGTTACCCAGATGCGTTGGAAGGTACTGCTGCATAGGGGCAGCCCTAACTTGAACTCACCGCAGTAATGTCCTTCAGAGACCCTGGGTCGGTGGAGGATTGAACACAGAAGAGGTCCATTCTGCCAGGCCCACCTCTTCTCTGTCCTACTCATTCCTCTCCATGCTTCTTTGCACAGCTTCCACCCACCTGGACCTTTGGGCTTGGATGGGGGAGGCAGCGAACTGTCCCCTCCTACTACAGTACTAGACTTCTGGGAACTTATGTCCCCTTTACACACCTTCTTAATAATCTGTAGCAGGAGAGAACACAGGAACAGCCATAATGGATCAAACCAATGGTCCATCTAGCCCAATATCCTATCTTCTGATGCTAGCCTATGCCAGGTGTTTCAGACGGAATGAACAGAAGAGGCAACCTTTGAGTAATCCATCCCATCATCCACTGCCTACTTCTGGCAAACAGAGGCTAGAGACAATCAGAGCATGAGGCTGAATCCCAGACTATCTTGCCTAATAGCCACTGATGGAGTCTATCCTCCAGGAATCTATCTAGTTCTTTTTTAAACCCTGTTATAGTTCAAGAAGTTATTTTGCTTCACATCCTTCAAATAAAGGTGACTTACTTTTTCTTTCCTGAAGATATAATGGGAGAGATGACTGCTCCTTTTCCACAAAAGGATGTATGAATTATCCACCAATTGTACTGATGAATCTTGATCAATATGTATTGACACCTCAAAGCTGAGCAGAAAGTCTTTAGCTATTTTAAACAACTTTGTCACACTCTTGTGATTAGGTTCATGGTTTTCTTTGACATAGAAGATCAGAAAGATTAAGTACTGTCATCAGGTGAGGAATGAAGTATCCACAGTCGTTCAGTAACAAAGGAGAATAATTCACTCACACAAAGCCTCCACTTATAATCTTGACCTTACTTATACTTTATGAAGACCACTGACATCAATCTTCTGGTGTACATACTTTAAGGAATGCTTGAAAAACTCTTATTGTACTTGAGAATTCTCTAGTGATAATGTTCCAACCTTTGTCATGTGTCACAGATGACAGAATCCTGTACTGACTGATGGCACAAATTTGTGTTCACCTTTTGGTCTGATGACGCAAATATGTTCTTGTCTTGCAACAGTTGGATTGAATGTCTAACTTAATGATTAGCTGTCTGGTGAAGTCCTTCATGCTAAGCATTTATTTCTTGAAAATTGGATTTCAGAGGTAGGCAACTAAGTTCAAAGTCACCAGTGTCTCCACTTTCAAATCACCTTCACCTCAGTCCATGAAGAAGAGGCAAATGTATTCCCTTCACCATTGCTAAAGGTCTTCACCACATTCTGCATCCATGGACCCACTTCCCATACTGCTGTGTGTGCCAAAAGTCCTAACTGTTCCTCCCACATGTAAACCTTAAAGGCAGGAGCAACAGAGGAAAGAGCTTTTCTACTCCTCTTCTGGCGAAAAGGGAAAAGTACTGGCAAAGAGAGATTAATTTGCATAGGCTGTCTACCCACAATTCCCATAGTGAGTCATAACTATACATGAACACAGATTTTGCAGGGTAATGGAAGGGGAGATTGGAGAGGGGAAAGAGCTCTTGTTTTTATGGCAAAGAGCTAATTTTCAAGCAGCCAGGACTCTACTCAAGGACCCTAAGTGCTCTTGGCTCCTCTATCATGGGAACTTCATTGCAAGAGATAATGTGGACTGAGGACTTTGTTGAAAGAACTGACACAGAGGACAACAACAGAGCTGAGTAGACTTCAGTGAGGCCCTGCCTACCCAGCACCTTAATAAAGATAAATTACTGAGTTCGGTGGTGGCACCTCCAGGCAACAAGCAACTCCCGTGGGACTGGAGACAGACCTGCAAAGACACACTTGGACTAATGCTGCTCGCTGATCCAATCTCTGAGTGGGATTTGGAGGATGGTAGGTGGTGTGGCCAAAGCACTATTATCTGTTGGCATTCTCACTGATGGTTGGAAAGTGAGTTTGAAGGACTACTGTCAAAGTTACTGGAAGGAGTGGGGGATATTTTACTTTTTGCATGCATGTATATTCTGTTGTTGTGTTTTCTCAACTTATGACCGAGTTCCCTGTCCACTACTAATAATTTTCTTGTTTGTATGCAAGTCTCAGAGTGCTTACAAGTGGGAAAGTCGTGCCTGTTAAGAGCACCCATCGAGGGTGCCTTCAAGTTTTCAGAGGTTTCGGGATACGGGCTTGAGCTGATTTCGTTATTTGTTAAGACGGACCCTAAACATATTGAATCTGGCTGAAGGGTTATATCTGAATGCCACTTTTCCCTGACACCTTCCACAATGCATTTATCTTTAGTTAAGGAACAGATCTGCAGTACATTTTTTTAAAAGTGGACAGTATAACATCAAAATCATACAAAGAACACTACGCTGATTACATATGCATTTGTATATTTCAGTTAAAAACCTTTTGATTTTTAAACCTACGCACAACTGTTACAGTTCATTGTTTTCACCACAGTACCATGGAAACCAACATGTCTTGCCACAGAATGCAGGTTCAGCTTGCCACAGAGGGTGTAGGGCCTTGTCTATCAAACAATGCATCTGACATAAGTGATATCGCAATTTATGCATCCCTAGTCATCCAAAGTGGTTGTACTGCCAATAACAAAAGGTGTCATAAGGTGATCCCTCACCTGGTGTGCCCTCCTGTGACAGGCCATGTCAAGATCAGTGTGCCTGCCTCAGTTTCCCCTCCTGTGGTTCCCAGAAATAGTCCACACAGTCTTTAACTATAAGTAGCTCTTGTGGCATTACTTCATTACAAAAGAAAGCCCTGTGTGTATAAATCTCACAAATTTAAATCCACAACAGTCCTCAATGTGCAGTCCATGTGTCTCTCACCAGGCTTAGGCTTTCTGCAACTCCAACATTTCTCACCATGCCTCATCCCAGCCTTGAGTTATCTCTGGCCCTCTGGTTTCAGCTATCAGGCGGCATCTCTCCCTACTGCTGTTCAGAGCCTTCAGCCCTCTCCAACCTTCTCTGGCCATGGCTCTCTGGCACAGGAAGGTCAGTAGATATATCCCTCTGCTGGCTTCCTGGCAATTCTTCCATCTTTCTAGGGATGCCCGGTAGGGCTTTCTCCAGGTCTCCCTACCCCCGGGTAACTCTCTGCTGTTCTTTCCATTTCCCTCTAGCCCACGCGCCCCCTTTTAAGACTAATAGGGGATGCCAGATGACCAGTCACACGTGGACTGGCCTCTTCCCTCTTAAAGGGCCAGAAGCACCCCGCAACAGCAGTCATACTTACTGAGAATCTGTAATGAATATTCGACCTAACATAAAGCCTAATTCCATCAACTGAAGTCAAAAGACTTCTATAGTGGTTGGATTAGGCTTGAAGTAAGACAGTGTGAAGTCATTTCTTCCTCTTCTGTGCTATTGTCTCTGTGTTCCTCCTGGTACTAATGAAGGGATGTAAGCACTTTTCTTAACATGACATTGTTTTATTATTACTTTTAACTCAGCTTACCAGTATCAGACTGTACTGCAGACCCTTTTTTCCATTTATTATCATGTCTATGATGTCTATACCACAATTGTCTCAGAATGAGCCAACTGCCACATTGGCTCCTGACTAGCTGACATTTTGCTTTTAAAGTTCCACTGTCTATCTTGTGGTCTTCCGTAGATGCTGAGGACCATATCCTCAGCTGCTATAAGTCAGTATTCTGTCGTTGTCCAAATCATAATAGCTGAGCATCTAACTCCAGTAGTGCTGCTAGGTTCTTAACTTTCACAGTACTGTTGGGTGCTGTAACAATAGGATTATAACTACATATTGAATGATGTTTTCAGATGACAGAGTTTGAAGGTATCATCATATAGGTTTAAGGAGCTTTTTGCTACATAAGACCATGAATAGTAATCAGAAGGATTTAGTAAACAATTTTATTGGGGGTGGGGACAGCATTTTTAATCTTCTATAAAATGGGTCATTTCTGCTAAACTACCATACAAATAAAGTAGTGTTGTTTTGTTAGGAGTTTTGGTAAGCACACCTTATTACACATTATAAAATTAGTTAGCATTGGGAATTGTGACTCAGATTTGCTGTTGAACAGGGGCTTGCAGGCAGCCTACAATTAATCATATTTAATGTAATCGGTGAGTAAGCAGCAGATTCTAGCCAAGGAACAAGTAATGAATAGAGTGCTTTTAATACTAATTTGGACCAAAAAGCAATGTTTAAATAAGTGTTATGATGTCAGTTGATGCACAAGCAGCAGTATAAAATATACTTTATAGTGCAAAGATAAGCAGGTGATTTTGCCAAATGACATAAACTGCTGAGCTTTGTTTCGCACTGTGCATAAACATAAAATAAACGGTTATACATTGTTATTATGTTATGCCAGTGAAAACAGAATCAGGTAATTACTATAAACATTTGACCTGTAAAATAGTATGCTTTCATTTTTTGAACACACTGGCAAGTAAAATGATTGTGAAAAAAGCTTCTAGTTCACTTTATACTCCCAGTTTTTCTGTTTCAAATAGACTAAAACCACATTCCAAGTAGTAAATTGTCTTACCAATATTTTTAGGCTCAAAAACTAAGACGATAGCAATCTCACAGTTAAAATTGCTGTTTCTTTGCTCTCTGCTTGTGGAGAAGTATTTTCATTAATAAAACTAACAGACTATTTGTGAGTATTTGATGGTACATTAAAATAGTTTTCCTCTGCTATAGAAAAGTAGGATTTGAATGAGATAAATTAGACTCTCATTAGTGGAGCTCTGTGTTACAGGCTGCCTGAAGGGTTCCTCCCTTTTCAATCCCTCATAATAGTGTAAATTAGATTCGCTTATATAATTTTACATGTGCTCCTTCAAATGGTGACTAGTTGCTTCATGTACATTCTGTTTGGCTGTCACTTATGCTGATCGGTGACTCAAGAAACTAGCATCTCAGTTCTTACAGAGGTGTTCCAGGTCTTCCCCTTTGTGTTGGCAGTGAAACCTTTCTTTTAAAACACCTTCTGGGAAATGACTTGGTGTTTTTATTATACAATTCTTAGAGAGAAAAATAAAAGCTTCACAGGTATTTCCTACCATCAGAATTAGGAAGTTCTTTTTTAAAATTAAGAGCCACATAGCAATACTTTTATACATGGGTATAAATGGGAGTGAAAGTTACAAGTCAAGTGTTTGCTTAATGATACACATTTTATAAAAACTATGTAAAATAACAGAAGGTTTTATATATAATTGAAGAAGTAACTATTTGAAGAGGTGTATTGGGAATTCAACTTCTTATGAGAGGAAATAATTGTCTGTTTTTATTTATTCACATTTTATATCTTGCCATCTCTTCCTTTAGTTTTTATGCATAAAAACCATAAAAATTTAAGCTTTTTTCTTGATATATGAAAGCTATTGAATACATAAAGATTCAAAATTTTGAGGAATAAGTAGCCCCAGGACTGCAATATACTCTTTTGCTAGACTAATTTAAGGTTAAAATGGGTTAAGTAGATTGTTTAGACTATGCTGGCAACTATATAACTGTTAAAGAGAGCTATTCTTTCATTGGGAAATATTTATTTTACTGTTATTAGAAACTATTCTTACTTTGAAGACACGATAGTTGAGAAATATACATATTACACACCAAAGTATTAACAGATGTAAATGTCTATGCCATTTTATCCCATTTTATTTAAATTATGCCCTGTGGTAATCCTGACTGCAGATGATAAATGCTGTCTTTCTATAAAGGGTTTGTCCTGCATTCCTTAAAACCCAAAATTCCCTGGCCCAATTAAAAAAAACAGGAAACTAAAGTCACTCCATATATAGGCACCTCAATAAGTGATTAGATTTTCAAAAGTTTTGGGTATCCAGCAGCTCATTTAGGTGCCTAACTGTAGGTACATTTTTTTAAAAACATCATAGTCCCAGAGATGTGTCATTGGGAGTTTTGAGTGTCTGGGAATACAGAATTAAGCCTAAGGGTTTTAGCATGTAGGTTAATCCCAGGTGAGCTAAATCAATTTAATAACTCCCATCTGCAAAAAAAAACAAAAAACAAAAAATATTAATTTATAATTATGAACTGAGTCGGGAAAGTGCAGAAAGATTAATCCACCTGTCTGTAATCATACTTTGCCTTATACCCATCATTCTTCAAGCACAGCTAGGTTCTCAATTTCTAAAGCAGCACTTAGCAATGTTCAGGATGTACAGACCTATATTATCATTCTGTCTGACCATATACCTGCGAAGCAGAGACTTAATTCATCCTTAGTGAAAGATATCCAATTTCTAGAATATATATTATCAAATACCAGAGAATGTTTTGTGATAAATCCAAACTGCCTTTCCACATGTAATTTGTGAAGCTTGGAATCTCATGAATTAACTCTTAGCTATTAATAGTCTTTGGACTTGTCACATTGAATACGTGATACTTGAATGAAATAAACAGAACAGATAAGTAACCATATATAAATAGGTTTTTGCAACAAAGGGATCCATTTCTTTCCTCAATATCATGTACATTTGATTCTATTTCTCCTTTTGATTTTAAAAAGCAGAATGTGGATTTTATGTTTGGCTTTGTGTCTTTTCCTCTTTTTAATTTATACAGTAAGTTAAAGCGATAATATTAATAAAGCCACTGCTGACAAATCCAATTTTGAAAAGTGCTGCCTTCTTGTAAAATTACACATCAGTAGATTTTTTCAAAAGATTTGTTATGCAGAAATATAACGTGATTGCCTGGCACAAAGGTTTTTGAGGAAACAGTTTCTCCTTGGAGCACTTCTGTATATTAGTCAGAAATGCACACCCTAAATATGTCATATTTACCTTTAGAAACAAATAGGAAATAGCTAAGAGTTTATATAATAGAAGATAAATTTAGAATGAATTTTACAGAGCGGCAATTTTTGTTATTTACTGCTGCTGGACTGTTTTATTTTAGAACCCCTTTTTCCGTGTTCACGATGTTTTACAAAGCTCTGACACCCAACCGTAATCATGTGTATGTCATGTTATGCAGATCTAGGGAAAGTTTCCCATGGAGAGCTTTTCATCATGAAGACAAAAGAGAGCTTCCAGGCTTTCCAGCATGAAGCTCACTGTACCTGTTTTTCAAAGATAGAAATTGTCTGGTAATGGCAGTTACCAGTGCATTGTGGCATCATGCCAAACCATGCCTGTGGATTTTTTTCATCACTGAGGACTGACATTAATTAAAGCTTCCTTTTAAAAATTTAATTTATCTACTTCAGTACTTCACTGTCAACATCTTTCATACTGATGTACATGCTGCTTCTTTGAGGATAAGAACTAATAATCCTTGTGACAAGGAGGGAACTCATTTTATGAGAGAACCTATCATCATGGATGAGAACTTATATTCAAAAACAGTAAAATGAGTTATACAGTAAAAAGTTGAAGCACATTAATGGATTTCGGGTGTAATCCAAACCCAAGTGAAGGTAAGGGAACCTTTCCATTGACTTCCATGGGCTTTGGATCAAGCCTTTTGTATACAACAATTTTCTTTATTATAATTGTTATTGTATGTATTATGGGACTTTTGAGTTCATATACATTTGAATAAAGTTTTATATACATCATCTATTGTGCATTGCAATACCAACATTTTTCTTTATCATCATGTTTTTATTATTCGTATTTTTAAAGGGCTTCTCCAGCAAATGAACTATAAAAATTGTACTACAGTACTTGATTAGAAAGAGTTGAACAGATATTTTGGAGTGGTCTGAATAAATCACCTTCTTCCAGGTTTCCTACTCATTCACTGGATTGGGGAAGATCATAGAATAAACTGACAAATTCAAAAATTCCCATTAATCCTTTGTAGCTCCAAACTTTACAGTTTCACTTTGTAATTATTGCAATAAGGTAGAAAAAGATAGCAAAATACTTTCCTTTGTCATTTTTGCATAACTTGCAATCAGACTTTAATCTACCACAAATTTATGCACAAAAAGGCATAAACTTTGTAGGGTAGTGCAATTCGGATATTTATTAAAATAGTCACTAAATTCAAAATTTGAACTAAAAATTAGGAATATGTTTCATTTTCCCCCTCAGCTTCTCTCAACTGGCCAGAAGTAAGGTACCTAATTCCTCTTCCCTGTTTAAGCACTGATCAAAATTTACTAGAAAAAATCCCCCAAACACTTTTAATTTGCTTGACTCAGTAGTAATGCTTGGCATTCATATGGTGTTTCCCACATCCAAAGCACTGTGTAGATATTAAGTAATAAACCCCTACAACTTCCCTGTCAGGTACGTGGGTAAGTATTATCCCTTTTTACAAATTGGGAAACACATGGAAAGATGGAGTGACTTGTCCAAGGCCAGTATAAATATATAGTAAGAGATTATTAGAACTCAAGACCTCCTGACTTCTAACCCTGTACTCTACTCTCAAGCCACTTTATATGATTCTTTTTGCCTCTATTAGCCCCAATGTTCAACCCTTCCAAAACTGACAAAAGGGCTTGATTGAACATGACCTTATAGATCAGTTCAAGGAGAGTGTTCTATGCATAATACATGGTACGTAAGGAAGTACAAAGATGATTCTTGGACAAGCAGGTAAACTAGTATCAATGATCAGAAGATCTTGTTTGGAAGAATGACTTAGAGAACCCAAATCTGGAAGTTCTTTACTTTGTGAGATAAATTGGGACTAAAAACAAGTGGAAAACACTAATTTCCAGAGTTCCCTATCTGAAACAGGCTATACCACAATAGTCATGACAGATCACATGAAAAGCATGAACTCTGAAATCTAAAAAGACACCATATCAAGAATTAATGTTAAAAATAATTGTTCTTAAATCTGCAATCAGTGTTCTTCCAGCAAACTATAGTTGAGTGTGCTGCTCTTTAAAAGGTCCCAGAAACAGGATTTTCTAGTCTGTGAAATCTAGTCTGGCTTTGTAAATTGCATCTCATATGCAGCCTTCTTTAACAGCTGAAAATAAAGGTTTTATCCAGTTGCTCAGATTATAGAACCTTGCTATCAGCTCTTCTCAACAACTCTCTCACTCAAGAACTGATTCTTTCCATTGATGAAAGGATACTTCTGCAAGTGCTAATTCTGCAAAAGACAAAACTGCTCTCTCCTTCCTTGGAACAAGAGTCCTGTTCAAGAGTTTAAGGTTTTTCAGATCCAAGGTTTTGATTCAGACCCAGGTCTACTGTAAATCAACTCACTTGGACCAGCACTAGGACTCAGGGGACACTCAGGGTCAATACATTTTCAGCTAAAAATTCTTTGTGAAGTATGACTTACAGCTAGGTCTTTCTGGCTTCATTCTTCCAGGTCACACTCAAATAGAGTCAACCAGTGCCTAGAAGAGCCACTAGTACTATTGTGTGCATGTGATGTGCTAAAGGAAAAGGAAAGCTACTGATATAATTTCCCTTCAATCTTCTCAAAAAAAGTTATATTGCTTCTTTATTTGAACTGCTCTTTTATTTTATTGTCATCTTAAAATAGGCAAAATTAAATGCATTCATGGAAGTACATAAGGGTTGGACATTAGAATCCAGTGAGTTCATGTTTTTTTCCAAATACAAATGTCAGTGGATATAAAAATGGATACTGAAAAAGAATCTCAGAAACTAGTGCTTTATTAATGCACCTGATCCCATAATTTGCATATAAAAATCAATGGCCTCTCCCCAGTTTTCTAAAATGTAACAGGGCAGTGCTATAGTGAGATGCTGGGTCATCACAGCAATGTACTAAGCTTTACAAAATATACTACAGAACATTTGTTAATATGAACCAATATAATCACAACTAAACTACAGTTGTCAAATGAAATGAATGTTGTGATTAACTATTTTGCTTATCTGCTTACTCATAAAATTCAGTAATCCACAATGGTTCTTTCAGCTATCTCTGTAAATTATTGACGTTCTAGTTTATTTAGTCAACAGACTGCAATAGCTCATTCAGAGATTAGGACTTTCAATTATACAACAATATTAATATTGATATAAATAAGGAATGTGCAATAGAAGTGACAGGTGTATGCAGAGTAGGCTGTTTTCACATGTTAATATAGCTATTTTATATTAACCCCTTCCCTAATGCAACGTTTGGAACAATAAGATTGTGAAAGGAAAATACCAAGTTTGTGAAAGCAGCACTGTGTCTGCATTTTGAATCAAAGACCTGGAGTACTACACAAATAGGAAGCAGTTTTACAAATGTAAACCCAAAGTGCCTGCAAAATGTCAGATTACAGTAGAAAGTAGATTTTAACTACAATTTAAGGAAAATGAATGTAAAATCATAAAAGAAAAAAATCTGATTTGCTTCATTTATAACAAAGAAAAGAAAAGAAAGGACAAACCAGTTCTAATTACATCTTTTCTGGGGGGAAGGGAAATCATTTCAGCTCGAAATGAATTAAAATGCCCAAGTTCTAAACTCCTTAAAATAGGCTTTAAGAGAGAAACCCTGGCAGACAGCATTTTAACTGCAGCAGCACAGTTGGGTGCTGTTATAATAGACATTTTTTAATAACTTGGATCAAAGCTTAATAACCAGCAGCATCAACCCATTGGTGGCTTGGACTACACAAGAAAACTAATTAAATGTAAAGGGCCATAGCCTCAGGAAGGGACAACATGTAAGCCCCTAAATGGGAACCTGAAAACGTGTGCACTTCACAACACTGGAAAATGGCAAGATGCTCTCTATTATTTTTTTTGGGCATTAGACTAAGTTTATTATGACCACCTCCAAATGTGTGCTCATCAGCAAATTCTATAGAAATTTACAGGTGTAGAAAATCTGAGGATTCAGTGGATACAGGTTCTTTCCATAGACTTGGCTGTGTGCTGCAGAATATAAGCTTCCATTTAAAGATGATTGTAAACCTTGCTCAGAATGTGGAGCAGTTACTCCCATAAGTAGTTTCTCTGATCTCAGTGGCAAAATTTATGGGAGCAGTGGTTCCCCGATGTGAGTAAGGGGTTCACAGTCCAAACCAAAAAAAATATTTAGCTCTTCTAGTGAAGGAGATCGTGTTTACACTATAAATCAGTGCACTATTGTCTCATTTCCTCCAAAACCAGCTAAATAGGATAGCACCATCAGAGATCTGAACATCCCTTTTCTGTTCAAAGGAGTGCTTGCCAAGTGGAGAGGGTGGAACAATGTTATGTTGTGCTCTGGATTGTCCATGTCTAGAAGGTGGGCTATGGCACCAGGGGTCTGCGTACCCTGGGGGTACATGGAGCTCTTCCGGGGGTACATCAACTCATCTAGATATTTACCTAGCTTTACAACAGGCTACATTAGGGGTGGGCAAAATTTTTGGCCCAAGGGCCACATGCGGGCTCAAAATTGTGCGGAGGGCTGGGTTGGGAAGGCAGTGCCTCCCCGAAACAACCTGGCCCCGCCCTCTATCCAACCCCCACCCACTTCCTGCCCCCTGACTGCCCACCTTAGAAACCCGAGCCATCTCCACCCCCTTGTCCCTGGATCACCCCCTCCTGAGACTGCCCCTCTACTCTGCCCCACCCCATGAACCTACCACCTATTTCGGACCCTCTGCTCTTTCTTCCCTGACTTCCCCTAGGATCCCTCCACCCCAACCCCCCCTCAGCCACTCCCTATCTAAGCCCCCCTGCTATTTGTTCCCTAACTGATCCCTCCCTAGACCCAGGACCCTAACCACCATCACCTGCCAACCCCACCACCTAAGCCCCCCTCTTATTGCTTACCGGTCCTTGCTCAGCCGGGCGCGCTCCAGCTGGCGCGGAGCCCCACAGCTCCTTAGTTCCGCCTGGCACCCAGCTTAGGGCCCCACGGCGATCCGCGAGCCGCCTGGTGCCCCAGTGCGAGGCCCCGCAGCTGGAGGGTCTCTGCTCAGCGCCTGGGCCCGGCGACGTGGAGCCCCGCAGCTGGAGGGGCTCTGCCCGGTGCCTGGGCCCAGGGACACGGGGCCCTGCTGGCGAGCCGCGCTTGGCCCGCACCAGAGCGCGGGATGCCACAGCTCCCCATGCTCAGCCAGCCCGGGAACGCGGGTCCCCGCGGCTCATGGCGCTTCAGCCCACGAGCGCCCCCAGCCTATGGGCGCAGAGCTCCCCACGCTCGGCCAGTCCAGGAGCGCGGGGCCCTGCGGCGCCCCACGCTTGCCCCGGAGCTGTGGCTGGGGAGCACAGGACCACCAGCGGGCTGGATAAAAATTGCCGGCAGGCCACATGTGGCCCGCAGGCCGCAGTTTGCCCACCTCTGGGCTACATGAAATGCACTAGCAAAGTCAGTACAGACTAAAATTTCATAAAGAAAAGGGCTTGTTTATACTGCTCTAAATACTATACACTGAAAGGTAAGTACAATATTTATATTCCAACTGATTTATTTTATAAATAATATGGTACGAATGAGGAAGTAAGCAAGTTTTCAGTTTAGCATGCTGTGACACTTGCATTTTTATGACTGATTTTGTAAGCAAGTACTTTTAAGTGAGGTGAAACTTGGGGGGTATGCAAGAGAAATCAGACTCCTGAAAGAGATGCAGTAACTTGGAAAGGTTGAGAGCCCACTGGAAGGGGCTGAAGCTTACTTGTGGGCCTACACAGTTAGTCTGTGGTAGAGTGTATGATAATAGTACAACCTGAAGTTGATCACGGTGGATCAATACACTTGGTCCTTATCAGAGAACAAGCACAGTCTCTTGGCAAACCAAAGAGGAGGAAAAAAGCATTTTTTTAACCACTGTTGCTGTCTGCTAGGAACACTAATGAGTCCAAAAAGATGCTGAGACTGTATCACCTTGTTGATCATAAGGCTGTGAGTTTGTCACGGAGCTCACGGAAGTCACAGATTCTGTGACTTTACGTGACCTCCATGACATCTGCAGCAGCTGGTGCGCCTGGCCCAAGGACAGCTCAGGCAGCCGCTGCACCAGTCACACTGGCCGCTGCTGGGCAATCTCAGACTCTGGCCCACCACTAGCAACAGCAGAGTTTGCATGGGGGGGGGACAAGAGATTGAGGCACGGGATGCGGCGAGGAAGACTCTGGGGGGCGCTTACCCGGGGAGCTCCCTGGAAACGGCGACATCCCCCTCACTCAGCTCCTAGGTGGAGGTGTGGCCGGCTTGTAATGTAAATAAATAAATAAATTAACAGGAAGTAGTAGAGAAACAGAGAGCCTGGAGCACTGGACCTGGAGCAAAACCTGATGCCTAAACCACAGGCTGTAAGCCAAAGTCAAGCCATGTATTAAAGCAAATGCTTACAAGTGCGCTGTTCGATACATGAACTTACCAAAGTTGTCTCTAGCATTGCTAAAACATAGGTGCTCCTAAGAAGTACAAAGCACTAGATATTTACATAAATATATTTCAGAAGGCTAGGAGAGATACACCCCAATCTAGTACAAGATCAGATGGTTTGACAGAATAGTGAGTAGAGATGTTTTGTCCAAGATATCAGGACAAGGTACAAGAGAAAGTAACAAGCAAATGTCATGAAATATGCAAGGTGTGTCATAACTTGTTTATCCCAGTTGCTTGCCTCAGTCTATAAATGTTGGTGTACCTTGCCTTTACTCTGTGTGTGGCTGAGAAGTCAGCAGAAACTACCGCTGCCGACTGTGCCGCTCCTTGCCATGGGGCACTCATGGGTGAATGTACTTGTACAAGTTGTGCAAGTCATTAGGATTGTGCCTTGAGGGCAATAAACCTAACCGAGTCCCTTTGTCACTGAACCGTGCCTGTGGTCTTTCCCTTGGAGTAACATCAAGGTCTGCTGAATTAGCAGTCTGTGCTCTCTGCTAGTGCTGATAACACAAGAGCTCCAAGGACAGAAGCACTAAGTAGCTATAACAGCTTAGGAGCCTTGACAGTGTTGCAACAACAACATTCCACCCAAATTACACAGGAAACAAAAAGACAATGTTATTAAAAACAATAAATATAGGTGGTGTTTGTTTCAAGGAGTGGGTGTACAAGAAGAAGATAATACAGTCTGGGATGTTATCTTTTAGACCTAAGGTCTCTGAAGCCTGAAGGCGGACTGTGTGCATCTTCCTCTTCACTCCCCAAACCTCATCCCTGAACCACTCACCTCCTCCCTAAGGTTCATTCAGTCCCTACTCATCCCGCAGCATAGATCCCTGAAAAGGTGAAAAGGCACTGAGAAAGGAGGGCAATACTGCAGAGGCACATGTACACTTCTTCCTTGTGGGAAGGGAAGACGATATATGCAGGAAACCTGTTGTGCTCAGAACCAGGAAGCATTATCTGGCCCCAACTTTACTAGATGTTTAGTGTCACAGAGTATGTATGTCACATTAGTATGAAAATCTTGACTTTTTAAATGCATTACTCTGAAATAGTTTATCTGTTACCTGAACTTCATGTTCATGTTATTTTCTCTGCTTATTCACAGAAAGCAATTCTGAACATATCTGATTCTCACATGCAAATGGAGTGAACATGTTTCATAGCTAAAAGATTATACAAATGCTATTCTCCCTACAAATTCAGGCATCAGTCTCTCATGCTAGGCAGTTAAAGGAAATGCTACACAGATGTCTGTCATAAAAACACCATCTAGCTACTTAATTATTACTGGATCTAGCAAAAAGTTGATAACTGAAGTTCTCTCTTCTCTGTGCCATTTTACTAAATGAAGTATTTCTCAAGACATTGTCTGTGCCACTGATGAAACACAGATTGAAAGCGAAGAATTACCAACTAAACAGATATTTTACCACTACCAGCTGGTCAACAGAAAATTATTTCTTGGATAGTGTCTCCACTTCACATTGTTTCTTCACTTAAATGCATGCTACAAGGCTGGCTACTTTCTAAATCTATTACCTCCTAACTCAATTGTGTCAAAAACCCTGTACACCCATACTGCAGAGTTGGAGACTAATTACATTATGGTGCTGAGAACCTCAGCTCCCACTGAAGAGAACGAGCATGTGTGCCAAGTCAGTTATCTGCTTATATCTTTATCTTATGCTATAATAGAGATAAATGGCTCAGGTGAGAGAAACCAATAACCCTAAAGAGAAATCCTTAAGTAAGTGGTAGCTGTCAGTGTAAGGCAGTTTTTATGCCCTAACAGCACTCCCTCTACAGAGATTTGCACACACAGCGTTTGGCACACCAAGCTGAAAATTCGTATGATGAGAAGTTTTATACACCGTATTGTGAAATGCGCAATCTCTATGCCATGTGCTCCCACTTCTCCAGTCCTGGGCAGATTACTCAACTTAATTTTCACACTCAACTACCTGAGGCTAAGACCATCCCAGGAAATTTCAATGAATTCTGCTGGATGTTATAAAAACAGTTTTGCTCCATTTGCGCAATACAAAAATAGAGCAAAAAACTCTCCTGATTGCAGTTAACCTCCCACTTTTTTCTTTTACTACAGACTATGAACTGTCAGCAATTACATTTTAAATCCCAGAAATCTTCACGTGTAATTTAAAATGTAATTGTTGACAGTTCACATACTGTAAAAAGATTCAGATACTGTAAAATGGCTATTAGTTATGCAAATGTAATTTGTCATTTCATAAACAATGACATTTCCTTCATTTACACTACATGCTTTTTAATATTTCCTGTCTTTCATTTGAAATGTCAGCTTTATACTGTGCTTCAATAGAGGGCTTTTTAAAAAATGCTTGTAAATTGGCTTGTCACAAAGCAATTTGTCAGATAGTGTTTTGTCTTCATTATAGTTCATTCATGTAAAGTAATTGGCCTGCTTGCGATATCGCCAATAAGCACAACATATTCTGCCTTACCTGATGCTAATGTAGAGGGCTGTGTTAAATTTTCACTTTCCTCATCGGTGCTGCCATCATAATCTCTCGCGTTTTCAAGAGTAGTTTGGACTGTAGCCATGGTATCCCTATAACAACAGAAAGGTAATTTTCCATCTGCTATTCCTGCAACATAGCTGCTATTTCTATAGTACTTTACAGACAGAGGTCAATACTAGGTCCCTATCCTGAAGACGTCACAACTTAGATAAACAAACTAAATAGATAATGTCCTAAAAGGAAGTGGGTGTCAGACCTGATTAAAACAATGTCATTGATTTAACATGTGTCTCTTGGCAGTCCCATGATTTCTTTTTTGTTTGAATTTTTTTTCCCAAGTAAATGTTATTTGCTTCTTAAGTAAATATTTCCAGTCACCTCACTATTAACACTTCTTTAAGGAGGAAAGGCATTTAGGAAGAAGAGAGTTTTTAAGAGGCACTTGAGGAAGTAGTGGAGGCAGGTTGGAGTTGGTCTGGGAATCAATTGTACTCTGACATAAAACACTATCCATTTCCACACACACACACCCTCCATCACAAGAAATAATTTTAAAATATTTTAGGAAACATTTACAGTTAAGTAAATCTCTGTATTCAATTTTAATTAAACAACACCTTTCACTGAAGCCATACCACTCACAAACTTAGCCCTGGTCAGTGCTTAGATAAGAGACAGTCAGTGACACCACAGGTAGTGGATAGTTAACTCTTCCTTTTGAGTCTGCATTTAAAAAAGTACATAATGGGTCATGTGCTGTTTAAGGTGCCAGCCAACTGAAATTCCTCTTGCAGGTTCAATTCAATATGGTGTTGTTTCTGTCCTGAACTACTGCTTCGTGTAACCACACACTGCTGAAAAGTTGCCCGAGTAAATTCCAAAGTTGGCTGCTCTTCAGATATGAGTGAAGTGTTCCCTTGTATATATTTATTACCTTGTATTTAAAGCACTTGGAATCCTTTAGAATCTGAAGAAACTATATAAAGATGATTTATTGTTATTCATTGACACAATGGTTATACTACCATCTATTAACACTTAGTAAATATAAATGAAATCTATGTAGGTGTCAGGCACAAGAACAAATAACTTGGACAAATTAACAAATACCTTGCTTGTGTTGTATCCTCTGCAGGTTCCTGAGCTTCTTTTAACAACTTTTGTAAATTTCTTATCTTTGCTTTCTTTTCATTGAGAACAAGAATAAATCTTTTGTAAAGGTCTGCCTCCAGTTCTTCTTTAGCTTCCACACATTTTTCCAGTCTAAAATATAACAATAGTTAATAACTTAATATTTTACTAACAATGTTCTATAGTAACATCAGCCCTCCTACAATATAATTAGGAAGAGAAGTACATAGGAATTGCCATTGTGGATCACACCTACTGTCCATCTAGTTTTGCGTTTTGTCCCCAGAAAAGGTCAATAGAAGCTGCTTCAGAGGAACATGAAAAAAGCCCTACAGTAGACAGTTATATAATAATCTACTCACAGGGAAAGTTTCTTCCTAACCCCTATTTATTAGAGGTCAGCTTATGCATATATTATACAGACAGCTACATGTTAGTTATCAGAGTTATTTAGATTCAATGACGAATTCAGCATAGCATGTATAATCTTGAAGGACACACACAGTGAGACTATATAGAGAGAGAGTTATGGTCAAATTCCAGGGGCCCAAAATTTATGTCTACTCATTTTGATTTGCATTTTTAATGTATATTTATATACAGAAGAAAAAACAAGGCCTCCAAATGTGTTGAAACAATCTTAAAATTCCAGCAGACATTCTGGGCAACCCCTGCAAAAACCACTTAATTTGTCAGGATTCCAGAAGCAGGTATGTATGTTACAGGAACATTTGCCCACTCATTGTTCCTTTGCTCCTCTGAAGTCTTTGTTCCTCTGGTGCAGCAGGATATTGAAGCTGATTCAGCAGAACCACTGAAGCAGGATTTGTGGCAATTTCAATTTCCTACTGGCATACAAACAACTACAATGCTAACAAACCCTCTCTTTGTGGTGTTCGTTTTATTTGAGTTGTACAGCATGACAGCTGAAATTTTAAGACACTTGTAGCCCTAATTTTGGATAGTGATTGTTTCTTTATCTCATGTAAACTATGTTTTAGAGAGATACTTAATTCTATACGTGAAAATCTTGAGTTCTGCTGAATGACATCTTTGGAATAAGGTGATCCTCCAATTTTTATATGGTATCTAAATATAAGGGGGGTTGTTTGTTTTATTTCTTAAATAAAAATTGATTGAGCTTAAATTTCAACCAAGAATCTAAAATCAACAAAATAAATAGTGTATAAACAAATATTGTGTCTAATAAATAAGGAATAGGGCCACAATATGAATAAAAAAGTCTTGAGCATTGAATGAAGCAGCAGTCCTGTGAAAAACGTGATCTAACATGAAAATTTAATGCTGATATTTCCTAATTTTTTAGCTCTTGACTTTGCAACCTTAATTGTTTTTAATGTAGATTTGTGTGTGAAATATATAATAAATATACATGCTAGTAATGATTTTACTGCTCATTGCAGACTTCAGAACGTACACATGGTAGATAAATTAATAAAGCGAAGGATGATTACTACGAACTTATGGACAATATCAGAACAATGTCAGAGATGGTCCAGGTGTACTTTAATCCTGCTGGGGGGGGGGGGGGGGGGGGGGGGACTGGACTAGATGGACTCTTGAGATCCCTTCGAGACCTGCATTTCTATGATTCTATCTTCTATTAGACTGATGCATGAGAGTTGTGATAAAGAGGTTGATTCTGAAAGACATGCCATTTTTCACAATTAGAACATTCAAAAGTATTGTTCAAAAATATGTGGGTTTTTATTCAATAGCTATTGAAAAACTAAGTTATAAAAACGTAAGTGTCAACACTGTAATAGCATTATATGTTTTCAATGTGTATTTAAAATAAATATTGGTTATTTCATCATTTTTATATGAAATATCTATAAAATGAAAAAGACAAAAGAAAGGAATCTTATGAAGTATTAACTTAGTCTGATGTGATATGCTGTTGGGATACATTTGATAGTTGATAAATAATTCATCTAATTTAAATGCAAATGATGCTGAACATCATTACCATATAGATCGGTTCAGTAATTCTTAAAAGAAACATCATATGTACTAATCAACTACCAGGAGACTTTCCATCTATAAATGGGAATTTTAATCGTTTAATGGAACAATATACACAAAAAACTTAAAGCACAGTACAAAGAATCACAAGCCCTAGTAGTGACATCTTTATCCAGTTCATGGGGTGGAGGGACATTGCCTAAACCCACTACCTGATTAAACAAAGATTCAGCATAAAAGCAAGATGGTTTAAAATACCAAAACAGATTAATCCTTGGTGTAATATCATTGATTTCAACAGGGTTGAAATTAACCATTATCTCCATTTACATATATGAATTGCATAAGTGGAAAATATGACATAAAGTGTATCAAATCCTTCAGCGAGGAACAAGAAGACTCCCTCCCCGCAATGAGAATAGTAACCAAATAAAGGGTAAATCAAAACAACACTAGCCAACAAAAACTAATGTTGTTGGTACCATAGCAGTTGAGATCACCTAAGTTATTCAATTTACTAGCAGCAGTATCTGACCTGATTTAACCCAAAGAGGGGTTTGCATGCAATGCAATTTCAGTGAGAGACCCTTGACTTTGGAAATCACTTTTCACCTTAATATAACAATCCTGCAACAATTCTACTTGTGCAGACCCTTACACCTGTATAAAATCCTACTGAAGTCGTTTGGATGCTGCCTCTAGGCCTTGAAGAACTATACTAGATAATTCCACTTCAGGAGCAGTACCCAATTCAACCTTCAGAGCATGCTGACAGATCTATATGTTCTCCCAGAGCTAGGGAGAATGTACATAGGATAAAAGTATCAGAGGGGTAGCTGTGATAGTCTGTATCCACAAAAACAACAAAGAGTGCGGTGGCACCTTAAAGACTGACCGATTTATTTCGACATAAGCTTTGTAGGTAAAAAACCCTCTTCTTCTAGGTTTTTTTTTACCCATGAAAGCTTATGCCCAAATAAATCTGTTAGCCTTCAAGGTGCTCCTGGGCTCCTTATTGTTTTCATAGGATAAAAGGGTATTCTGGATTATTTATTTATGTGACATGGAAGGACATTGTGGGAAAGGTACATTTGTACTAAGCTATTGGTTAATTTTGTATGCATTTTTTAGGCTTTAATGCTCATATGGAAAAAGGATTGTCACTTGCTGTCACTTCTTTTTAAGAAATCCAAACAAATAAAAAATTGATACATTCTTCTTGTATAAATATAACCTATTAAGTTATTGTGTTTAGGATTTTTAAAATTTTATTAATGTAACATTTGCAAATTACAGCAATTTAAAAAAAAAATCATATGCCACCTAGTTAATACATGAAAATATACACCTTGGAAAGCAGTTGTGCTTTGCTATTTAGGAACTTGAGTCACAAATTATACAGTAAGTTGTGGAGTGCCAGTATGTTTCTGGCTATATCTCTGCACAGGATCAACAAAGACATTTTTTCTTTATAGCATGCATCACCTGTATTATGTGGGAACTAAGCAAAGTTGGCTAGGATTAAATTTCAGTATTTCACCATCGATAAATGCAACCTTTCATTGCAATTTGTCACACACTGGTGCCTAAATGTGATTTCTTTCACAGAAGTCACATCTCAACAGGCCCATGTACATAAGCTACTCATCTCAAACAAAGATTTTAAATTTAATAAAAAAAGTAAAATTGCAAGTGAATAAAGTTAATGGCCACAGACATTTTTATAAGTGTTATTTGCACCTGCTTTTCAAGTTCCATAATCAAAAACCTTCTTGGAGTTAATAGAAGCATGATACTTTTAATATGTCAAGTTGGGATGATAGTACTCAAAACACAACCACAACCTACTGAAAACAACTTGTGTTAGTAATGGTTGCCATTTGTAGACACGTAATACTGGTGACGTAAATCAAGGATTAACTGTCCATTTCTCAACCTCTTCCATTTCCAAAGAGACAGACAGAGATAACACGAACTAAAGAATGTGCGGCAATTATACACATGGGGTTTTTGGATCCAAAGCCCGGCTGAAAACGCAGTCTTATATGTATAAGGCTGCCTGTGCCTTAGAACGGTTCTGGCATTTACATCATCTCCTCCTTACGTTTTAGCTGCATCCTATTCCCTTTTGTTCTATAGCAGTGGTGTTGAATGCTGACAAGCTAATGTTGATGAGTTATTCTAAAGTGATTTATTCACATACTAAAACACCCAACACTCATTTTTATGCATCATTTATGCTTCAGATTTTCTGTCACTATGTTTGACCATAATATAAATTGACAGCTTACCTGACTATAACTCATCTATATTAATTTTACCTGGTTAGTATAACACACGCCCTACATGCACAATACAGAAACTTATCTTTATTTTTGGAGATTTAGGAAATTTTGCTATTAAAGATTATTAGTATGGCTCTATATTTACCAGTGTAATAATCTGTATAAAACAAAAACATTGGCTATTCTGGTTTGATATTTTAACTCACCTGCCCAGTGTGTATGTGTGTATACTCATGCACAAATGATATTCAAGATAATCCTTATTGAATTTTCTGTGTACATTAAAACAAAGCCAACTGAACAAATTCATATTTAAAAATAAATGTTAATTAGATTCCAAAGTTATTATGCAGCTAAAAGCAGTTAGATGGCAAGAACTCAGTTCAGACCAGCTCC
This sequence comes from Dermatemys mawii, assembly GCA_007922305.1. Lineage (NCBI taxonomy): Eukaryota > Metazoa > Chordata > Testudines > Dermatemydidae > Dermatemys > Dermatemys mawii. The sequence goes on from ML677342.1 coordinate 6,943,011, forward strand.
TAATTAATGGCGATGGTTTTCCATAGTGTTCTTCTCTATACCTGCATGTTGCCAATTAATGACTTGGGGTGGGGTATTTTATTTGTTTAGTTTTTTAAAAAATTCAGTGCAACAGTTCTAACTTGTAAACTATAATTTCTCAACTGCTTTCAGCATATTCAACTGTAAACTAGATAGGTCTGTTGATTCATTTTAACATAAGAAGCCTTGTAATGACACCATCTATATGGTGCCTCTAAAACAGGAAAACTGCTTTACAGCTGAATCCTGCACTTAGCTGTGGGCAAGCAGAAGGTAGTTGACTAAATGGGAATCAAGGGCACCCAGCTCCTCACAGGAGAGGCTCAGCACATTGTGTATGCTATAGATTTGTTACTAGGTATATTTAAATGGTTTAAAGTTAAGGTGTAATAATTATTGTTTTGGAGGGAAACCCTTCTGATGAGTTTGTTGTGGAATTATCAGTTAGAACTGCCACAGCTCTACACAAAACAAAATGGCATTTAATGCAGTGCAGCACATTGATTATAAAAAGTTATTGTTTACGACACTGTTAAACTATTAAGTAGTCAAATACTACTAGCGAGGCTGTATATTTTTCATGACAAAACTTTCAGGACAAACTCTGTGACCATTTTTGATTCCTCTTTTTTTAAAAAGATAATGAATGCTCTTTGTCACCTTACCCAGCACACCAATGAGTTAATTTCTTCCATTAATATTTTTAAATGTGGCATTCTATTGAAAAATAAAAATATCTTGCTTAAAATAATATGATCTTGTGCAATATTTTTTTAAATTTGTGTCTTCCTCCCTGCTCCCCAACACGACATTCACAATCCTTCCTATACTTCGACAATATAGCTGGCTTTAATTACTGTCAAATTACATTCTCTTCCTCTCTTGCCCCGCATGGCCCCAGAAATAATCTAGTTTAAAATGTAAATCACAACTGAAACAGAAATCAAGACAGGCAAAATAACGCTCATCATTAAGGGACCTATACAGAAGAAAACATACACTGCACTCTGCAGGAAGGGAAAAGTGGGAGTGAAGATATTTCTGGCTACATAAAGCTACCATCAGCATTATATGTTAGCAGCTGAGGTGTGGCCTGCCACCTTGAAATAAGACACAGTGTCTACAGCTGTGTACCTTATAAGCTGTTAGGGCCCAAAACACCATCAATAAAGAAAGAAATAGATGCATTTATTTTGCAAATACTGTATCTTAAATATATAGTGTTCATCAGTATAACCTACACTTTGTTGCATAGGTAAACTACAGACACATAGTATATAAAGAATATTTTATTGATGCATTTTTCAACTTACAATCCTTGCACGTCATTCCAATCACTTAGAAGCCTTTCATTTTCTTTTTGCAGGTGCTCCTTTTTGGCATGTAGTTCTGCTATACAGTCGAGGCAGTGGCAAATCAGCTCTTTAATGACTTCAGTTGGACTTGAGACTTTTTGTAGCTTAAGTGATCCAAGTCTAAACTGGGACAAAAGGAAAAACTGAGTTACTTTGCTGAAACTAAAAAGGTCAAAAAACCCAGCTTCAATCAGCTCCAGACGTGCTCTTAATAGGCATCAGCATATTGTATAATTACAGTTCCTTGAATACTTTCCTGTTGAAAATTACAAAATAATACCAACAAAAATATATGGCAAGTGGGATAAAGCACCATTTGCTTATGTATCTAACTTATCTACATTTTTATACAGTCTTAGGTGCATATAGGGTATCCATTACCACAGTATCCACACACTGATAAATCAGTATCAACAGAGATGAGTATATGCTACACTAACAATCTGCTCCCTAAGAAAGAGAAGAAATTAACCACAGGAAGACGCAATAAGATGTCTCAGGGGCTGAGCAAAACACAGTTTTGAGGTAACGCAGAGCTATAGGAAAAGAATTCTGTAAGGCAATTATAACATTATTCTTATTATACTTCCTGATGAAATATCTAGAAAGCTATTTGCCACTTATTGCAATAACCAGAACAGCCATACGACAACAGAAATATGAACAAGTCAAATGAGCGTTATGTAAATTCATAATAAAGACCTTTGGATTTAATATAGCACCACAGTTTTCTTTGATGCTTTAAAGATCTATAAGAAGGGTAGCAGCCCATCCCAGGAGCTTTCCATCTAGGGACCCTCTCCAACAAACCCTTAATAATGCAAGTAGTCCTTTAATCATGCACACAGTCCCAATTACTTCAAATGGGATGACTCTCATAAGTAAAGATTTACAGGATAGGACATTTTGGCAGCAGTGGTGTTTCTTTGCTGTGAAGATGCTATGGAAAACGTAGAAATGGCATAGAAAGGAATGGTTGAAAATGTAGAACAATTCTTACTAATGTCAGTGTTCCAATACAGAACAAATTATTAGGTTTTTTAATGTTAAAATAAAACTATTTTAATTTATATTTGGACTCATTGTCCTATGGAGAAACCTGACCTCTATAGGATGCAAGGACCAGTGATTCTGGTATGGCTAGTAGTTGCGACTGTGGTGAAATGACCTGAACTAGATAAGATTTGGCTGGACAAAATTTCATTCAGATCTGACAAGTCCTTCTGCGCTTTTTCTTGAAACTCCCCAAAAAAATTTTACCCAGAAGTTGGGTCTGTATCTGGAGCCCACAGCCACATATTTCTCCATTGTTGCACTGGAAAGATCAGGCAGAGAATCTAACGTCTCAAGTAGTATCATAGATGAAGGCTAATACTTTTGTAAGAAAGTTCTTGAAACAAATTAGCTTTTTCTTATTAGTGCTCTCCCAGTCTTATGGGACCCTCTTCTGAGAGTGCTGCAAAAGGGGGCAGTGATGGTCAGGGCTATACAGGCTGACACAACACATGCCATTACAGCACATGAAAGTATGGAAGAAGATTTAAAAACCCTTCCTTAGGTGAATTTTCAATTTTTTGCTCCACCTAACCCTCTGGAGACCCTGCTCCAGGCACTGAGGTAAAAGATTTTTTTAGTATGTGACCATTCTTGGCGAAGAGAACAAAAAATAAATATGGGGACACAAATTGACGGAATTTTATACGGATCATGTATAGCCTTGCTGATAGACCTTTTCTTTCAGCTTGAGCCATGCAGAGTTCACAATCTACACCAGAGATTCTTGTATGGGAAAGATGAAACATCACCACCTACATCTCATCTTGGGTGGGGGCCACAGAGTTGGCAGTGGGGAATATGGACTATTTCTGTTATGTTGAGGGAAGAATGGATCAGTTTTGCCAAAATCTCTGCAGCCTCACTTAGGAAATGGCAACCTGAGTCATCTTATTTCCAGGGTCCAAAGTAGGAAGAGGATTTGCTGTAGTAACTGTCTGGGGAAGAAGATGGATTGCGTCTCTTGGGAAGGTGTTTGTATCTCTGGAAGACTGGAGAGGAGGATGGAAAGCCTGCCATTGCCACTCTCATAGATTCACAGATTCCAAGGCCCAAAGGGCCCATAGTGATCTATTTTGATCACTACATAACAAAGACCAGAGAATAGTGATCTCTTTTCATCACCTACATAACAAAGACCAGAGAACTTCCCCAAAATAATTCCTACAGCAGGTCTTTCAGGACAAACATCCAACTTTGATTTAGAAACTATCAGTAAGGAAGAATCCATCATGACACTCAGTAAGTTATTCCAGTGGTTAATGACCATCTCCGTTAAAAATGTATGCCTTATTTTCAGTCTGAATTTGTCTAAGTTCAACTTCCAGCTATTAGACTGTTATACGTTTCTCTGCTAGATCAAAGAGCCCATTATTAAATATTTGTTCCTGATGTAGGTACTTACAGACTGTGATCAAGTCACCTCAACATCACTTTGAGGTAGCTAGTCTGAGGAAATGTAAGCCATCGTAGGAGGTGAGAGGTGCCCACTACTGGGAGCATCCATAGGACTTACCTGTGCATACGCATGGTCCAAAGGGACAGTAGTGTTAGCCAAGGATATCTGCAAAGAGTGTACACTCTGCCTAGGCTTGGAATCCTTAAAGGATTCGCAAGACTGTTTTGGTATTTCATTACATTATTAACTAACAGTCCTCTTTTACAGCTTAAGAAAAAATAAAAACAACAGATCTTCAGAAAACACTGGGAATTTTACATACCAAGGAAGGGTTCAGTCTGCACAGCATATGTTACTGCACAAAGAAAACAAGACTTTAAGAGTGGTAGGTCATGCTGCCTATCCTATTCTCACTTTTCCTTTGTTTTCTCTCTACTCCACTCCACCTTAATCAGGAGAGGCTGGCACATAATATAAAAACAGTAGCTGGGGAAAAAGAGGGGATGTAGCTTTATTTAACATTTATTTAGTGGACTGAATTACTCAGGTGCATGAAGGCTTTGCTGGATCAGGCCCTTAAAAACTGTTCAGAAATATTTTAAAGGAATATTTTGAAACAACTGACAAAAGACTTAATTCTTCAGTCTAGATTTAACTTTTACGTAGTCGATTCTGTTGTGCAACTTACTGTAAACAAGCAATGAAACGCCCATCAAACCACTGTCTTCAGTAGGTAGAAGTTCATCAGGACATGTGTTGAAAACAAAGGTTTAGTCTATCACTGAGCATATGAACCTGTTCTAAATGTAAATGTACACTTCACAATACACAATTTCCTTTATGTTGTACAAAACTGCTATTTAAGGTTAAATAAAACAGATGACAAGATGAGTTTTATTTATTTTTAGAAGTTAGATTACATTATCAGTAACCCGCCAAGTGACATTGTATTCCCTGGATATCATACTTGCCCGACAGCATTAACAAAGATAGACTTGTGTAAAGGAAACTGTTTTTCATCACTTGCAAGTCACACCAAGCCAAATGGATAAAGAATTCATGTCACACTGATACTAGACAAAGATGTAAAAATATAGTAGCACAGATAAATGGAAATGCAACCTTTCTGCCCTCTTAACTTTGATTAGAGAGGAAAATATCTAATAAGTTTTAAAGCTTTTGCCATGTAAATTACTTGGAATCTTGGAATATAATGAATTCAGATGAATAAAATTAAAATGTTTATTCAGAACAATGAAATGTGGCTCATCTTACAGTTTACTTTCTGTTGTCACGTGTTATGTAATGAATTCTGCTCACAAGAAAGACTAACGGGAAATGAAATTTATTTATACAGAAGGTTAATGCCACAGGCATACCAATAATGAAATATTTTATTTGTAAGATTTCAAGATAGCAAATATGATGTGATTACACTGATGTCGCATCACTCTCACCCATATTTTTCATGAACTATGTAACTAGTGCAGTGAGGTAGAGATGAGATACAGAAAGGAACATTCTTTCCTTCAGATATTCTACCTGCTATGGAAGGGTTCCTCAGGGCAGCGAGGGGAGGTCATACTGTAGAAAACAGTAGAAGAGAGCAGTCAACCTAATGAGTTAATCAGCTAGGACAGAGTACCAGACAAATCTCTGGAACTGCATATTGCAGCTCCTTGGAGATGAAGTGCATTGGCTAGAGAACTGGTTATTTGTCTCTTTTTAAGTGTTGTTTTGAATGTTATGGGAGATTCTGCCATGTTCTTTGAATGAGTGTGTGGGAAGTGAAAGAAACTCTCTATGTCCCTTCCCCTGCTGTAAATCAGTGCAGTAAAGGGCAGGATTTAGCTGTGTCAATTTAACAGTAACTGCCCATCATGGTAAAAGCAATAGGTAGTGTGCATCTTCTTACATAAAACAAGCTTGAGAGAGAGGAAAGTGTAATAAATAAAAAATATATATTGTATCATTTATATCCTTTTTCTTCAGCTAAGTGGACTAGATGACCTCCAGAGGTCCCTTCCAACCCTGATATTCTCTATGATTCTATGATTCTAAGTGTTAGATAGCAGGGTGGCAAGAACATTCATCCTGTCTACATTACAGCTTTCCCCACTCCTACCATCTAGAGAGATGCAGCAGTTCAGAAAACATTATCAAGTTTTTCTAGAGTACATATGGCCCCAGTAAGATAAAAATGTCACAGCAGTGACTATATGCCTTTGGTTAGAATCAGGTAGGGTGACCAGAGAGCAAATGTGAAAAATCAGGATGGGGGTGGAGGGAGGGTAATAGGAGCCTATATAAGAAAAAGACCCAAAAATCAGGACTGTTCCAATAAAATCGGGATATCTGGTCACCTAAGATTCAGGCAAGTAAACCTTCTTACAGACGCATATACCAAGTAAACTGAAGAGAGCTTTTATTGTGTTTCCTGAATATAAAACTATTTGGTTCAATGAGCCATCATAGTGTCAATTTAACAAACACAGAAAATATTAACAAGCACTATCAATAGTAACACTATTATCTGATTAAGGTACAAATGGGTTTCATTTCTCTCTTATAAGGAGGCTAGTGCTGAGAGACTAAGTAATCCATAGAGAGTGATAAAACTGCTAGATTAGTTAAAATGTTCATCCCTCATTTCTAGCAATTTATTTTGATGCAAACTACTAACTATTCACAAGAGAATAGAGAGAGAGAGAGAGAATAAAATCTCAAGCCAGTTGTACTCTGAGGACCTATTTGTTTTATAGTCACTGAATCCGAAACTGGAAAGCAAACGGCTGAAAGTGCATAGACATAAAAAAAAAAAAGTCAGGAAGACGGAAGTTCAAAGAATTTGCAGGTATGCTGCTCTGCCTGTGTGGAGTCAACTGCAAGATTGTGTCCCAACGGACTACAATTTGGTATGCCAGTGTGGTATGTTTAATTGCCCTGTATGTCAGTCTCAGTGATGAGCCCACATTCTATTCTACATAGCCAGAAGGTTGAATACTATGTATTCTGGCTATGTAGAATAGAATGTGGGCTCATCACTGAGACTGCCATGTACATTGGCCCAACCAAACAATATCTACGCAAAAGAATAAAAGGTCATAAATTTGACATCAGGAATTATAACATTCAAAAACCAGTAGAACACTTCAATCTCCCTGGACACTCAATAACAGACTTAAAAGTGGCAATTCCTCAACAACAAAATCTTCAAAAACTCCAATGAGAAACTGCTGAACTGGAATTAATTTGCAAACTGGACCATCAAATTAGGTCTGAATAAAGACTGAGAGTGGATGGGTCACTACACAAACTAATTTCCCCCTGCTGATACTCACACCTTCTTGTCAACTGTTCGAAATGGGTCACCTTGTTTACATTACCCTCTTTATTTATTTCCACCCCTTCTTGTCAACTGTTGAGAATAGCCCACTTTCACCTTAATTGAACTGGCTTGTTAGCACTGACCCCCAGCTTGGAAAGGCAACTCCCATCTTTTGATATGCTGTGTATTTATACTTCCCTACTATATGTTCTACTCTATGCATCTGATGAAGTGGGTTTTAGTCCACAAAAGCTTATGCCCAAATAAATGTATTAGTCTCTAAGATGCCACAAGCACCCCTCATTGGTTTTGTTGAAAAATAAACACGCCTCTTTCTGTAAATAAATAGCATTGGGTCATGGAATAATTTTCTTCTTTTATACCAAGCCATGGTAGATGGGTGCTCGAGATCATTATCCAGAAATGGCAGAAATTGATGAAAGGGAGCTAAACCTCATCCCAAGAGACAGCAAACACTTAAAACCTTATTAAGTGTATTTACTAAGCTAGAAACTGCTATGCCAAATGGTGTTTTAAAAATAACATTTGTATGTACACAGAAAGGCAGATCATGCAGTGCTCATAAGTGACTTTCTTTAGTTTTGAGCTTGGGATGACTTTATAAGATTGTCATATGGTAAAAGCAAACATTTGAATGACAGAATCTCACTTTTAAGCTCTAATAACTTTATTCAATTTGAATTACTCTTTGTCTCAAACATCTAATATACCATTCAAAAAATCTATACAGACTTTAAACTTCTGATGTCAAAAAGACTAAGATCCCATAGCACTAAATTTTAATCATTCTAATACTTCAACCATTACAATTTACATCACATAACAACCACATAATTGCCCTGGGCTACTCAATCTCTCTGCCTCAGGGCACTCAATCTATAAAATGAGGGTAATTATGACTAATAACTAATGAAGCTGATAATATTTTAATTAAATTAATTCCTATCTAATGGAAGGATGAGGAGGATTAATGCCTATGTTTGTGCTGTTTTGATCACACAAACTGCTGGGTAAATATGAAGTAACTTTAATGTGTCATCTGATGTTCATTGTTACACAGAAATAAACATATGACAAAAAATAGAGCTGCAGTAAAACAAAGCGCGTGTTCATGTCTGATTTTTCAGCCAAGATGGTTTTGGGGGAAAATTAATTTTTAAAAAAACTTTGTATGGGAAGGAGCACTTTGCATCGCTTTCAGACTCCACTCCATCACCAGCACATATTCAGGAACACTACGTGGAAGGCTCATTTTGGCAAGATGTGGAGACCTTGTAGCCTGTGGTCTAAGAAACTGGTGAGGAGAGAAGTAAAAAAATAGAAAGGGTGGGGAGCTTTCACAATACAAGGAGAAAAAAAGATTTGCTTTCCTTTAAAAATAAATTTCAAATGGAAGTTGTGTACTTTACAGTTACTGTAGATTTTTGAAATATGTTGTCTACATAGACTCCACTCTTGGTGTGCACATGCTCGCTATGCAGAAAATCAGATTCCTTTCCAATAGCTGTGTCTGTTGGGGCTGCCCCTGAACCCCAGGAGCCCTTGCGGCCACTACAGGAAAGGGCATCATGGTCAAGGTGCCCTCAACCACTTCTCAGTTCTTTATCAATAAAGAATCCCAACTGTTGGGATAATTGTCCCAAGAACATAAGAATGTTGTGATCCATTGTCATGGTCTGGGCTGCCACCTCAATTTTGTCAAGCATAGCCTAGGACTGTCGTTACAGCAGTGCACTGCCCTTTGGATATGGCAGATCTTAGTTCCTCTGAATATTTGTTGGGGAGCTTGTCTGTCAAAGAGGAGAGTGTCCCACAGCAAAAAGTTGAATTTCACCAGAAGTACCTAGAGGCTCTGCTGAGTCAAAGCCTTAAGAGAGGCCTTCTTTCTCCTAACCAGAGAAGGGGACCTCTGTCTTCCCCAGTCTCTGGAGCAGTGCCCCTTGTGGTTCCAGAGGAGCAAGGTTTCTGAATGTCCCTTGAGCCTGAGGTGACGTTGTATCTCACTGGTACACTGCAGGAGTGAGATTGGTCTCTCAGGTGGCTTCCCTGTGCCTAATACATCTGGAGAGCTCAATGCAAGCAATTGCAGTCTGCCTTCTCTAGATTTCAGAGTGTGTTTCAGGAAGGTCTTGCATACTGAGAAGCACTCACGGCCGTGCCACTCGCCCCAAGCATAAGAGGCACCCTGAATGACAATCATTGACAGGTGTGGCCATGGCACAGGAGGGGCTGATCTTGAATACTGGATATTTGCCTTCATCCATTTTAAGTTTTCATGTGGGCAGGGGAGCGGGACGTTTCCTAGCCCTGTACTGCTGTCTGGGGGTGGAGGGAGCGTGTTTTCGTGGGCTGGCAGACACACTATCAGTGTCCTGCTGTTTTCATAGGAAGCTTCTATCTAAATTTATCTCTTTTAACACGAAGAGGTGTGCTAACTAACTATTAACAAGGAGTTAAAATAACAATAGCTAGGAAATCTCTTGCGGATTGAAGAGATGCAGATACCACAAGATTCTGTCTGGCAGCCATGGGTGGTAAATCACAGAGAGTTAATTGAAGCTGCCCCACACTTTCTATCCTCAGCTATGGAGACTGTGATGGACTCCCAGGTATAGGCATGGCCTCAACAGACACTGTTATTCAGAAGAGAATCTGATCTTGTGTACATGGAGCATTCGCATAACAAAAATAAAATCTGTGTGGACAATCACCCCAAAAAGGACATTTAAGTATGCCCATAAGAACCTGAAGCATTCTTCCACTCAGACTATACATTACAATGTGTTTTCTTTTTCTATGGACACAACCACATTCATATTTAAATGTTTTAAGTACAGAGTAGAGAGGGAGCACTGTTAAATAAAAAGTAAAAGTTTGAAATGTGACCAGCCTAAACTAATTTTAAAATTACCATTTGTAAATTGATCAGAAATCATTCCTATTCCAGAAATGTAAGGAGTATTGAAATAATTTCCACAGACAGTTGTGTTTTTTAAACAGATTTTATTTATTCAAATCTCATAGGAATATTTTCTGTAGATGTTAAAAGATGAGAGGCTTATTTTTTCAGTACTGAGTCTACCAAGGGGATTGTATCAGACTTCTCTGACAAAACCACTCTCAGAATATATTAAGCTTGCTCCAGATAGAAAATAATACTATAACTCCACCATCTTGCTTATTATCATTATTGTTTATTAAATTCCAGCAATGTACTGTATGTTGCATATGGTGCAAATATAAAGACAGTTGCTCCGTAATGGGGAAAAATTAGACTTTAATCAAGTAAAGATTTTCACAATCAAGATTCAAAGGGATTAAAGAGATTTAAAAACAGAAAATGTTAATAAAAAGGCATCTCCTGGGTTAAAGAACATGAGTCTATAAACGAATGATGATGACACTTAGCTCCTTATATAAAGGAACTATTGTTCTTACAAATTTGGATCTGGAAAGCATTATACCATTTTATTTCCTAAATCCATCAGCTAGTGGTCTTGATTTTTTTAAAGCTGTGCCATCAGTATCTCCAGGGAAATCATTCAGCAGTAACCATGACATCTGTAGGTAGGGTAAAGAACCAGTAATAGCCAAAAAACTAAGCTGTTTATATTAGTCAATATAAAAAATATGATTGAAAGTAATTAAATCACATTTTTAAAAGGCGATTTATGCCTTCCTCCTCTATTTTTTTCAAAGAACATTTTTAAAGAGAAGCATTGTATTATCTTCCTGTCTGACAGAAATACTTTCCCAGTTGATAAAAACATATTGCATATTTACCTTGCAGAAGATTGACCATGCTGCTGACACAAATTACTGCCCCGTTTAAGTTTTGCTAGAAATTAAAGAAGCTTTCAGCATAAATTGCACTCACATTTGCTGCACATCAATTTAATTGGTGAAGCTCCATCTGGTTTCATTACACTGCATGACATTATGATACCCTTCAAACACTGCTCTTCTACTGAGTCTGGAAAAGTGTGTGTGATACCATGAGCTTTATTCCCATGACAGAGGTGGAACATCAGATATCACTTCCTTTGTAAAAGGAAAAAAAACTCATGAACTTCAATGATTGCCTTAAGTTTCTAAAAAGAATGAGGAGTCTTTTGGCACCTTAGAGACTAACAAATTCATTTGGGCATAAGCTTTTGGGCTAAAACCCACTTCATCAGATGCATGGAGTGGAAGATACAAAAGGAAGATTAGAGACAGAGCGAGAGAGAATGTGAAAAGATGGGGGTTGCCATACCAACTCTAATAAGACAAATTAATTAAGGTGAGCTATTATCAGCAGGAGAAAAAAAGCTTTAGTGATAATCAGGATGGCTCAGTTCAAACAATTGACAAGAAGGTGTGAGTAAAAGTAGGGGGAAAATTAGGAAGGGGAAACAGTTTTCAGTTTGTGTAATGACCCATCCACTCCCAGACTTTATTCAAGCTTAATTTGATGGTGTCCAGTTTGCAAATTAATTCCAGTTCTGAAGTTTCTTGTTGGAGTCTGTTTTTGAAGTTTTTTTCTGTTGAAGAATTGGCACTTTTAGGTATGTAATTGAGTGTCCAGAAAGGTTGAAGTGTTCTCCAACTGGTTTTTGAACGTTATAATTTTTGATGTCTGATTTGTGTCCATATATTCTTTTGCATAAAGACTGTCCAGTTTGGCCAATGCACATGGCAGCATTGCTGGCACATGATGGCATATATCACATTGGTAGATGTGCAGGTAAACAAGCCCTTGATGGTTTGGCTGATGTGATTAGGTCCCATGATGGTGTCCCTTGAACAGATATGTAGACAGAGTTGGTAATGGGATTTGTTGCAAGGATTGGGGCCTGGATTAGTATTTTTGTTGTGTGGTGTTGCTGGTGAGTGTTTGCTTCAGGCTCGGGGGCTGTCTGTAAGCAAGGACTGGCCTGTCTCCCAACGTCTGTGAGAGTGAGGGATCATCCTTCAGGATAGGTTGTAGATCCTTGATGATGCATTGAAAAGGTTGTAGCTGGGGGCTGAAGTTGACGGCTAGTGGAGTTCTGTTACTTTCTTTGTTGGGCCTCTCCTGTAGTAGGTGACTTCTGGGTACACTTCTGGCTCTGCCCATCTGTTTCTTCCCTTCAGTAGTTGGGTATTGTAGTAAGAATGTTTGACAGAAATTCTGTAGGTGTTTGTCTCTATCTGAGGGATTGGAGCAAATGGGGTTGGCTATAGACAATGGATCGTGTGATGTGGTCTGGATGAAAGCTGGAGGCATGTAGATAAGTATAGTGGTCAGTAGTTTTCGGTATAGGGTGGTATTTATGTGATCATCACTTATTAGCACCGTAGTGTCCAGGAAGTGTCTCTCTTGTGTGGACTGGTCCAGGCTGAGGCTGATGGTGGGATGGAAATTGTTGAAAAGTTTCCAGTAGATACCCACCTATAGTTGTTAAATTTGTCCAGAAAGAGTGGATCTCTTTAAAAGGTGAATTTCAGTTTTTGAGGTCAAACTGGTGCCAGCAGTATTCCCTATTTTAAGAGGAGGAAATAGTGCTGGAATTGATAATATTTTTAAAACTGAAATGAACTATTTAAGTGTGACCACTGTATTATAGAGGGCACCTATTACTACGCATGACTTACCATAAGAAAGCTTACCTTTTAGTGGATATTTGAAATTTTTTAAATATATAATATTAACAATGGGACCAGCAACACATTTGGACTTTGGTATAAATTTGCCACCTGCTCTTCACAGGAAGACTCTGTGTCTGCATGGAGTCTTGTTGATTTCAAAGAGGCTCCCATGTGGGCACACGGGTCTGCCCACACAGTACAACTTGCAGAACTGGGTCTTATTTTTGAAGTGCTTGTGAAAGGGTCTGGATTGACATCCCTGAAGGCTGAAACACACTATCTTCCCACAGAGGAACTATGATACAGGCAACAGAAAAGTTGACTTCCTCATCATTGTGCCTAGCCATTGTTCTGGAGTTATCACATCTAGTCCTTAGCCCCTGCTGACATTACTGAAAGAGATGCCAATTAGTTTCACTAGGCACTGGACTGAGAACGCAACTCACCTCACACATGCTATCACATGCAAAAATGCTATCACAGGACTGTAACTTTTAGATACTAACACCCTAGGTTCAATTTATTCATTTAAATTCATTAACTTTACCTATACTACACACTAAGCATATTACTTATTTAGATGTTACTCTATTACCCTCTAATCACCAGAGCTGTGCAAAGGGGAGACCCCTCTCCTGCACTCATGTGGCCCCATACCCTCCCTAACAATGTAGGCTCAGGGAAGGGAGAAACTCCCTGCAAAGAGCTAGCTAACTTGTCTCACGGAGCAGATACAGCTGGAGAAGGAGCTTCACCTTCACTGGAAATGCTGATATGAATCAGAACACATCTTCTTTGTTTAAATTCTAGACATTCTTTCCCCTAGGCTGATTAGCTGTTTGCTGCAATGTCCTCATGTCTCCTGTTTTATAGTCACTTCTCTTCTGCCCTCCAGGCCCCTCTTCTTCCTTTTGCTTTCCTCTCCTATCCCATTTCCCTCCTTCCTCTTAGTGTCCCCTTTACCTTCCTTTGTCTTTCCTTTTAGGGAATCTCCTTTTACCTTCCTTCTCTAACCACCTTTGCCTTACTATAAAATGTATATTACATAATAAAATAAAAGAAACAGAAATTCATAGGGAAAAAACATGCAACTAAAGTGACATTTGCAAATCATTACTGCTTGCTCTGCACGTTACCTCACTTTCTCTCATCTTTTATCCGTCTTGCCTACATAGACTGTAAATCTTTGGTGCAGGGACCACTTCAGTGCTTAGCACAATAAGCCCTGTTCTGAACTGAGTTGTCTAGTGTTTCTGGAATACAAATAATATGTAATAATTACAATATTAACTGAAATATGTTGTTGATATATATAACAAAATTTAGCAACCAAACAAGGTAATAAAACTACTTCTGTGCATCAGCTAAAATGATTGCCAATGAATTATTTGTAGTTTAATCCCAATGCTGCTGAAGTGACTACATTTTGACTACTGTATGATAGTTTGGTCAAGCTCTAGCCAGGCTATGATTCACTATCTTAATGTGGTCTATAATCATTTTGCTAGAATCCTATTAACACACATATTTTTTTCCATCTACAGTAAAATAAACTGGTTTCCTGTGAGAGATTGCATGATTATATCATAATCTTGAAATATTTCTCAAACTTGGCACCCTTGTACTGCAGAGAAAGAGTAAAGATCAGCTTATGACTTTACTTTTGAAATGAGATCTATTTCCAGTTTGAAATGCACTGAGCACAGCTATGCAATAAATATGGTAAATAGGAGTTTGCTTTTAGTACTGCTAAACTACAAAATATATTCTTCTTCTCAATCCATTTGTATCCTCCTCATCATCCATTTGAATATTTTTCAGTTAAAATAATTATGTACCATAATGTTCTGGCAAAAGCAAGATTTTGTATAAGAAAGAAAGAGAGAAAGAAAGAAAGAAAGATCAGTGGAATAGTCAAACGGTCAAAGGCAAAGCTGAAGGAATATGAAAAAATGGCTCTTATTTATGGGTTAAAGGTTAACACTGCTAGTACTACCCTTTTAAAAAGAAAGAACTTGGGGTAAAATTTCCAAAAGCCACTTAAGTGAGTTAGCATCTTAAGTCTATTTTGAAACGTAACTTAATCCCATGACTTGATCTTCAATAACCTAAGCAACTTTTGAAAATAGGACTTAGGCACTTCTGAAAATTTGATTCCCACATAATTTATTTTTCTACCCTTCTGATATACATTAAATTTTGAGTTTTGGATCCTCGCATTAGTGTCATATAAATGCACTGTATCATTACTGGTTTCATTAAAGATGATAGGCAATACTACTGTCACTCATCTCTTAATTCTGCTTGTAATAAAAGAAAGATTTTCTGATGAAAGTTCAGTTATTTTAGTTGTCATTAACTGAATGATAAATATAGACTAAACAGTGAACTTTGAAATAAGGAGTTATGATTCCATAAATAGCAAGTTGTACCAACATAAACAAGTTCATGACCATGAGCATAAAAAGTGTGAGCAATTTACATAGTTACTGGTATTTCAGAGGAAGTTTACAATCCCAAAATTCCCAGTTTGCTTGGTTTAGATTTTATTCATACACTCAATATTTTTATACCCTCCTTTATACCTTTCCTGTCTGTTACTACATGACATTGCTACCACAGTGGCCATTTATGAAGTACCACCAAAATGGCTGAAGATCCTCTGGAATAACTTTTCAAAGGCTGCTGAAATGGCTCAGCCCCGGAGTGTTTTTTTCTCATTGGCTCAACAGCTACATGAACAATCAGGTATGTTTAGAACTCATTTAATAAAACTCCTCAATTCTGCATGTTTTAAAAGGCCTCTTGATTAATTAATTGGATTAAGTTTAAAAATCCACTAGATTTTTTCGGCTACTGGACTTTTCATAGTAGTTAACTCACTGTAAATACAACATACGGGCTTCAGCCATAACCTTCAGGTCTGGATTTTGCACTCCCAAAATATAAGAGTGTTCAGATCTTGAGTTTTGGTTTGCTCTTATCAGAATTAGTTATGAAGGAATTTGGATTTGGGGGGTAGATTTTGAACCCCCTATAATTTATTTTAGGCTTTAACTGATTTTAGAAAAAAATTGGCTGGAAAAGTAAAGATATATTGTTGGTGAATAATACTAATCTGCAATATAGATTGAATGCTTTCATTTAACAACAAAAAAAAGTATAAAACCCTTTTGCTAACCTCTAGAAAGTTTCAGCAATGTTATGAATTTTTAGAGATCCAGATAAATGTGCTTTTAGCCTAGATCCCCAAAATAAAAGCAAGGCCTACCAGAGTGCTGGTGATATTACTGTCAGTACAAGTTATAAGTTAGCAAAGTATGAATGATTAATATTTTCAGCTTTAAAAAACCCCACCATATTATGGGCTAGCTGCTACATAATGGGAGCATTTTAAAACTACCTCTCAATTGATCATATTCATACAAGTGAAACCCAGACTAAGAGGGGTTTTTTTTAACCTTAATAAAACATAACTGAAATGTCTAGAGTAATAAATGTCAGATATGGAGAGAACTTGTCTTGGGAGCTACTTCCCTTCAAGTGTTGACCTTTAGGTTTGGGAAGTAATGGAAACTATAAAGTGCTTCTTGAATACACCCTTGGAACTAACATACCAAGAATGTGCAGTAATTTAAGACTAACTCCCCTTGAACATGCAGTACTCTGAGAGTTAAAGTCTCAATGATTGTGCTTTAGATTTTCTAGCTTGGAAAGTAAGTGTATACCCACGTGAATAAGCATGAGATAATGCCTAGACTGAGGCAAAATATAAAAGTGTTCCCAAACTAAGCACTACAAACAATTTTCCAGTATGAGTAATAACACAGGATACATTTAGAACAGCCATAAGCTGTTTTGACTGTGTTTTCTTCTTTGCTTACAACATCCTTTTAGGGTCTCAACAGCATCTTGCTAAAACCTCTTTAAGATCTAAATAACTTACCAATAATAGAACTTCACAAGATATACATTTTATATATAAACATAAATGTTATGTTAGCCCACTTTGGTAAATTAGAAACCTGCCTTTGAACTAAATTCACCTCCTGAGCTGCACTATGAACATCAGCAGGTATTGGGTTCTCCCTACATACATGGAACCCCTGTGGCATCATCAAAGTGTGCATGCCATAAATGGACTTAAGCCGTAACAAATTCCCATGCCAAATCAACACAGTGCTAACTATGGGGAAAGAAGCAGAAATGTACCCGCTAAAATGGAAAACACTTGCTGATACGTTCTTGAATCTATTTCACACAATATATAAAATCTGCTTTGCACTTTTAGGTCTAGAAGCTATTGTTAAAAATCAAAATGTTACACCCCCCAAGGTAAGAAAAATTAAAGTCATTCTATTCATTAATGCGGGCCTAAATTATTTCTGCTTACTTAAATACATCTACTTGATTGATAATTCTGCAGAATTTTAAATCAAAATTGCTTTAGGCTCCGATGCACCAAAGTACTTAGTCACATGTGAAATTTAAGAAAATACTGCTACTTAAGTTCCACATGTATATAAGTACTTTGCTGAATTTGGGTACTAGAGACTAAGACTAAGGTTTCAAAAATAGGAACCAACTTCACTGGGAGATGCGGGGTGCATTCTGAAAATCAGGCAAGTGCCTAAATATGGAGTTATAAGCCTATGTTAAGGCTCCTACATTTGAAAATCTTTGCCTATGAAGAATTCAGATCAAATACTTAAGAACGATTAACATTTTCAAATGTAAGCAATTCATGTAAAATAAACATTCTAAAGAAGGTGTCCAACTATGAACTTTATTTTAGAAAGTTTTGAACTCAAACTATTTTTATTATTATACTTTGAGATCATTCTCTATCAGTGCTGTGTTACTTGGAACTCTGCCTTTTGAGTAATTATATGCACTATACAATAAATGAGATACCACACACCATAATGCAACATTTAGGAAATTTTCCATATTCAAATGTCACCTAATTAAATATCATTTTGCTGAGGCTGGATAGCACATATAGTCTCTTTTCATTAAAAGTACATACTATGTATAAAAATGGTATCAGGACACAGAGTTTTCATAACATTCCAGACACCTCCTTTAACAGTAAAACAAACTGACGTTTGAATAAAATAAAATTTCTCCAATCAATTTATTAGTTATTCCCCGCAACTACCCCCTTTCCCTGTCATGTCAGTTTCTCAGCTATAGTCTGTAGTGCACTTGCTTGTGATCCCAGGATAGCTGACTGCCTATGTGGTGCTGGGTCTCTTTCTTGTGTCCAGTTGTTATAAATTACATGTAAAAGTCAAAGACACATTGCATTATTTACTAATAGTATTTTTCCATTCAAGTAAATGAATGTATGTTACTGGAAAGATGTTATGCTATTGTGAATGAGAGGTGAGGTGCCCCACGCAATCTTGCAGGACAAGAGGAGGCTCATGGAATGCTCTCTTAAGGCAGAATCGCAACTACGATCAAAGAGACATCGAAAATTAAGTTTGTAGGACTGAAGTTCTGAGAAAAGGAAGTTTGGGGAATTTTGTGGGTCAATGTTATCTTGTAGGGCGATCCCATGTGCATTATAGGGTGAAACTCACCATTTCTCTTATTAAAATTTGCATGTTTGGATGCAGTTTGCAAAGATCCCAAACTCAACAACATTTAAACTCCGGGAGTATAAACTCCAATAAGACAAACTCATTGATGTTGGTGGCCTGGTACTCCACACAGAAACCATGCAAAGTTCTAACCAACATCTCTTTCCTTTAAATGAAAATAGCACAGGGAATACATTTAATATTTGACAGATGTCTATTATGTACCTTCTGGCTTCACTGACAATTTCCCCCCTTTTGGTTATATTCATGAGTTTCTGAAAATTCACATTCAAATATAAAATAGTTTGTTTACATATTAATATAAAATGTTAAAAAGAAAGATCATATTGAACATAATTATATAACTTTTAATTAGCAAAAGTGAATTGATTTAATCAGAAAAGTTCTGAAAAAAATAAGGCACAGTAACATACGTCTCACTGGAAAGGACATTTCTGCTAAGGGATTCAAAAGTGGATTGGGTTTATTTAATTGAAAACACTTTCCCTGCTTTTTATATGATCCCATCTGCAAAAGAAACATGGTTAACAGATACAGCATTTTAGACTAAAACCTGGTTGCTAGCAACACAAACAAAACATTTACTTTTTTCCACATAATAAAATTATTTTCAGAAGTTGCTATAAACCTATTTAATGAATCATGGGTTTGGAAGGCCTAAGCAAGACAATCAGGAGGGATGGGAATTATTTCCCCTCATAATTAGAATTCTATGAGAGTATGACTGATTATTTAAAGAGACTGTGTTTTAATGTACATTACTGGCCAGTTTGCTGAAACTACAGAGTTTCAATTCATTAAAAACTGTGTCTAGACTTGCCTTGCAAAAATTCTACTCACTCACATGCCTAGAAAATATTTTGTACCCTGGTATTACTGTGTCCCATTGATTATCCTCATTCCACCAAGTTTCTGTGATGCCTATTTATCAATATCCTCATTTAATAAAAGGCACTCTAGTTCACCCATCTTATTATTTAGATTTCTAGCATTGGTATATAAGCACTTTAAAAACTTGTCACTCTTTAGCTGCCTGCCATTACATGATGTAATTGAATGTGACTTTTTTTCATTTGACTGAAAGATTGGGTCTTTCTACCTCTATGTTTTTGTACCAATGCCAGCACCATGGCAGCTCACACAATCAGAACATACAAATTATGCCATAAAAAATGCTTCTACCCCTGACAGTAAATACAGCTGGCTAATCAGGAAGAGTTTATGCAGTCACTAATGAAACAGCTAAAGAAGAAAAAGTATCTATGGTTTTAAATTTCTGAGTATATTATATTCTACATCCCCCTGTTCTGTATGGAACTGGCTATTAGTTTTTTCATTAATCTTGATAAAGAAAATTTACAATTGTGTATCAACAATAAGAATACTATGACAGGTCTAAGATTAGCAGCCGTGTTAGTCTGTATCCGTAAATAAGATGAGGTATACTTGTGGCACCTTAGAGACTAATCAGTTTATTAGTTTCTAAGATGCCACAAGTATTCCTCGTCTTATTTAAGAATACTGTGGATATGGTTTGTAAAAGTAATAATATACATTTTCAAATAGTCAAATAAAGCTGTACTACCAAAGTTAAGGAGCTTCTGCACTATATTGAACTTCTTATTATCTAATCAGGGATTGATACCACACAGAATGGTATCATCACTCATCTTCATGGGTGTGGAAGCCTCAAAATGCAATAAAGCTGTCATAATTCTGAACAGGACGGAGGTATCAGGGAATCTTAAGATGGTCTATGAGCATTAAGTAATGTTCCACAGAAGCATGATGAGGTCTCTTGAAGGAGGACCAGGGTGAAGATTGGCTAGAAGGCCAGAGACTAAATGGATATACTACCCAAAATTCAACAAGTTAGGAGATACAACAGCTGTGAAGAAGTTCAAGATAAGCACTGGTGCTCCATTACATGAGGGAGGATACTTTGCCCCTTCAAAAGTATCAGTAGAGGTCCCCTGCACCAAAGACCTTCAAATTTGGAATTATCAGAGAATCAGAGATGTAGGGATGGGAGGGACCTCGAAATATCACCTAGTTCAGCCTTTCCCCTCTACCCACATTTTGAGGCAGGACCAAGTAAACTAGACCATTCTCTGACAAGTGTCTATCTAACCTCTACTTAGAAATCACCAATGACAGAGATTTCACAACCTCCCTTGGAAGCTTGTTCAATCTCTAATTTGACCACACTTCTTAAAGTATGAGGCCCAAACTGGACACAGCACATCAGCTGAGGCTTCTCCAATGGTAAGAAGAGTGGGACAATTACCTCTTGTGTCTTACATGTAACAATCCTTTTAGACCCTATACCCTACATCACAACTGCATCATATAGTTGGCTCATAGGTGTGTGCAGCCCATTTCATTAGGGTGTGCACCCAGGGAGCTCCACACTAGCCCCGCCCACATCCACACCCTCCCACTTCCTGCCTCCTGACTAACCCCCTCAAAATCACCAGCACTCCCCTGCTCCTCGACCCCTGACTGCCCCCTCCTGAGACCCCCCCCAGCCCTAAGTGTCCCACTAGGATCCCACCTCGTCCTCGAACGCCCCCTGCTCCCTGACCGTCCCCTCCAGAGACCCCCTACCCCTAACCATCACCCTGGAACTTGACCCCCTGTCCAACTTACCCTGCTCCCTGTCCCCTGACTGCCCCGAACCCTGTCCATCCCACCACCTCCTGACAGACCCCCAGGATTCCCAAGCCCCCTCCAACCCCCGCTGCTCCCTGACCGCCCCCTCCAGAGACCCCTCTAACCTCCCTTTCCCCTAACCACCACCCTGGAACCTCACCCCCTATCCAATCTCCCCTCATTCCCCATCCCCTGACTGCCCCCATGAACCTCTGCCCCATCCAATCCCCACCCCACCCCCCCGCTCCCTGTCCCCTTACCACGCCGCTTACCTCCCACCTCCCAGAGCCTCAGTGCGTCGCATCCAGGAGCAGCCCTGGACAGCACTGTGGCTCTGGCGAGGCCTGAGCTCTTACTGCTCAGCCTGCTGGAGCTCATAGCCCCGCCCCCTTACCACGCGGCTCTGAGCAGTAGGAGATAGGGCCCCACCAGAACCACATCACTGCAGCACTGTCCAGGGCCACTCCTGGACATGGAGCGCTGAGGCTCTGGGGAATGGGGGAAGGCAGGAGTGGGGCTGGGGGAGCCTCCCTGGCTGGCAGCTCAGGCGCGCCAGACAGGACGAGCTTGCCCACACCTGCATTAGGGGGTGCCTGGGCACACCCGGCACACCCCGTCCGCATGCCTATGAGTTGGCTCATATTCAATTTGTGATCCACTCTAACTCTCAGATCCTTTTCTGCAGCTGTATTATCTAGCCAGTTATTCACCATTTTTGTAGGTCTGCATTTGATTTTTGCTCTCTATGTGTAGCACTTCACACTTTTCCTTACTAAATTTTATCTTGTTGATTTCAGACAAAGTTTCCAATTTGTCAAGGACATTTTGAATTCTAATCCTCTTCTCCAAAGTGCATGCAACTCCTTCCTTGCAAAAAAGGCCCAGAATTTCAAAGTGATCAGGGTGATTCTATCAAAACAGATTTTCTGGCAGTTACAACCACAGTCTCAGCCTTTTTAAACAGATGTGTTTTTAACTTAAACATTTTCTGTACTCCTCTACTCAAATTTTACCCATTACTTCTTTGCAGCAGATGAGTGTCCCCTTCCCTACCACTCAAAACTGTTTTACAATCTGTCTAGCTCTGTACCGTAAGCATTTCTAATGCTCCCAATATCTCAGTATGCAGGCATCATTGCTAGACTTGGGTACTGTATTTTGACCTCTGTGAATAATTTACTATCTTCTAGTTGAAGATGCCAGTTACCTTTAAGAAATGCCTAAGCAATATAACTTACAACACCCGTTTCTCTAGAAACTCACCATGTTACCAGCTTTCCCCGTTACTTTGGGGTATGCTCATTTATTAGGGTTATTCTTTTGGGAGGGGGTCTGTACATCTGTCAATGTATTGCTTGTGTCACTTGTGTTTTCCTATGGAGCTCTACTTCTCCCTTCTGCAAGTTCCCTCCCAATGGAACTATCCTGCAGGACCCAGGTTCCTCAGGGCTGGGTTCTTCTAGCCCCAGAATCAGACTCACACACACACACGCATATTAACAGAGTGCATCCGAGAGGACCGGCTTAATCAGCACTCCCAAGCTGACCCCTTATATCTCTCTAGACTAAGTAGGCTGAGTCAAGCAGTACTTCCAAACTGTCACCCTCTTATGCCATCGGTACCGCACCAGAATAGAGCACGCCTGAGCAGGCTGGGTCAAGCAGCACTTTCAATCTGATACCCTCTTACGTCCCTGGACTCAGCAGACTGCACTGAGCAGCACTTCCAAGCTGCCATCCTCATATGTCCCTGGTTCAGCACGTCCCTATCCCCACTTTCACATTACAATTGTTCTGGTAGTAACTCACTCAATGAGCAAACCCCACAGGATTTTTGGGCACTGCAGGGATATTTTATCTTGGGTACAAGGAGCATTGCTGCAGAGCTAATGAGGAAACCAGGGGACAGGAGAGAGGATGTGGGAGAGAGAGAAGCAAACCGCTTAATTATGAAAGTTATTTATTGCCAGGTAATAACCATAGGGGAGCCAAACAAACAAAACAGGTATAATATTAAATTTAACTTAAAGTTGACTATAGAACTCAGGCTTACAAAACTATAACTGATCACACAAGTCAGGTCAGAAGGCTAAACTGAGAGAGAGCTGGGTTCTCACCACTCCATGAAACTTAAATCAATCAGGGGTTGCCCAGGTAGTGGTGGTAGCTGAGGGTCCTGAGTGCTGGAGGCAGGCAGAACCCCCAGCATGATCAGTCAGGAGAAGATGAAGTCCCAATCAAACTGATGCAGATTTTGGACCCAGGCATCAGTGAACCAGACAGACTAGGTACTGAGCGCTACTTCCCCAAGAACACAGAGCTGCTAGGTAACAACCAGGATGCAGTCATTGACCCAGGAGAACTTCTGTGGCTGATTCACCATCAAGCAGCTGAGAAATACTTTGTCCCCTGCATTCAGACTCAAGGAGGCACAACTCATTGCATTTGTAAATTCATTCTTCTAAACATGAGGATGGACTTAGTGACCCTAAAAAGGCAACCGTCAAGGATGTCTGTGCACTGCCTAAATGAGCATTATGCAGCTGATTCCAAGGGAGTGGTAATAATTCACTGAATTGGGAGCAGCATCCACAGTTGCACAGCCTGTTCAAATGAAAGAATATCTTTGGGCTTGCTGCCAAAAATGCTGCTTTCTTCTAGACAGAGCCTTTAGCATAGGGAAGTTACTTATGACGTTATGGAAGTACATCACACACTAGAATGCTCTACAGTAGTATTCTCTGAAGCCATAAAAACAGCCACTTAAAATTCTGCAATTACAGAATAGTTTTTAGGAACATAAATCACCTGCCACTATATTATGAGACAGCTCTCATCATAGAGAACATGACACTTTTGTCAAAACTCTCCAGAAGAAAAATAGGTCTTCCCTGGAAAACCAGACATTTCATTTCAAATCTGGAAGAACTCCTAGTTACTATGTAAACAAATACTGCATCTCAAACTGTCTCAAACCCACTGGGCTGAGCTCATTGTGCAAGAGGTCAGAAAAGTTATTGTTTGCTCATTATGACTTAAGAAGTCTTGACCAAAGAGCAAAGGGTTGTTTATAACAATGAGATCACATCTCTCTCTCACTGTAACTATTCTTTTGTTGTACGCCAATTAAAAAGGACTCATTTTAAAGTGTTTTATCTTCCATTAGTTCTTTCAAAACAAAAATAAAAAAAGTAATGACTGAGAAATAAAATCCAAGGAGCAACAAATTTTGTCTGATTTTTCTCTTTACGGGATTAGAAGCAGAAGATTTAGTTATTCAAATAAAATTTAAGATCAAGAAATGAGTGAAATAATTAAATTTAGTAATCCAAACATCTGGAAAGCAATCATTTTCTGATAAACATTAGAGGCCAACTTGTGGCCTGCTTAGCAAGGAATATAACAAGGCAGAAAACCACTTCTCAGAAGACAGTTCTGGCTACCTCCATCGTGGATTGCATTGTGGCGGGAAAGTAGGCTCCACATAGCTGCTATATCCCATCTTTGTACAGATGGGTAGGAGGAGATAGTGTTGAGACTGTGTAAAGCCTTAGTAATAACATGCCACATCTAAGTCAGGGCTCCAGTACAGTAAATCTGTGATCCTTGAACCAGAGAGAAAGCAAACACCACACGATTTCTCTATAAACCACACATTTCTCTATAAACCTGCGCCCAATATTTGTGTGATTCTGCAAGGATCTCCACATGGGTGGGCCTCTGTGGAGCCCAAATGACTTCAGTAGCTTTCCATACAGGTGCAGGGATCTACCCTTGTAGAGCACCTGGCAGCATTGAGTTAAGTGAATCTTTATAAGTTAAAGAGATGAACTTACTGGGTGAGGAAAACAGTTTATTACTTTATAAAATGACAGGAAGATGGGTTAGGGCTTTGAAGGGGGAATTTTAGAGGGGAGACTTATTTGGGCAAAAAAACCTGACTGCTATCATAGCAATTCCAACACCTTTAAAATTAATAGAATATTAACAGTTAGAGTATAGAAAAACACATAAGAGGCAAGGAAAATACTAGTATTAGATGACTTCAAGTAATGGGCTGAGACTACAGTCGATAGGCAAAATTCACTAACAGAAATACTAACTTCCTACTTATGAATTTCCTACTCTGCAGTCATTGTAATCTATAATCCTTACACAAAACAGGATTACATGATATTGCCTGAATCTCGCCGTCAAATCTGTTTTCTTATTTGATAGACTACAGCATGAAAAACTCCCATTAATTTCTGTGGGCTTTGGCTCAGGCCCATAATGTATTGTCACCGAGAAAGATTCCACATTCCACAAGTTCTGAACACAGCACAGAAATTTATTATGGGTTTTTAGACTTGTATTTAATTAGCATCTCTTCAATTGCATTAGTTACATGTCCCAGCTGATAAAATATATTCACAGATAAAAAACTATTTGGTTTCCCCTAAAATGAGTTCACTAAAACCTGAAGATTACAATAAGATGGTCAAATTGAGAGAAAAAATATAGCCACAAATATTTACTTCAGCATTAAAAGGAAAATAAATATAAAGATGGGTACAGAATATAATCTATGTTGAGAAAACATAAAGGTATAGCGTTAAGCACTCAGAAATCATAAGCCAAAATTAAGGCTGCATAGATAGCCTTAACTCTCCCCCTTATATTTATGATAAAATGATATCATATGATACAATTGAATTTACATTTTTTGACAACCTCAGATGTTCTTTGACCTTTCCCTCTCCCCCCGCCCAACTAACTTTGTTGTTGTAACATCCACTATAAACTCATTATCAGAGGGGTTATGTTAGTCTGGATCTGCAAAAGCGACCAAAAGTCTTGTAGCACCTTATAGACCAAGGATCAGCAACGCTGGCACGCAGAACCGCAGGGTAAGCACCCTTAGCGGGACCCGCTGCTTTATTTACCTGGCGGTTCGCTGATCGCAGCTCCCACTGGCCCCAGCTCACCGTCCCAGTCCAATGGGGGCTGCGGGTCCCGCTAAGGGTGCTTACCCTCTGGTCCCGCATGCCAATGTTGCCACTCTCTGTTATAGACTAACAGATGTTTAGGAACATAAGCTTTCGTGGGTGAAGACCCACTTCATTTCTTTGTCACTTTTATAATTTCATTGTGTTTTTACATAATTTGTTTTTAAACTAACTTAGTCAACAGCCACATCAATCCATTTATAGCCTAATTTTCTGATGTACTGAGCTTCTGCAGCTTCCATTTACTTCATCTAAATTTGTGCTTAGCACCTCCACAAATCAAATTGTAGTTGTCTCTTAGAAGGCCACCCAAAAATCACAAACATTTTTGAAAATATGGACCATGACCCCTTTTATTTAGAGCTATAGTACATGCAGTGTAGGAATCCGTTGGCCTATCATTGAAATGCAGCCTTCTCTATGGTAGAATATAGAAAATGTTTAACAGCAACACCCATAATAGTCAACCACCCAAAGTGCAGGATATAATTCTGAAGTTGCTGGGTTGGTACAAAGACGTGAATTACCAAAAAAGGGAATTTGGGCTTGATGTTTTGGCTAATACCCCAACTCTTTTAAAAGCGACACGAAACTTTTAATCACCACAAGTTGTCAGACTTTTTTCTTTTTTCTTTTTTAAGTTTCATACAAGAAGTGCACCTCCAGTAAGAGCATGTTGTCCCATAACGCCATGCTAAGGTACTCCTTCAGTATTGACTCAGAGAAAAGAGCGCCACGTACTTAATCATGAACACCAATTCACTTAGCACATAAGAGTTCCTGAGAAGTCTGTTCAAATGCGGACCCTGCTTCACTGTGCAGCTTGTAAGATCTGATGCAATCATAACCTGGCAGGGAATAATGCAGTAAGTGTGTGTGTGTGGGAGGGGAGTCTGGGACATGAGGAGATACATGATCAATCTTTAAATATGTAAAAGTCACTATAAAGAGGACAGTGATCAATTATTCTCCATGGCCACAGAGCATAGGCTAGAAGTAATTGGCTTAGTTTGCAACAAGAGACATTTAGGTTGGATATTAAGAAAAGCTTTATAATTATAAGGATAGTTAAGCACTGTAACAGGTTACCTAAGGAGGTTGTGGAATTCCTGTGATCAGTGGTTTTTAAGAACAGGGTAGACAAACGCCTGCCAGAGATGGCCTATGTATACTTAACCATGACTCAATGTGGGAAGATGGACTAGATGGTCTTCCTTCCAACCCAACATTTTTGTGATTTTTTTAAGTCACTTTGTCACTACTGTTTCAAAAAGGTCACTATAGAGTGATATTCTTTGTTGTAATCATGTAAATAAGCTGTGTCATTTATAGAGTACCTGGCTGTTAAGGAAACACAAAAGCCCTCCCACAAAAAACTCATTCAAGTTTTGTACAATATCAATCTGCTACAGAACACACTGTATAAGAATTCCACTTATGATAACTTCAACCAGTTTATGGTTCTGAGAGTCAGTCTTGTTTCAGAAAGTTTGTATGTTTACAATGCCTTAAAATAATACCCCAGCCACAGAAGAGTTTCTGATGTCAAGGGTTCCATTATATTTTTGGGTGCAAGTTCAATGACAACAGCTGTTCCAAATTTAATAAAGGTGGTACTCAAGGGACAGACATTTTCTTGATTTATTTATGGGAGCTTATACAAAATGTTCAATATGTACCAAAATATACATTGTTCAGAAATGTTCATGCCTGACAGTGAAACTCCTAAGGTTTGATTCCTAATGACTATTTCATGAGGACTTACAGGAAATAGAACTGTTTGTTTTAACTGCATATAGCAAAAGGTTAGAACAGAAAGATTTATGTTCCCCCAGCTACAGTGAATGTTTTGGATTGGATGGTCATGGTTACCATGTACCGAGCATAAACACAGGAATATTATTTCTACAACTTTACTCAGATTTTCAGATAATATAGGAACATGTATAATCAAGTACATAGGGCCTGAGGGTTTTGTTTTTTTAACTGAACTAATTTGTCAACAATTATGTACACCCCACGTCCCAGTTTAGTTGGAAGGGTTTTTATTTGTTTTGTTTTTATTATAGTTCCCCACTAAGAACAAACAATAAGAATACAAGGATTTGTTTTTAAATGGTTTCAGGCTGGACTTTTAAAATCAAAGCTGTGAATTTCCATAGGTTAGGTATACTTTTTTACTCTCTCTTTATGTCTAATTTTTATGTATGTCTTTTAATTGTTATTATAAAGCGTTCTCAGAAAGCAGCTAATCTTATTTACTATGTATTGTATTTCCCCATTTAATACATATCTTCAACTCCTAGTTAATGTGTGTACACTCTTTTGAGATACTTGAATGAAATGTAGAAGCACACACCATTAACAATGTTAGTAGAATTTATGCACATGAACCAAAAATATACACAGTATTTGTTTCTAAATATCTTAGGGTGTGCCTACTGGGCGGCGGGGGATAGGGGGAGTCAGTCAATCCAGAGCATCAAGTAACTCACAGTATGCAGTTAACACCAACAGCATGCACATGGAACACCTGCTCCTTTTTCCAATTTGCATTGCATGAACACACGGCAGTGCTTTGCTGTGAAAGTATAACATTTGCAGGGGGTCTCCTATGGTCCTTAGCTTTGTTGCTGGGCAGTGTGCATCCTGGGATTGTTTTTGCTGTGAACTGTGGGAAGCCAGGTGGGTTGAATTTTTTTTTAAAATGCCATGTTTCTGGTTTCCCTTTCCCTTTCTGGATAGGCTCAGGCCATCTTCAAATTGCTGTCTGCCAGCATGAACCCAGAAATACACCATGCCACTATGGTGACAAGGGCAAATAGGCACAGGCTGCCTGAGCGCTATTAGAGCAGTCAAAACTGGACACCTTTAGGATTGGATTTCCCCCATTACACTAATGAGTAGATGATGCGGATGCAGAAGAACATCCTACAGCAGTAGCAAAACACTTTGTGGTGGTGGCAGCAGGACAAAGAGGAAAAACAGGGTGTGCCAAGCTGTTTTAACAAGAGAACTGGTTCCTGGATCACCTACATGGCATTTAGCGCCATTTCTGGGTCCAGGAAATGTGTGGATTGGTGGTAGAGGATCGTTCTGCAGACCTGGGGTGACCAGAGGGGGTGGGAGAACTTTCTGTGCAGAACTGACCCTGAACCTTCAGCAACAGTGTACCAATATGCAGTGCCCCATACCCATGAGGAAACTTCTTCATTGCCATCTGGAAGCTGATCATCTCAGAACATTACTAATCTATAGCCCACCAGTTCAGCTTGGGGAAATCAACTGTTAGGGCCATTCTCATGTAGGTCTGCTACACTGATAAGGTGTGTCTAACAGGGTCATAAAGCTGGGCAATGCTCAGGAAATTGATAGCAATTTGGGGCACATGGGGTTCCCCAAACTTTATTACTGGGGTAATTCATGGAACCTATGTGCCTATCATTTGTCTCCCTTGCCAGAGTGCAGAATTTATAAAGAGAATGGGGTAATTCTCCAGGGAGGTCCAAGAAGTGGTTGATGACCACAAGAGGTTTACAGATACAGATTCAGGATGGTGTGGAAGGGTGCATGATGGTACAATCTTTTGGAACTGAGTTCTGTTTGGATTAATGGAAAAAGGACTGTTTGCCCCCCAGACCACAGTGGGCATTGATGATATGGAGGTTGGTCCAGTTGTTCTGGGAGATCTGGTTTGTTCACTGATGTCTTGCTAATGACACCACACACAGACCACTTGGACAGAAGGAAGGAACATTATAAATACTGCCTGAGAAGATGCAGAATGGAGGTGGAGTGTGCTTCTGGCTGTTTGAAAGGCAGATGGCACTATTTTTGGGAAAGATTGGAAGCAGTGGGGAAAAAATATTCCAAACATTACAACAGCATGTTATGTTCTATGCAGTATTTGTGAGAACTGGAGAGAAAGCCTTACTGATCAGTGGGAGGCAAAGGTGCAGAGATTAGCTTAGTGGTTCAAACAGCTTGCTAGGCACCCCATAGAAGACACTAACACCAGGAGGATTGCTGGCAGGGATGCATGTTGTTCATATTTTGAGTCTCATGCCTGAACATGGTAGCCCATGGAGGGGGGTGCTGGCACAGAAACATTGAGCACACAGGGCTACTCTGTATAAATAGTGGAAGTGGAATGTTCCCCACGTGCTTTTGTGAAACCCTATGAATTACTTCAGCTTTATTTAAAGGCTCTTGTGGTAAATACAATAACTCAAAATTGATGCTTTGCAAAGAGTTTTTATTATGAAAGAATAAAAAACAAAAATAAAGTCTTCACAGAATACAAAAATATTATTTTTCCATGTATTTTCAAATAAATTTAACTAAGCAGCCTACTAACTAACAAACTATAAACAAACCTTTAGTTAAAGTAACAGTAAAAAGAAGAAAAACAGAAAGAACATTGCAAATAGAACAGTTTGGGGGTTGGAGGGAGGGCGTGCTTAAAGCTATAGGCACATATACAAGTTCTCTTTGGCTCTTCTTGAATGCATGGGTTCGGGGGTGAAGTTCCAGACTCAGAATTGTCAGGGGCATTGCAGGGCTCAAAAGAGATGGGCTTCCAGGAGCCAGTGTTCTCAGTGCCCAGAGGTTGGTTCTGAGACAGGAATGGCTGCTAGGAGCACTGCTGCAGGGGTACAGTGGGTAGACGCTGCTGCTGCTCTCAGTACCAACTATTGTGCAGGGGCTAAAGGACAGAACTAGGTCCCAGAGTACAGGACTGCAGGCCAAACAGAAGGAGGTTTTGGAGGAGGGTATTGTGACTCAGGAGAGCATCCAGGAGTTGCCACTACATCTCCCTTCTTCCATGCTCTCTTTGGTCCTGGTGATCTTTGATCTCAACCATGCCCCCCTGCCCCCCTGCAACATTTTCTTTGGTCACAAGCTTCTCCCTCTAGGTCCTCAGGTATAGTTTCCACCTCTCAGTCAGTGTGGATTTCCCCTGGCAAGTATGGAAAACATCTTGCCCCAAGACAAGCAAACTAGCCTCTCAGCAGTAGATAGAGGCCCTGTCTTTGATGGTCTGGGAGTTTTAAGTGCTGTGGCTAGAGCAGTATGGGAGTGGGGGGTGGAGAGAAGTCGCATATTCTCCGTATTTCACACAGGCCACGACAGCATTTTTTTCATATGTATATGTGACTAACTGCCTGAGACTCGTTCCATTCTTTGGGGAATCTCTGAGACGGTAAGTGGTCTGCATGTGAGGACACTACTAGGTGCATTGTAATTTCTGTCTGCTGTATATGCTATTTATTTGCAGGGAAGGGGTGCTGGAATTATGTTCCAGTGTTGGTTTTGCAGTTTTGTCTGTGTGTTTGAGGCACTTCTGTGGTACTGGGACAACAAAAGGCTGGCAGCAGCAGCTGAACAGTAATCTCCTCTATACGTCCTTTAGGCTGTCTTGACTCCTGATGAAGTTACATTGTGGGGAGGAGGGAAAAGGGGTGACTAGGAAGCAGAGATTGGTCCTACCCAAAAAGGCAAAGGGCAGACCAGGAAGATACGTTGTGAAGTTATTCACTTGGACAGTCCCTCCCAGAAGTGCTACAATGGTGGAAGGGATTTGCAAGATAAAATGGGGAGATGGGTGTATGGCTTAATGTGCGAAACAAACAAGCAAGCAAAGAAAAACTGAGCAAATTCTATCTTAAATTCTGCTGTATGTCATAGAGAGTACAGTTACAAAGTTTGTGGGCAGTACCAAGCTGGAAGAGGTTGCAAGTGCTTTGGAGGATAGGATTAAAATTAAAAATGAGCTGGACAAACTGGAGAATTGATCTGAAGTAAATAGGATGAAATTCTATAAGGACAAATGCAAAGTACTCCACTTAGGAATGAACAAATCAGTTGCATACACACAAAATGGGAAATGACTTCCTAGAAAGGAGTATTTCGGAAAGGGATCCAGGGGTCACAGTGGACCACAAACTAAACATGAGTCAACAATATTACATTATCACAAAAAAAAAGCAGACATCATTTTGGGATGTACCAGCAAGAGTGTGGTAAGTCAGTCATTCTTCTGCTCTACTCTGCACGAATTAGGCCTCAACTGGAGTATTGTGTTCAGTTTACGCACCACATTTCAGGAAAGATGAAATTGAAGAAATTAAAGAAAGTCCCGAGAACAGCAACAAAAATGATTAAAGGTATAGAAAACATAACCTATGAGGGAAGATTGAAAAACAAAGGGGTTGTTTAGTCTGGAGAAAAGAGAAGACAGAGGGAACATAACAGTTTTCAAGTACATAAAAGGTTATTACAAGGAGGAGGAAGAAAAATTGTTCTCCTTAACATCTGAGAATAGAACAAGAAGCTATGAACTTAAATTGCAGCAAAGGCCATTTAGTTTGAACATTAGGAAAAACTTCCTGTCAAGGTGGTTAATCACTGAAATAAATTGCCAAGGGAGGTTATGAAATCACCATCATTGGAGATTTTTAAGAGCAGTGTAAGCGTGCGGCGAATGACCCCACGGCGCATCCCGCTGGTCGTCCAGGGAATTAGCTCATTAGCTCAGACTCTGGAGCGCCCTCTGCAAGCCGTAGTACCGCTTGCCACTAGCCCTGTGTCCCTCCCTGGACCCCGGTGCCCTCTTCCCTAGGGTGCTGCACCCCTGCAGTACCCCCACAGACTCAGCGTCTCCCCTCCATGGGGAACCCTCACTTCCTCTCCCCACCTTGCCTCAGTTTAGGCAACTGCCAGTCACCACTTGCCCCCATTCACTGGGGCAGACTGCAGTATAATTGCCACTCATCACCAGCAAGGAGGGTTTGGCCTGCTGCCTCTGCTGCCCTGGGCTGCCCCCTGCAACACCAGTACCCTTTGTTGGGTCATCCCATAGGCCCTGCAGCCTGGGGGGTTCCAGGCCAGAGCTTCCCCCAGCTCCTCTTGCCTTGCCCCAGCTCTGCTCCCCTGTAGGTACTTTGTCTATCTCCCAGCAGCCAGGCCTGTCTGCCTCTACAGAGGAGACACTATCTCTGCACACCAAACTCTGGGCCTTTATATCAGGGCCAGCGCGGCCCTGATTGACCCATCTTCAGCTGTGGCTGCTCTGCCCCAGCTGCTCTCACTTGCAGCCCTCTGCTGGGCTGCCCTTCCAGTCAGCCTGGGAGCTGCTTGCTCCCAGCCTCAGCAGAGCTGTTTTAAGCCCTTTTTTGTAGGAGTGGGGAAGCTGCCCCACTACAAGTGGGCTAGACAAACATCCCTTGTCAGGGATGGTCTAGATAATACTTAGTCTTTCCATGAATGCAGGGGACTGGACTAGATGACTTCTAGAGGTCCCCTCCAGTCCTATGATTATATGCAAGCATTTTCAAACTCAATTTCCTCAATTTGATCTGGTTTAAAATCCCTGTGTAGACAAGCCAACAACTTATTAACACTGTGCTCCATCCACAACTTCTGTAATTTTATCCTTGCTGGAACCTAGATCTGAAATATTTAGCACTGTATTTTACAGCATTTTGTTTTTAACAACACAGTCAAAAACACTGTGTAAGAGCCTTCAGAAACACTATCTGGCCCCCAAGGTCCAGGTATTGAATCACCTTTCCTTTCCTCTAACATGTAGGGCCAGCAGCTGAAAGAACAGTAGGAGAAAAATCTTGCCAAATATCACAATATTTGATGTTTTATTTAAAGACCTAGGTCCTGGAAAAAAGATTGAGAAAGAATTTCAGCTTCTATTAAAAAATGAAAGTTTCTAGTCCACATCTTTTCAGAGAAAAGCTTTAACATACGACCCAAGTGGCTCAACAATTAGAAGAGAAATAAAATGATCCCAACTTGTATTTTTTAAAGTGTCATGATTTTTAAGCCACTCGTGATTTTGGGGATCATGATTTTTGAATGTCTAGGGTTGACAACAGTGGGAGAATGCCTCATGGAAGTCCAAGCTCACTGTCCCAGCTTCCAGGGTTGGGTTGATTCCCCCACTGGAGAAGTATTTTTGTCTGTTACTCTGTTTGCTTATTTACCTTCTTTTGATTCAGAATTATAAAGACTCTGACATTTCTTGGGACACCAGAAATGTGAGTCACCTTGTTACTCCCTGTCTCCAGCATGAGGGAGTCTTGCTTGAGCCTGACTGAGTATCAGCTTGTTAGGACCACTAGTCTTTCCGCCACTCACACACTCTCCTCTGGGCTATGCCAGCCCTGTCTTCAGCTTGCAGGTTAACAAGAGCTGCAGCTCAGTCCCTTTGAATTATTCCCTTGTGACATCCCTGGCTACTCATGATGATTCCAGATCCTCTGACCTCCCCACTCATCCCAACGGTTCAGTTTTACCTTAAACCACCACTTGTGTAAACCACACAGCACTTGGAAGCACTTTCATAAAAGACAGAAATAAAGGATTTAACTAGAAGTGAAAGAAAGTGATGTAAACAACAGGTTACAACATAAAACAAAATCATGACAGAAGCCCGGGCCAGCACATATCAATAGTTAACCTACTTTATTAGATAGGAAAGGTTTCTCCCCAAAGTTCAGTCCATTGCAGACGTAGCTAGCTTCACAAAAACCAGGATCCAAATATTCATAAAAGCACCTCTCTTTATGGGATTTCCTCAGTGAATGGACACAAAATGCTTCCCCCTCTTCTGGGTTATATTGAAACAAAACCTTTTGTTTTTGTTTACATGTAGGGTGAACTCCTGTGTTGTAAAGCTCCTTTTTCACCTTCTAGTGTTTTTTATTGTGGTCATTGTCTCTGATGGTTTTCCATTAACAGTCTTGAGAAGGAACAAGGCTACACAACTGAGCCTTGCATTACCCATCAGCTAAATAAGGAAGAAAGACAACTCCTCCTCGCCTGAATAGGCCACTACCAAGACATGTTACCATTGGTGACCAATTTTTATTCCAAGTCCATAAAGCATATTTTCAATTCCTTAAATGTTACTCACGATTATGAATCTAACAAGTTATGAAGTTTCTGTAGATACGCTACATATTACCCTTTATGGATAATTATCCTGTAAGATATGTGTTTGGTGTAGTGAGTTTGTCTGGTCTGAGGTGAGAGAGCTGTTTGCAAAGAACTGGAGCCTTTTGCCAAGAAGTCTCAGTGCAACACTCTCCCACTGGTCAAACTTTACTAGCTGTTCCTAGGTTTTGTTTCTGCTTGGTCATCTTACCAGTTTATACCCTGATTATTAAAAATTAGATTATTAGAGATGTATTCTGTTTGGCTAATGAAATACAGGAGTCACACAGCTGATTCCAAACCTACTTCTTCATATTCTAAACTGCCAGCTTCTGCTTTTAACAAAAAGAATGACAGATTTTCCCATTAAGGCAAAATGCAAGCACTAAGACAATTCCATGCAGCATAATTTCCAACAATTACATTTGTAATAATATTAGTAAGTACTAAAAATAAACAAGTTAAAAATTATTTAGTAGTAGTAAACATTTATCATACTGTAAGTTTTAGTTTTACATCTACTCTTTAATGACCGAGAAACCACTAGCTAAACTACAATTTGAGACATTTGAGTCCTATGCTTAATTGGAATACCTCTGATTAATACTCTTTTATAGACAGTGGCCTCTATCATTAGATGTTGCACCTCCCAATGTAGTGCCTCAGGGCATTAGTTAGTAGCAGTGAGTCACTTGGTTTTCACCAGAAGTTTCATGGTGTGGCTGATATTTTTGCTCAGGTTCTTCTACCACTCCCTGTGTGTCACTCCTGCCTGATGTGGCAAAATGCCACTTCTCCATCAGAAGTGTCCACAGCCACTCCTCAGAACCACCCACCTGCTAATAAGATAGGACAAAGCGCTGTCTTGACCCATTGAAATTCAGATTCTTTACCAGGCAATAAGTGGTCATTATTGTAGATTTGCAAGGTACACCTCTCCAAATCCTTGCTCTTTAAGGGCTTGTCTTCATTGCAAAGTTAACTCAAGTTATTACTCAAGTTCTGACCCTAACTCAAATTTAATCTACACATAAAACCCCTAATATCAAGTATGATGGTGCTTTTAACTCATATTGGCTTGTCTGCTGTGGTATAGACTGAGGGTCCAGTTAGTCCAACTCATAAGCTGCTAACATGACTACTTTGCAGTGGAGACATAGGCTAGCTTCATTCAAGTATCGCTAATCCTCCAATCCTTCCCACAATTCCCCAGTGTGCCCACAAAAACCAGATAAGTTCTCCCACAATTCATTGGTAAAGAATTCATAGAATAGCTCTTTTTACTGCAGTGCAAAGAACCACACGATATATCCCCCAAAAGTATTACTATCACCTATGAATGTGTACAACGCTAGTTTGGACACAGTAGCTTGAGTATTATTTTGTATTATGGCCATGCCCACTTGAGGTAGACTAACTCAAGAGAAGTAACGCCATTGTAGATAACTAAGTGTGACTGATCTATTGGGGATCGATTTATCACATCTAGCTTAGACACAATAAATCTATCCCCAAGCACTCTCCCCATTGATTCTGGAACTCCACCACCGGAAGAGGTGGAAGCAGAGTCGGCAGGGGAGCAGCAGTGGTCGACTTGCCGCTATGAGAATGCCCAGGTAAGCTGACCTAAGATACGTCTACTTCAGCTACGCTATTTGCATAGCTGAAGTTGCTTATCTTAGGTCGATCCTTTCCCCTTCTCCTCCTGCCAAGGTTGACCTGGCCTTAGTTAACTCTGCAGAGAAGATATATCCTTATTCTGAAAGGAGACAGAGCTCATTGAAGCATACTCAATGAAGCTCTTTACAATATTCATGGTGCTGTTTCTCCATATAAAAACTACAGTATTTAATATGGTGCTTTTTCACTGATGATATAAATACACAATATAATTTATGGATGGAAAATGAAGAGAGCTGTGGTTTAAACTGGATCTTACACCTCTTGAGAAAGGTTTACACGGTATGTTGTGTGGATGCTTAGAGACAGAGAATAGTATTCTCTCTCTGTTCTTTAAGTCTGAGAGCCAAGAAAGAAAATTTACTTTATATGGAATCATGATTCCCTGGGTTACAAGTTTAAAGGAAACCTCTCTTGATGAGGTAATAACTTTTAACTAAGACATCTCTTTCCAGCAACAACAACAAATAGCCTGTTTGTGGTAGATGTATTGGGAACTGAAGGAGCACTGCCTATTCCTAAAGTAAAATAAAATTAAAAAAAATAATGGAATAGTGACCATGAATAGGTAACATACATAGAGAGAAAATTATAAATATTGTATTTTAGCAACTTAAATTAAAAAGATACTTTGAATTCATAAAAGAAAAAGGAACAATGATACATATTAGATATGGAATGAAAGTGTGCTTTGTGATCTTATGATGGTTGAAAAAACATAGCACAAAAAGAAGTCCTTATAATTCAAAAGTGTTGTGAAGACAGCAATGATGCAAGCTTTTCCATTGTTATTGTCCAGTCAGTGAGTGACCTAGAGGAACCGCCCTGTCTTGGACTAAGCAGAAGCCTCCTCCACGCCAGCTAAGTCACAAGCTTCTTTTCAGCAGTAACAACCAATTGCAGTTGCAGAATGTTTAAGGTAGACAAGTCCATAATAAACTGAGTTTACAACTGTCTGATGGTAAAAAAAACAAACAAACTATCAGTGTTTTTCTGGCAGGGATTCTAAAACTGTGACTGTGTAAGTAAATGATGAGGGTGGCAATCATTTTAATTTTCACGTTACAATCCAATAAGCATTGTACCATTATACCACTGAAAGACAAAGTTTGGAAATATCAGAGACCGGGGCCATTTTTATAAATATTTAGGGCTGCGGTAAAACAATCATACTTTGCAGAAGGTAATCCTCTTAAATTAACTAACTACTCATATGATAGATTGTAGAAAGATCTTTTTTCAATAGTGTTTGCTGTCTGGTTGCCATAGCAATACCCAGCCTGTGTCTTAAATATTACTGGCTGAGTACATTAATAGAAGGCACTTTTTCCCCCTCCGCATTATACTGTACATCTACTAATTGTTCCAAGCCAAAATGAACACAAGAGGCTGAATGCGTAAAACACTAATATGATCCAAAATGAACTCTAGCCAATCCTCAGCACAGAAATGTTGCAACTTAATGCAGGGATGTACAGCCCACTTCAGCCCAGCGTCTCTCTGCCCCTCCCTAGAGAGGAAAGAAGTCCATGATCTAATATGTCAGTTTTGCTCATTAATGTATGCACGTTAACAAGAGGTATGACCTGCTTCATGTCTTCATTCCCTCTTATAACCTACATCTCTTTCTTACCCAACAAAATGCACAATAGTCCTCCCAGGAACAAAAGTCTCGTACACATCTTTCAAAGACTTAGAAGAACTGTTCACTAAATTAGTATATTATATAGAAAACAACATCCTAGAAAATTGACATTCTTTGTAAAATAGAGCTATCCACAAAACATGCACTATATGGAAGTAAAATCTAATTTCTTAATAGTGTATTAGTTTGTCATTTTGTCTTTTAAATGTTAACCTACAATTTTCACCATTGGGCAATAAAAATAATATTACATATTTACAAAGAATAGTCAAAGTGGACATAAATAATGGCCACTGTTTATATTGTGACTGTTTTAAAAGTAAACGCTAAACGTAATTTCCCATGCAGAAAGTTCAATCACAAAGACTGAGAATGACTGATGCAACAGAGCTTTGCAAATAGGATTCGTAAATGTCTGAAAGTAATTCGTTATTGCTCTCTTCATATAATACAATGTGTGATGCTATATGTTAGTATAGATTCTAAAAATCTAAAATCTTGAAAGATTTTGTGTGTGTGTGTGTGTGGACATTTCATTTGTCCTACCAGACTCAGTGCAAGCACAGCATTATTTGGGTCTCTTCACAATGTTTGCCATCCTATAGGAATTTGGTGCACTGGTCCTAAAGAATTTGAAACCTAGCGTGACAAAGATTTTAAGGCTACATTTAAATCAGTCTCAACGTGGCTGGTTTGACTGTATCCAGAATGGTTGCCTATATTACTGAAATTCATTTCTTCCTAATAAAATAAGCTAACTCTTTCAAAAGGTCAGAATTGTCCAGACAAAATATTTCTCTCTTCCACTAATGATCTTTTAAATCTTTAAATAGTATTCTAATTAAGTGATCTTAAAATTCCATTTTTATATTTTCTTACAGCTTTAGAGAGTCAGACTTACTTTTCTTAATACAACAGAGCATGTCACTCATACATATAACACTTTAAAACTTCAGAGTAAGAGTTTTGCAAAGTTCATCTTGAAAGAAATTAAACCATGTTTAGACCATTAGGGAGGAAAAAACTGTGGTTTCATCTTGGCAAAACATCATATAGAGTACCTCAGAACCAGTATCACACACAGTAAAGTGCATGGACCTTGAAAGTACATACTAAAATTACTATACAAAGCATCATTAATCATGCATTATATTCAAACCATGAGGCGGGGAAGGGACCTTGCAATATTTGATTGGTTGTCTGGTTTTGGGAGGACTATGTGAATAGCATACTCCTCCCATAACCAGGACAGAGAACAGATGACTTCAATACTGAACAAACCAGCCATACCCTAGGACCCTTAGACTACTAGATCAGAGCTGCCTGCATGCCCAGGACAAGAGGGTGATTTCCCCTTTCTTCTCAGAACCTCTTCACTACTTCCCCTTTTCTGTTCCCATCTATGTCCAAGTAATCACATTTGTGGATCGCTCCCTTTCTAGCTGATGGGATAAGCAACTTCTCTGGTGCAGGGTAGTCACTCTAATGGATTTTCTTGTTCATGTTCTCCCTGCTATAGGGTGGAGTATGTACACCCCATCACACTTTGGATTGCCACTTCTACCATGCCACCTACAAGAATAAGCCACCTAGTGATGGCTCATTCTGTAACAAAACAAAACTCAGTGTTTTTGAATGTTTCAGAACCCTCAAGTTGTTCACATAACTGCAACCAAGAGAATTGTTACCAACCTTATCCTCATTCCAATTTGCCACATCTTGTCTCAAATTAGATCAAAAACTACACTAGGGACGGTTTCTTCCTAGGTGCTTCAACAGTGGCCAAAGGAGTCTTTATTGGACTTTGTGGGTGATACCACAATATAAACAGCAGTTGTTGAACTAAGTCAGTACTCGGATGAAAGATCTCCAGGGAACATAGGGTGCTGCAGGCAAGCGTTCTTTGCTCAGTCAGTACTAAGCCAGTGCTAGGGGAAACGGTACAGAAGCTGCTGCCTTTCAGAGGAGACATAAAACTGAGGTCCTGACCACTTGACTGAGGTCTTGACCTCTTGTAGTGAAGGATTCCATAATACTTGACAAAAAAAAAAAAGAGTAGATATGTTAGTCCCAGGACGCTGATCAAATTTCAATTTTCATAATTTACATTTTTCTATCTACTGTCTGATTTTCCTCAGAATAAAAGAGTTTTCTTTTTCTGTCCAAAAAACGTTGAAGAGTTTGTGCTGTTAAACATTTGACACATTTCACCGAAGTACTGGCAATACTTGACAAGTGGATTATGTGAGCTGTATGTATACTTTTGTTCATTTTAATCTGCAAACATTTTGGGACCGTAGGCATGAAAAGCATACATGTATGATTATGCTGCTGCAAATAAAAAAATGCAAGTATGGTGATATTAGAACTCCTATTACATTTTAATATTTTCCTGCACAAATGCTTGCAAACTGCTAGCTTGCCCTTCACAATTCTCTTGGTCTTTAAAATGTTCATTTTCAGATATTTTGCATAATGCATATATGGGATTCTGTAGACACATTTACTGCAAAGTTTCAAATATTGCTCAGATATTTAAGTGCTCAAATAATTTAATCTGCTTTCATATAAAGTAAATGGCTCACCAGTTTCCTCATGATAACCCATTGCCCTCTCCACCATTCACAAAGTACACTTGATGCACCTCTTAACCCTGCATGTCAACGCAAGTGATTCTGCATTACTTCACTTTGTAGCTGATAAACAAACCTTGCAAGGACATATGAATGTGGAATCAAGACATTTCTTAAGGCACTGAAATGGGTGGTTTCCAGGATATTGCGTCTCACATGTCTTCCATTACTTACATTTCTTTACAAAGCAAAAACTTTTATGGCTTGTCATTCATGGAAAAATAATCACCACTTTCTGCGTACTAAGTGTGAGACGTTTTAGGTGTATTTACAGTATAAAAAGTAGCCTTATGTAGCCAGCTACTTATACGCTATCCAGCTCCACAGTGAGGCTTAAAAGCAAGATGAGATACAGGAAAACAAAGCCAATTAAGAATCACCTATATGACAAGTACAAAGGAAATGCAGTAGATCTAATCTACCTGGATTTTCAGTAAAGTGTTTGATACAGTTCCACCTGGAAAATTATTAGTTAAACTGAAGAAGATGGGAATTAATATGAGAATCAAAAGGTTTTAAGGAACTGATTAAAAGAGAGACAACAGATCATGCAGAAGGGTGAAATGTCAGGCTGGAGGGCAGATATTCGTAAGTTCCTCCAGGATAGGTCTTGGAACTAATCATATTTATCATTTTCATTAATGGCACAAAAAGTGGGAGTGTGCTAATAAAATGTGTAGATCACACAAAATTAGGGGGCATTGCCAGTACGGAGGAGGACCAGCATATCTTATAAGATTTGGATAACCTTGAAAACGGAGAAACAGAAATTGAATAAAATTTAATAGTGAAAAGTGCAAGGTCATACACCTAGGGATCAACAAGAAGAATGTTTGTTCTAAACTTGGGACATATCAGTTGGAAGCAACAGAGTATTGGTTGATCACAGGATGACTATGAGCCGCCAATTTGATGAGGCTGGGAAAAGGCCAATGAAATCCTAGGATGCATCAGGCAAGGTATTTCCAACAGAGATAGGGAAGTGTTCTTGCCATTGTAAAAGTCTAGTGATATCTCATCTTGAATGCCATATTTAATTCTGGTCTCCCATATTTAAGAAAGCTAAATTCAAATGAGAACCAGTGCAGAGAAGGGCTACTAGGATGATCAGAGGGGTCGAGAACATTCCTTATGAGAAGAGACGTAAGAAGCTCAGCTTGTTTAGCATGACAAAATGAAGCACAAGAGGAGAAATGATTGAGGTATTTGTAGAGAGCAGAGGGGTAAACACCAGGGAGGAAAAGGTGTTATTTAAGACAAGAGTCAATGTTGGCACAAGTGCAAATGGATATAAACTGACCATCACTAAGTCAGATCATAAGCTTTCGTGGGTGAATACCCATTTCATTGGATGCAATTCACCCACGAAAGCTTATGCTCTAATACATCTGTTAGTCTATAAGGTGCCACAGGACTCTGTCGCTTTTGCGGATCAAGACTAACACGGCTACCCCTTTGATACTGCCATTGCTGGCAGTTACTTCTTTGCATGAAGTAGACTGAAATGAGACTATTCTGACAAATAATTGAAAACAAACACACTTAGAACATTTGCTAGAAAACAAATGCCTTTAAAATTAGTTTTCTTGTTAATAGGAAAGAATTGATGGAGAAAGTCAAGATCTGACTTCTGTAGGTGTCAAATTGATAATGAATGGAAATTTTAAACACATGATGTGCAACCAGCTATTCCCCAAATACAAGTGCTGAAGAAAACCAGATCTTCTCTCTCAAGCAACCCTCCTTGATCTACGACAATCACTACAGGCTTACTTCACTGAAGATAGCACTTCTTTAGAATTGCAACTGACAAAGGAATGTTTATTATACAAAATCAACTTAAAAACCTGATTTGAGAGAAGGTACAAAGAGTTCATTCATCCTGATCAGAGCACAAGACGACAATGGAAGCTGCAGTCCAGGGGTAGAAGCCTGACCAAGTCTCATTTACAACATTACATAAAACATCTTTCAAAACTATCTAAACATGTCAGTATTTTAAAACATAAAGTCGATATTAAAGGAAAGAATGGCTGTTACATAAAGTGGCTGTGTGCAATGCAGGCAACCTTATGATAGGGTTTTAAATTATTTAATTTTCTTTTTCAGAAGTTTTAACATATCCATAAAGACCTACTTAAATGCAATGACAAAGAAAACACAGCAGGAGTATGGATTTAACAAAAACACAGCATGCAATATTAATAGATAAATATTCCTGACCATTATAAGACAAATAATTCCCTAACAAGCATAAGAAGCCCACTCTACCGAAGTCAGTTTGTAATGCTCTCATGAAAGACCAAGTATCTCCATAACTGGATCTTGAGCCTTTATAGATTGTCAGTTTTTCCATGTGGGCAGTGTTGGTTA
Source organism: Dermatemys mawii (assembly GCA_007922305.1). NCBI lineage: Eukaryota > Metazoa > Chordata > Testudines > Dermatemydidae > Dermatemys > Dermatemys mawii. The sequence continues at coordinate 6,986,327 of ML677342.1, forward strand.
GCTCAGTTAGACAATCCAAGACTGTAGGGGGGGAATAGGAGACTTCCAGTTTTGCAAAATGACTCTTTTGACCATTATAAGTGGTGCAGTAATCCGTTTCCTGGAATTGCTCAAAGAGGGCAGATATTCTAGAATGCCCATAACACAGACGTGTAGCATGAGGGAAACCCCTAAACTGACATGGGTACATTGGAAAGCACCCAGTCAAGTCCTCATAGCAAGGGCACACGGAGGAGCATATTGCCAATTTCTACCTATGGCCTTGTGTTACAGCTGCTTCCGATGCTTTATCTGCTCCTGGCACTGCAAACCAGTCTTACTTTCTCCCCAAGCTGCATGTTTAAAGGCTTTAACTGTGGCCAGTGGGGTGGAGTTGGGCACCTCAATGTGTCTCAACACAAAACAGCCTGCAGCACAGACATACAATCTGGGATAGTCTCGGGTGTTTGTTCTTGGCCTTGGCTATATACCAGAGTGATCAATACAAACTGCTTCATAATTGTAATCAAAGGGTGAAAAATTCTAACAGCTGTCATTGGTGATAATGGATATTGGGGAGAGGACTAAAAACCTATATCCACTTCTAAAAAGTTAATTAACTAAGCACCAACAACTTCACAGTCCCACTCAAGTCAGTCAAAAGATTGTTCTGCTTCCATTCAGACCAAACCTGAATGTCACCTTGGTACATCAGTTTCATCCTGATCCATGAGGAAGTGCAGGATTACATTCTGGTTCAAAAGGAAACAGAGTGGCATATGTAGAGCTCTCAGGATTTTTGGAGAAGGGCGATACCATCAAGATTTGATGACCGGTTGAGAAAGAACCCTTAAAAAAGGATTGGCTGGATATATTTTTCAAGTCATAGATGTAACCTGTTATACCAAAAGCTTGTAAAGAAAAAAATCACCCAAGCTCTGATACTCATACTGATATTCATCTGACGAAGTGGGTCTTCACCCACGAAAGCTTATGCTCCTAAACATCTGTTAGTTTATAAGGTGCTACAAGACTCTATGTCACTTCTACAGATCCAGACTAACACGGCTACCCCTCTGATTCCGGACATCATGCTGACTTATGACCTTACCAGAATTCTGCAGAGAAGCAACAGCAATTTTCTTCAACCAATATGACTAATCCAATGTCCCCCTACCTCCATCCTCATCCCCACTCCCATCCACCTTCCATAGAAATCATTCAATCTGATAAACTCGGAAAATACAAACACTTCTGTATTGTCAGTGATTGCCTAAGAATTATGGGAAAATTCTGAATACCTTTATGTGTGTCATTTATTACTTGTGCCATTGGGACCTTTGCATTGCTGAAGTTAAGTTTTGACCTTCTATCAAAGTAAGGACTCATCTTGATTCATTAATTTTTAAAAGTTATGATTACAGTAAAAAGATCTTCATGAGATTCTTCCTTCAAAAGTGGACTTTAAAAGCCAACTTTATTTGTAAGAAGTCTTTGGAAACTTGGCTTTTGCCTCGCTAGCAATAAACATTGTGATGGGTTGGATCACAGAAACCCCCTTTGGACTGCCAACTGATGTGCTGAGACTACCTCTAAGCCCGTTTTCCCTGGCAGCTTAACTGAAAACACCTTAAGAAGTGTTCCTGACACCAACACTCAGGTACCCAACTCCCAGTGAGATGGGAGTTGGGTACCTGAGTGTTGGAGACAGGAATGTCAATCTGAGGAGCATTTTCACATGAAAAGAGAGATAGAGTTCCAAGATACTCACTCCTTTTTTTCCCTTTCATTTCAGAGAAAGAGAAAATTCTTGGTTTACTCAGACTATGAAGTATTGAGATTTCCAATTCACATAACTGGTGTCTCTTGGCCAAAAACTAATTGGATCTGGCTGCATTTGAGCACAGTTAGAATCCTATTATTTTCACATGCTAAATAAATATCTTTTATATTTAAGAGGTCAGATTTTTAGTCCATTGATCATATTGGCCTAAGAAAAACAACAGTCTGCCATTACTACATTTTTATGAATGCAGAAGAGGAACAAACCAGAAATGTATATAATAAAAACATTGGTCTGGTTCCAGAGTATCCCATCACACCTGTACTGTGAATTACAGGCCTGATCTATACAAAGCCATTCTAGTTTAACTGATTGTGTTACTTTAAACAAATTTAGTTAAGATGGTGCAACTTTATGTAGATACTTTTACAGAAGCTTAAACCTGGCTTTCATCGGTTTAAGTATGTAAGTTAAACTGATATAAGCTGGGTTTAGACTGATAAGGGCTTCCACACAGCGTTTGGTAGTAGTTTAGAACTAAATTAGGTTCTAAACTTACTTCAATTAAACTTGTCCAATTTCTGTGCGTAAACAAGCCTTCAGTGGTGCTCCCAAATCCAAAGCCATGTGCTAACCCCAATCCACTCCCAAGGCATATATCCAGATTGAGAACAATGTAGACATAAGGGAAAGGATGGCAAGAGCACAAATCAAAACAGTCTCTGGGTCTGAGCTGCCCCTTTACTCGGTCTGCCCTGCAGAACTGAGCAAACCCACAGTATGCAAAACTTCAGAGAAGACAAAAGGAGCCTTGTCCACTTGCCCAAGAATGCTGCCCTTGAAATCTGCCATTTCTAATATTATCATCATGCTCTCTCTGCACTGAACAACAGTGAATATACGAGATTTATCTACTAGTTTGATTATACTTACAATATACATTCGACTATTTTAATTTCACAAGATTTGAGTAAAGACCAATGCAACTAAATAAAAGTAAGTAAAAACAACAGGAACTCTGATCAACATTAGTGGGGGCAGAGGAGATTCATCACAGCTCCATAGTTTTATGGGATTTTTTTTTTTAGCAACTTCACCACAGATTACTTAACATTTTAAACAAGTTGCTATTAAGCCATTTGCATATTACAGAGAGGAACCAACTGATTGAGAAAAGTTTCACAGTAAGAGAGAATCTCAATATCAAGACACTCATGAGAGTCCCAAGTTGGATACAACCTATTGTTGTGAAAACCTAATAAAGACTGAAATATGCAATCATGGAATGTATTTACTGTAGCTTAACAACAAGATTAATGAAGAAACAGCTTATAACTAAAGCTTGCCTTCATCTTCTATAATATAAACTTGTCAAGATTTGCATTTTAAGTGGATTTCTTCACTATTCCCTTAAAAATGTGCAGCAGAAAGGAAGGTACTGAGTTTAAGTTTCAGATGAAACCTTTCCTGATGTAGGAAGACAGCTGGTAGCTATGAGGTCCAGACTTCCTTTTCTGTACCACAGGAGTACTCCAAAATTCTCTAGATCTAGACTTGTAACATTAATTTTCCCATTAAAAGAGTTGGTGTTTAAATGTAAATAGTAAATAAAATGTTCTTTAAAATGATCAGCCTTAAATGCTAATTGGTATATGCATGAAGAAAACAGTTAGCGCTAAGAATGCAAACTTCATTTCTGCTGGAGATCTTTTAGATGTGTATTTCACTGCCTCAAAAATGCGTGGACCATTGAACTATAACAAAAGAACACTTAATAAATGGTAAAAATACTCTACTTCAGTATATTGTTAAAAAATGTATTGTGAGCACTGAACAGCAATTAGTTCAAATGAAAATAGCTGTCCAGGTAATATACAAACTCTGGAATCAATCTGATAGACCCACAAGCATATATCAGAGTGTTAACAAATGAAAATTCAAATAGTTTCCACAGTGCCATTGATAAACATACATTTTGCCTCATCCTACAGAAGGATGGTACACGAAGTAAGTGTGCTTCACCTTGAACTAACCATCAAGTTTGAAAAGCTTTTGTGGCACCATCCAAAAGTTGCTTGGACTACCCTTCAAGAGGGGAGAAATACAAAGAGTAAGGTGTGCCTCCTTTCTACGATAAGTACTATGCATCCAATATTTACCTTGATTTTTAGGAAGGATACCTCAACAGTAAAAGAAGTGACAAAGAGTCCTGTGGCACCTTAAAGACTAACAAAAGTATTGAAGCATAAACTTTCGTGGGCTAGTACCCACTTCATCGGATGCAACATCTGCATCTGACGAAGTGGATACTAGCCCACAAAAGCTTATGCTTCAATACTTTTGTTAGTCTTTAAGGTGCCACAGGACTCTTTGTCGCTTCTGCAAACCCAGACTAATACGGCTACCTCTCTGATTCTTGACATCAGTAAAAGAAGAGCATGTCTCTCTTATGCAGAGGGAATACTTTCTTCTATCTCCCACATGAGGCCAAATCCTGCTCACCTTACTCACACAATCATTCCCATTGGGATCAACAGGACTATTCATCTGAGTTAGACAAACAGTTTGTCCAGTTATGAGCCATTTTCTCCCTTACACTCATTACCAGAGGTGCTGGAAGTAAGGGTGCGCAGCTTGATACCAACCCAAATACACGGTTTCCACCTTCAGCACCCCTACTCTAGAAATTGTTCCAGCACCACTGCTCATCACACTCCACAGACAACAGACAGAGGCCTGATGATGAAATCTACTTGAGGTCAGAGAGATCTTAAGTAAAATCTGATTCTTCTTGGATTTATTTCATGTACAAAGCCTCTGTATTGTTCTGTCTCATGAAAATAAAGAAACGGGGCAGGTGTTGAAGCTAACTACCTCGCTGCCAATCTTTTTCCTTATCACTTGCCTTGAAAACAGTTAGACACAAAGGTGACAATATCTGCTGCCAGCCAGACTACTTATGTGCTACAACTTTTATTCTTCAAGTTACAGATAAATACATATGAATTTAAGCATTTTACAAATATTAGTAAAATCTTTACCACATGGAAATGAATTTCCTTCCAAACTTGTAAATTAAATTAAAGTTGTAGTTTAATGGAAAATGTTTGCATGTTGTGAACTTCACCTTTTAAAAACGTAGCTCACTATTATTAAATTAAAAACATTATCTTTTCTGACCAAATGCTCAGTAGCAGTACGAATACCACTTCTATTCATATATATCACTGTTTTGTTATCTTACAAAAAAGAAATATGATGGATGAAATAGTGACTGTTGCATTTTATGGATTATTTGATCACAGAAAGAGAATACAAGTTACTCTTTAAGGTCCACACACTAAATTGACTGGCAGAACAATTCTTGTCAGTGTTTAGAGATCACCACAGAGAAAACCACAGAGACTGGGAAACAAATTTAGAAAGAACTTGGTCATATTAAGGACTCAATTGTGGATTAAAGCCACAGACTGTGCTAAAGGGGAGTGCAGGGAGGCCCTTCTACATTTGGAGCATATGCTTCAGGGGCAGCTCCGCCACATTGAGAGAAAACACTTAAAAAAACAAAACAACAAAAAAAAAAAAACAAAAAAACACACCCACTAAAGCTGCCCTGACTCTGCTTTTGAGGAGGCTAACACAGCTGTGCAGAATACCACACTATGGTATTTGTATGATCTTTGTGGTATGGCCTCCTTGCAGCTTCTCCTCCCCTATATGCACCTCTGCCTGTATACTTTCTGCTACATTCATACAACACAGGACTAGTATTAATATTTGGAAATCCCAGACTAATAAAGGGTTTGAAAATACCCACATTTTGGACAAGTTCTGGGATAGCTAATGAAAAAGACGTCTTTTGTGAGAACTATAGGCAGTAGTTAACATAATATGTTTTGTCAACTTCTACATTTGAGGGACAGCCAAGAAAGAACATCCAATGAATATAATAAGGTAGGATTGTGGAAATCCTCAAGCTCATCCAGGAAGGAAGAGAGATGCATAAAAAGGTGTCTTTGGCTAGATCCCTGGATAGATGCCTGGCAAAAAGACCTGTCATTGACTCAGTTTCAAGCTTCTCTTCTAGCAAAGAAACGGCAAAATCCATGAGAAACCGTTGTGAGAACTTATGAATGTATTTGGAAGCATCCAGGCTGAGACATCTAGCCTTTGACCAGCCTTCAGATCAAACAAGGCAAAGGGAAGAAAAACATTTCCCAAAGCTACCATTTCCAATGAGGAAAGAGGCCCAATGAAGATACCCAAGCCAACTATAGGGATACTTGGGTAATGAGTCTGTATAGTGTTAAGCAATGTCAAACAGCTCACAAAGGTAAACGGGTTACTTACCTGTAACTGTTGTTCTTCGAGATGTGTTGCTCATATCCATTCCAGTTAGGTGTGCACGCGCCATGTGCACGGCTGCCGAAAGATTTTTCCCTTAGCAACAGGCTGGGCCGGCTAGGGAGCCCCTGGGAGTGGTGCCGTTATGGTGCCGTATATATACCTCCGACAACCCTGCCCCCCCTCAGTTCCTTCTTGCCGGCAGATCCGACAGTGGGGAAGGAGTGGGGGGTCTGGAATGGATATGAGCAACATCTCGAAGAACAAGAGTTACAGGTAAGTAACCTGTTTTTCTTCTTCGAGTGCTTGCTCATATGCATTCCACTTAGGTGACTGCTAGCCCCACCAAGGAGGAGGGGTCGGATCGAGTGGAGGACCGCCAAGCCGAACGCTGCATTATCCCTGGACTGCTGGACAATGGCGTAGTGTGAGGCGAAGGTGTGGATGGAGGACCAGGTGGCTGCCCTGCAGATGTCCTGGATCGGAATCCATTCTCGGAAGGCCGCTGAGGAGGCTTGCGCCCTGGTGGAATGCGCGGTGATCTGCTCCGTGGCCCCCCCCTTAGCTCATAGCAGGTACGGATGTATGCGGTTATCCAGGAAGAGAGGTGCTGCGCTGAGATTGGCTGCCCCTTCATCCAGTCTGCTACAGTAACGAACAGTTGTGCAGACTTTCTGAATGGCTTTGTCCGTTCTAAATAAAATGCAAGAGCCCTACGCACATCGAGCGTACGCAGTTGTTGTTCTCTGCGGGAGGTGTGGGGTTTCGGATAAAAGACCAGAAGAAAAATGTCCTGGTTCATGTGGAAGGGGGACATCACCTTAGGGAGGAAGGCGGGATGGGGGCGCAGCTGCACCTTGTCCTTGTGGAACACCGTGTAAGGGGGATCTGACGTAAGAGCTCGGATCTCCGAGACCCTATGGGCCGAGGTGCTGGCCACCAGGAAGGCCACTTTCCATGAGAGATATAATAAGGAGCAAGTGGCGAGGGGCTCAAACGGGGGCAACATGAGCTGGGAGAGGACCAGGTTGAGGTCTCAGGGTGGGACCGGGTGCTTGACCTGCGGGTATAGGCAGTCCAGGCCTTTGAGGAACCTGTAGACCCCGGGGTTAGAAAAGACTGAGTGGCCGGAGGTTCCCGGGTGGAAAGCCGAAATAGCTGCCAAATGGACCCGGACAGATGAAATGGAGAGTCCCTGCTGCTTGAGAGAGAGAAGACAGTCCAAGACGGCGGGTATACTGGCATCCTCCGAGGTCATGTTGCTCTGCTCGCACCACCGGGAGAAGCGGGCCCACTTTGCACAGTAGGTCGCTCAGGTAGACGGCTTCCTGCTACCCAAGAGCACGTTTTGCACTTCCGCGGAGCATAGGGGCTCCGGACCCCTTAGCCACGCAGGAGACACGCTGATAGGTGCAGAGACGACAGGTCCAGGTGGAGCAGGCGGCCGTGGTCCTGAGGTATAAGGTTTGGCCAGAGCGGCAGAGGGACAGGCGGTACCACTGATAGCTGGAGGAGGGACGTGTACCAGCACTGTCTGGCCCAAGCTGGGGCTATGAGGATCATGTGTGCCTTGTCCCGCTTCGCCTTGATGAGCACCTTGTGAAGCAGTGGGAATGGGGGAAAGGCATAGAGGAGTTGTCCTGTCCATGGGAGGAGAAAGGCGTCCGTCAGGGAGCCTGGGGAGCTGCCCCGGGAGGAGCAAAACTGCAGGCACTTCCTGTTCTGGCAGGTGGCAAAGAGATCGATGCGGGGAAACCCCCACCTGAGGAAGATCGTCTGAATGGCATCCGGGCGAACAGACCATTCATGAGAAAGGAACAATCTGCTGAGGTAGTCCGCCAATGTGTTGTGAACTCCCGGGAGAAACGAGGCCACGGGGTGAACTGAGTGGGCTATACAGAATTCCCACAGTAGAATCGCTTCCTTGCAGAGGGGGGTCAAGTGGGCCCCCCTTTGCTTGTTGATATAAAAAAGTGCGGTTGTGTTGTCTGTTAGCACCGTGACACAATGGCCCGTTAGTGTCTCTTTGAAGGCCTGGCATGCTAGGCGAACTGCCCGCAGCTCCCGGACGTTGATATGCAGATGGAGGTCGGCCGCTGACCACCGAGCTTGGGTCCTGAGATGCCCGAGGTGGGCTCCCCACCCCAGATCTGATGCATCCGTCACCAGGGACATCATTGGCTGGGGTGGGAGGAAGGGAACGCCCTCGCAAACAAGCCGTTGATCTGTCCACCAGGCGAGGGCGCCGAGGGTCGGGCTTGGGATGGTGAGGAGAGGCTGTCCACGTTTGGTTTGTAAACCGAAGCCAGCCATGCCTGGAGCGGGCGCAAACGTAACCTTGCGTACTTGGTGACGTACGTGCACGCTGCCATGTGCCCCAGCAGGCTGAGAAATGATCAGACCGAGGCAGTCGGAAAGGCACTTAGGTTGTGAATGGCAGACTGGATAAACTGGAAACGGGCCAGTGGGAGGGACGCCCTTGCCACTGTGGAGTCTATCAGAGCTCCTATGAATTCCAGCCTCTGAGTAGGCTGCAAGGCCGATTTCTCCTCATTGAGGAGAATTCTGAGGCGGGAGAATGTGAGGAGAGTTAACTGAACGTGGGAGGACACCTGTTCCCGCGAGCTGCCCTTGACCAACCAGTCGTCAATAAGGGTAGACGTGCACCTGGTGTCACCTGAGAAACGCCGCAACCACGGCCATGCATTTGGTGAACACCCTGGGGGCCGTGGAGAGGTCGAAAGGCAGGACCGCAAACTGGTAATGTTGGCCTGCTACCATGAAGCGAAGGAAGCGTCTGTGAGCCGGACGTATGGCTACATGAAAATAAGCATCCTTCATATCGAGGGCAGCGTACCAGTCCCTTGGATCCAATGAGGGAATGATGGTACGCAAGGAGACCATGCGGAACTTGGACTTGACCAGGTACTTGTTCAGTCCACGCAGGTCCAAGATTGGCCAAAGACCCCCTTTCGCCTTGGGTATGAGGAAATATCGGGAATAGAACCCCCTTCCCCTGAACTGCTCTGGGACCGGCTCGATGGCCCCCAGAGACAGGAGAGATTTAATCTCCTGCAGCAGGAGTTGCTCGTGAGAAGGGTCCCTGAAGAGGGACGGGGAGGGTGGGTGGGAGGTACGGGGGGTGGAGAACTGCAGCGAATATCCCACTGCCACCGTGCGTAGAACCCACCGGTCGGAGGTGATGGTGGACCAGGCACAGAGGAAGTGGGACAGACGATCTCTGAAGGGAGGATCTGGAAGAGTGGCTGGTACTCTGCCCCCAGGCGCACCTTCAAAAGTTGGGCTTGAGGCCCTGGGGGGGCTTTTGTTTAGACGAGGAGTGGCCCGAGCAGTGGGTGGAAGAGCGTCTACGGCCACCTCGCTCCCACCGCCTCTACGCGTCCTGTGATGGGCATGGTGGTGGACAGAAACGCCTGGGTGGTGACCGGAACAGTCTCCGTTGGGTCACTGGGGTATGCATCCCCAAAGTACGAAGGATGACCCTGGAGTCCTTAAGGGACTGCAGATGTGAGTCTGTGGTCTCCGAAAAAAGGCCTGAGCCTTCAAAGGGGAGGTCCTGAATTGTATATTGAACTTCGGGGGGGCAGGTTAGAGGCCTGCAGCCAGGTGATGCGCCTCATGGCAATACCCGAGGCCACTGTTCTGGCTGCCGAGTCGACCGAGTCAAGGGCAGCCTGCAGGGCAGTTTTACCCACCTTCTTGCCCTCTGAGACAAAGGCCTCAAACTCCTGCTTGGCCTCCAGGGGCAAGACGCTCTGGAATTTTCGCATGGAGTCCCATGCGTTGTACGTGTGCCCACTCAGGAGGGCCCTGTTGGTTGGCCACCCTGAGCTGTAGGCCCCCCATCGAATAGACTTTCCTGCCGAACAGGTCCAAGCGTTTAGCGTCCTTCGACTTAGGGGCCGAGGCCTGCTGACCATTGCGCTCCTTTTGATTGATGGAGTCCACAACCAGTGAGCAGGGCTGGGGGTGGGTGAAAAGGTACTCGTAGTCCTTGGACAACATGAAATAGCGCCTTTCCACCCCCTTGGTGGTCAGCGGGACCGAGGCTGGAGTTTGCCAAATGGTGGCCATGGATTTTTGAATGGTCTTAACGACCGGTACCGCCACCCTGCTCGGGACGTCTGTGGACAAGACATCCACCACTGGATCCTCGATTTCAATAACCTCCTCAATGGGGAGGTTTAAACCCTTGGCCACCCTTGTCAGGAGGGCCTGATGTGCCGATAAATCTATCGGCGGAGGGCTGGAGGTGGATGTGCCTGCCACTGCCTCGTCCGGGGATGAGGAGACCGCCTGCCCGCTGGTCTGCAGAGTCTCCTGTGGTGGGTGGATGCGGGGGAGCGGGGCGGGAGTCGGAGGCACTCCGCCCGTGGCTGGGAGATCTGTCCCACTGTCTGGTGGGCTACTGATGGTGGCCTCGGGCACCCTGGATTCCGATGCCCCCGAGACCCCAGACAGGGCCCCCTGGGATTGGTGGTACGCCCAGGGGGTCCAGAAGGGCCACTGCGTGGTGTCCTCAACCTGCTGCTCAGACCACTGGCCTTGTGATGCCCGTGGGAGCTCCGGTCCCCTGACCCCTTCTGAGCGGGATGAAGCGGTGGCAGACCGGGAGGGCCAAGGAGGAGCTGAGCCGACATAAGGGAGGTGCCCGGTGGAAGATGGGGATCAGTGCCAGGACCGGGACCTGTATTGGCTGCGGCGCCGAGGTGACTCCGGGTACCGGCGGGATGCACCGTAGGATCCGCGGCGAGTTGACGATCGGTCCCCGGATCTGGAGCGGCGTTGAGGCGGTGACTGGTGCTGGGATGAAGAGCGGTACCTTGAAGGCGAGCGGTGCCGCGAGTACGACCGGCGCCGGGACTGCGATTGGCGCCGGGACAGTGACCGGTACCGGGATCTTGACCGGTGCCGGGACCGGGATCGGCGCCGGGAGGCAGAGCGGTGCCAGGACGGGGATCGGCGCCGGGAAGAGCAGCGGTGCCGGGGCGGAGAGTGGCACCGCGATCCGGAACGACCTTGGGATGAGTGGCACCAGGACTCGGAGCGCGTGGTACTGGAGGGCACCAGAAGGGGCACCGAGGGCTGCAAGGGGGTTGGCTTTCCCTTGGACTGTGTGCGCGGAAGCTGAGCTGGCGAGGGTTCGGTGAGAGCAATGAGCTCCCGCGCCGCAGCAAAGGTCTCTGGCGTCGTGGGAAGACCCTGCTGCAGCGGGGCCCTAGGTGGCGAGTCCAGGTGCACTGGACTCAACGGGACCTGTCCAGGTGCCGGAGTCAACGGTGTCGGGGACGACGGAAGTTGGGCAGAGCGCTCCCCCACGGGACGTTGCTCCAGCTGTGCCGAGGCGGCCGAAGCTGTAGGTGGCACCATAGGCTTCCTCTTCTTGTGCACCAGGGAATGAGACCGGTGCCGTGGCCCTATCTTCGGTGCCGCAGGAGCTTGCTGAGTAGGTGCCAATGCGGGGGTGCTCTTCTCGGAGCCGGACATGGACAGTGCCGGGGCCAGGGCCGCTTCCATCAGGAGCTGCTTAAGTCTAAAGTCCCTCTCCTTTTTGGTACGCGGCCGAAAGCTCCTGCAGATACTGCACCTGGCCGCTTCGTGTGACTCACCCAAACACTTTAGGCAGGATTCGTGTGGGTCGCCCACCGGCATAGGCTTCCCACACAACGAGCAGGGCTTAAAGCCCGCAGCCTTGGGCATAAGTGCCCTGGCTCCTGCGGGAGGGAGAAATCCCCCCGGCGAACAAGAACTAGGAACAAACTATTAACAACTAACACTAACTATAACTATTTAAACTATGTACAGAAGAAACATGAGAAAGCACAGAGCTAAGGAATACGGCGGTCAGAAGACTGAGCTCCAAGTTCCAGAAATCGTCACGGGCGGTAAGACGGAACTGAGGGGGGGCAGGGTCGACAGGGGTATATATACGGCACCATAACGGCACCACTCCAGGGGGCTCCCTAGCCGACCCAGCCTGTTGCTAAGGGAAAAATCTTCCGGCAGCCGTGCACGTGCCGCGTGCACACCTAACTGGAATGCATATGAGCAAGCACTCAAAGAAGAATAAATAGTTCTCTTTCCATAGGACAACTGAACTTCAAAATGACTGACTTAGCAATGCAAGATATAGTTAGAACAGAACATTTTTATTTTGTGTATAAAATGACTTTGCACACTATATATTATTCTTATCGGCATTTGAATGTTAGAAGCACACCATTTTCTACTCAGTTGGGTTTAACTAGTTTGGGCATATTAAATATTGTGATCACACTAACATTTCCCTCTTTTTTTCGGAATCTTATATTTATAGCAAATTGTAGGTAGCAAGACAGATCCTCATTCATGACACAGAATTACTGTTTCACATCTCTAAGTGAATTATGTATTCCTGCTCCTTGAGTTTCACGTACAGACGTGAGTATTTTCTGTATGTGAAACTCAAGGAGCAGGAATTAGCTCATCTATGAGGAGATGGGATCTGAATCCCCTTACTAATAGGGGATTCAGATCCCATCTCCTCATAGATGAGCTAATACTGTAATTTAATATTCAAAAGATGCTAACTATTTCATTTGAATATCTGTTCTATGTATCAGGTCATGCATGCACTGTGATCCAATTAAGAAACTATTACAAAAGGAGAGGAATAAAAGCTTGTTCTTTGATAAAACAATCTTGGGTACACGTCAACTGTGAATCAATTTTATGGATGCTGCTTTTGAAACACTGAGATCTCATTTTCCTATTATGAAACTTTATACTGAGAGCAATGCAGAGCCCAGGAAGACAAAATATCCTATCCAACTCATCCAAAACCAATAAAAGTTCTCGGTGATCTCTATGGGTCCCTTTAATCAGAGATGCCGATTTTGAGAGTTCCCAGGAGGTACCTGACCCTTGTTTCACCCCAGGTCCCGCCTGCACTCTACACCTTCCCCAAAGTCCCCACCCTGCCTCTTCCCTCCCTATTCCACCTCCTTCCCTGTTCCTCTCACTCCTCCGCAATGCCACCTACATGCTGCTGTACAGCTGATCGCAGCAGGCAGGAGGTGCTGGGAGGGAGGCAAAGGAGGTGATCGGCGGGGCCCACTGGTGGACAGCAAGCACGGGGGGAGGGGGGAGTTGGAGCTGATCCACAGGGTTGCAAATAGATGCTGAGCACCCACTATTTTTCTTTTCCATGAGTGCTCCAGACCTGGAGCATCCACAGTGTTGGCACCTAAGACTTTACTGTTTGGGGCTTTGACCAAAATATACAGGAAGTTAAAATTAGTCTGAGCAAGGCCCAGATCTAAAATAGACCTAGCAGTACCCTATGAAATCAGTTCGTTAGGGTTAGGAAAATATACGTATAATTCTAAGTCTGGCATCCTACCAATTTTGTATACTGATCTTCCTAGCCTTTCCATAATAGTGGCCTTGATTAAAGCTCTTTGTTCAAGAAGGGAAATATATGCATTTCCAGATGGCATAAATGTGCTGCAATGGCTAAACAATAGTTCATGAACACATTCAGTCCTGGCAAAATGCCAGAAACAAACCTTTGTGTTATATAAATACTGTTTGGGAAATTTGAGATGGATTTACATCCATATGCCTGTAGGTATCCCCAGGTTTAGCCCATCCTCACTCCTATCTCTGGAGTAGAAAAAAAGGATTGGTAGGTAAGGGTCAAAGAATTCACTTAAAATTATTCAAGACATCACTTTAACTTCTCCAAGAAAAAAATCTAGAAATCCTAGAAATCTATAAATGCCTATTTCTGATCAAGCATTTTAACTTATTAGCTTACAAAAGACAAGGCATTACCTGCTTTGTTTTCTGGATGCTATTTTAACTTTTCATCTCAAACACTTGGAAAAATATTTTTAAAAACTTAGCAAAAGTGAATTCTGCAGCTTGTTCTTCCTTCAATCAATATATCTAATTTATTAAGTAGGCATGCTGGCCAGCAACTGGAATAGCACAAAAAAGTCCACTCTTTTTAATGGGATAGGCAGCTTTCTATCTGCTATGACTTTTTTCACAATCAGCACTTCTATTCAGTCAGTGGACTGTCTTTATTTTAAGCTGTGATGAGTCCCATACAATCTAAGACGCTCCTGCAACTCTTAGAAACAAATGGAACTGCCAAGAGCTTTGTGAGAAAAAAAGACATAAGAATTTCTTAGAAAAAGAAAACCAAATTAGTGTTTTCAGTGCTAAACATGTTTGCAATATGGACTAAGGACACCAGCAGGGTCTAAAATCTGACAACGTATATAAGGAGCTCATAGCAGTCACTACACCAAGCATTCACCTAACTTGGTATTCTCTTACAGTCAAATCCATGGATCTCCAGCTTCTCATACATCTTGCATTTGTTTTAGAACATTTTATCAAGCTAGGTATTATCAAAACAATAATTCATAGAATACTTCAGAAAAAAGCATCTGGTAGGAATAATTTTGCATAAATTAAGGACAACTTTAGTTGGAATACATTTGCACTGTTTAGCAGACACTGCTGTTAAATCACTAAGGAAATGTCTAACTGAATGTGTATGTTTCACATCTGTCAGCTAAATCAGAATTCCAGATGCAAAAAACTACCATTGAGGAACACTATCTGAATTTGTGTCATTCCCTGGAGGACACCAAAGAATGGATTCTAGCAAGATAAATATAAACACCAAAGGATGAAAAGGGATTGTTTGGGTTGTCTAAGGAGCGTAACTAAAAAGTAGAGGATGAAACTGAACCAAACAAAAAATTTAACAACAGTGAAAACTGTTAAACTGTGGAATAATAACCCCACTGCTGAAGTCACCTGAAACTGATCAGGGCAAAGTATTCAAGAATATATTTATATAAATCAATTCTGAACTGTCAGGGATAAGACAGTTACCTTTCATAAACTGATGTTCTTTGAGATGTGTTGCTCATGTCTATTCCAGAGTAGGTGTGTGTGCTCACCACGTGCACGGGTGCTGGAGAAGTTTTTCCCTTAGCAGTACCCATAGAGGGAATGCCCCCCTGTAATCCCTGGAATGACGCCACCCTGGCATGCTATAAGGGGCGCCGCTCGCTCCCCTACCCTTAGTTCCTTCTTTCAGACCACTCTGACAGAGAGGAAGGGGGGCGGGATGTGGAATAGACATGAGCAACACATCTCAAAGAACACGTTACGAAAGGTAAGTGACATTTCTTCTTCAAGCGATTGCTCATGTGTATTCCACAGTAGGTGATTCCAAGTTATGTCTGTTGGAGGTGGGTACTAGTTCACAAGTTCCCAAGATGGAGGACCACCCTGCCGAACTCAGCATCATCCCTGGTTTTGGAGACAATTGCATAATGCAAGGGGAACGTGTGAACCGAAAACCAGGTAACAGCCCTATAAATGTCCTGGATAGGGTCGTGGGCCAAGAAGGCTGCCAATGAGGCCTGCACCGCAGTCAAGTGCGCCTTCACAATTGGTGGAGGAGAGATACCCGCCAAGTCATAACAGGTACGGATGCACAAAGGGATCCAGTTGGAGAGTCGCTGACTGGAGATTGGCTGGCTCTTCATGCACTTGGCCGAGGCCACAAACAGCTGTGAGGACTTCCTGAATGGTTTGGTCCGCTCGAGGTAGAAAGCCAGAGCCTTGCACACATTGAGGGTGTGGAGGCAGTGCTCCTCGCTGGACACATGTGGCTTGGGGAAGAGGACTGGCAGGAAGACGTCCTGGCCCATATGGAAGGCGGAAACCACCTTCGGGAATGCAGGGTGTGGCCAGAGCTGGACCTTGTCCTCATGAAAAACCGTGTATGGAGGCTCAGACGTCAGGGCCCTAAGCTCTGAGACTCGCCTAGCCAACATGATCACCACTAGAGGTGGGACCACGAGCACATGGCCAGGAATTCAAACGGGGGGCCTGTATGGCGGGACAATACTAGATTCAGGTCCCATTGCAGAACCAGGGGCCGTACATACGGGAAGATACGGTCCAGTTCTTTGAGGAATCGGCCCGTCAGGGCATGGGAAAACACCGTGTGGACCTGCACCGGCGGGTGGAAAGCCACGATGGCCATGAGGTGCACTCTGAGTTTTTGGTACTGTTGTAACAAGTCAATTGACTGCCAACTAAATCAGCTAACAAGGCTGTGAATGCTAAACTAGACACTCCACAAACTTTTTTCCTGGCCATGATTCAGAGCTTGTTTACAGAAGGACACTCAGGAAAATTAAGGCAAATTAGTTAATGGTATGGCATTAGTTAACATAAATTAATCCTCCCACCCCACATGTGGATGCTTTCATTCAGAGATAAAGCAATCAATGGCTACGTCTATACTGCCCCAAAATTCAGACCAGAGGAGGGGAGAAAATAGGAGAGCATACCAAAGTGCTGCGCTGTAACTTCCCTGGGTGGACACTGTGGGCACGAATTAAAAAACTTGTTGTTTGCACTAACATAATACAGTCTGGTTGAAGAAGACTAAACACAAACTAGGAACCTTTTTGCAGCATCCACACGGGGGAGTTACAGCGCAGCACTTTGGTCCATACTAGTATTCAGACCCCATAGTCTGAACCATTCACCTAAAATCTTAGATTACTATAACTTAATCCATATCCAGCTTAAAAGCAAATCATAATTCAATCTATATGTTGCTCCTGGGGTGGCACTCTATACTCCTCTCAATCTAGCTATAAGTGAGTAGCAACAAACATGCATGAGGACATAGAGCAACTTGTACACAAAGGGCTTCGCCTGAGAACTTAGCTCCTGCTTTACCACCATGGATCAGTACAGCACCCACATCACTGTCACCACTGCACAGATTCACTGATTGATCTCCCATTCCCTCTTGCGATCACTTGGGAATAAGACCCCCTAGATACTTGAACTTTTCCACTAAGGACAGGTGCTCCTTCATCACCTGAAGACAACAGTCCACCTTCCTCCAGAGGACCAGGACCTCCGATTTGGATGTGCTGATTCTCATCTCATCTCTTAATGCTCAGTAGTGTAACATTCAAACATGCGCTGGAGATTTCAGTCTGAAGAAGCAAGAAGAACATCATCTGCAAATAAACAGCAGAAATGCCACCTTTAAGTCCCCATACTGGATGCACTCAGCAGCTCAGCTGCGCCTTGGTATCCTGCCCATGAAAATCATGATCAGAAGTGGGGATACAATTTTGAATGAACTCAACTTAATGCCAAGGAATACAAACATAAAACTCTCACTCAGAGAATAGAGAGAATGTACAAGCAGCACCGGCACCTCATACCTCTTGGCACTTCCCATATGACGTCTCGGGGAACATGGTCACATTCCTTCTCCAGATCTACAAACTCTCATGATCCCTTGAGTATCTGTGAGAGAGCATGGCTGGAATGGAATCCTGCATTGTTTCTCCTAAATCCGAGGTTTAACTAATAGGCATAACCTCCTCTCAGACACTGGCACAAGCTTTGGCAGAGAGGCTGAGGAGTGTGATCCCCTTATAACTGGAACACAACTTCCAGTCTCTCTTCTGAAAGACTAGGACCACCACCCTGGTTTGCCAGTTCAGAGGTACTGCACCTGCCTTCCACGCAACATTAAAGAGGCACATTAACCATGACATCCCAATACAGACCAATTTCTCTGGCCAAATCTCGTCCATCGCTGTTGACTTTCCACTAGGAAGGTACATTACCGCCATATCAACCTCAGCATCGGAAAGAGATCCAATCTCACTGTAGGTTTCCGGTGCTGCCTCTTGAAAGTGGTGTGTCTCCATCGTGTTGAAGAGTTGCTCAAAATGCTCCTTCCACCTCTGAACTATCTCCTCAGTTGAGGTAAGCATTTCATCACCCTTACTGAGTACAGTCTGGGAAGTGTAATGCTGTCACTTCCTAAGGCAGCAAATGGTTTGCCAGAACACCTTTGAGGCCATATGGGAGTTATTCTCCATGGTCTCCCCAAATTCCTCAGAAGCCTGGACTTTTGCTTCAATGACCACCACAGCCACAACCCTCTTAGCCAACTGGTACCTCTCAGCCATATCAGGAGTCCAGTTAGTGAGCATTGCTTGGAAGGTCTCCTTCTTCAACTTGACAGCTTCTCTCACCAAAGAGGTCTACCAGTGGGTTTTAGGGTTGCCACCAGCTTTTTGTGGCTGTCTCAACAATTGAGGCCCTGAACATGGTCCACACTCAATGTCCAAGATATCATCCAGAATGCAAGGGACATTCTTCTAGAAGTGGGAATTGAAGTCTTTACGCACAGTGTTTCCAGGTGACTCACTGATTGTTTGGGCCTCCCATATCTATCTGGCTGGCGTCCTGTGCATTGGATCCAACTCACCATTAAGAGGTGATCGGTTGCCAGCTTGGCAATTCTCTTAACTCAAATGTCCAGAGCATACGGCCTTAGATCTGATGAGACAACTATGAAGTCAATCATCGATCTTTGGCACAAGGTTCTCTGGTATCAAGAACATTTATGAGCAACCTTGTGTTCGAACATATTTATTATGGATAATTCATGACTAACACAGAAGTTCAATAACAATTCACCTCTACAGTCCAAACCAGGGAGGCCTTTCTTCTCAGTCACACCCCCCTAGGTATCTCCATCATTCCCCATGTGAGCATTAGAGTTCCCCAGCAGAATTACAGCATCTGTAAGTGGCACTCTATTGAGCACCATCTCTAGAAAGGGCAACTACACTGAATTGCTATTAGGTGCATAGGGACAAACAACAATCAGGGTTTACCTCTCTGAGACCCAAAGCCTCATTGAGGCAACACTCTCATCTACTGGGACAAACTCCAACTGTTCAGCCCCCAGCCAGGCACTTGTTAGTATGGCCACACCTGCCCAAGGCCTCTCACACGAGGCCACTCCTGAGTAGGAAAGAAACCATCCTCAGTTGAGAAGTTTGTTTCCAGAGCCAATGTTAAGTGTGGATGTAAGGTCAACTGTATCTAGTTTGTACCTCTCCACTCCTTCCACCAACTCTGGCTCCTTGCCCACCAGCAAAGTGATGTTCCATGTCCCCAGAGCCAGTTTCCATTGCAGAGGACCAGTCCGTCATGGTCTATCCTTCCTGCTGCCATTAATGCATCTCACCCAGTCCTCACTCTTTGCCTCATTCAAGTTATACAGGATTCATTTATACAAAACAATCCTAACTCCCTCATTTCTATTATTTTAGAAGTATAGAAGGATCCTATGACAACGTTAAGTTAGCTATGTTGTACATATTTCTATCCCTGTTTATCTTTTTAAACACACCATCTAATTATAAACAGAAGTATATTAAATAACATTTCTATAGAGAAAAAGAAATGGAAATGTGTACAACCTGGCAAGTTAATGTTCTGGTAGAAGCATTAATTTACATTCTCTCCTTTATTGTTATTTAAGCACCATAGAAGCCTGATACTCCAAAAATTCACAGAACTGAACAATGCTGTTATCACTAAACATCTGTCTGTTAAGTGTGCAAGATCTTTAAAATGAAATTGAAAGGAATTTGTTTTCATTTCTTAAGCAAAAGGTATACCACCAAGTTACACAAAATATAAAACAATATTTTTACTGAGTTACACAGAACACACACAACAATACTTGGCAATGAAAGTCATGTATTTTATAATTGCTTTTAAAATTACATGCCAAGGTGATAGGCAAGTTTTTCTGTAAATGTCAAACCCTACAATATCTCAGGAAAGCTTCAGGTGTACAAGTATAGCATAACTGCCAAAAATTGCATTAACTTACAAAAATGTCATTCATAAAACTTTTAGAGAGCTAAAACATGTTGACTGAGAATTTAAAAGTAGTACAAACTTTACTTTAGTGAAAGCAAAAGTTAGCAGCACATTATTATTTTGAGCTTTAGGGGGTTCCTGCATCTGCTGAGGTAGGAAAACAAATACCTCCCCTAGAGCTGTGAAATTCTTGCAGAAGAGAAATGTAGATAAGATACTTGCTGTTCTGCAGGTTTAGACTGCTATGCTTCCTTATGAAGAATATGGGAATAGATCTTTGTGGTAGAGTTTAAAAAAATACAACCCACTGAGTAATCTCTTTTGCAGAATATCTACTGTCTCCAATACTTTTCTAGGATAACCAAGACTTGTCAATAGACAATGATTTAAAGTTTTGCCTCTTCAAAGGAAAGCGATTCTAACTCAGCAGTACAAGTAAAAGTAAACCTTGATTTCTAGACAAATGTGAAATGCAATAATAAACAAAATAAATAATAAAAATAATCTCACCGACAATACAACTAATATTGCCAGTGAGGAAAGGACCACAGGCAGAATATAATGCTGATTTGAGAGTTTTATATATTTTATGTTCTTAATGTATATTTAAAAGTGCTACGCTTTTTTATATTAGACTCAGACATAAATGGAAAGAATTATCCAGAAATTACAATCACTAAAGATATTGTACACTTTGAGCATATCAGGTGTAATCAGTGTTCAGAATTTTTTTTTCCACTCTAGCGCAGTGAACATGACAGGCAGGGAGAGAATGGAGGAGACTTTATTAATGCTAACCTTTTATCAAATGGTTTTCCTTTTTTCTGTGCAGCCTCACCTTTTTCAAAAACTTATTTTATTGGTATTTAAAATCTCCTTCAGGAAAGCAAACACAAAATATATTACCTGACAACAGTTAAAAAAAAGAAAATGTTACCTTATTATTTCACAGAAGTTTGGTGTTTCTGTGGGCCTTCAAATACAGCAAAAAGGAATCTTAAAACTTCAAAACCAAACCAAAATAAAGCTTTAATGATTCAGGTCTGGAAAGACGACTTACCTTTATATTCACATCATGCAGGACTACTTTAAACTTCATAAAATAAGTGTTGGGGAGGGAAAAAACCCTGTACTGCACAGAAGTCTTTCAGCAGGCAAGCAATATCTATGTTTGTCTCAGGCACAGTACAGTAGTAAAATATTCCTAGACCTCATGTCTTAGAAAAAAAATCATTCAGATACTTTCTCTTATACTCAGAGGTACATAGTTAAGAGTAATGTAAAGTAAATTACCTTTACACTGACTTACCAGTTCATCTTCTTGTCTTTGTGCAAGATTTCTTCTTTTCTCTTTCCATTTTTAATTGAGTAATTAGTTAAATTGCCTGGGAAACTATCTGAACTCTGAATGACCTTTGCTACCCAAACAATGTATTTTCAACCATTAGCGCTAAGCACCTATTTAAACCTTGGACCAAGACTTCAACATTTGGGAAACTTTTAGAACCATACCAATACTGCTTAATTCACTCAACACGTTATGATAAAAGTTATAATTAATGCACAGATGTCACGATACTTTAACCGTAATGAAATTACAATGATCTCAGATTCCCTGCACTATATTTTAGAACCCACTGTAGAAATGTTGCCATGGAAAACTTGAGAAACAAATAATAGCATTTCTTTCATCAGCCCAATTAGTAATGGAGTTTTGTACTGAGTGCTGGAACTTCTTAGGTTAACATCTTGCCTATTTACTAATTTTCCAAATAAGCAAAGAACAAATATAGTACCTGCCACATTAATGTTAAAAAGTTTGCTAGCCCTCCAATGTTGTTATCAAAGGCTATTTAATCAATTTAATTGCCAGTTTCAAAAAGGGAATCTTGCAAGAATTCCCTTATTTATCATATGTAGAGTTACTAGCTAAAGTACTTGGAAAGATTTACTTGCAAGTGGTCACCTACTTAGATCAAGCGCTAAATCACTGACTCTGTGATGATGTTTGTTTAGGTGGCAGCAGTTTAACTGGCCAAGTCTCAATGGCTCCTTACTGAGCTCTGTGTGTGTGGCCCATTTTGCAGTGCAGCTGGCTTGACACACAAGTCCCACTGTATACCAAACCTATTGTTATTTTAATGTGACTCTTAACTGTTTCCTTTGCCCTTGCCACCCCAAAAACAGCTCCTAAGGGCAGTGTGTTCAATACCCTGTGGCAAAGCCACCTGTCATAAAGAAAATACATTGTATAATTTAAATTAACTGGCACAATTATCAGGCTGAAATGCAGCTAAGACAAATATTTCGAGACAGATACATCTTCTTTGATCACTGTTTCAAAAGACTAACAACAAAAAACACAGTAATAGTTCCATATGACAGACCCTTTTAGTTTTTCCTTTTGTCTAAATAAATTATATTCCTTACTTAGAAAACTGCTTTCAATCATCATGCTACTATGAAATTGCAACACCAATGTGTCTATATTAGAAATATTTCCCAAGACACAGAAATGAAATATTTGGGCAATTGGAAGCTTTTCCCACCCTGGATATAAAAATTTAGGATACCAGTAGCATAGCCCCTACTACCTTACAGTGAAGAGGCAGAGTCAAGGCGAACCCACCACCCACAATCCCTCCACATTGCCTGCAATAGGGGACTGAGCCATACCCCAGAAACGGATGTCATACTGGGTTTACTGTCTGGGAGCAGAATGCCTTCTTGCACTCCCTCTGGGTTGATTTGGTTCCCACACACAGTCTCCAAGGGAGAGTTGTACCTAAATAGTGCCATTGAGCCCATAGTTATTTGGTATTAAAAGATAAAATAAAGGTTGAAAAGTGTAATATTTCTAATGATCTTTTCTGACAAATTAATTGTTTTAAAAATTAATCTCAGTCCAGAAATGAATTTGTTTAAAGTTTATTCCCATACACAAACCAAGGACCAGGTGGGATTATTCTTCCCTATCAGTGAGAAAACACAAACCAAGATGATCTAAAACAGCTTGTTTTTAACTTCCACTTGGCCAGAGGATGTTTACAATTCTGACTGATATTTTTTTTTTTTTGTAGACGTGGAGACTCATCTGTCAGATTTACCACTGTCAAACATTCCATCTAGACACCAAAAGGAAACATAAGCCCTGAACAAACAACCTAGGGCATCTAAAAGGGAAGGACAATCCTATTTTCATGCAGTGTCTTGCAAAACCTAAATTATCTTTTCTACCACTTTCCAGACTTCTATATGGGGTTTTAGGGTGTGGATATTACTTCCTTAGAAAAGTTTAGAAGAATCAATGCACTGCTACCTGGAGGACTTTTAGGTCAAAGATGTTCTATATAGGCAAACAGAGAATCCGACTTTTGAGATGGAAAACATGAATTAGGTCACATATCCCACTACCAATGCAGTATTGTTCACTAGAGTGTATTTTCAATTGCTTTGTTCAGTCCAGTTTTAAATGGCCACCATTTCTCTTGGCAAAACACACACTTCCACAATCAAACAGATTTCACCATTAGAAAACTTTTACTAAGAATGGGCCTCTATTTTTCTTTCCTTAAGTTAATCCCATTAGTTTTGCGTGTGCTTCTCTCGACCATTCTACACCAGTCAAGCTTTGGCATATGATACATTTAAATAATTATATTAATCAGGGTTTCCTTAGCAAGATTCAAAAAGGTAAATATTGCCATTAAAATACTTCAGAACACACACTTAGGAATCTGAATTTTGCTTGTGGCTATAGAATTCACATGCTTCTAAGTTTGCTTTTTTATTAAATCACTAGTCTTAACCACCATTCCAATAGTACATGAGAATGCATTCTCTCTCCTCTAGTGGCATTATGTTACTCCCACAGAAGTCAATAACAAAACTCCCACTGATGTCACTGGGCACAGCACTGGGCACCAAATTTACAAACTTTTAAACAGAACACCACAGAAACTCTTGAAAACAAATAATAGCATTTTAAGGTTTTCAAACTCTGTTTACTCTATGAATATGAACAAACAGAAACCATCCCCTAGCAACTAGAAACCAAATGGTGTTGGTACTGAAGCTAACATTTAATTCACAGTAAAAGCAGTCTGAATATGTTCAACAGTTTTAGAAAATGCATCATTTTAATTCTTTAAAGTCAACATTCAGTTCTTTTGCCACTGAAAGTGTTTTTTCCTTGTCCCTTATAGGTGCGTGCATGTGGTGGGGTGAACAAGACCCAAGTGAGTAGCTTATATTATTTATGTTAATTAAGACAGCTCATTCCGGACCCATTTCTGCATGCGATGAGACTTCTCATGAACATAATGTTAGTCAAGTGCATAAATGCTTACAGAACTGGGGCTTAAGGGCTTGTCGATTTAGACTGCAAGCTCTTTGGGGAAGAGACAGTCTTTTGTTCTGTGGATGTACAGCACCTTGCACAGTGACAATGACTACTGCTCTTAGGTGCTACAGTAATACAAATAATATTACACAGAAAAAATAGTTCAATAAGATATAGCAAAAAGTCACAAATTCTACACAAGGGTTTCCACAGGGGTAGTTATACTGACATAGCTATAGCAGTACAATTATACATCTATAGTTCTGCTGGCCAATTTCCTTGTGTGGGCAAGCCCTTAGGTCAATAAAGCAAAGTAACAGCAATTAGAAAGCAACCAGAGTACTATCATCTGTTAATTCAAAAATGTCATTCTATTCCTGAAGAAAGTCAATGGAGACACGTCATTAATTGGAAATGCACGCAAAAATGTAAAAGCATAGAATTTTCTAAGTAATGCCAGAGATGGAACATTTAAATTTAAAAAAAAGTGAATGTTGATAATTAAAAAAAGCATTCTTGGAAAAGCACTCCATTTTGATGAGCAGCGTTAATGCCTCTGTTGCTCACTGTATAAACAAAAGAAAGTCATCTCTCTATGGCCACAAGCAACACACAGCATGAAAGCAGAGAAGTAAAGCACTGTAACAATATTATTAGTGCCTTAATTAACTGCTGTTTTAACCAATTTGTCACTCTCTCTCTTTGTACCCACAATTATTTAATTTGGGCTATACAGACATTAGAAAAAAATATATATCCAAGCTCTGAGCAAGTTTTCATGAAACGATAATAAAAGCACTTGAACCCCATCTACAGTAGTATTTACACTACTTGCAGAAAGACTGCACCTTCAATGTAAATAGAATAGATACTAATTTTCCTAATGTAGGTAAGGTATCAGACATGTAGGTGTGACCAAAACTTGTATGTGCATGAGCAAATTAGGTACCTGTGTACCTAGGAGCCCATTTTATGCCTCTTAAAGACTGTATTCTGTCTGGTAATTCACATTCATACATAACACATACAAGTTAGATGACTAACATAGTTGTTTTTAATTTGTGCTAAAGTAGTACTCTATGTATAGTTGCATCTTTTAAAAACAAAGGAAAAAACAAACATGTCTGGCCTGTATGTTGAAGCTGACGGGTTTAGCTGAAGTCTGCTTTTCAGTATTTTCAATTTAATGAAAAAATCTCTGAATAATCTTGCCCCTGTTTAATGCTTTAGGATAGGGCTTTCAAAGCACTCAGCATTGGCTTAATTCTGGTTCCCCAGAAGTCAATGGGAGTTAAGCTAAGAAAATCCTACCATAATTTATAGCAAAAAAAAAAAAAAGATGCAAGTACTAACTCCTTTTTCCAAAGTTTGTGTAACAAAGCAATCATTACCACACTTCTCTAGGAAAATAAAGCAAATTTGACAGCCAAGCACCAAAGAAAAAACATCTTATAATGTTTAGGCATGTTTCTGTAATGATTTTGCTATTCATCAAATCGTAAAACTGCACTGAATTAATAAAAGTAATCCTATAATTGTTCTTAGTGGATTTTTCTCAAATGGTGATGATTGATTACATAATGGGGAGTGTGAGTTTTAGAAGCAGTAGATTTACACAAAGCATACAATGTAGTATTGTAATTACTGGAACTCATCACTTCCTTTAATTGAATGTATATTTTAAAATAAAAAACAGCCACGCCAAAACTTCTCTTTTTCGCTGAAAGAAATACATTTAACTAAAGAACTGAGGAATACTTTTATTATACGCCAAAGAACTGATCTCCCCAAAAGTGGAAATGATGAAAAAGATTTCAATATATACAGTAGAACCTTCAAATTATGAACACCTTGAGAATGGAGGTTGTTCGTAGCTCTGAACAAAACGTTATGATGTTCTTTCAAAAATTCACAACTGAACATTGACTTCATAAAGCTTTGAAACTTTAGTATGCAGAAGAAAAATGCTGCTTTCCTTTTATTTTTTTAGTAGTTTACATTTAACACAGTACTGTACAGTATTCTTTTTTTTTCTCCTCTGCTGCTGCCTGAGTGAATACTTCTGGTTTCAAATGAAGTATGTGGTTGATTCGTCAGTTCTTAACTCTGGTGTTCCTAACTTTGAGGTTCCACAGTATAGCAGACGTACATACATAATCTTTTTAGAGGGAAGAGACACATATAAATACCCATTTCACAGGCATTAAAATATTGTGACACAGGAATAAGTTCCAAACATGTACTACCACAGGGGTAGGTACCATAGAAAAAGGAACGTAACTCTCAACCTCTCCTTATGTGAAAATATATAAAGCATATATATTGTTTCAGTACAAGACTGGTCTGCAACAGCATTCTGAACCTATCCTGTGCTTATGGAAGCATACAATTACTAACTTTTAGAACAATTATTAGTGGAACACACACAAAGGAAACAGCAATCAAATTAACAAAATACGATTTTGATGCTACGGCTTTTACATACTTAAGACTCACATTGAAGCCAATGGGACTTCCAAGAAGGGAGAGGCCACCACACGAGCCTCAAGGCCTCTGTCCTTTTCCAAAAGGAATTTTAAAAGGTCCTGTAAACGTTTCTGTTGTTCACAAGTTCTGTGAAAAAACTTATTTTTACAAAATCTGAATATTTCGAACCATATTGGAGTTGACAGTATCTATTTAACTCAAGGTTTTTATTACAACTTATCATAGTAGTGGCCACATTTTTAAAAAGAGAATTTTATTAAACTGAGGGAGATACTCAGCAAAAGGCCCTTTTTCACATGTATTGCACCAGATATGACTTTTTACAACACGTAGTATTACAGAGATACTTACTGAAACATCTTTCAGATTTTTTTCATATGAGAAATCACAGCTTTCCACATTCTCTTCACCTTTAGAAACATCAAAGTTGTACATATTGGCTGGGCCTGCTCCCAATACTAGTGCTTTCCTCAGTTCTTCAACATACTTCTCTCTTTCCATTTCCATGTCATCAGCCTCCTTAGAAATCTCAGCTTCAGACACTGGGGAGGGAGGAGGAAATTGGAGAAGTCTAAAAAAAATACACTTTAATTCTGGAAATATATATAAATATTAAAGGGAGGTTATTATTAAAATCATTACTATTTTAAATTCAAACTAACATCTCTGAATGTAGTTTAGTATCACTTTATCCCAACCCTTTTGCTTAGCTAGAGTAATGATAGATTAACTTTTCAACAGCAAAACAGAGTTCTGAATAATTTTATATGTTGTCTTGTATCCCACAATTTTCCTTGGGGTTTTTTGTCTAAACTCCTAAGAGTTAGGGGTCTTCACTACACATATTTCCTACCCTCACATGTTCCTTATCACTTTCTCCAAGTTTAAACTTTGCAGCCGTTACCAGTCTAATGTCTCTCAATTCAAAATAAAGGGGTATCACTAGAGACAGGTGAACCAATTCTTATTGGATCAAATCCAAAACCAGCTGAAATCAAATAGCAGAATTTCTATTGACCTCAACATGCTTTGGAACAGGCCTATTATGAAAATACTATTTCCTTTTTCTAAAACACTAAAGGCCTACAAAGGTTCAGTAAAGGAGAAATTTACCTCACAGGACCTAAGCCAGCAACTCCTTTCCTGTTCAGTCTAAACATGAGTTCCTATGTACTTCTTTCCTGCCTCCTTTGTACCTTCCTACACTTGCCCCGCAAACTGAAAGACCAGGTCACCAGGCTTCATCCCTTCTTCCTCTTGCTAAAATTACCCAAGTACATTCACTCCTACCAGAATCTGATCACCCTAGCCTCTGGTTATTCTCTTCTTCTGTCTTCAAAATCCATTGCAAGCTGCAGTTGACTCTCTGTTGGGCTCCAGCACTTCCCATAGTGATTTCCCTCAGACTCTTGAGCTTTAACTATCCTCAGTTTCCTTCCATGCTAAAATGTGACAGAAAGGATTATGGAGGCATTGAACATGATGCTCCTCATGTGAGATTTCAGGAACAAATGTTTTAGGTTTTAAAAAAATAAAGCAATGAGATTTACGGTAATTATTTGCAATGCGAGTGTAAATGTCCCTCCACAATGGGAAGCTCTCCCCAGAGTCCTGCTGCCAGCAGAGAAGGAATACGAACAGACCTCTGCTCCAGTTGTCATGAAGTTATTACGGGTGTTTAGAATTTTTCTTGAAACAAAATCTATGTATGTGGCTACTTAGAAACAATAACGCCTTCCTTAAATGATTCACATCATATCTGTCCTCATAAAATACGCATCTGTTTTCTCTTAGTTTTCCATTTCTCACTTGTTAGCATCTACCGTCAGCATCAGTAATAGTGGGATCCAAGCCTCTTTGCAGTTCATATGAAAATAATTCAGATTTCATAATTCTATTCAAAAATGTTTTGCAGACTAATTTAATCAAATAGTAATCATCTGATTTGAGTTCTAATAGTCTCTAATTTTTGCTGGAGTGCAAGATCTATTGTTAAGCCAGATTTCACTGTACTCTATTGTGTAGGATGTATAAGGTCTCAAATGGAAGAGAAAAAACGCACTATACTTTAAAAAAAAAAAAAAAGCATTCCACTGGGTCAGATCTAGCCTTATTCTATAGGCTATCTATGCTCTATGCTCTTTATTGGGCTGACAAGTGTTTCACTTTCCAGTTATAGCACCAATCTTCTGCAGAACATGATAGATCGCCATTTTTCTCCATTTGGGAGGAAAGGACTACCCAGCATTTGAGACAGTGATGGGGGAGAGAAGAATTATAGCTCGTTTCAGACTGAAATAAGCTCTGAACACTGATGTGAACCCCCAACTGAAAAATGTCTCACGCAGTACTTTAGTTAGTTATATTTCTTCTTTCCACAAATCTTGTTTTGTCCGTTTCACCTCAAGAAATACACTTGCATACATATTGCGATCATGCAGATGAAAAGAGAAGAACTTTCCAAGCAAGAAAACCATGTTGAAATTGCCTCATTCTTCTCTTATTTATATTATTGACAGTGTAGGTAATCCGGTATTGCAATGGAAGCACTACTCATCAAATCATCAGTCATCTAAATGTATAACAGTGGGGTGAATGGGCAATTATTTGTTACACACAGAAGTAGACATATCTTTTCCCACAATTATTTTCAAGCAATTTTGCACATTTTTTTTAATCAACACTGATAAACAATATGAGATCACATTCTTCACAGCTAGTTTTCTCTGTGTTTTTTTACACACACACACACACACACACACACACACACACACACAATAAATACACCCTTTGTAAAAGGTGGTAACTATATACCTATTCATGCGCTTTGACCCAGTATGGAAAATATGTAGACACTATGCATTTTTTAAAATCTTAAGTCACACAATGGATTAGGTTTTCAAACAGAAAATGGTAATGCATTTGCACCGGTATGCAAGCACTAATTGGGGATTTGCAGACAAGAAAGCTAGATAGGGACCTATTTGCCAGATGTGTAAATCAGTCATTTTTGCATGCATATACATTTGATCATGAATATTTGCACAAATAAAGGAATGACCAATTTCTGACTGAAAATCAGGTCCAAAATATTTGCAAAAGCTTTGAAAAAAGAAGTATTAGCAAAACCCAAGATGACTAATAACAGTAATGTGTTTCTTTCTTTTGGAATTGTAATGGGTTAACTTCATGCCCTACAGAAGCTATGATCTGTTTAAACAGAGTAAATTTATAATTCTGCTTGGAGACAGGAAAAGGAAGTTAAAACAAATCAAAGTAAGTAGTTCAGAGACAGCAGAGGAGGGACTGTCGAGGTTTTGTTTTGCTCAGTATGACCTGAACAAAATGTAATTGAGAAATTACAGAATTTTAAACTTTTAGTAAGGTCCAGGTAAAAACGCAAGGACGTTTCAACACTAAGCTTATAGAAAGGAACCTCACCAGGATGATCATGTGGACATGGGGAATATCAAGTAAGTCTCAATAAGATGGACTTTGCCCACCGTTTTTTGGAAAACATCTAATATAAGTCTATAGCACCATTTATGCTCGTAAAATCTGGCATAAGGCAGGTCAGCCATTAAAGCCAAAATCCGTACTGCAATGTGAGGGACACACAAAAATAGTGGAGGGATGGGGGACCAGGACTGAGAATGTATTAGTGCTACAGCTGCACTGAATGGGACATAAAAGCAGAGAGCAAGAGGGAAACGGAACACATCAATCCTTATTCCCTCTAATGGTTGTACCTGTGACATGAAGCTAACTCTCTTTACCAGCTTGAGGAAGCAAGTTATAGTATTATTGAAGAATGAGTCATCACCAAGAACATAAAATCATTATTTGTGGGCTATAATAAAGGGATCAAGGGGATTTTTTTTTGTAGATGTTCAAGTACTTATGCCGAACATGCTAGATTTGTATATCAGAGCTGTAAATGCAACAGGAAATCTTAAGTTTTTTTCAGAGAAACATAAGTTATAAATGGAAAGTCTCTCTAGATCAGTGGCTCTCAAACTTATCTGATTGCGCCCCTTTTTTGTGTAGCTGCTTTTTCTCCCCCTGCCCTCAAATACATATACTACCGCCCAGCTCCAAAGGCAAAGTGAAGAGCAGCAGCTAGTAGTGGGCATCCAGCTCTGAAGGCAGCACCATGCCAGCAGCAGCACAGCAGTAATGGTGGTTATGTGAAATATTTGTCAATACCACTTTTCCTAGCAGATTTAGTGCCCATTGCTATCCTTACTTCTGCGCTGCTGCTGCCAACCCAAGGATCACAGCTGAAATCCCGCTGCTGCCTCCTGATGATGAATTGGGGAGGATGAGGGAAGTAGAGTCTGGGCGGCAGGGCTCTTTTTCGCCCCATGATGGTGGGGCTCTGGTTGTCCCTTTATTTCATCCCCCTCCCCACTTCTAGCTCCTGGGTTAGTTACTTTTTCTGCACAAGCCCCAGCCACCCAGGGCTGACAAATAGAACGCTCTAAAAAAAAAACAACACATAGTTCGCAGTTGGGAGGCCCACCCCTAGTTTGAGAACCACTGCTATAGAGCCTTTCATCCACCTTCAAAGACAACACTGGGTCATACAGTATATTTTGTAGGACTTTGTCAAGTTTTTCTGTGGTTTTACATTACTTAAACAGTGAGGCCTCCACCACTTTTCATCATCACACTAGATCCATAAGAACTAGGAAAGGCCAATCCTTCAGCAACTCCTACTCATTTCCTGACCAGGCTTGCCAAGCACAATATCCCACAACAAGAGAAACTGAAGGGATTTCCCACTGTTTTTTTATTTGTTGTTTTTTTTTAAAGTGACCACGGCTTTCTCCCTCAAGCAAACAGCTCCAAAACATCTGAAATGTGAATAGTCTTGAATATGCTTCACTCACTTTGAAAAATGGTTTTAAAATAGTTATGAATTTCTGAAAATGAAGGACTAAGCATATGCAGTAGAAAAATCTTACGCTGTTAGCTGTGCACTTAAAGAGAGAGGTCGTGCACATGCAGTTAACTGTGCTATTTAGTTAAGAGAAGTTTCAAGGTCAACTGCTGAAGCAAAAGAACACTGAAATCGTCAGAGCTTTAAAGGTCTCAAGAGAAGGCGTGTTGTTGCTTGTTTCTGCAGCAAACACCTTAGCTCTGGACAAAGGATAACACGGCCACATTCAGAGCTGCACAAAACAACTCGTTCTAGAGCAAAGGGATGATAAGCTCAACTAGTGTAACTAGTGGAGCTTGTAATATGAACACGTTTTCTGGATTTCTTCTTGTTGGCCACTTTTTTTCTTAAAACAAACCAGGAAAACTAACTGCAAAAAGCTAGCCTCAGTGAAAATATTGTAAAACTATGCTGCTACTGGAACAGAGGTGGTTTCCACCTAATCCCACCCAATTGACACAACAACACAAGGAGTTCAATTCAGCTCTCTTTCAACACAGTGAAAGGACTAGGAAGTTAATAGGAGTCACTAAGAATTGGATTGGCCCGAGATGAGGAGGTCAAAGACCATCCTCCCCCTGTGTTTTTCTGGTACTGGACTGTGTTTTTTCTTTTTTTGACATAGTGACGTCACTAATCCTATCATTTGTGAAGTGCCTGTACGACAGGTCTGTCAGATGAAAAAAAGTTAAATTGAAAACAAAGGGATAGTTTATAGTACTTCTATATTCTCCTTCTATTGTAGTGATGTTAGGTTTTATTTAGAACAGGCCTGCACAACTCGGAAAGCAGCAAGGGCCATATTACTGCAAAAAAACCCAGCTGCAGGCCGAAAAGCCCCACCCTCATCCTTTTTCCCCACCCCACTGCTTGGCTTGCCCCACCCCTACGTACCTCCCGCGGGCTGCATGTGGCCCCCGGGCCGCATGTTGTGCAGGCCTGATTTAGAACAACAGCGGTGAACACAAATACAAGCGTGACTTTAAGTTGGTGGTCTCCCCTAACATAAAACAAATTTCAAAAGCCTTCAGCCAAAAATATTGGAACAAACAACAAAACAAAGAAAAACATTAATGTTTTTGAAATATATTTTGGCCACCCTTGCAGGCAAGAGAAAGTTTTCACATGTAATCGGTAAGCATAGCCAGGCCACAGAGTTACCAAACATTGCCTTTCTAACCTCTGCAACAACTTCTAATTATGTTTAAAATATACTTGAAACATTTCATATTTCAACAAAGAATTTAATTATATGACGATAAACATTAAAATAAGCCTGGTTTCATATGTCTAGAGTATAACAATTTAGTTTGAAAAGAAGAGAGTCAGGAAAATAGTATTAAAAGGAGAAGACTAAGTATGTTTATTAATTTGTTCATGATGGAAGAGCCAAATGGACATACAATGGAATTAAAAAGGCCAAATAAGAACAACATAAACAGATCGAAAGTCTAAATGGAACCCACACACAAACTGTTTGAAACTCACTGCTACAGTACATCACCAAGTTAAATAGATTAGCAAGATTTCCAAAAGGATTAACCACATAATTTGTATAGCTAAATTTTTCATAGATTTCCACTAAGTTTTGGTGCCTTGGTTTTTGGGAGAACAACTTGAGATACCTTACATGTGATTGTCAGACAAGTTGAGCACCCACAAATCCAACTTTAGTGAATAAGAGCTGAGCGCGCTCAGCATTTCTAAAACTACAGTCCAAAGTGTTTAAAGGTG
The DNA here is from genome assembly GCA_007922305.1 of Dermatemys mawii. Classification (NCBI taxonomy): domain Eukaryota; kingdom Metazoa; phylum Chordata; order Testudines; family Dermatemydidae; genus Dermatemys; species Dermatemys mawii. Next base: position 7,019,696 of record ML677342.1, read on the forward strand.
GTCAGCCAAACACTGAGGAACCCAAAACCAGTAGTCACTTTTGACAGTTTGGCTATACATAAACAACAGCAGCAAATGCAGTAATGTAAATTAGAAAAAAATTGCATGGGTATCAGTTCTCATGATTCAGGACAACGGGTTAGGACACTTTCCCTAGGATATACTATCCACCTTTGTGAACTCTTCACCTGCCCATCCCCCACTGCCTCTCTCCAAGACATGTTTACTCTTAACAGAAATGCTCTTGATCTGTTAACTGATAGGCAGTTCTCCAGGAAAACACCAATATTTCTTTTCTCACTGTGCATAAATGAGAATAGCATGCCCTTCTTATGGTGTACGTACACCTCTCATTTGGGTTTCTGGGCAGAACAAACACAAAGCTATTTTTTTTCTTCACAGAACAATTTCAGGAAAAGCAATAATGTACATTTTATTCTTCATTTCCTACCCCTTCCTCCTCTTATACATACTCAACTACGCTCAACTAATAGCTTTAATAGATCATCTGAGAAGACTAACACAGAATAGTTCATGAATTTTATAATTCACAAATGAAATTAGCTTCTCACATTTGTTCAAAGAGATTGCGAAGTTGCAGTGTCCTCAGGTAATATCACAGGAAATTATACTACTGTGAAAAATATAAACAACTATTGCATAGACAAACATTACATTAATTAGTATGTATTTAGACAGTTGAGTCTTTACATAAACTTCAAAGATAGATTTGAACAAGTCCCGTGACCATCCTTCCTTCCTGGCTAGATGGAAGGGGAATTCGCAAGCTTTCTTCTGATGTAACATAGGATCACAGAAAAAGTTAAGTATCACTGCTCAAAAGCCAATGGAAAAAGAATGTATAATTTAAAAATATCTTTTATTTTCAATATTACCTGTCCCAGTCCATGCTGACTGACCATCGCTAAGTGTTATAATAAAGCCAGTGCCTAGATCTTTTTCCCAAGTGACTTGTAGAAAATATATTGTGCTTGGTTCAGAAACTGGATAAATCCTGCTCACTTTTCTCTCCATTCTTTAGTCACCTGTTTTGGAAACAAAAGAAAGTAATCTTGTTTTTATCACATCTCATGACAGATGAATTCCCATTGAGGGCAGCTTGAAGACCACCCTGCACCCCCAGAATTGCACAAAGGAAATTTAGTAGGGCTGAGGAATTGACCTTTAAGGGCACATGAGGTTCCACATGAGTGTTTGCTTTGGATTCGGGTCTGTATTGCTAGGCAAGGCTTGGACATGAAGGACAGCATGCAGGGAGCAATAAAAGGGTGGCAGCGGGCGAGAGGACAAGGAGTCAAAGCAAAAGGAGACGAGATTAGAAAGTGCCTCCAAGAATAGGCCTCAGGTCCATTTTCTTTGATCCAGTTTCTTCCCAGTAAAATAAAACCACAAAACTCTAGACCACCCCCAAGTTCAGTTTGGCACTTCATTGGGAAAGGTTCTTTTCTTTAGATCAAGACTTCACTCTTATGCCCCTTTGGCCCCTCAGGTCCATTATCACCAGCTGCTAGCCTAACATACCCCAAAACAAGCCATCTGCATTTGAACAGCCCAACAGATTAGGATGACCAGGTGTCCAGTTTTCAACTAGGGGTCCTGGTGACTCCAGTCAGCACCACTGACTGGATCGTTGAGTATCCCATTGGTAGTGACTGGCAGCAGGGCTGGCAGGCTCCCTGTTAGCCTCTGCGTGACTCCTGGGAAGCAGCCAGCATGTCATCCTTTAGGCTCCTATGTGTATGGCAGTCAGAGGGCTCCATACGCTGCCCCCATCCCAAGCACCACCACCCCAACTCCCACTGGCCAGGAACCACAGCCAATGGAAGTTGCAGGGGTGGCAGACAGGGCATTGCATAGAGCCACCTGGCTGCGCCTCCACATAGGAGTCAGAGGGGGACATGCTGCCGCTTCTGGGATCTGCTTGAGGTAAGCGTCTTCCAGAGCTTGCACCCCTGATTTCCTACTGAGCCCTAATTGCCTGCCCCAGGCCCAGACCTGATCCTCCTCCTGCCCACCAAAGCCCCAGTCCTAGCCCACAGCACCTTCCTGCAACCCAAATCCCTCACGCCTAGCCCCACCCCAGAGCCTGTACCCCCAGCCAGAACCCTCAATACCCTACCCCATGCCCCAACCCTCTGTCTCAACCTTGATCCCCCTCCTGCACTGCAAACTCCTCATTTCTGGCCCACCTTGGAGCCCGCATCCCCAGATGGAGCCCTGACCCTCTCCTGCATCCCAGCCCCCTGAATCAGCCCACTGAAAATGAGTGAATGAGTGAGGGTGGGAAGAGTGAGTGACAGAGTAGTGAAGAATGAAGTGAGTGAGGTGTGGGGCCTTGGAGAAGGGGTGGGGCAAGGGTGTTCAGTTTTGTGCAAGTAGAAAGTTGGCAACCCTACATCAGATGTCAGAGAAATCTGCCAAAAGTAGCCATGAAATCTTCAGAATCAGAGGGGTCGCTGTGTTAGTTTGGATCTGCAAAAGCAACAAAGAGTCTCGTGGCACCTTATAGACTAACAAACGTATTGGAGCATAAGCTTTTGTGGGCTAATACCCACTTCATCGGATCCAATGAAGTGGGTAATAGCCCACAAAAGCTTATAGACTAACAAACATATTGGAGCATAAGGTGTCATAGGACTCTTTGTTGCTTCTGCATGAAATCTTAGTCATGTACTTTAAAACCTAGTTTTATAAACATGGATTCAGCTAGCCAATAAAGTTTTTTGTGCCAACTCGATTTTACCTTCCAGGGCCCCTCGTATTTAAAACCTATGAAATTTCCACAGAGAAAACTTGGTTAAAACAATTAAAGTTGAAAGGATGCTAAGATTTACTACAACCAATGCACAAACACACACATTTACATCTTCCTACCATAAAAAGAAAAAAAAAACCCACACATCAAGTGTCAAAAAGTCTGGAAATGCACAGTTAAGATATATAGGCAATTCCCCACAGCCACATAATAACTGAACATTCACTATGACCCAAATGTACATCATCTGGAATACGATCACCAAAGAGCCAGTTTTCTATTAGATGGAATACTGCCATTTAAAAGAATGCTATCAAGCGCCACTGAAAAACTGAAGTTACAGTGGATACCAGCAACAGCAAAGGGAATTTAAAAATGAAACTCGAGGCTGAAGCTGCAGCTTCAGGAAACTGACTTTATGATACTGTGGTGGGTTTTACAGCCCAAAAAAAAGAACAACCCAGTAGTCTGCACTTTACTTGAGACCTTTTAAATTTTACATTTATTTATATATTGTTGAAATACAGATCTTTACTATTTCTCAGTTGCCTGGTATATTAAGTACAGTAACTCCTCGTTTAAAGTCATCCCCGGTTAACGCTGTTTCATTGTTACTGTTGCTAATCAGTTAGGGAACGTGCTCGTTTAAAGTTGTGAAGTGCTTCCTTCTAACGCGGTCAGCTGCCCAGCAGGCTGTCAACTACCAGCAGTTCAAGTCTCTTCCCGCACTACTCCGAGACTCCTGCTTGTTGGGGATGGGGAGAAGACGGGGGCTAATGTCAGGGTGTCCTCCTTCCCCCTGCTCCTGCATCCCGCTTACCCCATCTTCCACAGAGCAGAGGGAACAGAGGGAGGGAGACTTGCAGATTTAATTAACAATGTACTTTTGATCTCACTCTTGATACTTAAAGGAGAAGAGTGTGAGTGTTAACCCTTGAGAGCTCAGCAAATTGCTAGTTCATTTAGCACAGTGGTTCTCAAACTTTTGTATTGGTGACCTCTTTCAAATAGCAAGCCTCTGAGTGTGACCCCGCTTATAAATTTAAAACACTTAATATATTTAAAACTATTATAAATTCTGGATGCAAAGCGGGCTTTGGAGTGGAGGTTGACAGCTCGCGCCCCCCCCTCCCATGTAATAACCTCATGACTCCCTTAGGGGACCTGAACCCCCGATTTAGCAGTAAGGCATTCCCTGGGAAATATCCCACCCTCTGACTTCTCCACCCCAATCAAGCTTCACAATCATCATCACTGTGTACCAGTATTAAATTGTAGGTTTAAAACTTATACTGTCTCTGTGTGTGTGTGTATTTATATATATATATATAATATAGTCTTTTGTCTGGTGAAAAAAAAATATCCTTGGAACCTAACCCCCGCATTTACATTAATTCTTTTGGAGAAATTGGATTCATTAACATCATTTTGCTTAAAGTCGCATTTTTCAGGAACATAGCTACAACGTTAAGTGAGGAGTTCCTGTAGAGTGTTTAGGCTTGCTACACATACTTTCATAAAGCTGATGAAAGTTTCCTACCACAGGGACCAGATTCAGGCCTTGCTGATTTTATGATTATATAGACATTCATTAACATTGCAAAAGCCATGGAGCCATGTAACAAGTTAGTGGGACTAAGTAGTGCAGTGGTTCTCAACCTGTGGCCCAATCAGCACACAGCTGCAGCCCATATGACATTATCATCTAATATTGATAGTATTAGATGAGGCCCACAATGGTAAATAGGTTGAGAACCACTGATGTAGAGCCTACCCTCACAACACAAATTATGCCTGCAGGTAATGGGAAAGGTCTGCACGGGATGTGGAACGGCTGCATCAGGGATGTTGTATGTGCTAAAATGCTCTATCAAACCTTCAGTTTTAGGTGATACAAGATGTTATTGTAGTTGATTGCAGCTTAGTCCCCCAGGGGACTGTATTTTACATTAGAAACCCAACAAAAGATGTGGGATTGTCTTTGATCAGAGGTTCAGACCTAAATTTGAACTGAGATTTAATCTGTACTCTGACTCTGTAGAAGGACGACCTGACAGGAAGTAGGAGGTAGTTTTAACTCCACTTGTCTGCACTGCATCTGACCTTTGTTCAAGTATGTGTCTTAAAGCAGCTAGAAATGCCGTTCCCCTACCCTAACAAGTGTTCATAGAAAAATGAAACAAATGAATTTTAGATTCATTATTGGTGCAGAAACAAGTATTAATACCTAGAAAACAATCTCCTTGCCAATAACATACCTTGCCAATAATGTACCTTTCCACACCTGCTAAGACTGAGCAGATGATCTTCAGAGTCCTTAACTCATTCAATTTCAATACCAAATAAGTTTCACAAGCTAATCAAACTATGATACATACACAGATACGTAGCTAAATCAATTAAATATTAAATTCAGTTGTTTATATATTCTCTACACAGAAATAAGACAATGCACTGTAAAAATGTATTGTACGCACCTGATACAAATTTCTTGTTGAATTTTGGTTGAAGACCTAAAATCGTTTATAATAACTGACAACACTTTTGAATATCTGGTAAGTGAATATATTTTTGAATATCTCATACAATGAGCTGAGCTTATTTTCTTCAGTTTAAAATGTAAACATATGTCTTTAGCAAACTACAGAGGTATTTCTCTGCTTTTGCAAACAGGGGAATAAAGACAGACATCTAAAACCAGAACTTATAAATAGGGTGACCATATGTTCTGTTTCGGCCAGGACAGTCCCTTTTTTAAGCCCTGTCCAGGTCATCCCAACTGCTTTTTTTTTCTTCCCCCCCGCCCCCCAAAACTGAGCATTTGTCCCATATAGGACAAAAAAATGGGAGAAATGCTCAGTTTTGCAAAAAAAGTGGAGTGCAGAGGAACATGCTGGGGGAGGGGAAGTGGCAACACCTGCCCTGCGTAGGGGGGAAGACTAAGGAGAGTGGCTTGGACCGTGACAGCTGTGCGCGGGGGGGGAAGAGGTGAGCCTTGGCCTGGCCCCCTGTGCCCACATGAAGCCTCACTATAAGAGCAAGGGTCTACCCACATAGAACTCATTGCATGCATGGGACCTATGAGCAGATGAGAAAAGAAATTAAGGATGCATATTTCTCCCCATCCTTCTTTTTACACATGTAGTACACTGGCAACAATACAATGTACTGTACTCTAGCTAATACAGTCATAAATTTTTAAAAAATAATTAAGTTTTAATGAGATCTAATTATCAGCATTTTGCTATTATAGATTTGCTGCAAAGTGGAAAATAACCAATGATTTATTTGGAATTATTAGGTTTGCATGTTACTAAAGAAAGAATTAATTAGATTCATTTTTGTATGTTAACAGGTAATATGAATATATGGCACACACTGAATGACTAGCAACATCTAATCACCCAGTTACTAACAATGATCTTAACCATAAAGAGAAAAACAGACGAACTAGGTTTGCCAGAATATTCTCTCTCTCTCTTTCCTTTCCTTTGAGCCAAGCACACAGACAATTGTATACTACCTCGGATAACCTATAAAGCTGTAACTTACTGGAACCAATAATTCAGGGTGAGGAAGCTTCAAGTCTGCAGCTGTGTACCTAATTGCCTGAATCTTATGAATTAGCTAGATATTCATGGGGCCACAGAAGGAGTCCCCGTGACAACTCTAAAACAGTGTGAAGCCCCTTTTTACTTGGTGTAAAAACAAATTAATATCCCTCTTCCCAGACAAAAATGTCTGTTAACACCAATCTCCTCATCATTTAACATCCTTCCACATAGCAAGCCTAGGTATCACTTCACACATCTATTACATGTTCTAATCGGAAGGACATATCTACCATGTCCTTGCTAAAGCTTCTGCCCAATGGGTATCAGTGGATGAAAGCAGGGTATGTTGTGGAGGTCTGGGGCTCTGAGAAGGGAAAATTCTCCCAAAGATATTCTTATTTTAACTGATTAAAATAAAAAGGCTTTACATATTTCAGTTTAATGCAAGCCACTGTGCTTGCTCCGAAAGTACAAAAAAAGCAACCACATTTCCTATGTTTGCTTGATCTCCCTTGTTTTGTGTTGACATAGATCTTGATCCCACAATCATCTCCATGTAGTGAAACTCCCTGCACCTGCATGGAAATGTAGGATTGGGGTCACGGTGCATTAATTTTTCCATTATTATTACCTTCCATTGCCATAAGTGCAGCAAATACAGGAGAATGGTTTTGTTTTTGTTATTAATTCTTTGGTTAGCACTAATCTTGTTGAAATCATTCAGTCAGAAGACAATTTCCTATGATTTATAATTAGAGTTGGGTGAAATTTTTTGGCCTAAACTTTTTTTTATTTTAAATATGCACATTCAGATCAACCAAACCATGTGTCCAATCCGCTGAACTGTTCAGTTAAACAAAACAAAATCTGAAAACAATCAGAACCATTTCATCTAGACATTTTCAAACTGAAGTGTTTCAGTTTAAAATGAGTTTTTGTTTTGACTTTTACTTCAATTCTCTTTAAATAAAAAGTTTTAAAATGTCAAAACTAAGAAAACCAATATTTTGTATATGGTTAAACCAAATTTTTTTTTTAAACTCAAAATGATTTTTTTAATCTTCATTTTTTCAGTTCAGCCAGCAAATGAAAAAAATCCACAGCTCCTTTCCCAAGAGATCACCAATTATGAAGAGATCCTGGGTACCGATATTTTTTTTTAATTTGGGGAGGAGGGACATTCTTTTTTAAAGCACCCTTTATTTTTAAAAAAATAAATTTCAAAATTAAAGTTTTTCTAATTCCCAGCTGTGTTTAAGTGTCTATGAGCAACAAACGCAAAATATGCTTGGTCCCACCCCTTCTTGCCCCTCTCCTCTCTCTCTCTAAACATACCTGCCCACTGTCTCTTCACTTGCACTTTCAGATTCATTGCAACTGCTACTATTAAACACTTTAGTTTAGAGCCAAGAGAAAGTGATGCATATGAGCGCTCCTCAGAGCAGCACATGAAAAGGATGATAACAACCAACCAGACAAAGATGGCTGTCCAATGCACACAACCAAACAGGAAAAAAATATTACAAATCCAAATCATCATAGGGGTTACTTGTAACAATGATAGGTTCAAAATGTTCAGATGGAAATGTGATTTTCAATTTGACAAGTTCTGTTTAAGTGTCCCAAGTGATGCAATACTCACTTTTTGCCTGGAGACAATGCTGATCTCTTCAGGATCAGGAAGTTTTCCCCTGCTATTCTGCTTAAAAAAAATTTAGTATCATCCTGCTACTCTTACACAACGTTCTACTTATTGCTGTTAGTGTTTTTTCTAAGTGTTTTGCAAATATCTAACTCAACAATGTAAGTTAATAACCATTACAACATTCAGCCATTAACTGCCAGACTCAGGCTCTCTTTAAGTATCTTTCAAAAATCATGTTATTCCTACCATAGCTCTCCACTTTAACTAAACTATTTTGTAGTTTGTTACTTTTTCATTGTACAATAGAAAACATTATAAGCCCCAGGCCAGCAAACACTTACATGTATCTTTAACTTTATGCATAAAAGTAGTCTCTTTAGATACATAAGTAGTCCTTAAAGGCATTCCAAGGTACTCATTTCTGGCTATAACTAACTTAGATGCTAATTGTACCTCATAATAGAGTCTGTAGCAATTTTGAGATCACATATACCACCACAATTTCTACACACGGTGGACCAGACACTCATCCCATGCAAATAATTGGCAGAGTGATTTGCAACACTGAGAATGGGGGTTCCCTGGAACTATTCACATGAGCAAATGTAAGCAAATGCTTAAGTATTTAGAAGAACAAGGCCTTAGCTATTCATTATTATTTAATTTTTTAAATTATATGTGTCAGACATTTTAATACTGAAATAAACACTTTGAGGAGAATGGTTTAAAAAATATTAAGAAGCAGTGCAGTGAGAACTGAACTGTTAAAATCAGTTTCCCCTTTCAGTTCTTCATATGTACAGAGAGATAATACTGTTTCAAATGCTCAATATTCCTGGCACACTGGTCAGCTGAACAGTGAACTTCTGTACCTTCACAGCTTGATATTGTAATAGCCACTGAAGCTTCTCAGAAATTGTTTCATGAAAATATACTGTTTTACCGTGCCACTTCAGTTTAAGTTACTGAAATCAGCCCTTTACTATGTAGTATAATAAACATCTATGAGATAATTACACCAAAATGGAGTATCTTGGAATGCCTTTAAAGATCCAGTAACATTGCCCCTGTAGTCTCTCTGAATTCATCAGCTCAGTAAAATGAGAACAGTCAGTCTTCTCTTTCTCTCCCACCCTCCCCCCATTGCTAGAAAGAAAAGCTTCAGAAGAACTGATTGATTAGGGCTATAAGAAAGCCAGTGTTTTGTTCCTAAGGGCACAGAAGGTTGCACTACATTTCAGCACCTCACCATGTAATAGCCAAGGAGCTGAGACAAGCCTGCAGGTGGGGACAGTTGAGTCCCACCCCAAATTTGTAAATCAGTAGTTTTATTGAGGCCAGAACAGTTGAGGATTGAGCTGTTTATCTTTAGCACTTTGTGTCTTTGGCTTCTATGATCTTTATTAGGCAATGTTTCTTTCTAAGGAAAAAAAATCAGCTATTGGCTGGTTTGCAATTGGATTGGGGTCTACTTTCTGAACAAACACTGTACGCAGTTGCTTCTGAATAAACAAGACACTTTTTAAATTAGTTTACAAAGAATTTTGTATGATGTTTTGGATAGCAGTAGGGCATGGAGCAGAAGCCAACTTTCTTAGGTCTGTTTGAGCTATCTACAACAGCATCACTGATAACATTTTGAACTTTGAGCTTTTTATTTTAATTTATGCAGAGAGTTAGGGCTTTCCCCAGTCCCCCAAATTGCTTTTGCTGCACGTGTTTCAAACTGCAGCAGCTATGCATGGAAAGCTACCTACAGATTAGAAAGAGCTACTGTACATTTCTAATGCAGCAATTAACTTAAGTGGTTTCTTATTAAGAAAAATGGGCCACTATCTGAAGTGATTTCAGAATAAAAGATTAGCACACATGAGTGACCAGATGTCCCGATTTTATAGGGACACTCGTGATATTTGGGTTTTTTTTCTTATATAGGCGCTTATTACCCCTCCCCCCAACCCCTGTCCTAATTTTTCAAACTTGATGTCTGGTCAGCCTAGCAAACTGCTACTGAATTCAGATTGATTCCCGGTGTCACAGTTCAATTTGACCATGGCAGAAAATGAAAGCCTGGATCTGAAATGGGGAAGGTGAGAAACTGTGCTGAGTGGTTTACCATAAGAGGAAGAAAAGTCTCCATAAAGGGACTATAACATATATTTATAAATACACTCTGGCATTTAAACCAGGAAAGAAAAGCATGTCGATTGCTTGCAGTAATTATTTGTGTTATGCCTGGTCTTCTGACAGAAAGAAGTGTTTTTATGATTTTGCAGAACAAGTATTTTTACTTTTAATCAAAGCTTATTTTTTTCGTGTTAAACTAGAAGTGATTAATTAAATCTAAGGTTTTAAATGGAGAAACAGAACAAAGGCATAACAAAAAAATCTGTAACTACAATACCTCAACTGAGTTACAAAACTTCCCCATGTCATTAGCAAATAATTTAAGATATTATTAGCCTAAAGCAAAGGGAAATTCTTACTTCATGTAAAGTGGCTGGGCCTATAAGTGTCAATAAGAGTAAAGCATTTTTGAAGTATCAACTCTCACAAAACAAGTCTTCCATGCTTTCAGGCAGGATATTGGTTCTGTCTGAAACTCCCTTCAACTCTAATTACAGACCTTCAAGTGGAATTTAAACATACTTTTCACAACCAAAGAAGAAATTTTAAATGCCAGGATTATTTATTCTTTAGATGAAAAGAGTTAGGGAGGACTTAATTGACAGATTTCAAATTATACTGAACTTAGTCAAAACTTAACAGTCCCTCATTTTTACACTGTTCCATATTAAAAGAGCAAAGGGTTTTTTGATTAGTCAATAATTTAAAATGCCCCTGTAAATAAAAAGAGTAAGAGTCACCGGTACAGTTAGACATAAAAAGTTGGCTGAATGATTTACTAACCTAGCAGAAGATTTGATTGCTACCATCTAAGGCTTTGATTCTGCAAGTTAATCTGTATCAAGAGTATTACTTTAATGGTGTTCTGTGCAAGCCCAAGAGTCTTCTTACCTGGATGCGACTGTAGGATTGAAACCTTAAGCAGAGGCAGACTGGGGATTTGTGGGGTCCTGGACCAGAGCAAGTGGGCGGCTTCTCCCCACCCTTTCAGTTCCCCCTCCACGCTGCTGCCAGGAAAATGGGGTCAGGGCACAGGGGCTAGCCCTGCCCCTGCCCCCTTCCCTGCCCCGTACTCCTGGCAGGGAAGAGGGTCAGGGGGTTTTCACTGCTCCGCCGTAGAAGTGCGGCAAGCCCCCGCACTCCAACCCCACTTCTCCCTGGAACACCAGGTGGGTGGGTGAAGGGGCAGGAGCATACCTCCGTGTTAATGGAGGGGATTAAGGAGGGATCAGTGTTTCCCGCCCTTGAAGTAGACAGCATACAGCCATTTTGAATCACAGCAGATATTGCAGAAAAACTAAAGCAACCTTTTCTCCTCAGAAATGGAATGCTGCAGACACGAGGGGAAGGAAAAACAGGGGAAGCAACGAGAACCACAGCCAGCCCAGCACTCCAGCCAATGGGAATGTTACCACCTAGGCTTTCATCATCCCTGCAGTTTGGAGGCAAAGTCATCCTGTTGCTTCTCTCCTCGCTTTGAAACATCAGGTCCATCCCACTCAGATACTGCTGGATAGCTAGGTGGGAGCCAAACAATTGGCTGAATCTGCCCAATAAGTTACACAAGCATGAGACAGGGTGTGAATTTAAAGAATTACAGTCAAACTTCTACAACTCTCCTTGAGGACATTTTAAATTTACTTTAGGCATTTTGGAAGCAGCTCAGGCTAAACGAAAAAAGACATTCTTATTCCAGAAAGGGTCCACATGGTGAAATTACACCAATATAACTACAGTGTCTTAATTAGAAGGGTATTACTCCCATGTACACAAGCCCTTCTTCCCACACTCCCAGGAGAAGCCCTTTAAAGTACCCTTCTCAGATTGCATTCTCCAGCGAGAATGAGAGATCTGCCAGGAAGGCACTAGGAACAGGAAGCACATAGTAGATCAAAGCCCAACCAGCTGGTGCCTAGTAGGAGCTATATGACCATGGCTCTTCCCTGGTGACTGAGGAAGGAACAAGGAATATCAATACAAGCTATGTTTAGACAGGATTGCCCAATTGCCTGCTGCTGTATCCTAAATTAGCCCAAAGAAATATATATACAAATCTAAGACCATGTTCACACTACTTTATCTCAGCAAAATTTGTGTTGCTCAGGGGTGTGAAAAAAACATTGCACTAAGTGACATAAAATAGCTGACATAGCTACTGATGCTCACAGAGGTGGTTTTATTATGTCAATGGGAGAGCTCTCATATCAGCATAGCGAGGCTACATGAGCAATCTTACAGCAGCATAGCTGCACTGGTACACTTGTGGGTATCACTCAAAACACAAATTTTGGAAGCTCGTCCCAGAAATCTGAGATTCCCTTGAGAGAAACAGAATACGTCAAGTAAACTCTGACTACCTGGAGAAACAGTAAAATTAAGTCACTTCATACACCTGAAATCTTTGCAGATGGAAAAAAAAGCAGTTACTTCATTAAAGAACAATTTGGCTGCGTTACAAGCTTAAAAAGAGCGATTATTCCCTTATAATACCCCTAAAAAGACAAAATGTGAAAGGATGATTTTTAGGAATTGGGGGAGAAAAAAAAAAGGAAACAACTTTGTATTATATTAACAGGAAAAGCCACAGGGGGAAGCTCTGTCGTACAGATCTATTAAGCCTGCATACAACACAGACTGAGAAAGGCAAGGGCCAAAGCCAGGAATTCCTGAAATCTCGTCATAACACTCCTCAATTTCCCCGCACCCAAAGAGGTGTTATAAAGACTAAAAAATTGAACAGACTTTAGAAAATTAAAAAGTACTAAATTATGTATTAATAATATGCTAGGTTTTCTTCTCTGTTTATTTGGCTTCCCAAACACAGCTTCCTACTGGATGAAATGTTATTGTCAGACCAGATCAAGTGTTTGTGTGTACACTCGGTAGAATTCTTTTTATATATATGATTTTGATGGATAATGAAGGGTTTTTTTATTTTTGTCAATTTAAATTTTTACAGTTGTGCAAAATTCTGGAGCGGAGGGTGTTAATTACTGAATGACAATAAATGTTGAGATTCAAAGTTAAAGCTTCATAACTTTTAAAACACAAACTGTCAGCATCAAATGTCAAAATACATATCCTTACATAAAAACTAGTAAGTTCTGAGCAGCATTTTTCTTTCTTTGGCCATCTGTAAATTTCAGTTATCATTGGAAATATTTTTTCATCAACTTGTATGTGAGACAGAAAATCAATTTTTACTAACATTTACCAATAAAAAATCTAATCTTTCCAAGACTAAGTATATGCGATAAGCCCTAAGAGGTAGCAGGAGAGTGGGACAGAAAAAGAGAAAAGGGAGGTGAGACTTAGAGGTTGGGAAAGGCAAGGGGAAGAAGAGAATAGATAAAAAGAGGGGAGAAGAAAAGTACTGAATTAAGTGGAATCTATTAGGTTCTAATGCCATTATCAATTATGGTGCTGGCTGATGGCAAATGCACTCTTCATCTGCCAGACATCAAATTAAGGAGAAGCCAGCTGTTTCAAAGACAGCCATAACATTTAACATGTACAAAAGCATCTAAAGAGCCCGACTTTCAATGAAACTTAGAATTCAAAGGGTACGTCTACACTGCACACTAAGTCCAAGCTCTGACTCAGATTTAAGCCCAAGGCCCCCTTCCATCAACACACAACCAGTCTGACTCAGGTCAGAAAATACTAAGGATCCAGGTCAGAGCATGAGTCCTGCTTTGACTCGGGTCCAAGCAGCAGACCCAAGTTAGAAAGTATAGTATAGACACCGACTCCATGGGTGTTCCGGGGCTGGAGCACCCACAGGAAAAAAATGGTGGGTACTGAACTGGCAGTCCCTCTATCAGCTCCCTGCACCCCTCCAGCACCTCCTCCCTCCCGACGCCTTCTGCCTGCCCCAATCAGCTGTTTCATGGCATGCAGGGAGAGGGGGCGTGGAGACGCAATGCACTTGGGGGAAAAAGAGGGAGGGAACTGGGTGAGAAGAGGCAGGGCAGGGTCGAACGGGGGGCAGGCAGAGGCAGGCAGGGGTGGAGCCTTAAGGGAAAGGGTGGAGTGGGAGCAGGGCTTGGGGCAGAGCAAGGAGTTGAGCACCCCCCAGCAGTTTGAAAAGTCGGCACCTGTGCTGCATAGTGCAGTATGGACACATTAGCACAGCTGAGAGACCTGAGGCCAGAAATAGTAAGACTGAGTTTACAATGCAGTATGAACACTCAAGCATAAACTTGGGAACACTGCATTCACAAGCCCAGGGCCCACTGATGTAGGTTAGCAATGCAGTGTACACAGACGTTAAGGCCTCATCTACACTACAAACTTAGGTCGACGGAAGCCATGTTAAGTCTATCTAATAATGTATGTGTCCACACTATTGAGTCCCTTTCGCCAAACTAAGTTGCCTGTAAAGTTGGCTTCTGTACTTCACCTGTGCGAGAGGCATAGCACTTGATTCGACAGCCATGGGTCAACATGGGGATAGCATAGACATTGCATTGTATAATTCGAATGAATTGGCCCCCAGGAGATGTCCCACAGTGCTCTGCTGTGACCGCACTGAAGAGTGCTTTCAGCTCCACTGCACGTCAGCCAGGTACACAGGAAACAGCCCCTCCCCTGTTAAAGCTCTGGGAACTTTTGAATTTTCATTTCCTGTTTAATCAGCATGGAGAGCTCGCCAGCCAGAACAACTGATCTTGGAGACACAAGGCCGGATCTTATTGCTGTGTGGGGAGAAGAATCTGTGCAGGCAGAGCTCTGATCCAGCAGAAGAAACACTGGCATCTATGCCAAGATCACACGTGGCATGGGGGAGAAAGGCTGCAACAGGGACATGGAGCAGAGCCGCATGAAAATAAAAGAGCTTTGGCAAGAATACCAGAAGACAAGGGAGACAAATGGTTGTTCTGGTTCTGCCCCACAAACATGTCACTTTTACAAGGAGCTGTATGCGATTCTTGGTGGCGACCCCACCACTATCCCAAAAGGCAGCATGGATACCTCCTAGGAGTCCCAGGCTACCACAGGCAACAATGAGGAGGACAGGGATTACATGTTATTATTATTTATTATGATCTGAACAAAAAAGGAGATATAATGAGTATCCGCTTCCCGGTGGCCACTCCAGCTATGCATAGGGGGCTCCGCAAAAAAGACTGTTCCACAGGGATGGCCGTGGAATCTTCCATAGAAATCTCTAGGAAGCTCTCCTGAAGGTACTCTGCAATCCTTTGCAGAAGGTTTCTGGGATGGGCTGCCTTATTTCATCCACCACAGGAGGACACTTTTCCGTGTCACTCCAGTATTAACTCTTCTGGCATCATTGCAGCACAAGGACCAGGTCTGTGCCCAGACGCTTGGAACATCTGGTCCACTGCCGCCTCTGTTACCCTAAGGAGACTGATATCGCGACACTTAGGGTCACCTAGAACAGTGGTTCTCAAACTTGTTGGTTCGGTGACCCCTTTTTGCTCTGACATGTCCTCTCGCACCCCGGGTATGTCTGCCAAAATGCCACTGAATTGAACTCTTCTGGTTTCAGCGGCATTTTGGCGGACATGTAGCGTTCGTCTCTGTGTCCGCTGAAATGCCACCAATGGCGGAAGCTTTCATTTCAGCGGTTTTTTGGTGGACTCACTCGCATGTTTGGAGCTTCCGCTGAAATGCCGCCGAAGGCGTCAGCAGCTTGCGACCCCCCTGGAATCGGCCTGCGACCTCCAGTTTGAGAACCACTGACCTAGAAGAAATGGGGGAAGTTTTCAATGCCAACTCTTGAACCGCAAAAAGTATAACAAGTAATCTGCTGTACTTTGTATTCTGTGTTGCAAGGGAAATCAATATATTTGAGAATGTAGAAAACATCCAAGAATATTTAAATAAATGGTATTCTATTATTAACAGCATGATTAAAACTGCAATTAATTTTGTAATCAAGTTAGTTTGTTTTGAGTTAATTGCTCGAATTAACTGCGATTGACAGCTCACATAATAAGTTTTTAGACTGTTTCATCTTACTAGATGGTTTCCTAAAGTATCTGCTTTGAAAAGCATACGTGTATTAATCTCTCTCTCAGCTTAATGCTAGCTTATAGTTTTCTTTCCATTTTACCTATAGGAACTGGAAGAGGCTGCCACTGATTTTTCCAAGAAGAAGTATTTGCTACTTTAACTTACTGATTTAAACACTAATTTTGCTTTATACAGTCTACATGGAAAAAATATTTTTATAGAACTTTACTTTAGCTGTGATATTTATGCGCTTTGCAAAATGGCAGCAAACATGAAAGAATTACATATGATAAAATTAAATTAAGAATTTTATGCTGACAGAAGTTTGTCTAGTTTGTCACCTAATACATTAATCAGCATGATTTGGGGCCAATAGAGCATTAATACCCCAATTCGGCAATGATGAGCACTGATTTCAGTGGTGCTCTGTGTACATACAGGGGCCCTCCAAGTGCAGAGGAACTTCCCACCACTCTGTACTAAGTCCCTTGTGGCGCACAGTGCAGGAATGGGGCCATACACCAGAATATTATTGACTTCAGTGAATATTGTATCAGGCTCCTACAGTATCAATTAAAACAAAGGGAACTCTCTGTTCCTGTGCCATACTGCTGGTCCCTCAGACCTGGTCAACTTGATGCTACTTACTGTGAGCACTGGAAATGGGGGAAAGGGAGGGGATGAAGAGGAAAGAGAAGAGGGTCTTCAGGAAAAATAAGACATTTGTATAAATTTTCAATCTTTGTTAAAGTTCTGCATGCAATTCATAGTTTTTCAGTAAATGTCATCTTACTGTTTTGCTGAGTAATTTTTCTTACATTTTCAAAGCTTTTTTTAAAAAAAAACAACATAAGAAACAATCTTATGAAAGCTTAATCCTCCTAGACACTGGATACCAAGCAATAGGTACTATTTAAGGAAGTTGACTCTTCAATATTAGTTTTTCTTCACAACATTTCTTAAGGAATGTTGGATTACACTGCAGTGAAAAGAAAGCTGCAGTCCAACAATTGTATCAAAGACACAGCAGGGGCACATCAAAGGAAAACTGCTATTTTACTTGAACAAACGGGGTAGCTAGATACTCATTAGGAAAGTATAACACAAGATAGAATATTGAAAAATCAGCAATGAGTTACAATAATTTATCCTTTCCAATTTCTAAGCAAGGCAATTATATCGAGCACTGGCATCTAGTTCTGAAAGTGTTTATTTAGTGCAGGGGTCGGCAACCTGTCAGGAGTGGTGTGCCGAGTCTTCATTTATTCACTCTAATTTAAGCGTTCAAGTGCCAGTAATACATTCTAACATTTTTAGAAGGTCTCTTTCTATCAGGCCTTGTCTACACTACCATCTGGATCGATGGATAGAGATCGATCTATTCAGGACCAATTTATCGCGTCTCATCAGGACATGATAAATCGGTCCCCAAAGTCGACTCCAGAACTCCAGCTCACCAAAAGGCACAAGACAGAGTTGACGGGAGAGCCCGCTGCTGACTGCTGCCGCCATGAGGACGGCAGGTAAGTTGACCTAAGATGCGTCGACTTCAGCTACGTGAATAACGTAGCTGAAGTTGCCTCTCTTAGGTCAACCCTCCCCACTAGTGTAGACCAGGACTAAGTCTATAATATATAACTAAACTATCATTGTATGTAAAGTAAATAAGGTTTTTAAAATGTTTAAGCAGCTTCATTTAAAATTAAATTAAAATGCAGAGCCCCCCAGACCGGAGGCCAGGACCCAGTTAGTTTGAGTGTCACTGAAAATCAGCTCGCGTGCCGCCTTTGGCACTCGTGCCATAGGTTGCCTACCCTTGATTTGGTGACAAGTTCAGCGTTTCAACGTACACTGTGTGACCAGTTAAGAGAGGATAGCATAGAAAATTGAGCAGAAAAAGAAGAGAAAACTGGGAGGGATTTTTGTTACTTTACATTTTTGTTTTAAAAAAGGCAATTTTGCCACTTTTTCATAACATTTGAGAGACCTCATATATTATACAAGTAAAATCATGTTAGAATAGCACCTACTCAGACTCTAAAATGCAAGTTTTCTAAAACCAAATGGCATGCGTCTCTATCACTAAATTAATTGGGTATTACTCTAAAGTATGTTTTGTCAAGCAAAGTCTTATCAGTATCTGTTTATAGTATTTAACTGCTAGCAAATTACTAATTTAGAAAAGGGCCTTACAGTCATTAGTGCACAGTTCTTTTATATGTGCTTTTACTATGTATGTAAAGAATAAAGAAAAATGAAAAGCTGCAACGTTTGATTAACTTTTCTGTAATTTTTGCCCAAAAACTGAACTATTCAATGTATCACTAACCTCATACTACTGGACGCTGAAAGGATATTTTCTGAGTCTCGTACAGTGCAGGTATTGTTCTTCCTGGACATTTGTTAAACGTCTGCACCACAACCAAGCATTCAGCGTTACCAAAAAGCTTTGTGTCCTAGTTTTTGTAAACCCCTGCTGACACTAGCTGACTGAGGCCCTACACTACAGAGTTATGTTAACAAAAGTTATGCCGACATACCACCACCACTTTAATTAAACCACTGTTGCATGTCCACACTATGTTCCTTGTGCCAGCAGAGCGCATCCCACTGTGCAACTGGCTGCAAAGTGCTTTGGGAAGGGTTTGCAATGCCTCATTCAGCAGGGACAGCATCACAGGATGCAGGTTTTTCAATCCCATCGTTCCATGGACATCCATGGATATGCCAGCTGTTTTTCAACTGAAGTGTGTGGGAGAGTGTATGACAGGGAATGTGCGGGGAGAGGGCAGAGCATATATGTGAGAGACACAGTGTGTTAGGGAAGTGTTGGTGTTGGGGAAGAGTGAGTGTGACGGCATGTTGTCTCTAAGTTCAGACAGCAGTTGGAAGCAACCAGCCCTGAGGCAGGGGGAGGGAGGGCCACCACCCCCGACATCAGCAACCACATCCCTCCCTGTCTCTGCACATCACAGCAGCCTGTCCGCCCCCACCAGAGGACGGGAGTGAGGGCTGGCTGGGGGTGCAGGATCTGGGGTGGGGCAGGAGAATAAGAGGTTTGGAGTGCTGGAGGGGGCTCATTGCTGGAGGTTGGAGTGCAGGATGGGTTGCAGGGTCCAGGAGGAAGTCTGGGTGAGGGAGAAGGCTCAGAGCTGGGGCAGGGGGTTGGGGTGTGGGCTGTGGTAGGGAGTTAGGGTGTGGGAGGGGGTTCCAACATGGGGCTGGGATACAGGAGGGGTTTGGGGTGCGGGCTCCAGCCAAGCGGCACTTACCTCAGGGGGTTCCCTGTCGGCAACACGGCAGGGCTAATTCAGGCTCCCTGCCTACCCTGGCTCTGCGCAACTCCCAGAAGCAGCCGCCATGTTTGGCTCCTAGGCACAAGGGCAGCCAGGCAGCTCTGTGTCCATGGTTCCTGATCAACAGGAACTGTGGAGCTGGCACTCAAAGTTTCCCCGATCACCCCTATGTCTACAGGCCACAGGGACATGACGGCCGCCTCCAGGAGCCACACAGAGCCAGGGAGACTGCGGTAGCCCCACTGCATCGCTGACCAGACTTATAACAGCCTGGTCAGGGTTCTGTCCAGAGCAACCAGGATCCCTTTCGAGCAGGCATTCCAGTCAAAGAACAGATGCCTGCAACCCTAATCATATCTCCGAATAAGACGTCAAAAGCTGCCCCTACACTGCATATAATCAGATACAAGTGGAGTCAGATTCTGGGCTGTCCTGAAAGCGATGAGCCTACAAGCAGTTCAAGTACATCACCACTGTGTACAGACAGTAACCCAGCCTGAGCCCAGTAATGTTTTGACACCATGCAATAATTTTGTTTCTTGCATGATTATAAACCATAGACAGTAGATAAGAAGGAAGTCATATGATTGATTGATGCAGTCAACTGCATTTATTGATGCAGGATTGGTTTCTAAAAATAACTGCACCACAACCAACACACACATTTCTCCAAGATGTAACTGCTGTACCTACTCTTAGGGCTTGTCTACACAGCTACACTCAGGAGAGCTAAGACAAAAAAACTAAAGCTGTGAAATTAAGACAAGTAACTGAAAGCATACACGCTGTGTAAATGTTCTCTTTCAGAAGTAGTGTGGCCTGAACATACCTATGTAGGCAAGCCCTTAAACAGAACTTGCAAGACTAGTTGCAAGACTAGACTACCACTGCTTAGTCACCAGAGACACTAGTAAATTACACCTGCACTTCTTATCTCCTCTCATCAGAAATAAGCACTCCATTGTTCCAAGGCACAGGGTGAAAAAAGGAAACCTGTAAAGCCTTGCCTGCATTGGGTTTTGTGCACTGGCATAGATACCTTGGTGCAAACCCCTAGTGTACATACACTACACTTGTATAAAAATTGACTTGTGATGGTGCACCTGACCCTGGTTTTAAAACAATTTTTGTCATCTAGACAGACACTGGTGCAAGTTTTTTGGTGATTTTTTTTTCTTTTAAAAAGCAGTGAATTTACACTAGAGTTTGCATGGTGTAGCCACCCTACTGCAAAAACTAATGTAGCCAAGTCCTTAGTCTGGGGGGAGATGAGACAAAGGACTATGAGTGTATCGATACAATAAAACAAAAACGGGATTGTAATGAGGGTAGGCATACCCATGCTGTCTTTAATCTAGCTAATGACTTCAGCACAGGCTAGCAATCCAAGTTTATACCAAGGGTCTCTGGCAGGTTTTTACTAGGATTACTAGCTGTGCACAACCCCGTGCTGCCACCTCTTCCTTACTCCTTACCCACGCTGGCTAGAGTTAAAGCACTGCAGGTATGCCTTTCTGTTTTCAATCACATCTTTGTTGTACAAACATACCCTGAGAATGTATGAAAGAAAGAAGAGTCTGGGAAAGACAGAGAATAAAGATGGAATGGGGTAGAATCTAACAGTAGTGAAGGACGTATTTGTTTTTTCTAAAATTCTTCTACTCAGGTTTATTTTCTCAGACTGCTGTACATTTAAATAGTCCTAGTTAGACTATAAATAGCATTAGCTCAACTTTAACACCTGACTGACCTGAATAGGTGATCTACTTCACACATTTCTTGCTGTTACTGTTTTTATGGAGAGACTTTTTCCATTACATTGTATTAACCTAGCAAAAATCTCACGTACAAAAGACTCTTTCCACAAGTACTTAGAAATGAGTATTTTAAAAATATTAAAAAGCTTGGATTCTATAAAAAAGATAAAACTGAAGAAAGACAATGTAATCTATTTTTCTGCTGCTCCAACCAATGATACTATGAAGGATAGAAAGAGGAAAAACTTCTATAATGTTTACATTTGGGTTACAAGTCAGTAAGTAACTAACCTAGCTATGGTGATCATTCAATATTCTTCAGCTGTGTTTCTGATTTTAAATTAATGAATTTATAACAACACAACTGTTAATCTGTCTTGTTTAGAGGTAAGGTCTGATACACGTAAGTTATTCAAAGACCAAAAAGTCTATCCTGTTAAAGCAAAAAAAGTAAGTACTAGTCCTTAGAATGTTAACTACTTTAAGAGTCCAGTTCGGTAAGTCAATGTGTTACAAGGACATTCTGAAAACGCTCAACAGCAACATAAAGATATCTAAAGAAGACAAGAGAGTGTGCTCATTTAAGCTAGTGAGTTGAGTGAAACCAATAGGAAACAACAAGATGGTTAATACTTTGATCTGAGATTTAACTATTTGGCTCTTGAACACTTCCCCAGTTAGTCAAGGAAAGAGAGAGGTTGGAGGGTTCTTGGGAAATTTTTATTAATGTGAAAAAATGCATTTTAATTAAAAAATAATAGTTACACATCTACTCCTACTCCCCCCACAGCCATGCACTATGGAAGAGAAATAATAGATTATCCTATGTAATTTGAGACTCAAACACAAGAGGTTATTTTAGGCCTTGATCCTGCAAACCTTATGCATATGCTTAACTTTAGATACTGAATAGCCCCATTGTTTTCAACTGAACTTTTCATACTGCATGCAGTTAAACTTCTGCAGAACTGGAGCCTTGGACTGTAAACTCTTTAGGGCAGGGAATGTATCTGTATATCTGTAAAAAGTCTATGCATCAGATCTGTGAACCTGGTCAGGCCTTCTAGGCATTTCATCAAGAAAGTAAAATAATTCAAAATAGCGACCAACCATGGAATGCTTGAAACTAAACTAATTTGAAACCTGAACCAGAGACTCTATTACCACACAGATGCTATACTCCCTTTAAAAAATTCTGTTTAATAGCTACCACCTATATCATTTTATTCTCAGCAATCTTCACTTTAACGTATTAGGGCCCATTCTTGAGTGAGTACAGCCATTCTCTTCAGTGGGAACTTTCATGGTAATGACAATGTAATGCTTCATCTAGGCTAGGATTTAAGGTGTGACATTATTGGGTTAGTTAACTAACATGCTAACATCACACCTTAAATCATAACCTAGACAAGGCCTCAATGTTTTCAAGACTGGGTCCTTAATTTTCAGTGTATTTGTCATTTAAGCACTAAATATACCATACACAGAAAAAACAATTTTTCAATCTGCGCAATTAATTCCTGGTTTGTTCCTACTGTTAAGTTTCAAATGTTATTAATACATAGCTCTCGTGTTATGCATTGCCCATTGCATTTTTAAGCATGTTCATGTAAAGCTAAAATCAACTTTTACTGCATCAAGCAGACAAAATCATGATAAAACTCCAACTAAAATAATATATGTTGTAACCCATGGTGAGAAAGTCTTAGGAAAAAAGTCCAGTATTGCCAGTTGTCAAGATTTTATCACTAGTCTCATGGTATTTAAAGCAGCAGTTCCATGAGTCCTCTGATTATATGAACAGCTTAGTTTGCATTTACCCAAAAAATGTACGTTTCTAACCATTATGTTTGCAGAAAAAAGCTTGAAGATACGACTCAAGTGAAACATAAAAGCTCAGAAAAATCAATGATGTTTTGAATCAAATGATCTTGGAAATCTGGGTCATGCTTTTATAACACTTGGGGGTGATGATATTGAAATCCTTCATGTAGACAAGATCTAAGAAAGGTATTTCCTAAATTTAAAATATATATATTTTTACCTGTGTATGAAGAAATGTATTTTCTTGAGTAAGGATATGGGAAAACAAGCTCTCTTGTTCTCTCTAAGAGTGCATTCAAGAGGCTATCAAAACTGAGTCTCATATCTTGAGAATTCCCTTTGCCATCTATCATAGTGGTACTCCAGTGAAAAAAAAATGTTGATGATTTTTTTAGGGGGTGGGGAAGAAGAGAGAAGGCAAGGGACAAATTTTGCTTTCTGATATGCATCCTCTCCTATTGAAATTAATGTTTCAGCACAAATAGTTCCCATTGCATCCACAGGCATTTTAAGTTATATTCCCTGTATTACTTTTATTTCAAGATTAATTTTCATGTGGTGAAATTTAATATAAATACACAAAATTTGCTTCCAGCAACTTTCTAAGCTGTTTTAATTTGTTCTGATACAAAAACCTGAGGAAAGATTAGTTGAAAACTTCCTCCATAAGCTGAACACAGCAGACTGCATATAGAAAGCCCTGTACTCCCTCCTTCCTGTCCAGTTACTATGTTGAAAACAGTGGCCTGTAAGATCCTTTTGTAGACCTATAAACAAACAATCCCTTTCATAATCATTTGCCTTATTTGTAACAACAAATGTGGCTTGTGATAGGATAGACAGCCTCACTTTGCTCTTGCATTAATTTTTTTCTTCTGATATAAACAAAAAAAAATTGGCTAAATTTTTGTCCTTATGCAAAGTTCTCATTCCCTCTATCATTGTGTGAATGAACCAATTGCAGCTCAAGATCAGACTTTTTTTTTTGTGGCCATCTTTGATCTATCCATCTGGTCTGTTTGAGGACACCCCTTCACACAAATTCATCTACAAGTCTGTGTAACAGATGTAGGATTGTTTGTATTATTCCAGTGAGATAACTCCCAAAACTTTCAATCCCTCAGTACCTTTTATCAAACAATCTTTTGTAAGGTTACTAGGATGTCTCTGAAGGGGTAACTGTGGTGGTCTCTGCTTATTCATTTGATGAAAATACTTTATTGTGTAAGTCAGAAGTTTTCTCCTCATATTGAGTTAATATTCACTAGAACTTATTGTGTTATATTAGCAAACTAGAGTAACTTTTTAAATCACTCTCTTTTGAATGTCTCCTAAATTCACGTCAATTTTCGGTCATAAATAATCCAGTAAGTATCTCATTTATGACAGAAGGGAAAAGGGCCTATATCATAGTAATAGCTTTAACATTTAATTCTAATAATAATCTTTGCACATGCAGGGCCTTTCCTCCAAAGAACCCCAAAAAGCCCTTTATAAAACTACATATTATCTCAATTGCAGAACTTGGGGGGGAGGAAAGAGCACAGAGAAGCTAAGTGACTTGCTCAAGGCCACACACGTCAGTATCAGAGTAAGGAAAAAAACTTTTTAGTGCAAAATTTTCTACCTTTTCACATAATATTAACCTTTTTCCTAAAAGGCAAAAACAAATTGAAAGATAATGTAACAAAATATGTTGGAGTTTCCAAAAAATAATGTGCCTTTCTGCTAAATTGCTTTACTCTATTTTTTTTTTCTTCTAGAATGCTGCTGTTTGGGATGGTCTACACTGGACTTCAAAAAGCATGCTGAAGCTGTTTAAATATATGCCTTTTGATACCATTATTGTCTATTTTAGAAATAGCCTATTAACCCAGTTGTGTAGTGGGACATATCTAGGGCATGATCAGTACTTATTTATGTGGATTATTTTACTCTTGTTTCTTCTATCTTTTTCCAAGTCCATTCTTTGCCTGATGTACAGCTGAAGACACCTTATCCACACAGATATTCGTATAGGCTCAAGATATAATCTGGGCATAAACTTAGTTGATTTTACCTACCTTTCCAGAAGTAGGACATCCCTGAATCTGACTAAATCTTGTTCCTATTACTCATACAAAACTCTCACTGGCCCAATAGCAAGATGTAACATCTATTTCCCACATGCCAGAAAAATCCCTCAAGGAAAGTAATTTAAATTGATTTTTTTTTTACTAGTTTGACAGATTAGGCTTATAAACTTCAATACCCACAAAATATAGGTTAAGGAGTACATTTTAGTTAATGTCTTAATTACAATCTGCCATCCAGAACAGATGCAAATACAACCATTAAACATCAGTCACATCCAAATGGCACAGAAAGACAAGTGTGTGCTACAAGAAGACATCCAGACAGAATGATGCATGATTCAGTGAGGCTCACATCATGGATACACAGGTATAGCACAGTAAAGGGTACAATGGAACAAAATAAAACGCAATGGTCAAGGTTGTTCATTTAAGAGGTAAGTCATTACTCCTTTACAATCCTCTGTTAAACAATGTCCAACAGTCTAAGTGCTTGTTCAAATTATGAGGTCTGAAGCTATATAATTCCTTCAGACCAGATTGTTCAAGGTGTTTAGACATCTAAAGATAGCACAAGTACCTGTGACATTTTCAGAATCTGACTGGGCACCTATCTTGATCTTCAGGCACCTAAACAGCTGAGATATCCAGCCCTTTGACTTTATGCCTGGTACCAAAATACTACAATGAAGGGTGCACTAGAAGTGTTCATACTGTATATCATATTCCTTTGGAAACTGCACAAACTGATGCATAGCATATCCAACCCAGTCAGCAGTCTGGTTAGTACCTGGTTAGACATGTGCAAGAAAGTCTCAGACATATTTGAATTACATTTTCTATTGGGAAAATGTCTACCTAATGGTGTAAGGAATATGGCACCTACTGTTTGAAACAGCATAATTCAGTCATTGAACACGTCACTGCAAAATTCTTTGACATATAGTTCTGTGCCCTTATAAATGCTGAGGCGTAGTATTATGCCCTTTAGTCAAGAACGCAATACATATTGCTGCACTGCTGTGATAATGATGAATAGCTATTGTCTGCATCTCTCTTATGATATATCAACTTACAATATACTCGCCATAGGTCATTGCAAATTTTTGTTCTTCTAGCTGTCCTGAGTTCAACAATTTCTTGACCAAGCTAGGTAGGAAACAGCTAGCTGTTTTTGCAGTAAACCTTATGACAGGCCTCAGCACAGCTGTCCTCTTCTGATACCATCTGTGATGTCCTTAATTGCTGTGATCTCACTATTAAACTCTCAAGAAGGCATGATACCATGTGTGGTCCCACCTGCCTGCCACTGATGGTCACTAGCACATCCAGTCATCATAATCTCCATTGTGCCTTCAGCATTCTCATTAAAACCCTATCTGAGACAGGTACACCAGTTATTTATGTCATTCATAAATAGCTGACGCTGGGTGTTGATTTGCATGGGCCTTGTGATCTGTCATTCTACAAAACATGGCACTTCACCTTGAACGGTCTCTTGAAATGAGTTAACAATTTATGCTAAACAGTCTATCACACCTAAATACAATGCAGAACACTCTGATTACATTTCTTAGACCTGAAGAAGAGCTCTGTGTAAGCTTCTCTCACAAATAGAAGTTGGTCCCATAAAAGATCTCACCTCACCTACCTTGTCATTCTACAAAATAAGCAATTTTAAGGAGGGGAGGAAAAATCAATGTTAGATTTATGACCAGGAGTCATGTGTGTGAGTGACACTGTCTGAAGCAAGCAGTTCTAATCAGGTGTGTAGTTACACTATTAGGCTTACACAGCCCCCATATGTATTCCTACATCAGAAGTATATTTTTCCTGGCTCAGAATAAATTTTGTCCCTTATACTCTATTCACTGATTTATAATTATAATATGAAGTTGCAGCAAGCTACATGAACAAGTTTTTTATGCATTTTATAACTCAGGGATCGGCAACGTTGGCACACGGGACCGCAGGGTAAGCACCCTTAGCGGGCCCCACCACTTTATTTACCTGGCATTTCACAGACCGTGGCTCCCACTGGCTGCGGTTCGCTGTCCCAGTCCAATGGGGGCTGCGGGAAGCGGTGGCCAGCACCACACCGC
>ML677342.1:7047230-7083160 GCA_007922305.1 Dermatemys mawii
CCCCCATTGGACTGGGACGGCGAATCGCGGGCCAGTAGGAGCCGCGGTCTGCGAAACGCCAGGTAAACAAAGTGGCGGGGCCCGCTAAGGGTGCTTACCCTGCGGTCTCGCGTGCCAACGTTACCAATCCCTGTTATAACTTATTTTAAGGCAATAAAAAGTACTGATGGATTTGATATAAAAATATGAACCGATTTACATAAATCACACCCTTAGTCCCAGCTTTAGACTTGCTCATGTAAAACTTGCATAGAGTGTCACACCATGTCTCAGGATGCATTGCTTTCCCAGTATGCAAAATGATTTTTCTGCCCTTATGTATATGCAATTGTTTTCTAGCACATGTATCTGTCATGTCAAAAGCCCATGTTATTTTTCACTTGTGTCTCATTTTAGTTACTATTAATCTAAAACAGCTCTTCAGCCTCTCAAGAGCCTGTTGGCATTTTCTTCTTTCATAAAGGCTAGGAGCTAAAAAACCTACATCATGTACAACTTGACACACATTACTCAGAACTGTGTGTGTGCATTTTATGGCAACCTAAAACCTTATTCTCTATAGACACTTTTCAGCAAATTATTTGATATGCTCTATCGCTTAAAGAATTCAAATGGAACACAGATCAAGCCCTTCACTTTCAGCTGTATTTGACAGTACAATTAACAAAAGAGTTTCTGTTGCTTATTTTTTATTACAAAACAGAAACCAAACACAACTCATTAAAATTGGTTTATTTCACTCTTTAAAAACAAAAGCAGGCAACTGGCATCTTTTATGCCTGCCTTTAGATCAAAGACTGCAATCTCACCAGATGTCTCCACCCTATGCTAGACACAGTGAATATCTGAATGGGAAAACTTTTAGGAAAACTGCTGCAGGATGTGGGGTTGGTAGTTCATAAGTGGCACTCTTCAAATCTGCACTGAACCTATACCATAGCATCAACCTAAGGGGCATTATGTTATTGGAGATGCCAGTTTTCAAATGAGATATTATTGAAATCCTCAGCATTAATGATCCCATGGCACTTTTTCTACAAGAGCACAGATATTAAACCTAATATTCCAGTCAAATTCCAGTTTAGGTCATTACAACCTACATTTCCTCTGCAATTTACAATTAAACTGAAGACAATATTCTACTTCTCCTACAGAATCTAAGTTATATGCAGTAGTGATTGTCTCTTAAAATTCCGTGTTTAGTGATGCTGAAAAAAGTTCCAAATTATTTCAACGCGTTGCAATTTTTGTTATAGTGAATTGCCACTGAAAGCCAAATTATTCTCTGGGGGGAAAAAAGATTGCACTGTAAGGGCAACTTACATGTTTAAATGTAAAAGCTGCTGAATACGTTTGTTTCGTTGGCCCACAAATATTTGGTTTGAATAGAAGATTGCCTAGATTTGTTTCAGAAGTAAGTTTTTATAAATGTATTCTTTATTATATTGCCATTTTCTGACTTTTTAAAGCAACATTTCACAGGAAATCAACTGATATCCTTTTGTCTTCTCCAGATGGGGTGGAATTATTCTTCCTTTTTTTCCCCAGTGACAGAACAATACTGTCACAAGATTCTTTATTGCAGGGGTCTCCAAACTTTATGAGATGAGGGCCAGATTAGATTTTTGAAGAAGTGACTGTGAAAAAATATATGCAAATATATGCAAAATCATTAAAAATAATTCTACTGTGTCAGTGTTGCATTACTGCATAATGACTCCCGCCCTCTTTAGACTGACACCACTAATAAGTCCAACACCTGAAGTATGAAACTTAAAAAAGAGAGGCTCCAAATCAAGACTGTAATTCTTGAACTGGTGCTAAAGTTATTTAAGCACCAGCGAACTTGAAAGTGGGAAAATGATGTTCAGTTCTGCAGATAAACTTTCAGAAAACAGATCAGCCGTGACAGCAACATCCAGTTGCCTTAATGAAAATGTAATAGTCATGATGAAGCTTTTCCATCAAAATTGACATTCACATATGTAGTCTTGTCTTACTAAAATTCCTCAGAGGATCAAAGCTAACTACTTGCAAAACAAACATACACCACCATCAGTTTCATGATGAGCCAAAAAATTAAATCCTGTCCACTGCAAAGACCCTGGAGTAGATGTGTAGACCCTCTTCAAAATCAGGTATGGAGGAAAGAGCTACTATGGACTTCATAATCTAATAGGCTCCTTAATGCATGTAATGATTTCAGTAAGCCAACAACCCATAACAGCACACTGGGCAATTAAAAAATTAAAATGTTTTAATTAATTTGTGCCTTTTAATAGTTAGTGGTGAGAAAACGTGTTGTAGCCCTAACACATAAATATTATCTTTATTCAAGCATTTCCAAGTTGGCTCACTGTCAAGTCTGGTGCATAAACTCCACCCCACCCCCTCACCCTCCAAGGTAGCATTTCCATAAAGGAAATGAGGATAATGTAATGAACAAGCACATAGGAGCTGCAGTAAGACCTGAGCAGGGGAGACAGGGGATGAATCTGCTTCTTTCGCTTTCTTTCTCAGTCTACTCTGCTGTCTCATGTGCTTCCAGCAGTGAGGCTCATTCTAAATATACCTGCAAATCCAAACCAGTTGTTAAAATATCCTTCTATTTTGTGCTTCATTAAAGCAATGGGCTTTTATTCCTCGACTCATCATATTTTACAATAAAAATATATGTCCCACTGTTGATAAATTCACTAAGGCTGTGTCTATACCACTAAAACTTTTTAGTCATTCAGAGGTGTGAAAAAACATCCTCTGAGCAACACAAGTTTTAGCACTGAAAAGTGCCACCATAGACAGTGCTTTATCACCAGGAACTACCACCCCTCATTCAGGGTGTTTATTTTTTAATCGCTGGGAGAACTCTCCTCCGCCAATAAAGCATGACTACACAGCCCGCAGCCACACAATAATGTGGGCAGTGTAGACATATCCCAAATAAAACAAGTAGAAGATAATGTTATCTCAGCAGTGCAGTTCTACATTTCTGAGTCATGATTATAATGAAATGATTTCACTTTAAGGCACAACAAGAAGTAACCATGCAAGAGTTCACAAATACTGGAAAATATTTTAGGTACTGTATCATGGCCATAGCACAAAGCATGATAAACTAAATCTTTAAAGATTCCCTTGTCTACTACAGGAAACCAAACAGTTCTACTATGAGTTAGAAAACAACTAAAGGGAAAATCAGATGTGTCCTCCAAATCAGAAATGCTCACAAAATTGTAATGGAGTTGCCCCTATCTTTTCAAAGAGACAGATGGGGTTTTAATTGCATGATTCCCAATCACAGTTCTTGGATTCTGTATCTATAGCTTGTTCAGTTTGAAATGAAGCAACAAAATGTTCTAGGATAAGCCTCTCATGTATGAAAAAAAGTATATATTTATTTAGTGAATGGGAGCTGGTGATATGTTTTCCTACAGATTAGGACAAAAAGATGACAAATATTCCATTACAGTGGTACTTTCCAAATGTTAAATTAAATGGAATATCATTTGCCAGTAAAGATCTGCATCTGTATATATGAATCTTTGCTTGTTAACTTTAGAAACAATTTGCCCAGCACTGAACAGCAAGAACAACTCTTCATTTACAGGTATTCAGTAACAAGCAAAAGGAGAGATTCATTCTTCAGCCCAGAAGGCCAAGTCTCATGCATGTACACAAGTGCACTCATACCATTAATGTAAAAGCAAACATCTGAGCCAATGAAGTTACTACTGAGCAGATTTACTACTTATACTGACAGGAGGGATTCTCTCACTGGTATAGTTAATCCATCTCTCGGAGAGGAAAAAGAATTATTCTATCAACCTAGCACTGTCTACACCAGGGGTTAGGTCAGCATAGCAATGTCGTTCAAGGATGTGGCTATTTCACACCCCTGACCTACGCTGATGCAAGTTCCCAGTATGGATCAATCCAGAGGACATGGAAGAAAAAACTTCCCACCAGGGCTTGAAATGGTACCAACCCAAGCACTGCTTCTGCGATTGCCCCACTGCTGCTACCCCTAGTAGACCCTGCTCGGGCGGGGTTAGAGAGGTGAGGCCCCGGGCACCCCCCTCAGTCTGTCTCTGCTCCCACCCCTAGAAATCCCCCCGTCGCTGGTGGAGGGAAAGGGGCCCATTACCCCACAGCTCTGACAGCCCTGCCCTTCCCCCGCTTCCGTTATAGGAGGCAAATGGGACGCAGGGAGCCGGTTGCTTCTCGGTTTCTCCACTGCGCCGCCAGGACGGCGACCCGCGCCTCGCTGGCCGGCCCAGCAGCAGGGCCCGGGGCCGCCCGCTCGCAGGCTCAGGTGGAGCGCCGGCCCGGCCCTGCCCGGCCTCCCCGTCCTCCCGCTCCCGCGGACAGAGCCCAGCCGCTACTGCCCCGTGCGCGCCTCACTCCCTACCTCACTGCTACAGCCCGCTTCCGCGTTCCCCGGTCCCGAAGAGGAGGGGCCTTACTGTAGCCAATCAAAACTGCCAGCTGCCGCGCGCCGATACAGTCTTGCACCTTCCAGTCCCACCCCCTCTTGCGGCCGTTTCCAATCAGGAAGTGTGGCGGCTCTGATGACGCCTGTCAGTCACGGGCCGGCACTTGTCAGACCAACGAGGAGAAAGCCAAGCGCCGTCCCTTCCGGCTCCACCCCCTCGCTTCCGGAAGTGTGATGTGGCTGGAAGCGGGGAGCTATGGTAAGCACGGAGAGTTATGGGGGGTTCCGACCCCAGGAGCTCGCAGCCGGCTGGTCTCTGCGAGTGACGTGAGCGGTTTACGGCACCTGCCCAGGGCCCCCCACCCGCCTGAGCAACCGAGCTGAAGTCTCGTGTCCGGGGCGGCCGCGCTGTAGGCGGGGGGCGGCTGCTCCTTATCTCACCCTGTTCTGCGCGCGGAGCCCGTCGCTGGCTCCAGTTCGGGCTCAGGCAGCCCGCGAGCCTGTCCCGGTTCGGTCACCAACGCCTGGTTTGAAAAATTAACGAGTGACGTCACCGGCACGCTCTTCAACAACCCAGGCAGGAGCAGGGGGAGGACGGGAGAAATCTGTCACCTAGCACGTGATGTGTGTCCCGTTAGTTGGTTCTCACCCAACAACCTTAACTCTGACCCCTGGGCTGGTGTCTTTTACATTTGTCTCTTGGCTTCATTTCTTTAAAGGGCTAAATATACTTAACCCACTTTTCCCATTTGTCAGCTGCCAGCTGAATTCTTGATGACACACCAGTGACTGATGTTTCTTGAACATAACGTGGGTAGTTAGAAAACAATGATTATATATGTGGACTTGCACATGCGGTTAATCAATAAGTATTGACTTCTGGTCCACATTGATTTTTTGTGTTTACATTTTGAGAATGGGGCATCAATATTAGTATTTATTTTGGGGTCAGAGTTAAGGTTGTTACAGTTTGTTAAAATATGCATTTCTGTGCTGGAGAAGGATAAGATGTTTGTGAACAGTGTAAGATTAACGATGTAATTACTCCTCTTGCTTTTAAGTGTTTGATGTTAATGTGAGTTAGGGAAGAACGTTATTCATCAAAATAAATCTTCATGCTTAAGATACTTTCTGAGTTACTGAAGTACAAGTTGACTAGTCTCATCTTGGTGAGTTTTTGTCAGGTTCTAGTTCCCAACAGTGATAAAGTATCACTTTTTGTCCTCAGCCCTGCCTTGTGGTTCAATAGATCCTGTACCCTGCTTTTAAAAAAGGGAGTAAAAGACTTAGAAGGTTTCCAGACTGTGGATCATGACCCCAGAAAAGAGTCATTAGTAGTTGCTTGTGTAAGCATTCCTTGGCAGATCTTTCTGATGAGCTGTGCCTTGTAGGCAGAATGCGTAAAGTGTCAGACAAGTCAGTTATCTGACTGATGTGTTGCATGGTCTCTGAAAATACACAGACTCTATGGAGGATGAGCATAAGTGAAGTTTTCCCTTTTTACCAGGAGCCTGGGAGAGCTATAGAACTTTATGACTTTTCCAATGGCACTTTGAAAGATTTGAAGATGTAGGATCATAGAAGGAAAAAAATTGAAAACTTCTGCCCTAAAACACAAAATAAGATAATCACATTGATCAAGGGGTAATTTAATTAGTTAAATTTGGCTCTTTAAGTACAAAAATGGAGAAAAATCTGGGGTTTGTGTGTACAGTGAGATTAATTTTTCCGTAAAAGCAGTAGAAGTCCAAGTAAGGGCATGTTCTGTAAAGAGCAACTACCTAGAAAAATCTTGTTCTGACCAATGAAACATAATGCTCTGAAAAAGTTGTGCTATATGTTCCAAGGAACCTAAAGGAAACTGAGGGACTTACTTTATGTGTCTCGTATCAGAGGGGTAGCCGTGTTAGTCTGGATCTGCAAAAGCGACAGAGTCTTGTAGCACCTTATAGACTAACAGATCTTAGGGATCATGAGCTTTCGTCTGATGAAGTGGGTCTTAGCCCACGAAAGCGTATGATCCCTAAGATCTGTTAGTCTATAACAGCAGTTCTCAAACTTATAAGAACCACGACCCTTTTGGTTCTTCGGCGGCTGCGACGGACCCTTGTATGTCTGTCAAAAAGCCGCCGAATGTATTACTTCCGCATTCCGCAGCTTTTCGGCGGACATGCCGAGCGCTCCCGACTGCTGCCAAACTGAGTGTTCGGTATGTCTGCCGAAAAGCTGCTGAATGCGGAAGTAATACATTCGGTGGGTTTTCAGCGGCACCGGAGCTTGCAACTCCCCTCAGAGAGCGCTTGGTGACCTCCAGCGCGGTCGCGATCTCCAATTTGAGAACCGCTGGTCTATAAGGTGCTACAAGACTCTTTGTCGCTTTTACTTTATGTGATTCCTCATGCTTCTAACAGAGGAAAGGGATTGGGGGTAGTTCAGGCAGGTGATAAGAACTGCAAATCACAGGGAGACGTAGGGTCCCTTATGGCAGATCCTAGGAGTATTAAGTCCTATAGTGCTTCTATGGTGCTTACCTCTGGTAGCATGACTGTGAAGAACTATGCTATATTGCCTGTCACTCATTTGTGAAGATCACCCTGTAGAGAGAGAAGAAATGGGTCATGCTTAATGTTAGTGGGATGAGCATTACCTCGCTCCTGTCGGAGTCTTTAAACGCTGCAGGAAAGACTTCCATAGTGGGGAGGTGCTGGAGCTTTTCTCCACTGCTGCAGCCTTTCCCTACTGCTTGTTTGTGTAGAGGGCCATGTACAGTACATACATTAAGGGTTCAGGCATGAGTAGTGTGAATTTCTGAAATTGGGGTATATTTAATATTTATGCAGCTTCTGATGAATTCAACAGTAGCAGTAGTTTTGGAAAATACTGACACAATTCTTTTGAGCTATCTGTTTTTCACAATCACTGGATCAGATGTTTACCAATTTTTTTTCATAACTGCTTGGACCAATATGGTACATCCTGACAAGAACATTTTATTATTTTCATGTTTCACATGTTAGAGGAAATGTCTTTAAGAAGAATGAGATGCCATAATGTAAAGTAAATATTATTCATCCTTAATTTATTAAAATAGAAAGTTTCTTAACATAATTCTTGGTGCATGTAAATCATTTGTTTCTTTTAAAAATGTGAAGCACACACAAATTATTTCTGAGTGCATAGTTAGGCTGTGTGTTGGTTCAACTGGAAGAAGAATCCCTTTACACTATCTACATTTATTGCCATTGTGAAGTTGTCCTGTGTAGTTCTCTTTACATGTACAGAAGTTTAACATCATGTTAAAAGAAATTATACATGATACCATTATTAGATTTCTGGTTAGTTGCAGAATATGGTAATTGTGTTTAGGTGTGCATTATATAATCTTGTAGATGGCTATCTTCCAGGGGAATGCAGACAGCCAAAATAACTGATACTTTGCTATTGTGTTATGGAGCGAATCACTGATCTATTTCTGGTTCTCAACTGTAAATTTGTCAAGATAGCAGAATTTTCAAAATAGTCCTTCTGTTTGAGAGCCCAGTTTATCAAATGTCTTGTGTTAATACAGTGATTTTCAACTATGCCAGTATGAGGGTAAATATCCAGTATAACCAAGCCATGTCTACTCCTGGGGGAATTTTGCATCACTGTGCGTGCACAGAATTCATGGCCCCTGCAGATTTCTTTGCTTCCCTGCAGAAAAATTACTTCTAACAGGGAAGCCACAAGAGCAGTCATGCACCCCAGTGCAGTGCAGACAGGTCAGTTTGGGCACCCTGAGCAGCTGGTAGAGATGTAAACAACCACTGGGCAGAGTAGAGTGGGAGCTGGTCAGTTGTGTGTATGTGAGAGAAAGAAACACTCTGCTCCTCTTGCTTGCTGTTGTTGCACGTTCAACGTGGACAGGCAAGGTTTTGGGGTGTTTCTGAGGAGGTAGGTGCAGGGCAGACTCTGTCCCCTCAGGCAGAGCAGAATGTAGTAGTCTGCCTGCTTAGTGAATTATTTCTATGGACTTATAGTGAATTCCCCCAGGCGTATAAAACAGGTGTAAAAACGTTAAGGCTTCTTTACATTGCCAGAGTGGTGGAAAGGAGCCTTATTGTTAAGGACATTGTGGCCTTATAAATGTCTGTGGTGCTTTAGTGATTAGAACTGGTCGAAATTTTGTAGTCTAAAAATTTACTATAAAAATGTGAACTGTGTGCCACTGACGTTTCTGGAGATGATCAGTAGCCAGTATAAATTGTGAGTTTGAGTCCCCAGCCCTCACTTGATCTGAGCGTATGGCTACATATATTTGTTGACTAATAACCAGAAGTAAAGGGTCAATACTATCTACGTTAGATGGGAGGAGGAGGGATTTCCTCCAATGCTCCTCACTCCCATTCTCTATCCATTGTATTGTAGTTTAAATAAATTACCAAAATAATTGAATCCAGCGTGATTATAGTGTGTTATTTTGACAAATAAAAATATGCTGAATTTTGCAGAATTTTAAAATATTTGTGCAGAATTTTTTATGTTTTGGCACAGAATTCCCCCACAAGTAATTGCCACTTTAATCTCTACATTTTTCTGCCGGTCCCCAAGCCCCATGCATCCAGACACTGGATGTGAGACAGGATCTGGCTTTTTACCTGGAGCGGACTAAGCCGTTCAGGAAGTCCTCGCAGCTTTTCATCACCTTGGCCGACCTTTCATGCACTCAGCCAATCTCCACTCAGCAGCTCTCCAACTGGATCACTTAATGCATCCATACCTGTTATGACCTGGCAGAAATCCCTCTGCCGCCAGTTGTGAGAGCACACTTAATTAAGGCGCAGGCTTCGTCAGCTGTCTTTTTAGCCCAAATCCCTATTCAGGACATTTGTAGGGCTGCCACGTGGTCTTCAGTTCACCTGTTCAGCTCTCATTATATGATCGTCTCCCAGACCAGGGAGGACACCAGGTTCGGCAGGGCCATACTCCATCCTGCGAGTTTGTGAACTCCTACCCACCTCCAGCAGATATAGCTTGGAATCACCTACTGTGGAATACACATGAGCAATCACATGAAAAGGAAAAGAGTTACTTTTTCAGTAATTGGCATTCTTCGAGATGTGTTGCTCATGTCTATTCCATATCCCACCCTCCTTCCTCTCTGTCGCAGTTGTCCAGCAAGAAGGAACTGAGGGTGGAGGGAAGCGTGCAGCACCCCTTATACCACACCATGGAGGCTCCACTTCAGGGGTTGCTAGGGGTGCTCCCTTATGGGTATGCTAGGGGAAAAAACTTCCAACACCGGTTCACATGGCGAGCACACGCACCAATTGTGGAATAGACATGAGCAACACATCTCAGAGAACATCAGTTACGGGAAAGGTAACTTTTTTCTTTAGTGTGGATAACAGTTTACTAAGGGCTTGTCTCCACTTATCATGGATCAATGCTGTGGTGATAGATGCACTAGAAGCTAGTGAAGACCCGCTAAATCGATTGCCAATCACTCTCCTGTCGACTACAGTACTTCACCAGAGTGAGAAGCATAAGCAAAGTCAACGGGAGAGTTTCTCCCGTTGACCCAATGCAGTGTAGACATCGCAATAGGTCGACTTAAGGTTATTCACGTAGCTGGAGTTGATAACCAACAAATATGGAAAATTATCTTTGGGAGTAAAATATTCCAAAAGCAAGGGCATTCAGAATATTATTAACTTGAAACTAGACTAGTTTTATTTTCAAATTTATTAATTTCTGCTCCCCAAAAAATCACACTGTCCAATCCGTCTCCATTTTTTCTCAGAATGTATATCATATACCCAATGAATATAAATATTTTAAATCAATTAGCAAAATAGCATCATGCTGTAATATGTACAGGGTCCATAGTCCCGCTGGAGACATTGTTGCATAGCTGTAACATGACCTCTAACAATGCATTATTATGTGAAAATAGATCTTACTGATGGTAACTCTGGGGGAGCTCAGGTGGAGAAAAAATCTATTCGAAATTAGTTGAATTGAATTCTCCTTGTATTATTGATATTTTGGTCATTTTGAGCACAAATGCATCTGTTTATTATTGTTATATATGTGTGTTTGTGTGTGTAATTTATTATTCACTTTGTGAAAAAGCTGCTGAATGGAAAAGGAAAAAGAAGTTCTTCCAACATCTATTTCAGAATAGATTAGAGAAATGTAGAATTTTGGGTACATATTTATTCATTATTTCTAAAAGTGATTTTAATAGTTTTTTTTATTCTCATAATGGGAATAGGTTATATATATTAATTTCCTGTTATAGTTTTAGGAGCAAAACATTGGAAGTTTATTGTTGTTTTAAAAACTGACTGCTTTTTTCCCCCTTTCAAGGAGTCTCTCTTCCCAATGGAGACCTCTGAAGAACATGGATCCTTTTTCGCCCTTTCACAAAGGGTTCTATTTGTTAAAATTTTATTTGGGTTAATTTCACCTTGTTATGTGATTGGGACTGTAAATTGTACTTCTGAGTCATACACATTTTAATGTGGATTTTTTAGAACCGTGGGGGGAACATTTTAACAGCCACTGCTGTTTGATTAGATAGCTAATATGGATCAGAAGAAACATCCAATGGAAGATTTAAACCCCTCAAACCGAAACTGGGATTTCAGTTTTGTTCAAACAATCACTATCATCCTTCTCTCTCAACTTTTCTCAAGATAAAATAATAGTATCTAGAAAGTGATCCAACATATACACACACAAAGTTTCCTTTGTGCCCTTTGTCATTTAAGGATATATCTTTTTTTATTACAGAAATGATCTTTTAAAATCTCTGAGCAACAATCCATTTTTGTAGTTGTCTGTTTAACAAATTGTTGGTAGTTTGGCAAGCCATAGTAATTTTGGGGAAAATTTGCTTGATGGCACTGCAGTGGCCTCTCTTTGATAGAGGACCTTCAACTGTGAGATTGACACCTGAACTCATTGAGTAAAAGCCTGGCC
Organism: Dermatemys mawii; assembly: GCA_007922305.1. Lineage (NCBI taxonomy): Eukaryota > Metazoa > Chordata > Testudines > Dermatemydidae > Dermatemys > Dermatemys mawii. The sequence goes on from ML677342.1 coordinate 7,058,629, forward strand.
CCATTGAAATCAAATACATAACTCCCATTGGCTTCAGTAGAGCCAGATTTCATCACTACTTCCGAAGAGTGGACAATGAATTTTTTTGTTGAAATAATATTGTTACTGTACGTATTAGGGTGCTGCTTACAATGGAGAAGCATTCACAGCAAGTTACAGCAAAAGAACGTCTGTGTTATTGTTGAGACCTAAGGTGTTCCGTGTTAAGGTGGTCTGAATTTAAATTCTGCAATAAGATCCTTTGATTCTGCAGCATTCCATCAACTTTTCCATCCACAAATTTTCCATCAACTTCCAAAAAATGTATAAAAATTAGATTTTCATTAAATTAAATATGAAATTGAGTAATTCTATCTACAGAGTACTCCCCCCGTATTGTTTATTTTGCTAGTGCAAAAATCTGAATTTAATAACTCCACCTTTTCAGTTTTTTATATGCTATATAATTTTGTATTGATAACACACAACTACATTGTAAAAGTCAGGGGAATTAGGAGGTTTTGGTATCTGGGGGAGGTCTGGGAGGCAACTGGTGCAGTGGTGGGCAACCTGTAACCTATCAGGGTAATCCGCTGGCAGCCACCAGACCATTTGTTTACATTTGCACAGCCGCCCGCAGCTCCCAGTGGCCATGGTTTGCCGTTCCGGGCCATTGGGAGTGTTTTCTAGTTCAGCTGAGGCAGCTGGTGCTTTGGAGACTTTTATGCGCATCAGGATCCCTTTTTCTGTCTTGGGGCTTTGATATGCCCCAGTGTCCTCAGGGTTGGCTGCCATAGTGGTTAGATAAGGACCCTGATATGAATATATTTGAAACATTTAAATTACAATGTATTTTATCTTAAGTATTGCATATATTCATCTGAGTATCTCAAATGTTTTACTCAATACTGTGGCGCCTGAGTGCAAACAGATTTGCCTAAAGCAGAAAATTAGTTTGAAAGATCTTCTTTCGGTATGTTTTCCTTGTGGGGTGTGCTATGGCATAGGCGCTGACTTCTGCTCCTATCGTGAGTGCTTGACCCCCTTCTGCCCTCAGCTCCAGCCCTTCCATGAGGTCCTGCCCTCTCTCTCCTCTGCCCCCTCTCTCCTCTGCCCCACCCTCATTCCAACCCCTTCCCCAAATCCTCATCCTGGCCTCACCTTTTCCCCTCAGCGCACCGTGTTCCAGCTGTTTTAGTGGTGGCCAAGTGGGAGGGGCTGGCAGGTAGATGGAGGAATGGGGACGCAGCATGCTCAGGGGAGGAGGAGATGGGGGGAAGTTTGGCTGCTGGTGGGTGCAGCGCACGCACTAATTTTTCCCCATGGGTTCTCCAGCCCCGGAGCACCCACAGGGTTGATGCCTATGTGCTATGAATTTTTTAACTATTATTGTATTACTTGATATGTTCAGGGAAGTAATGCTAAGCGATTTTTCAGGCTATCTTTTTGGGAAAATTACTTCAAAGACAGCTGACTTGGATGTGGTTCATAAAAGGTTAAGATATTTGATCAAGTTGATTTCCAAGGAAAGCATTCTACAGCCATGGGCCAGCAACTGGGAAAAGCCAGGCTCTTGCAAATTTCACCCAAAGCATTAACAACCTCAATGCCCTGGATGATGTGATAACAGTCCACAAATATTTAGAGACTCACAAGGTGAAAGGAATAATAACGGAGTATAGATAGTGGGCCCTCTCTGTATTGTGAATTTGTTCCGATTTCTGTAAATGCTTACCAGCCACAGATGTATAAAACCCAAGCACAGACAGGGAAAGCCACAGTGTATACTGGTTGAGCTTTTCCTTGTTTAAAATCAGGATAAGGTCTACCAGAGCAAGTTCCTTGTGTATCTGTGTAGCTATACCCATGGCTCACCATCAGTTAAGAGTGTGCCCTCAATCCTACATTGTAGACAAGGCCTAGGAGTAATGCTACAGCACCAGTTCTTCCCTTCTGACTTTTCTTTATAATAGGACACAAGGTCCTGTGACACTATATAAGCCGGTAACTAGCATGTGAAGTTTTAAAGGTAGGTCAGAATTTTAGCTCACATGACCCCAATTCAGCGAATTAGATTTACTAATCCCAACATATATGTAATGAATGCAATATTAAAAATATATAGTTAAACTATTTGGAAAAGGAATACAAAGTAATATGTGTTTTGTTGTAGTAGCTCTAGTGTCAGCACTTGGATTGAAAATTCCCTTTTCTATTAGTTTGACTTAGCCATAAAAATTCCTTCAGAGCTGAAACCTGAAACTCCAAGGATGAATTTTCATTTCCAGTTTTTAAGAGTTATGACTTTTAAATTGTGTAGAAAAGTTTCAAAAATGTAGGTATTTGTCATTTTAAGCCATGTATGTATTTATAACTCAAAGCCTTTTTTAAAATATTAGTGCCTTAAGCTATTAACTTGGGGAGCAATTTAAAAGTTCCACAGCTGAGGCCTCAATATGAGCTATTGCACCTCTTCTCTGATTATTGGCAGTTAAAATGCTATGAGCAATATAAATGTAAACTAGGATAAATTGTGGACAGTGAACTAAATCTGAATACCCGGGCTTGATGCATAGGGATTTCACAGGGACTGCAGGAAGGAATCCTCCTTCCAAACTGTAGAGCACATCTTGTAAGGAATCTATTTGTCAAAAAACATTTCCTTAATCTTTCCTGTTGTCATGCCAGCAATGGTAATCATAGTCTCTGGTTTGTGAATAGATAATACAATGTCCAGACAACATACTGAAAAATTAAGTGTACAAAATACATTTACTCTTTTTCATCGGTGTAACTCAGATTAATAAATTTAGTAATTTTATATTTCATTTTTTTAACATGTAGTAAATGGTTTTTAAATAAATATTTCCCAGAGACAAGAACAGAGTCTCAAAAAATCATTCCAGGTTCTTATGCCCGTTAGGCAGTTAATTAAAATCCTGACCAAGTGTTAGATTTTTACATCCCAGTAACTTAATTAAAATACGGTGCCTTATTTGTGCAATGTTTTTAATACAATGAATGCCTAGAGAAATGTTATTTATATGAACACCACCTCTGAGTTTGAGAGAGAAAGATCATTTGAAAATGGTAACTGATTAACACTGATATGGCTTTAAAAGACAATTGAATAATGCTTCTGGTTTATTTGATGGGTTTTTTTTAAATGATTGGATTATGTAAATTAAATATATCTATTCTGCAGAAGATCTTTTGTATGTGGACTGCTGATATTGATAAAATAATATATGAAAATTTTAATGCCTGAATGGTTCTGTTTTTTTTAGTGGCAAATTCATTTTTGATGCCCCTCTATATAATTTGTGCCTTTTATTCTGGGGCTATTACTGCTTTAATTGTCAGTCTTTTTTCCCATCTTTCATCATCTACTGATGCAGATCATAGTTTCATTTACTTTTTGGCTGAGAGAGGACAGTATCTGTATTCTTTAAATCTGAGGATGCAGTTTAGGGGTTTCTCTGAATCAGCTCGGGAACAGGTGTTGGAGCGGAGAAGTAAGGGACACCCCTCCACAATCCATACCAAATGAGTGTGAATAAATACTGAGCTAGGAACTAAAAATCTTGAGATCACTTAGGCCTTGTACATTGCATATGGCTAATACAATCCCAGTGAACCAGCCTTGTTTAGAAGAGCACCCCTTTCTAAAATGATTATCTGCTTGGGGTGTGTGTAGAAGGAGCAGTGAGAGACTTTGAAATGTCTTTTATGCAAAAGTGTAATTGTTTTTTAACTTTCTTTCTTAGTCTGCGATCTTCAACTTTCAGAGCCTACTGACAGTAATCTTGCTGCTCATATGTACCTGTGCTTATATCCGATCCTTGGCTCCCAGCTTACTGGACAAAAATAAAACTGGGTATGTTAATAAGTCTAGTTGCTTTTAAAAAAAAAATTATAGATTGTCTGCTCACTTTGTAACGAACTGTGTATATCATTTGTGTTTTCACACATGATGTTTAAGACTGAAATTTTGGTAGTAGGCATTTAAATCATCTTTACTTCAGAATGTAAGTCAACAATGTTGTAGTTCATCCTTACAGAAGATTTTTTTCATCTTAAAATAAAAATGCTGCTGACATAAATGGGCATCTCATAAAATGAAGAGGATGAAATGGCATTTGCAAGTGACCATGGAATTTTATATTCAAGATTTTTTTAATGTATAACAAACTCTAGAAAATCATGCCTGTAGAACTATTCTGTGGATTACTTTCCACCTGAACAGGTGATTATTAACGTCAACTGTCAGAAATTAGCTATAGAAAAAGACTTATTTGGTCATCTACCAATTTTTCAACTTCCATTTATTCTCACAGGTGTGCATGTACTATGTCTGTGTTTTTTAAGGTGGGGATGGAAAGAAACAGAGGGAACCTTTTATTATAGTTATATTGAATTAAGTCTTTGAGGGTACAAGTATGAAGGAATATAGTACCACAGATAGTTAAACATTTAACTAGGAATTCAGATTTAAATGAATTTTCAAAATATTTTAAGAAATATCGAACAAAGCCTCATTATCTCCATAGAAGTGAATAGTCTCTCATCATGCCATGTTAATATTTTTCAAAGATAAGGAACTTGCCTTAGAACCAGTGTTGCCTCTAAGCTGCGCACCTGCATGGCTGTACAAGAGTCAGTCAGATGCCGCGCACTTGATTAGTAGAGCCACGCACAGCCGGCGACTTATGTTCAGCTGCCCCTACCCCCATTGCTATGCTGCCTTGGAGCTCTTGGCCAGCTGCTCCCGGGACTCTCCTGCTGCTGTGCAGAGTGGGAGCGGGAGGGGCGCTGATGTCAGGGTGCCCGCCTCTGCCACCCATGTACCCCATTTCTGCAGAGCAGGGTTTGGGGGACAGGGCTTGGGGGTTGGCCTTCAGACTTGTGAGTGCGGCTGTGCTTAGAGACAGTGCATGCTCTTTCATGGACTTCCCCAGCAACCAACACACATTCTGTTTCTCTGTGTCTCATACACATTCATACACACAGTCTGTCTCTGTCTCTGTCTCTCTCTCTCACACACACAGTCTGTCTTGTATGCGCATGCACACATTCTATTTCGTGTGTGCGCACAGTCTGTCTCACACACAAACACACACACACTGTGTGTGTGTCTGTCTCTCTCTCACACACATGCACAGAGTCTCACTTACACACACGCTGTCTCTGTCTCTCTCACACACACCTTCCAACACAAACTTGTGGTGGTGGTAGTGTTACTTCTTGGTACTTGCACATATATTCTCTGTAGTTTTATTCTTTCAAAATGCTGCTGTTTTAGTTTTTTGATTGGTCTGTGCATTTCATAATTTTATTTCTCTCCTGTACTTACATTTAATTCTTTGAGGATTGAGTTCTAAAATACCTAACCTGTCTTAGCTGGAGTAATTATCCTTATGGTAACTTTTAAAAATACATATATATCATATCTAGGTTTTTTGTTTCTACTGGTGGCGCACATCTGCACGTTATCTTGGTATTGGTGCACATAACAAAATTCACTCCACACATGGATGGAAAAAATTAGAGGGAACATTGCTTAGAACAACTTTGGAAATTTCCTACTTTCCAAACATACAATTGGATTTTGTGGCTCTGTTGTCCTCCCTTGACCCAGACTGCCAACTTGGTATTGTCCACTTTGAGTCTTAAAGTCTGGTTCTGTTCAGGAAAATGACAGTTTGAAAAGGGCACTTATCTATTCAACAAATTTTCTTCAGGTGTGTACTCCAAGTCATATCAGTATTTATATTAGTATTTAGTACTTATTTCTGTTAATATTGCTGGGCCAACTGTTGTGGGAAAGTGAGCTGGATTCTGTTCTGGCTACTTCACAACAGAATAGTAAATGAGGTACCAATTGCTGAATTGTGCCCTTGTTTACACACATGCAACCCATTCATCAATGATGTTTGAACCAGGAAGAGTAGAACTTGATATTTAGATCCCCAGTTGAGTTTGCAGGGTTGTCATTTTAAAATACATCTCTTTGCTTGCAAGTATAGCCAGTTTGATCTGGAAGCCATTGAGAACGATAATTATATATTATCCTACTGTTTCTACATTTACTTTTCAGAACGGACCATCTTTTAAATAATTCCTTACTAAGAGGATTGTATTTGTAAAATCCTTAAGAGTGTTTTATGTTGCAATTAAGTGTTGTGGCTAGAATAGCTCTTCATCACACTGGGTTTTTCTTTTAACTTATATTTGAATGTTTATGTAAGAAGATACACTAGCCTTTTCCATTTGGAAAACTAATATGAAAACATTTATCTGTCCTTACACAAGAAAATCATACCATTACCATTGAGATGAGGGATTTTTCTTGACATTAATAAAGAAGGGAAGACATGAAGATTTACTGAAAGATTTTATTTTTTTATCTGCGTTTCTGCTAATGGAGAATAAGACAATAGTCAATGAGGTGTACACAGTAAGAAGTTAGAATATTTATTTTACTGATTAAAATTCTAGTGCTGTTTTTGGCATGCAATACTTCCTTTAATCTGGAGTTACTATGTTTACTCTTGAAGCAAATCTCTCTCAAGTACAATAGAACTGTCTTTATACACCAGAAATGTTTTCAAAGGGTACTGTCACAGTGGATGACTTAAGCGTTTGATCTGTAGATTTGTATTTACAAAGATGTTGGAGTGCCATTTTATTTTTGTTATATATATATTGAATACTTTGTACTGGAAAATCGAAATTTCATTGCTTCCAGGTCGACGCTGTTTCCTGAAAGTTAGATATTTACAAAGAACTCATATACTGTAAAACCCCTGTCCCTTTATGCTAGAATATTCCATGCTTAGTTGGGAATGTCTACACATATTGGATAAAATGACTTCTAGTGATATTTCATCTTAAAACAGAGAAGTATGTACCTCATTATGCCTATTCCAAATTAGGATAAGCAAAGTTTGACTATTTCCTGTTCACTACTCTTTAAAAATGATCAGAAGTAATATTTATTAGCTACATTTCTGTACTAAGAAAGAAAGTTTGGATCTGTTGAGTCACTGTTACTATAAATACAATCCTATACTTGATGGATGAGAGATGATACAGCAAAGTGATATAATATACCCCCATACCCATTAAGAAGCTGCTGGCTTTTCTCTTTGCCAAAATAGTATTGAACTGTATCTAGCTACCATAGGAAAACAAACTCTGAAAAACCTTTTCTTACCTGGAAGTATCTTGAGTACTCCCATGTGCTGTATCCTTTCTGTACAGTGGTCTTTCTGATACCATTTGGGATGATGGGATAGAAAAAATTCCATTTATCACTCAGTTCAAGAGATTTAAGCCCCTAAAAATGAAGCAATTTGTTTTCATCTGCAAACTTTTTAATAACAAATAACTATCATTTCAATTGAGTACAGTACATTCTTCCCCTCAAATCATCAGTTTCAAGTGATATCTTACATGGGGTGCCAAAGCTTTTAAATTGTGTATCATCTATACTCTGCCACTCTTCTGAACATGCTCTGGACATACTGTTAAATCACAGTTCAGTAAAGAACTAAAAGAAAAGCCTGAAAAAGGCTTAACTTAAAGGAATCCTGTCAAGGTAAAATTTGGCCCCATATATAGATTTTCAAATAAATTTTGGAAAACATAACACCAATAATATTGCTTCCATGATCAGTTAATTTCCAACAAAAACTGATTTGTTTAAATGTAAACTTTCCTTTCTTGTGTTTGCAACACACAAGGTGTAGCATTGTTACATATGAACCTCAGAAAGATACTTTCTCTACTTTTATTGCCTAAACTAAGAGGAATACAGAGAAAAAAAAGATATCAAAAGACTATTAGGAGAGGGGCATGTGAACAACTACTGTGTAAGTTTCCCCTAACAGGTTGGCAGAGCACCGCTTCTGCCCTGGCACTTTGTTGGCAGAGACTGCCATTTGTGTGGGTATTTTGGGAGAACAAGAAAAGGATGAGCTCAAATGTTTAATTTGATTAAGTCTTCAGAGGTGAAAAGTTAGTGCTCTAATGCACTGTTTCAGTATGGAGAAAAAACTTTAATTCTAAATCATGCATCAGAGGCTATTTAAATTATTTTTAAATTATCACATTAAATATAGAACTTTAACAACTTTTTATATATCTCTACAGATTATTGGGCATATTCTGGAAGTGTGCCAGGATTGGTAAGTGGTTTTTTACTCCTTTGCTCTGATAGCTAGCTCAAACTCTTTCCATGATATACAATATTATTACAAGGAGTCCAGTGGCATCTTAAAGACTAACCGATTTATTTGGTCATAAGCTTTCATGGGTAATAAAACCCCTTCTTCAGATGCATGGAGTGAAAATTACAGATGCAGGCATTATTATACTGACACATGAAGAGAAGGAAGTTACCTCAAAAGTGGAGAACCAGTGTTGACAGGGCCAATTCAATCAGGGTGGATGTAGTCCACTCCCAATAATTGATGACGAGGTGTCAATACCAGGACAGGTCAAGTTTCTTTTGTAGTGAGCCAGCCACTCCCAGTTCCTTTTCAAGCCCAGATTAATGGTGTTACATTTGCAAATGAATTTTAGTGATGAATGTTACCATTCCTGGTGTCCAATTTGTGTCCATTTCTATTCTTTTACGTAGAGACTGTCTGGTTTGGCCAATGTACATGGCAGAAGGGCATTGCTGGCACATGATGGCGTATATCATATTATCTGATTGTTCTTTACTCATCACACCCACAAAATGGTTGCCACATGGCCCTTTGAAACTTTCTGGTGGCCCAATTTTTGGGTCCCAACCCACAGGTTGAGAAATGCTAGTGTAGAGGGTGTAATGCAGGGGTGGGCAAAATTTTTGGCCCAAGGGCCACATCAGGGTTCAAAATTGTATGGAAGGCCCGGTAGGGAAGGCTGTGCCCCCATAAACAGCCTGGCCCCACCTCTTAGCTAACCTCTCAGACTTCCTGTCCCCTTCAGAACTCCCAACACATCCAACCCCCCCAGCCCGCTCCTTGTCCCCTGGTTGCCTCCCAAGACTCCACCCCATATCTAAGCCCGCCCTGCTCCTTGTCCCCTGACTGCTCCCTCCAGAGACCCCTCTCCCACGGGGTCAAAAACTCACCTGGGACCCAATCCCCATCCAGCCCCCTCTGTTCCATGTCCCCGACTGCCCCGACCCCTGACAGAGCCCCAGGACTCGCACACCCCATCTAACCCATCCCCTGACCACCACCCCCCGCAGAACCTCCGCCCCCAATCCCTGTCCCCTGAATGCCCTCGGGGACTCCCAGCCCCTTATCCAACCTCCCAGCCCCCTTACCATGCCACTCATAGCAGCAGCCAGAGCCAGACACATTGCCACACAGCCCCACCTCCCAGAGTGCTGCGTGTGCAGCAGCGTGGCTGCAGAGGGACAGCGTGGGAGGGGCAGGGGGAGCCTTCCCGGCGAGCTCAGGGGCCAGGCAGGACAGGTCCGCAGGCCAGATGTGGGCCATAGTTTGCCCACCCCTGGTGTAATGGGAAGGAGCATGGCCAAGCACTGATGAACTACATCTGTTCTCAACTACATCTAGGTTGGATGGGTCGGGAGTTCTGAGGGGGACAGGAAGTCGGAGAGGTTAGAGCAGCTGGGGAGCTGCTTTAAGCTAAACTGTGCTGGGACAGGGCTAGGCAGAGATTTGAGGAACCATAACTGGCTTCTTAATGACCTCTCTCTGTTTTCCCAAGTGGAATTTGGATGCAGCAGCAAATCTGCCTCTATCTTTCACTTATAATTTTGCTGTTTTCCACCCTCTCTTGCATCTTTCTTCAACATCCTAAAGTCACTTCACTCACATGCTTACATATTTTCAAGAGTAACTGTTGAGTATAATTTTCTATTTTACTAATTTAAATGAGATTGTAATCATTGTATCATACATTATATATCAATATATTATATTAAGCCAGAACCAGTTAGATATGTCTGCCTGCTCCTGTGGTGGTATCTGGTCAGTATTTCACTTTAATTCTTTCCACCAGGTGAACGGAAGAGTCCATATGTAGCTGTGTGCTGTATAGTGATGGCTTTCAGCATTCTGTTCGCACAGTAGCAACTGAAGAATGTCAAGAATATCTTTCTGTCAAGCTAATGGCTTAAAGGACTTTGGGCAGCAAAAAAGATGAAAAGCATATTCTAACCCCTTTATCTCTGTGTTGTGTGTATTGGATAGGCCATACTTTTGGCAAATGTTTCCTTTTTTGTTGTTAGTGGACCATGGTGTACAGTTTAATAAAATGTAATTATGGAATTGAAGACCTGAATTTTGATTAAGTAACATAAATTTAGTAGTATTGATACTGATGTATTAAATTCTGCAAAAGTCATTCACATGCATTGTATATTGGATTTCAAAGCGGTTATTTTTAAGTCATGCAGTTGAAAACGAAGTTAATAAATATACATCAGTTTGAGAGATCTTTTTCTATGTGTTTAAAAAGACATTCTTGGAACAGGAAGACCAACTCTGATAGAAATAAAAAAATCCACATGATCATAGAGTATGGCTACAGAATTGTATTCAGTTCACTATTAATTCATTTAATGAATTCCTGTGTATTTCATGGCCAACACATTTATGTACACTAATCATAAAACCTCTGGTTTAAATTACATCTGCAATTTAATACTTTTTTAAAAACTTCCTATACAAATATGCAGTAATAATCAATGCAGGTCTTATCAAATTTAAAAAGAAACTTTCTACAGTTAAAGATCATCATCATTGCAAATCATGTATCTTTGTATCTAACTACCTGATTAGAATACACAGAGGGGAAAGAGTAGATTTGGGCATAGAAGTGGTGGAGGGAGAGACTTGAGATTGGCTAGGCAAGTAGATCGCAACTGGGAGCTAGGGAATGTGGGACGACTGGGAACTACAGAGAGAGGAGATAAGCAGGTGGGGGAAAAATGATCGACAAGCTGGATTTTGGGGGCAAAACAGGGACTAATTGGGCAAAGACACTGTGATCCACGGATTGAGAGAGAGAATTCCTGGTTGGAGTGTGTTGTGAGTACTGGAGTTAGGAAATGCCAGAATTAAGGTTGTCTGTGAACATTTATTTGGCTCTCTTGTATATATGTATTTTGCTACAGTCTTTAATTACATGATCACATAACCATTTTTTTCCCCTATAAGACCCATATCATTCAGTGCACAGGATTTGACCATCTCTGGCTTCTTATAACTATCTTAAATGAAAGGTGGTGATTTTGCTCAGCCCATAACAAAAACATTGTTTACAAGTGATATTAGCGCTTCTGAAAAGCCCCAGATTAATGGGCCTGGAACATGAACCCTAAAGAGATAGGGGCTCTTTAGCAGTAGGTCAGATGAAGCACTGAAAATTGTAGTGTATGCCCTGCCAATACACTCCTCCTTTAAACTAAACTAACTGCCTTGTCAGGTAAAAGAGTTTTCTTTGAGCCCATGTCATCTTCGGTCGAGCTCTCTGAGACTCATGAGAGCATTTGTGTCAATATAGATAAAATGGGGACTTGTATTTGGTGGTTTTAATCCTGTTCTCAGTAGACATTTCCCATAGGCCACCAAAGTGCTCTTAGATGATAACTAAGTTCTTTAGTTCATTACTGAGCTAAATTGGATTAATAGTTGCCTCTGAAGGGTGAAAGACTATCCCATTACCAGTCAACACTATCTTTTTTCCTTTTAGATGAAAACCTTATTTGGTAGTAAAGGCTCACATTTCTGAGCCTTTCCTCTGATTCTCTGTTCAACGATGGGTTGCAGATGTGAACATTTTGGAAGACTGGAGGGGAGGAATGGTGAAAGTTAGAATGCACCATCAAAACTAGTTTTGCTACAGATTTCTAAAGAGAAGAAAGTAGCTTCTAAAAAAAGCTATCATTTCTCAGTATTCTGTTTTGCAAGGGAAGAGTTAAAGATGGGTCACAGTGATAGAGTGGGGGGAGTGGAGAGGTTTGGGAGGAAAGGTCAGGAGTTCAGTTTTAATTATATTAAACTTAAGCTGGCAACAAGGCATTCAGGAACTGTCAGAGAAATAAGATGAGATATGTAGGTTTGGATAGAGAGAGTGAGGTCAGGACTGGAGAGGCAGATGTGTGTGAAATTACACAAAGATGGTAGGTGAAGCCAGGATAGCCAATAAGATCACCTACAGAATGGATGTAGAGAACAAAGGAGTAAAGGAAGGACAGGATCTGAGAGTCTCTCAGTGGAGGATGGAAATATGTGGACCCACATAAGAAAGGCCATACTGGGTCAGACCAAAGGTCCATCTAGCCCAGTGTCCTGTCTACCGACAGTGGCCAATGCCAGGTGCCCTGGAGTGAGTGACCCTAAGAGGTAATGATCAAGTGATCTCTCTCCTGCCATCCATCACCCCCCTCTGACAAACAGAGGGTAGGGGCACCATTCCTTACCCGTCCTGGCTAATAGCCGTTAATGGGCTTAACCTCCAGGAATGTATCCAGTTCTCTTTTAAACCCCGTTATAGTCGTAGCCTTCGCAGCCTCCTCAGGCAAGGAGTTCCACAGGTTGACTGTGCACTGTGTGAAGAAGAACTTCCTTTTATTTGTTTTAAATCTGCTGCACATTAATTTCATTGGGTGGCCCCTAGTTCTTCTATTATGGGAACAAGTAAATAACTTTTCCTTATTCACTTTCTCCATGCCACTCATAATTTTATATACCGCTATCATATCCCCCTTAGTCTCCTCTTTTCCAAGGTAAAAAGTCCTAGCCTCTTTAATCTCTCCTCATATGGGACCCATTCCAAACCCCATAATCATTTTAGTTGTCCTTCTCTGAACCTTTTCTAATGCCAGTATATCTTTTTTGAGATGAGGAGACCACATTTGTACACAGTATTCAAGATGTGGGCGCACCATGGATTTGTATAAGGGCAATAAGATATTCTCTGTCTTATTCTCTATACCTTTTTTAATGATTCTTAACATCTTGTTTGCTTTTTTGACTGCCGCTGCACACTGCATGGACATCTTCAGAGAACTATCCACGATGACTCCAAGATCTTTTTCCTGATTAGTTGTAGCTAAATTAGCCCCCATCATATTGTAAGTGTAGTTGAGGTTATTTTTTCCAATGTGCATTACTTTACATTTATCCACATTAAATTTCATTTGCCATTTTGTTGCCCAATCATTTAGTTTCATGAGATCTTCTGAAGTTCTTCACAGTCTGCTTGGGTCTTAACTATTTTGAGCAGCTTAGTGTCATCTGCAAACTTTGCCACCTCACTGTTTACCCCTTCCTCCAAATCACCCATAGAAGAAAATGTAAGAAGCAATGCCCTGAGACAGGGGTCTCCAAACTTTATGAGGGGAGGGCCATATTAGATTTTTGAAGGGGCTTCGTGGGCCAAAGCGACTGAAAAAATTCAATATATGCAAAATCCCCTTTGCTCCTCCGGCTGCTGCTGCGCCCCCACCCCCTACTCCTCAAACTGCTGCTGCAGGGGCACTCACCCCTCCACACATGGGGCCGCCGGCAGCAGCTTGCATGCAGGACAGCACAGCTTCTCTACGTGCTTACTCAGCTGGAGGGCCAGACAAATCAAAGCCACGGGCCGGATCCGGCCCCCGGGCCATAGTTTGGAGACCCCTGCCCTGAGAGGCAGGAGAACCAGAAGAGGCAGGAGTTAATACCCAGTGATTACAAGATTTCCAAGAGAGTATTACAAACTGTGTCAAAAACAGTGGGAAAGTCAGGGAAGACAAGGATGAAAAAGAAGTTCTGAATTTTGGCCATTAATAGATCACACAACATCTGTGTGAGAAGTTTAGAAGAATGGAGATGATGAAAACTGCCAGAGGGACTCTGGAGTGGAATTGGATAAGAGGAACTTAAATCAATGACTGTAGGTGATGTATGCTTAGATGTGAAGGGGAAAAAGAAGATATTGTAGCTGAGGAGGCAGGTGGGGTCAAGTATGGACTTTTTTTTTAAAGGGGTGAGTCAGATCAGCATATGCTTATATTGTGATGGGAAGAAATCATAAAGAGGGGTTGAGAGTGGAGATAAGGGAATGGTTGGTCTCACTAGAGAAGGTGGAGGAGCTAATGGGAGGAGAACAGACAAGAATCATCAATATTGGTAAAAATAGGGAGCCGCAGGCGAGGTGAGAGTTCATGTCATGTCTTAATCTCTTCCAAAAGGTCAATAAAATAATGTGTGGGGACAGAGGCATGTGCAGCAGGTGAAGGCCAGAGTGACAGCTAGATGACTGAGCTTGGGCATGGTAGTATTCTGTGAAGGTGAGTAGAAAAGTAGTACTGTACTATTTGCAAATAATGTGGTGGCAATGAAGGAGAGAGGCCCACATCTGTAGTGGAAGACGTTCATCTGGTAATGAAATTAATTTCATTCAGGCAGCAGAATGAAAGCTGTTTTTAGTCACTAGCCAATTTTGTTAGAATTACATCTACCATAGCAAGTCTATTCGTGAGGAAATACATATTTAAATTGGGATAAAAAGAGCAAACATATTGGAAGAAGGCAACTTTATTTCTTCATGGTATAACTTAGTCCATGCTGTGAGCTTGGCTAAGGATATGAAGCCAAACGGAGAATCTACTGACAATTTGGGCTGGTCTACACTGCTAAATTACACTGGCTTAGCTACTTCTCTCAGGGTTGTGAAAAAATAAACACTCCTGAGAGAGGTAGTTGCAAACATAGCCTCTCAAGTAGACCTGCCCAAATTGTTAGCATGCGGGTAGGGTTAGGCTGCATAAAAGACTGCTGGGGGTCGGGGGAGAGATGCATGTTTCCCAGTGTACCCAGTGGCTCAGGCACTTTCCTAAGATTTGGGAGACCCAAGTTTGACTCCCTTCTATTCCACATTTGGAGCAGGGACTTGTCGTCAGGTCTCCTACATCCAAGCAAGCATCCCAACCATCAGGCTATTTGGTATTCTGGAGTGGGTCCTATCTGCTTTTTCCGCAAGGAAGGGCTCATCTGGCTTAGACTCCAAACTCCAGGCGAAGGTTCATAGCTCAGAGGGATGTGCCTATCTCTAGCTTATCCATTTGGCACCTGACACCCAAATCAGCAGGAGTCAGATACCCAACTGCCTTTGTAAATATGGGCCCTAAACACTGCATTTCACTCCTGACTAACTTAGGTGGGTCCCTGCACTGCTTGCTGGCTTCTGAGAATCCCTTTTATTAGGCAATTATCTTTCACCCTACGATGATTGGGGAGCCTTGGCACCTAACTTGGGGCTGAGAATTCCACTAGGCAACAGCGCACTAGGGGTTAGGCATTGCAACCTTTGTGAATCTGGCCCTAGACTCCTAAGCCCCATTCATTTTCATTGGGAGGAGTCAATGGGACTTGGTTATGTAAATCACTTAGGTGCTTTTGACAGTTTTACACTGTGAATAATGCAGTTGCAGAGTTAATTTGTCTCAGATGCTGTGGGTTTTCTTTCTGAAAGAAGTATTGTCTAGGAAGAGAGAGAAATATTTTTAAGCTGAGTTTGAAATGGATGATCAAATAGGCAGAGAAATACAGGTAAATTCTTCCAGATCAGCGTTTTGTGCTGCAAAGGAGAAGGCTCTTCATCACCTCTGACAAACCTATGCTCAGGAGAGGAGAGGAGACAGGTGTTATGTGAGCAGAGGGAACGAGGCAGGAAATGTGATCTTGTGATTGACACCAGACTGGGACCAATCACCAGCTCACCTGTAGATCTCGTGTGATTTAGGCATTCACATAGTGAAACTGAGGGACAGAGAGGTTAAGTAGTTCAACCAGCATGACAGAGGAATTCTGTGACAAATGAGACTGAAACCCAGATTTATTCTTTTACATGCCTACCACCCTTCTCCACATAATGCACACAGGTGAGCGTGTCACCAATTTGGAAGCTGGACTAGACTCATGATAATGCTGTTTCTATATTTCAGTTTAAACTCAGTGCTTAGTGGTGCAATACACTTGTGACATCATGCAAAGATTTCATCTCGTAAGTAAAATCTTGACTTTTGCATAAGCAAAAGTCTTTGCGTTCTTCCCCAAATCCAAAACATGAATATTAACTTTTGTGCACAGCTAAAAGTCAAATTCAAAGCAGTGATTTGGGAAGGTTGTGAAAGAGGAAATTGCAAGAGTCAAGCTGGGAAATGAGTAAGGCATGAATAAGAATTTCATTAGAGACAAGGTCAAGATAAGGATTTAGTCTGACAATGTTCTGAAGAGACTGATAAGCAAATACGCAGACAAGGGAGATGCAGGAGGAAAATGTCAAGTTTGTGACTAAGAATGATTCCAAGATTTCTGGCCTTGGAACAAAGTTACAGTTTTGTGAATGCATTTACTACATTATTAACTGGAACGAGTGTGAGCAAATGGAGTTATTTTGTAGCCAAGAGGTGAAATTATAGTATGGTAAAGCATTTACTTTTCCAGATAGTTCACAAATTGTGTAAATCCAGGGAGACTGAAATTCTGTGTGGTACAGTACTATATTTAATTCCAGTTACTGTTGTACAGCACATTTATGTCAGATACGTTCTCCAATATTATGAAAATTGAGTTGTTTCATCTTCAGAAATGAAGTCTGAAGGTAATTCAAGACCGAGTAATAACAATGGCCAAAAGACTTAATTTGTCAGTGGATAATGGTCTATTAGGTTAGCTCTTCAAGGAGAAGACTACAGGATGGGAAATCCTCTATGGACTTGACAGCAAGGATGTAATCTGCTTCCACTTCAAGATGTTGTCCTGGCTCACAGAGTGTCCTGGCATGACATGTTTCCTCTATAGAGCAACCTGCAGTACTCCTTGTAAAACAAATTACAGCAAACCCCCTGGAAACTCCACTAGAGTTATGCTTCTGTTGGGGTTTCTATTCAAAATCTTTTTTTCTAGCATTTCAAAACTCAGTTGTTAATATGTGCTGCAGGCTAAACTCTGATGAATATTTTTCCCTAATCTCCTTTGCAATTAAAATCCTATTTAAAATTTGGCAAGGACTTTTATGGTAATTTTTTCAGTGTGATGATCAGTGTTTTCCCCCACAGATTCCATTAACAATAAAAATAAGGTGGCTGGATCTTAAAGCAATGTATACACTTTGAAGTGCACTTCAGTGACTGAGCAGCAGCATGTAATTCCTAGCAACCAGATTGCGTTCCACTGAAGTGAAGTAGAGTTTTGCAACTGCAGGATCCAACATAATAAAACCATGAAAAGACATAGTAATGAAAATGGCCTTTTTCTTCGTGCTTTAACCTTTTTGGAAATAGAAAGGTAACATCCTCCTAATATTTTAAAACATTATGGTTGTGACAAAACAACAAAAGCCAGGAAAGTCTGATCGAAACCTGTAGTATTGTATACTTAAGGAGTCCTTTGCATTATCTAGTCAAAATATTTCCAGTTAAGGTAGGCATTGCAGCCTTGGATCTGATTTTCCTGGCTTTTGTCTAGTTAAGGCAGAAAACTACATTTTACTTCAAAATGGTATGTTGTTCAATTGATGGATTTGTGACAGAGTGCTGGGAACCAGCTGATGAGCCAGCACCTTGGTCACTTAAGCACCAATTAATTCCCCCCAAGATGGATCTGACATGGCCTAATTAGTGGATTAGAATGGGCTTGGGGATAAATGACAAGCAAATTGGCCCATTAACACAGAAGGTATAAGGCAGAACAGGAAGGAAGTGTAAAGGAGAGAGAAGTAGATTAGCAGAGCCAGAACCAGGAAGGCTCTCTGGGTAGAGAAATTGTTTCCCTCTCCTCAGCAGAAAACTGAGGAGAAACTGAAATTGAAGCTGTGAATAACTATGGTGTATAGCTTAGTAAAATGGTGGAAAGACCAAATGTAAATAAATTGCCCTGGGGTGTTTAACAAGCAAAGGTCTCTGAATCTGTGTTGACAGGGCAGAAGACAGGAGCAGGTCTTCACCCTGCCCCAGATCTACACACCGTATGTTTCATACAGTTCTGTTTGTGTGTTTGACTTATTATTTATAATGTGTGCGCTTTATCAAATGAGGAAAAAGCATTTTTTCCCCCTCTTGTGCTTTTGTAGAAATTTAGATGCTAAGCATGGGCATGACAAGAACACCTAGGCAATAGAACCGACATATTGAAAATGTAGCCTATAATGTTTGGCTGTTTGAAAATAATTTGAGTGAGTTTTATAATAGGTTCTTACATTTATTTGGCTTGTATAAGAATGTAATCTCCAAGAAACAATCTGTTGCTTTAATCTCCTCTAACCAGTTCAGTATACTGTTACTTGATATTTAGAGATGGGCAAACTGAGTCAGATAAAATATGAATTACATTGAATGACCACCCACCAATCAGATGCTCAAAAAAACCCATTACCACCCATTTACCAGTAGTTTTGTATGAAGACTATCAATTCAATTGAGTTTAATCTGAAAAACCTTTCCCTTTAAATAGATTAAATATTTTTATATCACAACTCTTGGTCAACTTTGTGACAAGAAACCACAGAAGACAATCATGTAATGGGGGCCCTTATTCAATGCAAAACTCTGTGGGTGCATCTTGAATATTACAACATCTGACAGAGCTGTGTAGATAATGGATATTTTGGTTTGCTGGCAATTACAAAACTTGTTTTTTGTTTTAGGTCAATCCAAACTTTTTCCAAGTTTTTACCAAATCAAAAAGTCACTAAAAAAGTGTAAGAATAAAAACATTTTATTTGATCCAAAATGAAAAGTTCCTTGTTTTGATTTTTGAGCTTCACATTTTTTAATTTTTAAAATTAAAGGAAATTTTCAAATGAAAAGTCAGGAAAAAAACTGGAAAAACTGAAATTCATTACCTGTTTTGGTGTCACAGAATCTTCATTACTCACCAAAAAAATTTTGTCCAATAACTTTTTCCCTGCTGTAATTTGATACTGACATGGGGAATTTTGGAGGCCAAAGACAGTAGGTCTACCAGGTGAGTGGCAAAGGAATTTTATTTCCCTCAAATCTAGCTTAGTCAGCTGGAGCATCGCACTATGTATACCTTGTGGCTACATACTGACTTCAGCAAATTTCCCCATATCTGGATAGCTAATAGTTTGGGGCCTAATCCAGATCCAGCAGGACAACTCTACTAGCTTGATCTAGCAACTAATTCAAAATTGAAACTCAGTGTGCCTGATTTGCCATTATTCTGTACCTTTTGTCATTTCCACCACTGTGAAGTGAGTGGAAAACACTACCAAATCAGCCTAGTATCTACCATAAAACAACAGCATGTGAAATGCCTATATTTGCTCTTCACCATATACAATTCAGCACTGGAATGGGTTACCTGGGGAAATGGTGGAATCTCCTTCCTTAGAGGTTTTTACGGTCAGGCTTGACAAAGCCCTGGCTGGGATGATTTAGTTGGGGATTGCTCCTGCTTTGAGGAGGGGGTTGGACTAGATGACCTCCTGAGGTCCCTTCCAACCCTGATACTCTATGATTCTATGAATTACTAGGATATACGATGCTCACCTAAAAGAACACTTGAAAGAGTTAGTGAATACGATTTTAATGACCAAATGGCCTACTGCATTTTTTAAAAAAAACATACCAAAAATAAAAACCCCAAACCCTTCTAAAAATACAAGATTTTTCAAAGCAAAAGTCAGGCCCAAATGTAGAAATATTCCTTTTTGTTCTCAAGTCTTCACAGCTGAGTTTTCCCACATTCCACAAACACATAAATAGCCTTCCGGTGGTGCATCAGTGCTGAAGAAATGTCCAGTAAAATGATAAATGTGTTTGGACACCACAAGCATCATCCCCAGTGGAGTTATAAGGAAATAAATAGTAATTTAAAGGCAATATACTCTTCTAAATATGTATACCAGCAGCATATTTTAATATGAATCATTGCCCTAAATAAGCCAGGCTAGACGTGCATTAACAAGTCAGATTCTCTTAATGGTTTTACTTCCTATTAAAACCACATGCTGCTTTTCCTCCCCACCACCCTTTTAATTAGTAAAGAAACCAAGTGAATCTACTGATCTGAGTTCTACAGGAAGTCCCATTGGTTTACTCGGACTTTTGGGAGCAGAAGGAGACATCCTTTTATAGTAACGTAGCATATTGAACTATGCATAATTCATTATAGACAAAATATCACTAGCCGAGATGGCATTTAGCACTATTATTATTTTATCATCATTGGCTAACACCAGTTATGTACCTGTAGTTTTACAAAGCACAAAATGCAGACAATCCTTGCAATGGAATCTAAGCAAGGGTTCATGAACACTGAACACTATCCTTCTGCCTCCTGCTGTGCTTCACTCTCTTTCCTGAAACTCTTCCTCATACAGAACTAGAATGTTTCAGTGCTGAGGAATATTTTTGATGGATTGGTCAAAGTCTATTATTGTTCATTAGACCTGAGTTCAGACCTAGTTTGTCCTAGGGTGAATTATGGAAGTAATACATCCTGTATCTTCCCCTTTCTCTCTCTCCACCCCACTTCAAAAAAGGAAGAAACAAGTGCAGTCTCCTGGCACAGCTACCTTTGTGCCCGTGGGTAAATACCTTTCCAAGAAATCCTCTTTTCCTTCCAAATCCTGCCACTTCTTCCAAAATGTGATCTTTTCCTTCACTCCACCTTGGGCCCCATCATTTCACATCTTGATTAACATAACCTCCTCATTCTCTCCAGCTTCCGAACAGCCAGGCCATTCTCACCCCCACAATCCATTCGAAATACATCTGTTGCAAATCAGTAGCCTGACTTGTTGGTCTGACCACACTGCTCTCCTCTTGAAATGCTGCTACTGTACTAGCTTCTTGCTTTCCCCTACCTCAAATACTTCTCCTTACTTTCAAGGCTTTTCACAACTGTGCCCTTGTATACTTAGCCACTCTCACCCCATACAACTCCACCAATGATGCCAGACTTGAATGTCAATTTGCCTGCTTTTCCCTCTAAACATCTCTGTGCTTTTTCCCATGCATGAAATGCTCTCCCTGAACTGTCATATGAGGCACATCTCCCTCTCTCTATTCTCTCAAATTCATTGTTAAAATCCAACCTTTGGATGCTATCAGACTATAAATTGAGAGTAAATACAACAAAAATTAAGGGGTTAATAGGCAGCAGGTTTAAAACAAATATAAAGAAGTTCTTCACACAATGCATAGTCAACCTGTGGAACTCATTGCCAAGGGATGTTGTGGAGGCCAAAATTAATTATAACTGGATTTAAAAAAATTAGATACATTTGTGGAGGACAGACCCACTAATGGCTTTTAGCCAAAATGGGCAGGGATGCAACCTCATATTCCAGACATCCCTAAACCCCTGACTGCCAGAAGCTGGGACGGGATGAATCACTCAAAATTACCTTATTCTGGTCATTTCTTCTGAAGCAACTGGTACTAGCTGCTGTTGAAAGACATGATACTGGGATGGATGGACCATTAGTCTGATGCAGCATGGCCATTCTTATGTTGTTAGGAGAGTTGACTGTGATGTTCATTATTCTTTTTGTTTTTATGCAGCTTTTCTCTCCCATTTCATTCTCATGGCTTGTCAATTTTAAGGCACTTCTATATGTTGGAGTAATGTGCTGTATGGGTATGCAAATTCTAAAGCACTCTCTGTTTGTGCATTAACTGGTTTGTAAAGATCCTGCTGGCATATTCTAACATAGCACTGTTTGAAACAGTATTACATTAAAGCACACTAGGGAACTTCTAGTGGTTACCAGCAGGGTCTACATGGGCCAATTAATGTGCATCACATTAGTATATTTCAGAAATCACACACCTATAGAGCACTTTATCCCACCGTGTAGATAAGCTCTTATTGCATGTTGTACTAAATTTCTGTGGCTAGAAGCTGCTTAAGGTCAAATGTTTGGGGACCTCTTCAGTCTTTTTTGATTATGGAAGTGGAGGTTAGTATAAGCCCAGATGGAAAGTTATCAACCAGAAATGCATTGTACAGCTAGCAAGCCACCTGGCAGCTAATCTCTATCCTCGAGCACCAAAATAGTTACTATTACTCACATGCAGCAGTCTCTCAATTAAATATAGAGCTATACATTGCCAATACCTGAGCTGACCATGTGCCCAGCCCTGGCAGGGAAGAGTGTGCACCAGCAGAGGGTGGAGAGAAAGAATAGCATTACATGAGGATCATGAAATGAAAGTTTAAGCCCTTACGTTTTTTTCCCCATTTCCGCTCGTCTGTTTTTCTACGGCTCTTGTACTTGTTTGGATCCAAGACTGCCCCATGTGTGCAGCTGCTTCCTACCCCACCATGTAATGATCCCTGTGATCCACTGAAAATGAAGAACGTCTTGCTTTTCCATGTTTATTCCCCTTCATGTCAGGGGATAATGACCTGGCTGCTTTGCAAACCTTGCAACTTGGCAGAATGATTCAGTACATGTTCACAGAAATCTTAGCAGAACAGGCTATTCCTTAACCTCATTCAGTCTATTCATCTCACACTTGAAATGTATATTTGAGAAGGAAAGCAGGTCACACACCACAAAAGTGCTGCCTCTGACAAGTGTATTATATTTATTTAGTATGCCTTGGCGAGGCTCTGCATTGAGTGTATACAAACAGACCTCATCTTTTCCTATCATAATAATGTACAGTGTAATATGCAACCCAGTGTTCCAGTGCTGTGAACTATGTACTAGGAATAGAAGCATGGTACTCCCTGATTCCATTACCAAGTAATTCGCTTTTCTTGGAGGATCATTTATCAACTCCTTGCTGAGCTAGCAGCCTGTCTTAACAAGCCCAAGAGCAGCACCTGCCCTTTATCAGTCTCTAAGTTCAGACTCCAGATGGAGAAGCAGGAATACAAAGAGCCTTTTAAACCTAGTTTTAACCCCATCAGTAGTAACATCTGAAGGTATAATGCATATCTGCTGTGGTCCTTGTCTCACAAATGATTGACCTCGTTATTTGTTTGATTAGGCTACAGACTTCCCTAATTTGAGCTTTTTTGTTTGGTTTTTTTTTTGTAGTTATCCCTACAGAAACAAGTTCATACTTACCTGGGGTCTGACTAACTTATTTTGAATCCACTCAGTCAATTGAAGATTACTGAATATTAATAATGGTGTTCATTCCTCTCAGAGAATTTGAAAAAAGGAAAAGAAATGGTACAGAGAGAAAACACCCAATGAAAAAAAGCATAAGGAACAGTCAGAAAGCAAGCAAAATGGGAAGCAAATCATGCGGGCTAGCTCCTGGCCCTTATTATGGGCTATTTGTGCAGTTTCATCACACAAAGAGGCTATAAAACCAGTTTAATCAGCTACCTTGGAACTGCCCAAAAACAAGGAGAAATTCTTGCTGGAGATTCTCAGTGTCAGTTTCAGTATCTGAATAGATTACATACAAAAATTAAACTAAAATAACTTTAAATGTATAAAGTCAACTACTCAAACATTAGGAAATGCCAGAATTAAGGTTGCCTGTGCAATCTTAATCTGGCCTCCTTTTGTGATGCATTATTTAATTAATTGATCACATTACTTTTCCACAGGATTCCTGCTTCATTCAGTGCACAGAGTGGATTATACTGACTTGATGACTAACTATACAATATTTGTTTTATTTATATTGTTCAATGTGTTGTCCTCAGCCTTATTCACTGCACACTCTTCAAGCCCTTTCCTGATTGCATGATTATTAATTTCCTTGTGGGATTCTCTATCACACTCATCACTGTAGTATCTTAATTCTTCAGCAACACTAATGAATTTATTTTCACAACTCCCCTGAGAGGGGAGGGATTGATATTATCTCATTGTACAGATGGAAAATGAGGTACAAAAACACCTAGGACCTGACTTTTTTTTCAGAGTACTTGGCATTATATAGAACTTTTTATGTTTAAAGCACTGTTCCCTTTGACTTCAGCTGTAGCTGAGAGTGCTGAGTACTTCTGCAAATCAGGTCTCAGGGGCTCAAGCTGGGTACTCAGAAAATGAGGAATACACAATTAGGGAACCACATGTGAAAATACCTAATTGTGTAGGTCTATTTACACTAGCAGTGTAGTGGCAGCAGAGGCCCCGCTGAGCTTTCAGGCAGGTTTGTACTTGGCCAGGCTCAGCTGTGCTTCTATTGCCACTACCCTTGCTACTGTGGCTACACTGCTGTGTATACATGTGATAGCAGCATATGTGTACACAAGCTGGGAATCACACCACTAGTTCATAGTGTGGATGGAGCCTTAGCCATGTGACCATGCTTTCTCTTCCTGCAATCCCTTTCTCACTCACTACATGCCTTCCAACTTCTGCAACAACTGAGTCAGGGTCCTACAGATGACAGTCTCCTTTACTACATAATGCTGATTCACCCCAAAGCTGGTCCATTCTGTGCATTGAATGAGGCGATCCTGTGGAAAATACAATGTGTGATCATGTGATTGAAAACTTAATATATGCTCAAAGGGGCTAAATTGACTACCAGGGAGATCAACGCTGCAGGTGTCTATTTAGTGGGTCTAGTGAAGATCCACTAAATAGACAC
>ML677342.1:7083170-7215591 GCA_007922305.1 Dermatemys mawii
CAATGCAGCAGGTGTCTATTTAGTGGGTCTAGTGAAGATCCACTAAAACCTGCATTTCATTCTTCTAGTTATCTCCCTCTTGAATAATGGGCTACCGTAAGGCTTTGGTCCAAGAGTGCTCAGGAGGACAATGACCCTGGCTTCTCTCCACACATGGGAGATTTCACCAGTCTTAAGGATGTAAGTGAAAATCTGCATCATCCATTTGTGCGCCAGTGGACAAAGTTATATAGGAACTCAGGATAGCTACCATCTTTTCCTGTTGCTTTTCCCCATTTCATGGTTACATCGGTCTCCTTACTTGTGAAAGGTCCAGACCATTGGGACACTGGAGTGGACATCACCTGCTGAAATTGATGCTGGATTTGCCTGCAATTTATCCACTGGCTGTTTTGATGCCCACAAAGTTTACCTGCGATAGCATTGGCTTCTATTTGTGACCTAGTGGCATGTGTGGGATTTGCAGTCCCGAGGTGTCTTAGCAGGTTCCAGGCACATCAGTTTGAGGTGTGAAGATTAGACCTTCAAGCCACCATTTCCACCTTGCTGCAGTGATGCCAGGAAGGCTTTTCCAGGTTCTCAGTTTCTACACCCCTCATATTTATGGAGGAGCTCTTGGCTCTCTGCTGTCCAGCAAGGAGTATACAATGACCTGTGTCCCCAGGGAATATTCTTCTTTGTGGCTGATTAGGAGGGTAGTACAATGGTCAAAAATCTTTGATATTGGGAAGATTTCAGAGACTATTGAAGGCTTTTCTGACGTTTTAGCACAGCTCTGGTTTTGAGTAGAGAACTAGGATTTGAATGCCAATATGGATCAGTATTGGTTAGTGCTGGCTATTTGGGAAGTCATCAAGGATGATTTGTGATGCAGGCACATAGATACCAGCATCATTTTCACACATGAACGTCAGTCCAGGGCAGTATCCTCTGCCCCATCTTGCAGAATGGAAAGTGAAATGCTGTTTCACATCAAAAAGGAGGCACATATTACACTGGTCTACAATTTTTTAGAAGTCGTCTGCTTCAGAGATAAAATGTGATATTTATTATGTATTTTGATGTGCTGAATTCAAATATGACAATTAAAACAACTGTTTGGCTACTGTTTCTAAGATATTTAAGTTTTTACATATTATGTCTATGTATATTGTGTAGATAGTAGAGTTTTAATCATAACTTGTAAACCTAGGTCTTTTCATGTGTTTATGGTTGCTTTACATGATAATATTTCACCTGTCCTGTTTATGTAACACTTTAAAAATCAGCAAAAGGGTTATATAAATAAAATGTATTATGAAACAAAAGGCAAAAAACTATTATGTACATAGTTTACTCCTATTCAGTGTCTACTCGGCGCTTCTTGGCTTGTCTCTTGTATTCATTAAATGGAGCATCTCTTGTCACTGTCCAGCAATAGTCTGCAAGCACTGATGAGCTCCATTTGCCCTGATAGTGTTTCTCCATTGTTGCAATGTTCTGGTGAAATCGCTCGCCGTGCTCATCGCTCACTGCTCCGCAGTTCTGTGGAAAAAAATCTAGATGAGAGTGCAAAAAATGTATCTTTAGTGACATGTTGCAACCAAGGCTTTTGTATGCCTTGAGGAGGTTTTCCACCAACAACCTGTAGTTGTCTGCCTTGTTGTTTCCGAGAAAATGTATTGCCACTGACTGGAAGGCTTTCCATGCTGTCTTTTCCTTGCCATGCAGTGCATGGTCAAATGCATCATCTCGAAGAAGTTCATGAATCTGAGGACCAACAAAGACACCTTCCTTTATCTTAGCTTCACTTAACCTTGGAAATTTTCCACGGAGGTACTTGAAAGCTGCTTGTGTTTTGTCAATGGCCTTGACAAAGTTCTTCATCAGACCCAACTTGACGTGTAAGGGTGGTAACAAAATCTTTCTTGATTCAACAAGTGGTGGATGCTGAACACTTTTCCTCCCAGGCTCCAATGACTGTTGGAGTGGCCAATCTTTCTTGATGTAGTGGGAATCTCTTGCATGACTATCCCATTCGCAGAGAAAACAGCAGTACTTTGTGTATCCAGTCTGCAGACCAAGCAAGCGAGCAACAACCTTCAAATCACCACAAAGCTGCCAGTGATGTTGGTCATAGTTTATGCACCTCAAAAGTTGTTTCATGTTGTCATAGGTTTCCTTCATATGGACTGCATGACCAACTAGAATTGATGGCAAAACATTGCCATTATGCAGCAAAACAGCTTTAAGACTCGTCTTCGATGAATCAATGAAGAGTCTCCACTCATCTGGATCGTGAACGATGTTGAGGGCTGCCATCACACCATCGATGTTGTTGCAGGCTACAAGATCACCTTCCATGAAGAAGAATGCGACAAGATCCTTTTGACAGTCACGGAACATGGAAACCCTAACATCACCTGCCAGGAGATTCCACTGCTGTAGTCTGGAGCCCAACAGCTCTGCCTTACTCTTGGGTAGTTCCAAATCCCTGACAAGGTCATTCAGTTCAGCCTGTGTTATGAGGTGTGGTTCAGAGGAGGAGGATGGGAGAAAATGTGGGTCCTGTGACATTGATGGTTCAGGACCAGAAGTTTCATCCTCTTCCTCTTCCTCGTCTGACTCAAGTGAGAATGATTCTGGTGCATCAGGAACCGGCAGTCCTTCTCCGTAGGGTATTGGGCGTATAGCTGATGGAATGTTTGGATATAATGCACAGTCCACTTTTTCTTCTTTGACACACCTTTCCCAACGGGAGGCACTATGCAGAAGTAACAATTGCTGGTATGATCTGTTGGCTCTCTCCAAATCATTGGCACTGCAAAAGGCATAGATTTCCTTTTCCTGTTCAACCACTGGCGAAGATTTGTTGCACAAGTGTTGCAGCATATGTGTGGGGTCCACCTCTTGTCCTGATCTCCAATTTTGCAGCCAAAATAAAGGTGATAGGCTTTCTTAACCATAGTGGTTATACTGCGCTTTTGTGATGCAAAAGTCACTTCACCACAAACAGAGCAGAAGTTATCTGCACTGTTCACACAAGTACGAGGCATCTCTGCTCACTTTGGCTAAACAGAAATGTGTCCCTTTGCAAAATCAAACACTGACAAATAAGAGAGCACGACACTGTATGATTTCTACAGCTGATATAGAGCAATTTGTTCAGCAGAGTGATGTAAGCTTCGTTATGATTGCATCATCCATGACTTCTAGGAATAACATGATGCAATTCATATAATGTATGATGCAATACCAGCTTCAGATTGCATCATTCATTGTTTTGCCTAAAAAGCAAGTACTGTCCAAACCCAGTCATAGATTTATTCATAGATCCAGTCAAAGATGTATTTTTGTCATTTCTGGTTTAAATTGAGATCCCTTCCCTTTATAACTCACTTATCCTCCTCCATTCCCATATCAAGGTTCGTATATACTGACCCAATAGCATATCTTGAAAACTAGAGCCAATCAACAATTTTAAGCATCATTTTCGTTCTCAGTGACCCAGAATTAGTAAAGTTTGACTACATTTATTTCAGAAGCATTTTGACTGTAGAGCAGTGTTATTTGTTGACGCCAAGTGTGTCAGTTCTTCACCTGCATTGTTGTTTGCTGTATAGCTCCATTGTGTGTGTGGTGACTATTGGTCTCCCACAAATACAGCAGGGTCCTGTGTGTTCTGCAGAGCTGGTTGAGGCCACCGTGCAGCGGTTTATATACTTAAATGATTAGTTTGCTGATGTGCAGAGATTGTAGTTGTTTCTTTGTGTCCTATAGGAGCTAGAACCACATTTGTTGATCTCCTGCTTTATGTAAACTGTGAGCCCATGTTTTGGGTGGTAATTGCTGGCTGTGAGGTTGTAGCCATTGATTGTGTAGCAAAGGGCTTTTTTTCATTTGCGACATGGGTCTCCAGGGACATCAATGTTAGTCGTCTTCAGCGTTTTCTCCAGGAAGTCGCACTTGAAGTGGTGAGAAGCTTCAACATTCAATTGGCTGATCTTTGCCCCAGGACTGATCTGCCAAGTATGTTGGCCCTCAGAACGCAGGCTTATTCTGTTGCTCTTTTGACTGAGAGGTCAAGAGTTGACTAATGTCACACAACCAGCAACAGAATGTCAACTGTTGATATCCTGGTCAAAAAGCAACAAAATAAGCCTAAGCCTCTGGTTTAAGTGAAATAATGGCCATTATATATCTTTGTGAATAGCTTCTGAGCAAGATGAGAGTTAAGATACTACCACGTGAGAAGTAAGAAGGACAATAGATATATTAGGAGAAATATATACTAAGACTATCATTAGTGGTAAATTGGAAAATGGTAGAGAAGTGCACTAAGAAAGAAGTCGTTCTTATATCAGGTGCTGGTAAGGTACTCATGCAAATGACAAGTGCTAAATATCCCATGTTTAAGACAAACAAGGTAACTATGTTTCTGCTTTGTGCCACTTAGCCTTGCAATCTTAAAAAGGGAAATAACCTTAACAGTTAGTAATAAGGTACCTTACCATAGCATCCTACATTGTTGCTTGAGCTACTGATGGTACATGGATTAAATAACTGATTTACTTTCTCCATTTAGCACACTGCAGTTTGGTAGGTTCTTGTCTCAAGATCAGGCCCAGTTTTATCAGGATTATTGCTTTGGGAGCTCCGTGACACCACCACACACTCTCAGGGAAGATTTTTTTTTATAATTGCAAATGTTTTACTATGGCCATGATTAGTCCTAACACCCCACACAAGTAAATGAGCTAGTACAACCCTGTTAATATGTCCTGCACCATTACATGTGTACACTCACCCTCTCCTTTAAGAGAGCTCCAAAGGTTGAGACAGATCCTAGTCTACCTTTAGTATGCTGATGAAGAACTCCAGCAGCTTTAGCCAAGGCCAGATGTTTTGTAGGTCTTGATGATCCTTGAGCATATATAAGAATAGCTCCACCCTCCTATGCCATATCTTAACTTCCTCATCCTCATAATGTTGGGGTGTCCTTATCCTATCGGTTAGTATATTAATTAGGTTAAGCTTATTTGCATATACATCAATCACATTACTGTGATTACCTTCAGCTAAACATCTGCTAATCTTCCCTACCAAACTGCCTTCTTGTAGTTACATGTGCACAGTTTTCTTTAATTCCAGCACCTGTGATTATTACAAAATAAAGTCTGATGCCATCTTATGATTTAAGGTCATTGTTAGTTTGCTTCCTTATGACAACTTTCTTAACAACCACTTCTACTCAGGCTATAAGGCCTTGCACTTATTGTAACTGCTTAAGTTGTTCTTTTAGGTTTAGGCCTATTGATCTCATGCATTGCTATTATGTTTACTTAACAACCAACCTGTGGGCTACATCATGTTAAAATGCTTTACACAGTGTGGGCCAGACTCTGGCAGTTCAAAAAGTAGAGAGTAGCCCCAAGAAGACTCCTGGGGAGTCCCCACATAAAGGCAAAAATCCTTGAGTAATGTAAAATTACCATAGATGGCTTCATGTCATCCACTTACTCTACTCTGCCACCACCAGGCGTTGGGGAATTCCTGAGCAGGCTGGGTGCATATCTGACTGGGACAATTACTGTGTCTTCTTTTGAATGTCTAATACAGAGTTACTAATGAAGAATTTAGTAAGTAAGTAATTGTTTCTTCACTCAAAAAAAGTGTTTAAATTATTTATTTTTTGGGAGAAAGCAATACTGATTTAATTTCCAAATTTTTAGGAATATATGAATCAAAACAAGTTAAAAAATGAACCATTTATACCTCTAGTTTTGTTCATATTTTACTGAGGACTTGACCCTGAATGTGGTATCTTTGGAACTTGCATTGGTCACTAGTGGACTGATTCAACAGAATTACTGCCTCAACAAGGAGATTCTTTCCACCTAAAAATCCCTGAAAAACACTTGCAAGGGGTGCGGGGGAAACACTTTCATTGTCGGTAGCCTTGAAGAGTGAGTATTTTCTTGCAAAATTATATCCTTAAAAATTGCCTTTCACAAATGTGTCCTATATTACCACAGAACACACATAAGGAAGTGCAATAAAAGAATGCCCAATTGAATACTTTATTTTTCTCCAAAGGTGCTAACTAATCTTAACTGTTCTTGTGATTTATAACTGTTTTAATGGCAGGTTTATTGCCCTGTGCTCCAGTGTATGAAAGAGACAGATCATAGCTCCACACAGGAGCTTATGTATGCATTGAATGTTTAATAGCATGGAATTTGTACCAGGAAAAAAAACACACACTATTTTATCAGCCGAGAATGTTGGCAGGAACATTTTGTATGCAAATGTAAGACAAATAATTAAAATTGGAGTCCTTAATCCTCTGGAGTTTTATTTTTGTTTGCATTTTAAGATTTTTCTGACTATCTGGTGGCAAGTATATGAAGCATATTCTCTTCTTGTGAGAATGGAGTTAGCAGCAACTTTTGATATTTGAAGTTTTATTGCTGGTTATAGATCATCAGTCTGTACAAGACCCAAGTAGTTTTGCTTTGGGTCACAGCGGTTTGGCCAGATCCTCTGCTGCTGTAAATTGGCCCACTGAAGTTGGAGATGGGCAGATTTACACCTGCTGAGGATCTTACCTGTTCTATTTAGTGAAACCATTTTCACGGACCACACTGTTTTGTGAGACTAACACCCCATTATTTCTATTTATGGGGGGGAACCACCCCTCTTCCATTTTCCTGTCTGGAATTTCTTTGCTCCCCACTGTTTGACTATAAAACTGCTGACCCCTTAGGAAGGGAACAACAACTTGTACTTGTAGGCTGGCCTAGATTCAGGTGTCCATGGCATTTTTACTGAACTTGCTAATCTACCAGTAGATTCGGCCCACCATTTTCCTCTTATTTTATCTCACACACCAAAGAGCATTTCAGCCTAATATGGAAACAACGATCCTGTCTGTAAGAGCAAGAGGACAGGGCCAAAATGTTGCAAGTCTTCTCATGACAAGAGCAGAATGCAGGAGCCTAGTAGCACAGAGCACAACTGCTGGGCTATGGTGTCACTCCTTCCAAATAATTTATAAAAGGCCTTAAAATAAAAAGAGGCCCATGATTTTTAGACAGGTTATAGTTAAGGTATCGTTTTGCTTGAATCTATTGCTGATGTAACACCCCGCTCCCTTCCCCTCCCCCTATTCAGGCTGGTGCTCTGCCCTGCCTCCATGGATGTCTGGGTTACATATAGTTGATTAACCTACTGCAGCCTTGGTTAACATCTGGATTTCTTCATTCAAACAGTAGAGGCTCTTGCTTTTAGACCCCTGCTACCAACAACCCACCCAGGAGCAGAGTGTAACAAGTGGTGGCCTGAATAGGAATTTGATCTGGGTGGATGGATGAAGCTCAGGAGGAGTTTACCCAGCCAAGGGGACTGTGTAATCCTGACCCACTCAGTGTAGCTCTCTGTCCCCCTGGTAAACCTGTACCCCTGAGTGGGTCATTAACAGCAAGGATCTAACCTGGGACTTCTGGATCTTACAATGAGAGCCTCTATTGCTCAAGCTGTGAGAGGAGACTCAGACCTATGTTCCCTTCTGCAAGACAATGAGACCAAGATTTTTCAAAGCCGGGTGCTTAAACTTAGGCACTTAAATCCATATTGAAGCACATAAATAAATGGTCTCATTTTCTGACAGTCTGAAGATACATGATTCCTGTCAAAGAAGTCACTAATATAAATCAATGTTGTTTTGCTAGTGCTTGCAGCAAAGACATTGGCCTCAGTTTCCAAGGATGTATTTTTGTTTGTCTTATTCCTTTGTTTCCTACATGGTGGGCCCCTTTCTGTGAACAGCAATCAAGAAAGATTCCATGAAAACTGTGAGGCCATTAGGGAAATAAATGGCATAATTACAAACAACACAAACAGTAAATGAAAGCCGTTCCTTCCTCCAGTCCTTTACTTTCCTAATGACTCAGCTGAGTGAAGTGCCAGAATTCATTAAATTCTACAGCAATGAATGCTTCAGAGGTTAACCAGTTCTGTGTTAGTATAGGCTGAAACACCACCAGCTAATAAGGGACAATTTTCCCTCTCCCCATTACACCTGGTAGAAAATATCATGTTTATTTCTAAGCAGGCATGAAAAGGGAGATGAAAGAGGGAAATCGTTCCTGTTAAAGAATGAGACTTTTGTTTATGCTTAGGGATGGGAAAAATTGCAACAATAAAGTTGCTTGCAAGATGCACAAATATCTTTGCTTCTTGGTGAAGCAAATGATAAAAAAAAAAATCAAAGTGAGATAGGAAATATTTGCCCATCCCTGATCAGGGGCTGCTTGCAGGAGAAAGCAATGTTGACAAACAATCACCCACCTATTCCAAGGATTAGGTCAGGTTTCTCCTGAGTTTATAGATCTTATCTCCCTGCTTCCCATCTCAGAGGGAAGGGTGTAGTGGAGCACCCAATTATTTCATTCTCCCATGATAAAAACCAGAAGTGAGGGGAAGGAAAAAATGTAAGCGAAGGGCCTTTCTAGCAAACGCTAACCAGTATTCCTAATTCCCATCCTAATTTAGTTGATGTTACTTCTGAGATTGAGGAGGCTGCCCCATGAATGTAACGATTTTCCTACAACCTTTTCATGGAATGCAGTTTTCCATCTTCCCTAACTCTTTAGAGGGTAGCAAGTTGGCTGCCAGAATCACTGTCTGCAGCGTTAGGGGAAGAAAGGCAGAGCTACTGTTCATCCACATTTATATTGAGGTATCTTGGCTTGTTTTCTTCCTGCCCTGCAGCAGCAAGAACGGAAGCTACCTTGCCCCTCATTGCTTCAACTTCCAGTCACTGGATCATGTTATACCTTTCTCTGCTAGACTGAAGGCCATTATTAAATATTATGAAATTAGTTCCCCATATAAATATTTATAGGCTATAACCAAGTTACCCTGTAACTTGATATTGGCTAAGCTAAATGGATTGAGCTCTTTAAGCCTATGACCATAAGGCATGTTTTCTAATTTTTTAATCATTCTCATTGCTCTCCCTGAGCCCCACCAATTTATCAAGACTCTTCCTGAATTATGGGCACCAGAACTGGATATGGTAGTCCAGAAGTAAATTACACCAGTGCCAAAGACAGAGGTAATATGACCACTGTTCCTACTTGATATTCTCCTATTTATGGATCCCACGATCACATTAGCTCTTTTTGGCCACAGCATCACATCAGGCAATCGTATTTGAGCTGATTGCCCACCACAAACCCCCAAATCTTCTTCAGGGTCACGGCTTTCTTGCAATGGAGTCCCCGATTCTGTAAATATAGCCTACATTCATTGTTCCTAAATTTATACATTTACTTTTAGCCATATTAAAATACATAGAGTTTGAGCCCAATTTACCAACTAATCCAGATCACTCTGAATCAGTGACCTGTCCTCTTCGTTATTTACCACTCAACCAAAATTGGGTATGATTGTTTTCTTCAAAGTCACTGATAAAAATGTTAAATAAAATAGGGCTAAAAACCAATCCTTGTAGGGCGCTACTGGAAGCACATCCAGTCAATGATGATTCCCCATTTACAATCATATCTTGAGATCAGTTAGCCAGTTTAGTCCATTTTAATGTATGTAGTGTTAGTTTTATGTTCTAGGTTTGTTTTTAATCAAAATTCATGTGGTACCAAGTTTTCTTCTGAATCATCTTTGCTGTTTGTAGCAGAGTTTTGGTAATACTGAATTTTCATATAAAATCCAAATGGGCTCTTAATATTTTTGTATTTTGTCTCCTAGGCTTTTTGGAATATTGTGCCACTCCTTTATATTTTTGTGCTTAAAACACTCTAAAATTGCAGGAAGTTTCTATTTGTTTTTATAAGCTTTCATCACTTCCAGCAGAATAGCAAAAGACCCCAAAGTACTGTTTAACAGTGTCAATCACCAGCACAACTTCAGAAAAATCAAGACAGTCTTTTCAACTGTCTCACAAGAAACACATACATATAGCTACTGTGACGGAGTCAGACCAGAAGGATATAGGAGAGTGCTGGAAGGCAGGTATATTAGTCTCAGGATGTGCAGGTCCCTGTTCCCTGGATAGCCAAACAAAGGCTACTCCAGGCCAATCAAGACACCTGGGGCCAATTAAGAACCTTCTAGAAAGGAGTAGAAACAGCTAGCCTGATTGGAACACCTGAAGCCAATCAGGGACTGGCTGAAACCAGATAAAAACCTCCCAGTTAGTCAGGTGGGCTGTGGGTGTCAGGAGCTGTGGAAGGAAGTTATGCTGTTG
The DNA here is from genome assembly GCA_007922305.1 of Dermatemys mawii. Taxonomy (NCBI): domain Eukaryota; kingdom Metazoa; phylum Chordata; order Testudines; family Dermatemydidae; genus Dermatemys; species Dermatemys mawii. The sequence continues at coordinate 7,093,420 of ML677342.1, forward strand.
GTGAGACTGAGTGGTGGACAACATATCATCCAGAAGGAAGGAGGCCCTGAGGTAAGGGTGAAGTGGAGTTTGAAGAAGCGGAGACTGCTGTGGGGAAGTAGCCCAGGGAATTGTATTGCGTTTTGTGCCTAAAAGGTCAGCCATCTTAGCTGATACTATTAGGGTCCCTGGGTTGGAGTCCGGAGTAGAGGGCGGGCCTGGGCTCCCTGCTTTTCCATCTTCCATACTGGCCTGTGATGAAGGTAACTCACTAGGTGGTGACTCTTGCCAATTATACTGAGAAAGGAGGGTCACTCTGGGGCCTAGATGAGTTTCTGAGGCCCCTAAATCTGCCAGGAAGCGCAGGACCCACAAGTACAGACTTGGAGCTTTGTCACACAATGTACTGCAGTAATATTTGCATGTAAGCTGTAAGAAAGTTTTAGTCTGCATGTGAATGTAGAAACAGTGCTCTAAGAGAACAGATCCAAGCACTGGTTTAAAATTCCATGCCATCATAATTAAGCTGACAGTTTGAATAATGCCTGGTCAAATGTTTATATTTTAATTTTGTCAGAGACTGATGTGTGCCTAATCATTGTTGCGCCATTAACTGCAAGTTGCGAGCACATACAATTGTATTTAATTTTATTTCCTTTTTGATTTACTTTAAAATACACCCACCTGGAGATCTGGGCAATGATACAAAAATACCACATACAATATGCTAACCTATTTAGCGCTTTATAGGTTAAAACCAATATCTCAAGTTGGTCCTAGAAATAGAAGCCAGTATCGATCATGAAACATACATGTAAATTTGGACTAGTGGAAACTGCCTAGGTGAGCAGGTCAGGAATAAGTCAGACTTCTCAAAGCTGAAGTGAGGATATGCAAAAGCATTGAAGCTTTGTCTGGATTAGAGGTGAAGTCATGGCCCCAAGGAAGACAATGGCAAAATTCCCATTGACTTCACACAGGTCAGAATTTCACCTCAGGTCACTACACTTGAGTTGGATTTCACAGCAGTTTTACACTGCCCTAACTCCACTAACTTGTTGAATTACCTCCAGTTCACAGTAGCATACCTGACAACAGAATCAGACCCTCTGAGATTAGAATCCTAAAGAAAATTGACAATGAGATCTCCCTGTCTCTGGTTTTGAGTGTAGTAATTAAAGTTGAAAAGAGTTCAAGTCAAGGAAAGCACCCAGCCAAAACCAGAGTACTCCATACAGCAGGAAAAATTACCCATAGCTGACAAATGATGTCAGGAACAGGTGTGTTGAGTACCATATAAGTGCAAGCATAGATGACAAATAATTGCTTCCAGCACCATTTGCGACACCATAATTAAAGCTTCCCAGGCCCTGTATAGGCTATATGGAATTTTATGAAAACATCCCCAGTGCAAACTCGGGTTCAACTGAACTGGTATTCACACCATTGGGAGTCTTAGTATAGATGAGGATCCTGTGGCCAAAGTCATTTCTACCGCCATGTCAATTAAATCTGCTGCTCAATCGCATTAACTAGCATTTTTAAGTGCCAGAAGCAGCTAGAGTTGTGTATATTGAGCTCTCCCTGGTGCTATCCCCAGTCAATGATTCAATGGCAGCATGAGTGGGAATTCTTTTCTTAAAATTCCTTAGTGCAGATCTAACCCACCGGTGACTGTGTGTTGCAGTCGTAGCTAGAGGAGTTTGGGATTTTTAGTTTCTGTTGCAACAGCTCATGCTTTTCGCTCTGGAGGTCCCTGGTTCATTCAGTCCCTGGTATGGCGGGTATCACACAAAGCCCAAGCATCTGCTAGTACCAAAGGCTAGTAGTGGGATTTGCAAAAGCACCTACATGCCTATGTGCTATAGATATGTATTTCAGTCTCTGCATTTATACATTTTATAGATATTGATATTTTAAGGACAGAAGAGATGATTATTTAGTATTACTTTCTAGTCAGAGGCTATAAAATATTTCACTCTGTTCTGTATTGAACCTAACTGTACCAGTGTGCAGTTTAAGGAATCTTTAGGCTGCCTAAGTCTCCCTTGGACTGTCCCCCACTTGCCATTCAGGACCCTCATTGTCCTCCCCAGCTCTTGGTGTTTATGGACTTTTTTGTCAAATTTAATCGTTTCAAGGCCTTATATAAATCTTAGGTATCTAAAGCAGATTTCCAGCTTTAGATCAATTTCAGCTGTATTAGACACCTTAAGGCCTTACTCAGCAGAAATCATTTGAGTTAACAAGGTATCAGGAAGGCTGGCCATGGTCTGACAGAATGCAGGTGCTGATTAAAGCTGTAAGGGAACTGGAATGTTTGTCCCATTGAAAATTGTTCATTTCCAACATAGTTTTGTCTTGAATTGGAACAAAAAGTCAAATGCAAAATTTTCCGTGGGATGGAATTTTTTAAAAAAAGATTCTGAGCAGGGAGCCAGTTGCTCGGCGAGACAGGGAACCAGGCATCCTGCCCACCTGTCTGCCAATAGGGCACCCTAGGGAGCCCCCTACCAGCCTGTTGAAACTTGACAGAATTGACACATTCCAGCAGAATGTTTCAATTTCACCAAATCAGCATTTTCCAACAGAAAACTGTTCCACTGGAAAATTTATGATCAGCTCTAGTTATGCTGCAGCAGCTAAGGTAAGCACAACTGCTGCCTTCTGGTGAGTTTTGAAAAGAGAACGTTCCCAAGTTTCATTTCTCTATAGCATGAGCCTGCTTCACCTTTACACATACCCCCAAAGCAGTGAGGAGGGGGCTTTAAGGGATCTTAACGTGGGTGGGAATGGAATTTATTCCCACTTTGTGGTCCCTTTATACTGACCCCTTACACAGCAGGCAAAGAAAGTAAGATACTATATCTTTCTTTACATCTTCTGATTTGGGTATGGACCCTGCTCTCTTTGAAGTCAATGGCAAAATTCCAATGGACTTCAGCAAAGCAGAATCAGGCACTTGGGCCTAGATACACAGAGGAACTTAAGTGTTCTGATGCTGAGCATTGCAAGTCCCCACTTTTGGGCACCTAGGAAACCACTGGAACAACAATGGGATCCACAAAACCTGAATTAAGTCCCCAGGCACCCTGTACGATGACTCGGGAGAAGCAGGTGCCTTAGAATGCCATCTAATGAAGTCAGCACACTAGGCAGGGAGATGCTATGTTACCAAATGGGAGATGTTGAGAAAAGCAGTGTGTCTTAATTCCCCCCCACCCCCCACCTCCCACACACATCTCACAGAAATAGGAAGCTAAATCCAGGCATCAGGCAGGCACCTATCTCTGCTTGTGATGCACGACTAGAAGCCCACCTCCTACAGTCTGGTGGCTCAGGTACTAGGGTGACCAGCTGTCCCGATTTTATAGCAACAGTCCCAATATTTGGGGCTTTTTTAATCTGGGCTCCTATTACCCTCCACCCCCTGTCCTGATGTTTCACACTTGCTGTCTGGTCACCCTAAGTCTCTACTTGTTAGAAAGAGTTAAGCACCTGCCTCACTCCAACAAAATGGCATAAGGATGTGACCATGCTCACTTTAAGACTTTTAGCCCAGCCATTAGAGTGCTTGCCTGGCACATGGAAGACCCAGGTTCAGTTTCCACTCTTTGCATGATAGGGAGAAAAGGGGGAGACCCCTATTCAAAGCCTCTCCCCCACATCAGGCAGAGGGGTGACCTGACCCCCAGTCTCACATTCCAGTGAGTGCTCTAACCCCTGGGATGGAAATCAGAAGGTGGACAGTGCCACTACCACCACATCCTCCTAGATTTTGAATGGGACTCAATCTGGTGGGCATGCTCAGAGTCACCTAGCTGCATCTTCCCCTGGTGGATTGCATTGGGGCTTAGGCAGGAGACAGGGATATAGAGACCCAGAGTAAGAAAGCAGTGTGCATGCTCAGATGTAGAAAATTAGGCACTCAGGGAACTTTTAGAGTGGAAATTTAGGTAACGAGTGAGTTTAGGTGGCTACAGAGCACTAGTTTCATGGAACGTAGTGGCTCTTAAAACAAGGACTTAGATCAGGGATCAGCACCATTGGCACGCGGGATCGCAGGGTAAGCACCCTTATTGAGCCCGCCGCTTTATTTACCTGGCGTTTTGCCAACCACGGCTCCTACTGGCCGCGGTTCACTGTCCCAGTCCAATGGGGGCTGCGGGAAGTGGCGCAGTGCTGGCCACCGCTTCCTGCAGCTCCCATTGGACCGGGATGGCGAACGGCAGCCAGTGGGAGCCGTGGTTGGCAAACGCCAGCTAAATAAAGCAGCAGGGCCCGCTAAGGGTGCTTATCCTACAGTCCCGCATGCCAACGTTGCCGATCCTTGACTTAGATGCTTAAGTACTTTTTGTGGAGCCAGGCTCTAGTGACTAAAAATTTAGTGTGACTATACAATATACAAGTAGCAAATGCTTATAAAATTAAACCCAAATTTTCTTTCATTCCAGCTATCAGGAGAGAATGTCCAAAGTTTGAGTTTCAACTTCCAAACTTTAACAAGGCTCTGTCAAAAACAGCTAAATATATGGGACTAGGACACATTAAAGAACAAATCTTTCCCACTCTCTCAGAACTCAAATAGCTAAAGGAATTTTGCTCAAACACATTCCAAAAAGAGATCTCCCTTGGCAAGAGACTAACCAAGGTCAGGAAATCTCAACCCCAATGGTGAATATTTCAGAGTTATGAACACATTAAAAGGAATTTTAATGAAAAACATTTGCAATCTGAACGGGTGTAGTCACCACGTGCTTGACCACTGTAATTAATCCTTTGTCTCTTTTTATTTGATTAAACACAAGGAAAATTGTATAGTGACCTGCAGGTGCTGGGAGAGAGGACCCCAGTACAGAGTGTAAAGAAGGTGGGACATCTGGTGCTGAAGCCTAGGACATGAGTGATTTTTCAAGATACAGTTAAAACATGCAATTGGGAATATCATCAATATAAGCATAGATATTAAACTAAAGAAACATAAAAAGCTTTAGTATCCTGGGAAGATCCCTTTGCTAACCCTGTTTAGAATTTGAGAGCAAATAAGGAAGATCCCACCCTCAAATGTATGTTTCCAATGAGCTCAGAGCATACTTGAACACCGCTTTGGGAGTTGGTCAGGATTCTGTAGACCCCCTGTACAGCAGAGACATGCTTGTCAAAATTCTTATATTGTAAGTACCAGTTCAGATTTACAAAACTGGACTAATGGATTCAGCCACTATTCATTTCAGTGGGAGCTGCATGGCTAAATCCCCTCGGTTTTGAAAGTCTACCAGAGTGGCTTTTTGAAACCCTGTCCTGTAAAGTATACCTTATTTCCATTGGCCAAAAGAGCAGCTGAAGGCACTGATTCCCCCCTACAGGCCATTAGTGTATATGAATACAGGGAGCTTACAGGAATCCATTAAAAAAGAAAGTCATAGATGCAAATATCTGAAGTCACCTAATAGGGACATTAGGGACTGATCTCTGATCCCTATTAAAATTCAGAGCTAGGCAGTGTTTTTTATAAGGAACAGAATGGGAAAAGGCTTCAGAGTAGTAGTCGTGTAGTCTGTATACACAAAAAGAATGAGGAGAACTTGTGGCACCTTAGAGACTAACACATTTATTTGGGCATAAACTTTCCATGGACTAGAACCCACTTCATCAGATGCATGGAGTGGAACATGCAGTAGAAAGATTGTATGTGTGTGTATTTATATATATATATATATATATATATATATATATTATATATATACACACACACACACACACACACACACATACACACAGATACACACAGATACAGAGAACATAAAAAGGTGGCTATGGTTGCCATACCAACTTTAAGTTGGCTAATCAAGTAAGGTGAGCTATTATGAGGAGAAACACATTTTTGTAGTGATTACAGTGATTATAGTGATTACCCAGGGGTGGTTGGGGTGAGTGCACTAAGGGGACAAGGAACAGTGGGGCTTAGATGGGGGTAGAGTCCCAGGGAGTGGCTGGGGGTCTCTGGAGGGGGCGGTCAATGGACAAGGAGCTGGAGGCCATTGGATGGGTCAGGGATTCTGGGGGGGGAGCAGTCAGGGTGCGGGAGGGAGATGGATGGGGCAGGGTCATGCTATTTGTGGAGGCACAGTCTTCCCTACCTGGCCCTCCATACTGTTTTACAACTCCATGTGGCCCTCGGGCCAAAACGTTTGCCCATCTTTGTCTTAAAGTATGGGCCCAAAACTTGTCACTACTCCAACTGCGTCCTCACCATCCAGAGTAGAATGGTGCCATTACTTCTTGTGTCCTACATACAATACTTCTTAGTACACCCCAGAATGAATAGCATTTTGCAAGTGCACCACATCTGTGAGTCACAATACTCTCTTCCTCCCTCCCCCGTACTACTACTTCCTAGCCAGTTATTCCATTTTGCATTTGACTTTTTTCTCCCCTAGGCATTGTACTGTGCGTGTGTCTATTTCAGGGGTGGGCAAACTTGTTGGCTCCTGGGCCACATTGAGGTTAGAAAATTGTGCGGAGGGCCAGGAAGGGAAGCCTGCCCCTGCCCCTTATCCAATCCCCACCCACTTCCCACCCCCTGACTGCCCCTCTCAGAACCCCTGATCCATCCAACCCCCCACCCAGCTCTTTGTCCCCTGATCATCCCTCCGGAGACCCCCCCCTCCCGACTGCCACCCCAGAACCCCACCCCCTATCTAATCCTCCTGCTTTGTTCCCTGACTGCCCCCTTCTGAGATCCCCCCCACCGTAACCACCACACCCTGGAACCCTACTTCCCATCTAATCCCCCCCATTTTGTTCCCTGACTACTCCAATATCCCACCACCACCTAACCCCCGTACCCCATCACTTACCTTAATCAGCTGGGTGCTCCTGGACCCGGCCCCCCCACCCAGGGAGCACAAGGCGCCCCCGAGGCTCCCCGTGCTTGACACGGCCCCCGGCCAGGGAGCACGGGGACCCACAGCTCCCCACACTCCATCTGGCCCCCGGCCAGGGAGCCCGGGGCCCCGCAGCTTCCGCGCTCCACCCGCCCACGGCCAGGGAGCGCAGGGCCGAGCGGATCCGCACGTTCCACCCGGCCCCGGCCCCAGCCAGAGAGCTGGGGGCGGACCCAGCCGGGAGCGTGGGGACCCGCGGCATGCCGGCCCAGCCCGGCTCTTGGGCTGGGAGAGCAGGGCCTCTGGACCCGCGCCCCAGCCCCAGCTCGTGGGCCCGATGAAACCGGCCAGTGGGCCGCATGTGGCCCACCAGCCGTAGTTTGCCCACCCCTGCCCTATTTCATAATTTTCATTTCAGACACTCCTGAAATCATTGAAAGCTCATTTTTCTAGTGGAAACATGAAGATGGAAAGTGCTGATTTTCTCTTCCTTTACTTATAGCTTGTATTATTTATTCCAGCATTTCATCTTTAGCTGTTTGTCACATACTCTATCTGCAGACATGGGATGATTGAAGACATTATCATTAGGACTGTCAATTAATTGCAGTTAATTCACCTGGTTAACTCAAAAATTTATCATGCTTAATCAGTTTTAGTCACACTGTTAAACAATAGACTACCAATTGAAATTTATTAAATTTGGATGTTTTTCTACATTTTCATATATATTGTATTCTGATTTGTAATTGAAATCAAAATGTGTATTTTTATTGCAAATACTTGCACAGCAAAAAAAATAGTATTTAAATTCACTTCATACAAAATGCATTGCATACGGTAGTGTAATCTTTGTTGTGAAAATGCAACTTAAGAATGTAGATAGTTGCACTCAAAACAACGCAATGTAAAACTTCAGAGCCTACAAGTCCACTCATTCTTATTTCTTGTTCAGCCAATTGCTAAGACAAACAAGTGTTTACATTTACAGGAGCTAATGCTGTCCACTTCTTATTTGCAATGTCACCTGAAAGTGAGATCAGACATGGCACTTTTCTAGCCAGCATTGCAAAGAATTTAGATGCCAGATGCACTAAACATTCGTATGCCCCTTCATGCTTTGGCCACTATTCCAGAGGACATGCTTCCATGCTGATGACACTTGTTAAAAAAGCATGAATTAAATTTGTGACTGAACTCCTTGGGGGAGAACTGTATGTCTTGTGCTGTTTAATTCACATTCTAAAATACATTTAATGTTATAGCAGTCTTGGATGATGACCCAGCACATGTTGTTCATTTTAAGAACACTTTCACAGCAGATTTGACAAAACACAAAGAAAGTACCAATGTGAAAATTCTAAAGATAGCCATAGCACTCAAATCAAGGCTTAAGAATCTGAAGTGCCTTCAAAAATCAGAGTGATGAGGTGTGGAGCATGCTTTCAGAAATCTTAGAAGGTTAATACTCCAATGCGGAAACTACAATACCCGAACCATCACCAAAAAAACAACCCCAACCTTCTGCTGGTGGCGTCTCACTCTTTTGATGAGAGTGAACATGCATCGGTCTGAACTGCTTTGGATTGTTATTGAGCAGAACCCATCATCAGCATGGATGTATATCCCCTGGAATGGTGGGTGAAGCATGAAGGGGCATATGAATCTTTATCACATCAGGCATATAAATATCTTACAACAGTGCCTGTTCTCACATTCAGGTGACATTCTAAAAAGGAAGCGGGAAGCATTAACTCCTGCAAATGTAAACAAACTTGTTTGAGCAATTGGCTGAACAAGGAGTAGGACGAGCAGACTTGCAGGCTCTAAAATTTTAGATTGTCTTTTATTTCTGAATGCAGGTTTTTTTGTACATAATTCTACATTTGTAAGTTCAACTATCATGATAAAGAGATTGCACTACAGTACTTGTATTAGGTGAATTGAAAAATATTATTTTTTGGTTTTTTGCAGTGCAAGTACTTGTAATCAAAAATATAAAGTGAGCACTGTACACTCTATATTCTTTGTTTAATTGAAATCAAGATATTTGAAAATATAGAAAACAGCCAGATATTTAAATGGTATTCTATTGTTTAATCACATGCTTAATTTGTTTAATCCTGGACAGCCCTAATTATGTTCAGATACGTTTCCTACTTCTTCCGGATCACATTGTTTATGGACAGATTCAAGAGCATATGATCTGGAGAGTTGGAACTTCAGGGTCACATCATACTTTTATATTCTGAAGAGTAGTCACTTTGTCCTTGCTGGTGCTTCTTCCAATCCCTTTTTATGAACAGTGATTTGTGATCAGTTTCTGCTTTGAAGCTACAGCCAGAGAGAAAAACATTAGTCATGAGCATCCATGTGCCAGACAATCTTTTTCAATTTGTGCATACTGTGATGGGTTGGATCACAGGAACCCCCTTGGAGGGGCTAACTGATGTGCCAAGACTACTCTGTCCTTGCTTTCCTGCCCTGGTAAGTTGGGACTTTAGTGGGTCTGGCTGAAACCAGGCAGAGCACTAGTCTGCTGCCAATCCAGATCTGGACCACGTCCCCTAACAGTTGTAAGCTCAATTGAAAGCAGGTTAAAAAGTATTCCTGTCTTTAACACTCAGATGCTCAACTCCCAAAGGGGTCCAAATCCCAAATAAATCCGTTTTACCCTATAGAACGGGTATGTACAGCTGTTTGCCCCCTAATACATATTCCAGGTTAATTAATAAGTAAAAAGTGATTTTATTAAATACAGAAAGTAGGATTTAAGAGGTTCCAAGTAGTAATAAACAGAACAAAGTGAATTACCAAGCAAAATAAAATACACACACCTATGCCTCATACGCTAATAAAACTGAATACAGATAAAACCTTACCCTCAAAGGAGTTTCAGTAAGCTTCCTTTTACACGCTAGTCTCCTTCTAGTCTGGGTCCAGCAATCACTCACCCCCTGTAGTTATTGTCCTTTGTTCCAGTTTCTTTCAGGTATCCTTGGGGGTGGAGAGGCTCTCTCTTGAGCCAGCTGAAGACCAAATGGAGAGGTCTCCCAGGGGTTTAAATAGACTCTCTTGTGGGTGGACACCCCTTTCTCCCCCTATGTAGAATCCAGTTCCAAAATGAAGTTTTGGAGTCACATGGGCAAGTAACGTCCATGTATGACTGAATTCCTTACCAGCGAAGCCACATTCCTGGGAAAACTCAGATGTGGATTGGTGTCAAGTTCATTGTTGGTTTAAGTGTTTCTTGACTGGGCACTGTGACGGGGCACAACTCACCACCACAGCACCTCCTGCTGTTCAGTCTGGGAATTAGCTCTAACAGTCCCAGAGCACCCTCTGGTGGTGGTGTCCCATCCATCGCTCACCCTCTGCTGGCATCTGGACTCGTATTGCTCCACTCCTCCTGGCTCAGGGGCATCCTCTTGAGGACACTGCCCTCCGGCAGTGCCCCCAAGTCCATCCTCACCCCCTTCCTGGGCAAGGGGAATATCAGCATTCCTTGCACTGGCCTCAGCAGCCTGCCATAACCCCCAAATCTAGCCCCTTAGATCAGGGGCCAGGTTCAACCTGCTTCAGACACTCCTGCATAACCTTGTGCAGCACAAAGGAGGAAAGTGGGGGGACCCAGCCCCACCTGCTACTCTGGGTTCTGACCCAGGGACCTCCAACATCAGCCTTCCTGCTCTCCTTTTCTCTTCCTATCCCTGGGCCACCTCCCCTCTGGCCCTTCACCCCCTCTAGGCCCTTTCTATCAGGACCCACAGTCTGGAAGGAGTCAGGCTGAAGCGCTCACCTCTGCTCCTCCAAGCATGCCCAGCACTGCTCTGTCCAGGGTGCCAGTCTCCTGCTCAGGAGACAGACCTTCCTCCCTGGAGGTCTGGGACAGACTGACTGCTCTTCTCCTAAGCAGCCTTTTTATAGGGCCTAGCCAAGCCCTTATTGGCTGGCTCTAACCTCGGCCCTGATTGTCTCTCAATAAGCCCTTATCTGATTGGCTCCAAGCATGCGCAGCCACTCTGGCCTCCCCTGGTCCTATCTCTCATAGGAGTGGGGCAGGCGCCCCACTATAGTCACTTACTGAGCATAGTCTTTTTTCAGGAAGCTGACCAATTGCTTCACTGAGACTATTTAAAATTAACCAAGTATATAGCCAATATTCATAACTTTGAGTACAAATTGACACATGCATACAAATAGGATGAATATATCTAGTAGATCATAACCATTACAGAGATATGTTACATGGCATATCTAGCATAAAACATATTCCAGTTATGTCATATTTACATTCATAAGCATATTTCCTTAAAGCATATTTCCATATAGACGTATGAGACTGGCAACCACTCAGTTCATGATGCCCAAATAGTGCTACTCCCAGCTCTTCAAGACTGGGAGTCAAAATATTGTAGGTCTGGAGCAAATGTAGCAAAATGCTTTAAATCATTGAACTTTTTCATGCTCTGGCATCCAGGCCCATTCAGTGTCTCTGTAGAGATGTCATGTTGGGTGAGCAGTATAGTCAGGTTGAATGATGACAGTAATTCCTTTTATCGTCAGGTCTTGGTTTATTCAGTATTCCCTGAATCTCTGATTCATTGGGCAAGATTCCTTTGGGGGTCAGTCTCTCTCATAAAACAGATTTCCATTGTTTGAAATTTCACATTTGGCCTTGTTCAGTTCAAGGTTATTCTTGCAATTTCCAATACTCTCCGCAGTCATTCTTGATGTTCAGTGGGCTTGTTGCCTAAATTATGTCAACGTAGACTTTCACACAAGCTAGACCCTCTGGCATCTGGCTCATTGTACAGTGAAATACTTCTGGAGCCAAACATTCAAAAGGCACTATTTGCATTTGGCAGATAGGGCTCCAAGATCTGCACTCAGTGTGCTCAAGAGGATCTGCCAAAATCTAGCCGCTGCATCTAGTTTGCTGAAGAATCTGGCTCTTGCCGTCTCTGACAACAATTCACTCCTTGTGGCAAATGGAAGTGTTCTTATGTTTTTGTTCAGCTCCTTATGCAGTTGTAGTCCCCCCTCTCGCACACACACACAGAGTAACTACTAACATATGAATCCAGTCTATTGGCTCTTTTATTCTCCAGGAAATGCCATTTATTGTCATGTTTTGCAACTCTTCTTCTAGCTTGTTTAACACTTACGGAACTTGTCATGTACCACATGTTCTGCATCTTCTGTTAACTGCATCTTCCTCACCCATTTCCTGTGACTACATCTTCATATGATGCCGTTAATGTCTTTGTGTGGATCAATATTATTTGTCTTTATTGCATACATCTTAGCAAGACCAAGCACCTCACACCCATAGCCCCAAGACTGGTTGCTTTCCTCTGTGTACTACTACAATCTCTTGTTTCATCAATCTCCCTTTGTATTTAAGCATTGGTGCACACTTTCCCAACTCTCATTATTCGTGCATTATAACTACATCTGCACCGCATGCATCTTCTGGTTGGGTGAGCGGAGTACATACGCACATAGCCTCTTAGCACACAAATAGCAGTGTAGGAGAGGCATAGCTTAGGCAAGTAAAGACATATCTGAAGGGTGTAGGTATAATATACGAGCACATACCCTGCATGCTCTCTACTCATCCAAACCATGCCTCCCCACCTTCCCTGCTATTTTTAGCAGTTCAGTGTCCCACTGCTGCCCTGGTGGAGTCTTTCCCTGTGGAATGGAAAGGTTCTAGCGGAGGAAAGGCAGCAAGGAAAGGCTTGGGCAGCTCCTTTTTGCTGAAGCCCTTCCCCTCAGTACAGGAAGACTCCAGTAGCTGAGCAGTAGTGGGTGAAGATTCCACCATCTCTGACAGACTTTCCCCTCTACAGGAACAGTCTCCTTTCCCAGCTACCTCTTCCCATCCTCCACTGGAGCCTTTCCTCACCCCTCAATGAAAGGGCCCAACATCAGGTAACAGCTGAAGCGTTTACTTGCTGTTTCTTTCCTTCCAGAGTCTTTCACTGACACTTGTAGCCACTCACTCTAGTGAGGACAGCGGCTGCTCTTCACTGCAGTGTGTAGCTAAAATACCCTAACACCACCACTGCCAGCGTGTAGCATAGACATAGCCTCTGACACTTGACTTGTCAATCTTTAAATGCTCCTTACTTTTCAGTTTGTTACTATATTTACCTGTGGCCCACTGTGTGTTTCACAAGTGCCACCTGTGTACATTTTAATTAGCCAATCATGAGTTTTCAGCCTCCTCCATCGTTGTGCTTAAAACAGCTGTCCAGGTGATGAGTCCCTTTGTGTGCTTATTACACGAACTTTCCTGCTTGCTGTGCTCAGTTTAGCATAAAAGGTAGGTTTATTATAGCTTCTAATTGCCAGAATGCTGCACATTGTGTACTCATGTTGGTTGCCTCTTTGTTGATGGTGTTTCCTGTGTTCCATATTTCTGATAGGGACACCATTTCAGCTTTTTTTTGGTGGAGGTGGGGTAGAGGGGTAAGGGAGGGGGGGTCTTTAACTATGATTGCCGGGGCTACTTAGGCACCTGAAAACTTTAGTGTTCCCCAGCCCTCTGATCATTTTCATTGCCCTCCACTGGACTCTCTTCAATTTGTCCACATCCTCTCTGTAGTGGGGGGCCCAAAACTGGATGCAATGATACTCCAGATGTGGCCTCACCAGCGCCAAATAGAGGGGAATAATTATGTCCCTCGATCTACTGGCAATGCTCCTCTCATCGGACACTCCTTCTCTCTGTCCTTCCTGACCTCTGTGTTGCTTTTAATGCTGTCAGCCATGACCTTCCCAATCCCCTCAGAACTGGTCTTGTTTTGCTCCCATCTTAGTCTTTCCCCCACCACCCCACCCTTAGCAGCATACAGCAGAGAGAGGCTGGGTGCTTTTGAAAATCCCACTAGGTGCCTAAATACCTCTGAGAGAGATTAATGGCCAGATATTCAGTGCCGCATCTGTGGGCTGTAATGAGAAATAAGTAAAATATTGTGTGGCCCCATCACCATAAGTACCACAGGTAGAGTGGGAACTTCTCTGTACCATTACTATCCATTTCCTGGGTTTTAGTACAGTCCCTTCTTTTCAGAATGTAACCTGGGCTCAGAGGGCTTGGCTGTACTTCTTCGGAGTCCCCTGAATTCTCTCTTCAGTGCCCCCCTACCCACCCACTAGGGATTCTTGTTTTACAGGCTCATCTGACTTCCGGATCCTTAATTTAATTACCAGCCCTTTCTTATCTTAATCACCCTGTCTCCCTGTGTAAACAAAATACTGACTCCCTGCCCCAGGGGCACATGCTGGGAGCAGCTTCTCTCCTCTGCAGAACTCCCATTCCCCACTAATACTTGTGCTGCAGCTAACAGCTCCACCTGGGAGCACACCACCTGTATGAAACTTGGTGGGAGGAGGCTTCTTACCTCCTGCCCCCTAACGGCGCCCCTGGTTTCTGGCCCTGGCCAGCATAATTTCTATGAATTTTTCCCTTGCTGATTTAGCCATAGTGCTCAGTCATATATTCTGTGCCTCTCTAGGCTTTTTGTTTGTCAATTGGCATATACTAATCTCCCTTAGTAACCAGATCACTAGGAGAGAGGGTCTTAATATTCTGTATTCAGAAGACTGACTTGTTTTAAGTATGACAGACAGACCCCTCTATTCCCCCTTCATTCTGTATTCTGCTCCTAAACATCTTTTGAAAGAGAGCCTCAAAAAATTCCATTTTTGCAAAGTTTTCCCACCTCTCTTCTCTTCCCTGCCCCCAGCTGTACATTATGCATTGTAGACCTCTAGGGTTTCCTCTACCCTCCACTAGGAAGAGCGGAACAACCTTTTGCTCATTTTTCATCTTCGCTCGTCTCATCTGTTTGCCCCTAGGGCTTTCACACACAGTTCAATTTGCTGTTTGACAATTTTCCAGACAGTCAGCATTTTCCTCCTATTCTTGGGGAGGTGGGGGGAGGTTAGCCTGTGCAGCTACACTCTGTAGCCACCCATTGCAATGTTCCTTCTTCTACAGGATTGTCACCATGCTGTGTCCCAGTGCTGGTACCCGGTAATATCTTGTTGCTGATCACACCATGACAAGAAAAATAAACCCTTTAGTATGAACAGGAACTATATACAGAGTGAGGTAACCAATCATTACTACTTTCTGTAGTTGCAGCCTGTGACTGCCATGATCTGAGCTGGAAATGAGAGTCACAGGAAACCAAAGTGCACAGGACATGAGTCTACACATCCTGGAGCACTTCTATGGCACAGTTATAACCTAGACCAGGGTGGCCAACCTGTGGCTTTAGAGCCACACGCGGCTCTTCAGAAGTTAATATGCAGCTCCTTGGTGGCTCCAGGGCTGGAGCTACAGGTGCCAACTTTCCAGTGTGCCGGGGGTGCTCACTGCTCAACTCCTGGATCTGCCACAGGCCCTGCCCCCTGTCTACTCCTTCCCCTGAGCCTGCCGTGCCCTCGCTCCTACCCCCTCGCCCAAGAGCCTCCTGCATACCACAAAACAGCTGATCGAGAGGGAATGGGAGGTGCTGATCAGCAAGGCTGCTAGTGGGTGGGAGATGCTGGGAGTGGGGGACAGGGGAGCTAATGGGAGGCTACTGAAGTATTACTGTGGCTCTTTGGCAATGTATTTTGATAACTTCTAGCTCCTTCTCAAGCTCAGGTTGGTCACCCTGACCAAGACCTAGGGAATGGGAAGTGTTTAGAAGCACTTTCTCCACACGCATCCCACCTCCCTCATTCATTCATTTCTAAGTATAAATTCAAGCCCCAAAATGAAATTTGAACAAAAAACAAGCTTATGATTAAGTGACAAAAATGCATTTCACTAGACCATAAACCGCCCCCCCCCCCAAAAAAAAAACCTCCCACATGCTTCAGGTATTTTAGTCTTTCTAATTAAGTGGGATTCAAAAGTGCCATTTCTGTCTTTTTGGCACTTGTGCTTTACAAATACAAGGTGTTTTTTTTAATCTAGTCTTTCCAAAAATTGCAATATTTGTTTCTATAAGCAACTGTTGGTATTGTACAGACATGCTGCATCTATAAATTGGTCTGAGTATTCCCAAGGGCTATTTCAAAAAATGGCTCCTAAGTGCAAACATGTCTATACTCTGTTACCTACTGTGCTAAGAGAAATATTCTTAAGAATAAATATCTAAAAAAAAAATGGCCCCTCCCTGTAAGAGCGGTGAAAGCACAGCCAGTTACCAGACTTCAATGCTATTGTCTGCATAACAGTTTCATATTAATATGGGCTTAAATTTTTTTATTCACTAATCCTGAGTCAGGATTATTCCCTTTTTAATATAATCTTAGGCATGGGGGTAGGAGGTGTTCTCTCTTCAGGTGGCTATGAACACTAAGAGTTTAACAGGCCACGTGTAGTATATTCAAGTTGGCAGGCCTGAATTAAACACAATATAACTCCCAAATGTTAATGGTGTGAACCATGAGAAAGTACTCTATTTTCTCAACAGTGACACAGCTTTGTTAGTCATCTATTAAGCATTGTTAGTAATTTATGATACGGTATTGATGGAAACAGTTAGCACCATATTCTTTATTGAATGTTTTCCAAATGGCTGATTTACACTTTAACATCTGGCCTGCAGTAAGGGTCTCAGCCAGTTGCATCATTACTGTGGTAGTCTGGCCAATTGTATGAGGGGAAACATTCTTAAAGCGGGGGGGGGGGGGGGGGGGCCGAGGTTTAATACCTTAGACAGGATTGTCAAGTGTGGAGGGGGGGAATGTTAGGATACCTCTCCTACATTAATTCATATCTAGGTCTACTGAAATGCACACAGTCCCTTGATACAACAGCAAAAATTCTAAAACCCTATAAATGTGGAACAGACAAGCTTATATGCGTTAGAGACAACTGCAAACAAGTACAGCAAAGACTGACCTTTGCTAGCTATCAAATTGATAACGCTATTTTAAAAGAGAGCAGCACATACTCACAATGCAAGTAATATGATCGGAACAGAGCAGAATGCCTTCTGTGAAGGGTGAGTGCCCCTCTACTCCCTCTAGTAGAAGTGTGCCTATAAAATAGTGCCTAGAAGAACAGGCTGAGAATATGGACTTTCAAAAAGTCATCACAGGAGGCTCTTAACAAACCTAAGTAATAATGGGTGACAAGTTAAAAAAGGAAAACTGTCATGTATCAAACTAGCTGAGACACAGAAAGAAGTAGGAATGGGCACAAAGCAAAAGGTTAATAATGGGGGGTCTCAAATGCTCTGTGCTAGAAGAGGGAGGGGGTCGCAATATTTGCAGACAATGCACGTATTTAAGTTCATCAAAACTAGAGAAGACTGAGGGACTTCTGAACAATAAATAATGTCTATCTCTTTGCTGTCCTACATGTGTTGGGGCCTTCTGAACATGAAATAAGATATGCTGTAAGGCATAATTTGTACTACTCTAGGTTCTAAGGTCCGGACCACTTCCAACCCCGTTATACATAGGAGTGAAAGGATTCTACATACATGGATCTTCTCTCCTTCATATGGAAGAGGATTTTGGGTGCCTCCATCGCACCATCTCTTCCATCTCCCCAGACTCTGCAAAAGATTCTCCCCACTGTGCCTGGGCTCCAAGTTAATTGGATCACTTATGCTGTAAGAGACTCATGAATAGTATAGGCATCATATCTAAACTGAAATGAATGCTTACAAATACATCCACAGTGACCATCAATTTTCGAAGTGATTCACAAATAGAAATAATTTGTGGGGGTTATTGTGTTCGTGCTACCATGCAGCAGCTTTAACTTGATCCTCACTCATCTTCAGAAGCTATCTAGATAGTTCATTTGGGCCATCTCCCTCCCCCACTTCCTCATTATTGGCCCTTGCTCACTGTCTCAGCAAGCATTATAAATGTACAGCAAAAGTAATCCAGCTGTCTGAATAAAAAGTTTACATAAATTAAGAGAATCATGACAACTTTTAATCTAAATGTGTGTACAAGTCTGGATAGAATAAGACCTTATGTTTTCAGGCTTCCATTAGGAGATTCCCTAGAGGCATCTACTGTTGTGTCTCTGGCAGGGATTCTGCAAGTGTAACAATGCATCTACGGATCTCTTCTGTTTTCTCAATACAGAAGATATTAGACTCTAAGACTCTGGCTATTCAGTATTCAGCATATGACCTACATGTTCTAAAACAAAACTGAAATACCCAAAAAACACAAGACATGGAAATAATGGGGGACTTTGGCTATCCAGATATCTGTTGGAAAAGTTAGATGACAGACAAATGTCCAGTAGGTTCTTGGAACAAACTGAGGCAACTTTTTGTTACAAAAAGTGAAGGGAGTAGCCAGAGGAACAGCCATTGTAGACTTTATGCTGGCTAGCTTTGCTACCACTTCCTTCCTGTTGAAGGCAGAAGGCAATTATGAAGTGATAATTTTCATGATTCCAAGGAAGGGAAAAAAGTAAGAGCAGCAGAATAAGAATGATGTACTAAAAAAAGTAAACTAAGACTCAGAACTGGTAGATAAGATCCCTGTGACAGGTGTGCTAAGAAGAAAAACTGTTTAGCCAACCTTCTGTCACTCCAGCTCCAGTTAAGGAGGTGGTTTGGAGCTGGGTAGAACACCTGGCCCTAACTGGGGGAAGCTGGAACAGCTGCTGCCTATTCAGGCTGAGGCTGGATAAAAGCCCCCCCTCCCCCCCCAAGGAAGGGGGCAGGTGGAAAGGAGGAGAAGTTGCACCAAGGGAGAGGCAGTAAGGGGAAGTAGGGAGGAATAGCTTGCTCATAGACTGTAAAAAGGGGACTATGTGTGTGATCTGAAGGTGGGGGGAACACTCCTTGTAAATAAAGCACCAGATTAGCACTGCACAAAAGGCTCTGAGTGACTTTCTGGGTCAAGGGGGGGGGGGCAGGAGTCAGGAGGGCCCTGCAGGAACCCTGTTACAGTCCCATAGGAAGAAAAATATCTAAGGGATAAAGGAGTTCAGGAGAGTTAAAAGTTTGAGAGACAGACTCACATTGGCTTCTTACTATTCTTCCTATCAGGAGCTATTTAATGACCTGAAAAATCAAAATGGAATGCTAAAAGTAGTGGAAACATGCACAAATTGCTAAGGAAGAGTATAAAAGGACAGCAGAAGCATGTAGGGACAAAAATCAGAAAGGCAAAGGCACAACATGAGTTACACCTAGCAAGGGACATAAAAGACTATAAGATGATTCTATAAATTCTTTGTCTCTTGCTCTTAATGTAAAGTGTAGGTCCTCTACTTAATGGGTATGAGAGCTAACAGATCAAGAAGGGCTGAAGTGTTTAATACCTACTTTACTCCAGTTGTCAATGAAAAGATTAACTGTGAGCAGATATTCATCACAATATCAATAGAAAGGATTGCAAGGCAAGGCAAGACAAGAAAAGATGTTGCTAAAGAATATATAGATAAGTTAAATGTACTCAAGTCAGCAGGGCCTGGTGAAATTCATCCTTGAGTACTTAAACTAGCTGAAGCAATCTCAGAACTGTTAGCAGTTATTTTTGAGGACTCCTGGAGGACAGGTGAGATCCCAGAGGACTGGAGAAGAGAAAACAGTACCCATCTTTAAAAATGGGAACAATGATGACCTGGGGAGGTATTAGAATTAGGCTGAGTCTGGCGGGGGAGCAGTGCAGTGAACCCTCCATCTGGCCAGTGTGGGGGGCCCAGAGAAGGCCCCAGCCCACGTCCCTGCCCCGTGGGCCCCTGTCTAGTGAAAGTGAAGTGTCCACAGCTCCTTGTGCAATTCTTACCATAGTCAGGCTGTGTCCCCGCCCCCCAGCCAGAGCCAGGTCAAGATAAGAGCTGCACAGGCAGTTGGAGACCATGGGGCAGGGACACAGGCTGCTCTCAGCTCCTCCACCATGGGCAAATGGAGTGTCCACAGCGCTCAGCCCTCTCCAGCTTCCAGTTTAGAAGGGGGAAGGGCCTTGGGCAGAAGAGGAGGGAACCCCTGCCCCCTCCCCCACACTTTTGGGAAGGTTCCACTGCCCCTGCCTCTAGTCCTGCTCCTAACACTATATCAGCGCTTGCAATGGAATCTTCAACGAGCGTCTTGTGGTCATCTGCCTCATTATCTATGCCAGGGGAATTCTTCCCAGTCTGTAACCAGGGCTTCAGTTCCCCTCTATGCAGCTCCAGCCTCTTTATCTACTGTAAAATGGCCAGAGCAGGGGATGAGGCTGTTATCCATTAAAGCCAATGTGAAATTCGCTTTAATAGGACTGAAATGTTTGGCTCAAATGGCTTAGAAATGTCTTTCTTGCTACTATGTAAGTAATTTTTGTAATCACTGCTGAGACAGAAGAAAGAAAGTACAAAACTGAGGCAAAGTGATACCTGAACTCATTATGGGAATATTGCAGAGATAAACCTGTCCTTCTTTGCAGTATTAATTTTTTCCTTTTCTGTGTGAAAGTGGAACATACATTTTACATTGAGTGTTTTAAGATGGATAATAAAGAAAAATGTTAAATGGTTCTAACTTTGTCATCTGAAAGTCCAAGTCAAAGAGGAGCTAGATGCTGAAATCCCAGTGAATGCAGGAGGTTTTGGTCAGGTTAATTCTGTAGGCCATGAAAATACCATCTATGTATCCACATCTTTCTGGTGCTCTGAGGACCTGACTCATGTTGGCTGAACCAATTGAACTTATTGTGCCATGAACAAACTACCTAATGGCTCTGTATAACAAAAAATGCTCTTCACATCCAGTTTTAAATGTACATTCATGAATTCTGATGAAGCACTGAGCTCCATTTTCTAAGGACCAAATTCTGCTCTAAGACATAACAGCAGAATTTTGCCAGATTTGGTGGCCAGCCAGCAAAATTTAGCCTATCTTTTCAGGCCCACAACAGTAGCCACTTATTACCTGTTTCTCCCTGTTTGGCCAGCAGATATTCTGAGCATTCAAGCATAATTGCACCTACTCGCCTTGCATGAAGTACAAATCGTAACTTCAGAGAGGGTGAAATCCTGGCCCTGCTGAAGTCAATGGCAATACTCAAATGTCAATGCCTCAGTTTTCAGAGGTAATTTATCGTTTGAAATCCTTCAGTAAAGTTCCCCTGCCCCCATCTTTTTAATGTATGGATTGATTAGAAACAGCTCTTTGAGCATGGGTGTTTCTTATATGAAACATCTGTTTAATTGTGCTTGGTCAGAACTCACATGGTATTGTTTGTACTGACTGGATCAGTGCTCAAGCTTTCAATATTCAAATACAGATTGAGAATTTAGTTTCCAGTCAGAAAGTGAATTCAGTTATTCATGAACTTTTGTATTACTAAGGGTATGTCTAGACTAGACACGATAAATTGACCCTCGAGTGCTCTCCTGTTGACTCCTGTACTCCACCGCTGCGAGAGGTGCAGGCAGAGTCGATGGGGGAGTGGCAGCAGTCGACTCACCGCACTGAAAACTCTGGGGTGAGTAGATCTAAGTACATTGACTTCAGCTACGTTATTCACGTAGGTGAAGTTGTGTAACTTAGATCGATTCCCCACCTCCCACTCCCAGTGTAGACCAAGGCTAAGTCTCAGTGACACAAAAGACCAAAGCGCAAACCAAAGGGGTGTGATCATGAGTGAAGCAAAGTCTTTTTAAAAAAACAAAAAATGTGTTTGCAATATTGGTCTGATTCTGCTACCACGATACTGAATTGTTCATGCAAAACACTATGCTTATGTTTACTGGACTAGATTAAGCATTGATGGGACTGCCACTCCACTTATTTAGGTAAGGACTATAGTGTGGTTATCTGTTCTTCAGATTTGTATACAATGAACACCAGCATGCTATGGTGTCTGCAAGTTGACACCTGGAGAGAATTTGGCCCTTATTTTCTTACATGTCCAAATGGTTACTGGAATTAGAAACAACTCCCTCCAGGGCTTGTGTCTCACCAACCCCAAAGTGCTCAGTAGGGTTTGAAAGCTAGTGTATCTTCTAGATCTGAAGATATAAGCATGCATGTGTAAGGGGATGTTTGTTAGCACAACATCTGCAAATGGAATAATTACCACACCATATTCTTGTCTTTTTTAAAATTATGGCTGTACAAAGGTTTTGTATGTCTCTTACTAGAACAGGAAGATTTCTCTGTAGTTTGGCTGCATTTCACAGTACAGCACTATTCTGAACAGCAGTGAGATGGAACAGCATGCTAGTATGGAAGGATGTATGTACTGCTTCTTTTATTTAGTCTGTAATAAGGATCCAGGCAGAAAAGAGTCTTGGAAAGGTTCAAGAAAAACACAACAGTGAAGCAGAGAGACAGAGCAGCTTTAGGAATAATACTGTGATAATCTCCTTATATTAACAACATTTCCTTGTTCAGGGTTAGAAGAAAGTGACTCTTTGCCCTTGTCTCATGGCAAGGTCTTGACACACAAGCTCCATGCAGCCTACAAGTGTTAAATAATTCAGTAATGATAATAGGACGCAGGAGGGTGACTCACCAGCCAGCATGCCTCTCCTCATGGTTTGGCATAATGTAGGCAGGCTCTCCTCTTCAGGCATCCCTGCAGCAGCTGCGCCAGCCATTCAGCAGTTTGCTTATTTTGTAACTCACTCACTGGCCAGGTCATGTTCAGTCTCAACCCTGCAAGGTGAAAGGAGAATCCCGCAAACCGTTATCCAATGACCTTAGACCAAATCTTCAGCCCTAACTCTAGGCCCAAGCAGAGGAACCCAGGCCCTCCCTCTGTGCTGACTTCCAGGCCAGAGACCAGTAGCAAACATTTAAGGCCTACTTCATCAGGCTTCTTGCAGCCTCCCTGGACCACTACCTACCTCAGCCTGCCTCTAGGCCCTTTTCTCAGCCCTTCTCTGGGCTCCCTTCCCCATAGACATTTCATCCCTTCCCCATAGACATTTCACCCCTTCCCAAGCTCCGTAGAATCTTTCCAGCTCTTGTACCAAACACCACCTCCCAGGGCTTCTACGCAGTTCCTGGCTGTCTCTCCCATGGCTGTATCTTTTTTGTTTGGAAAGCCCACCCCCAGGTTACCGCAATGAAGTCTTACTCTTTTAATCAAGGCTTATCAGAGGAGCTCACTCCACACCTGCAGCTTTTCTAGTCTCTCCTGGCCGTTTATCAGTATTCCTTTCTCAGAAGGATATCCCTAGGCCAATTTTCCTTCTGGGCTTTCTGCCTCCCTTCCGTTGTCCTAAAGGCCCGGTGGTCCATTTTATATTCCATCTTAGTCCCACGGCCTGCCAGGGAGATTAGCTGGCGGTTCCTTCATGGGGCTGTGAGCATGGGCGTGTACTTGATGTGATTCACCTCTGTCCCTGAAACCTGTCCCTTCTGTGGCATGAAGGAGACCCTGGCACATGCGCACCTTCAGAGTGCCAGGCTGAAACCCCTCTTCCAGATCCTCCAGAACCTCTTATTGTGGTTCTGGTTTCACTTTTCCCGGCACTTATTTATTTACGCACACTCAATCCGAGGCCCCACAAAGTCACAGGACCACCTCATCAACCTCCTCCTGGCCATGGCCAAAATGGCCATTCGTAACACCAGGGAAAGGAAGTTGGCAGAGAGGGGACCCTGCGACTCTGGAGCTGTTTTTCGTTCATTCATCTGTTCCCTTATCCAGGCATAATTCCTCTGGGCAGCATCCACTGGCTCTCTTGATGTCTTTGAGGAGCAATGAGCGCTGTCCGGGGTTCTCTGCTCGGTGTCCCCTTCTGGTTTCCTAGTTTTGGCCCTTTGACCCCCGAGCCTGTCCCTGCTTTTGCATTTGTTGTCCCTCAAACTCAGTTGCGTTCTGGGATTAGTAGCCCCTCCCTAGGCTGGGGGAGGGGCTTTCAGCAGTGGGCAACCTAGTGCAACTGATCTTGCCTAGCTAGTAAAAAGCTCTGTGTCAGAGCAGCACTGGATTTATTGAAGGAATCCTTAGTCTCCATACTTTAATTTGAGGTATTTCAATTGTATGAAGTATAATGAAGTATTTCAATTATCCACTTTAAAGTTGCAATGTAGCAAAGACTGACCCGTATTAATTCTCTGTTTCCTTTAGGAAATGTTAATAGGAAACATTTATACTTATTCAGGATGTCCCTAGCTATTCTGTTTGTGTGTGTGTGTGTGTGTGTGTGCGTGGCCGTAGGCCTCTGTGGAGGAGGAATGCGGGGGGGCTAGCCCCAGGCCTCCAAGGGATGGGGTTGGCTTGGGGGGGCGCGGCTGAGGCCAGGTCACTGCACTTCCCACCGTCGGTGAGTGCAGGGCTAGCCCTGCTGCAGAGCAAAGGGGAATGGCGGGAGGGCTGAGCCTGCACTCACTGATGGGGGGCGGGAAGAGGCGAAGTGGGGACTGGAGCACCACGCAGCTGCGCAGGGCACCAGGAAATGTGGTGCCCCAAATTTCCTGGTGCCCTCTACAGCAGTATACTTTGCGTATAGGTAAGGACAGCCCTGTAGTTATTAGAGACAGCAAATCCATGACCCAACAGTATTTGCAAAGCCAGTTTATAAAGCAATTTGTGTTCTCCTTTCCCATTCCTAGCTGTTAATACACAAGGGAACACACAAAGGATGAGAGTCCTGTAAATATTAGCTGTATAAAGCCAAGCATATCTGCAAAAGAGATTAACTGTGAATCCACATAAGTATTTAGGCCATGTTTAGAATAGGAAATGGGGTCTCTCACAGAATACATTAAGAGATGGGTTGCACTCCTCAGACAAAGAAAAGTGTTTGTTATAACAAAGAGCTCTATAGAGATTAATCTGTGATTAATTAGTCAAACAAGCACAAATGGAATTGAATTAGCGACCCCCATTTTTGGCAATCAAATCATGTGAACCAATCTGGTGGATGAAGAGCCATATCTGGTCCTAATTTCCCAGTCCAATACCAGATGTTTTGAAGTTACATTGTTCTGCAAGACTACTCAACTACAGAACAATAACACAGGCATTTCAGCTTCTATGTTTCAGCACCTCATCGTGGTTGTTACCAAATATTAAGGCAGATTTCATACCTGTAACATTGCCAAGGATTCTTATGGTGGCCAAAAGGGGATTTGCAATAGGGTTAAATTATGGCTGTAAATCCCAGTCCTTTGTGGGATTAGGGCAGCTCCTAGAGACTGTGTCTCTGATCAAGACACAACATATGTAGGAGTATGGACCAGGATGACTCCTGTTACACTTTTTAAAATGATGAAGCATATACTCTGCCCAGAGAAGGCTTGTTGTGCTAAGTACACAGGGGAGGTGATGGGCAAGATCATAGCTCTCTCCTCTTTTCTTCCTACCCTTTGGGGAAGATGTACTGCTGACAACGCTAGCCTCCAGCTGTCCTTTTGCTCACAGGGCTAGATCACTGTGCTCACAGGTGCCAAGTGCCCTCATTGCCCATAGAAATGAATGGGAATTCCCATATTCTCAGCACTGCAGAATCAGCTCTATGGAATGTGAGAACTTTGGTTGTGACTAGCCCTGGGGCTGGTACGCAAAGGGAAGACTTCTTGTGCCATCACAGCTCCATATATACCAGCACTGAGCTAATTCCCAAGATAGCACTTAACCCTCCTCTGTGTATTCTTAACTTAATCTCTACAAAGAAGTTGAAGTTAACCCTACTGAATAAACTGTACCTTATGGATGGTAATGCAATGTTAACACACACATACACACACACACACACACACACACGAATACTGATATATATTTGGTACTTTATAGTGTCTGTAGGGAAAAGGGAAGACTTTCACAAAAGCCTAGTGGGGTGTCATTACTCGCACAGACTTTCTCTTAAAAGGAAGTTGATTCTGGCCTGCTTCCAGATCTGAATGCTGAGGATGGAATTGATTAGCTCTTTGGACTACATAGATACCAGGGGAAAGATGATTGGATACTTAACAAAACACACTTACCTCTTAAAAGATGTAGGTTTCACTCTGAAGGCTCCAAGTTTCCCTTCTGACCAATGCAAACAAGTTATTTTTGCCCTACACAGCTAAAGTTACAGTGACCATCAGCTACCTCTGTTCTGTTTCCCAGATGAATGGGATGAATAATTGATGGTCATTACTGGGTCAGACTATCAATACACAGAAGCGTGTACCTACAGGAGACTAGCTACTACTATAACGGTCTGTTTAACAGCCACTTTGTACTCTGCTTATGGAGGTTCAGTCTGAGTTTAACACAGCCATAATGGAGTTTAAACTTCAATGTAGTTAAACTATAAACTACAATGACTTAAAATGGGTGATGGGATGGATCTCTTGATGATTACCTGTTCCATTCATTCCCTCCGGGCGCCTAGCATGGGCCTCTGTCGGAAAACAGGATACTGGGCTAGATGGACCTTTGGCCTGACCCAGTATAGCCGTTCTTATATTCTTTATATGATAGAAATATAGAGTCTGAAATGTCGTCTTCTATGTAGTGGTGAAATCAACATTTCCTTCGTATTCTCACAGCTAACAGCTTAGAGTCTGTGTATTCTTCTCAATAAGTAGTTGATGTAAAATATTCTTCCTGTTCCGTAAGTGTTGCCTGGACTATAAATAAAAAAAAATTACACAGCTTGTATTTTACACTGTCCTATCGGGATTCCAATTTTACTACTGACAAGAGGTGAGGTTTGGATCCTGCTATCACTGGAGTTAGTGGTACAAGTGTATAAAACAGGGATAGCCCCTGCTCCCAGTGTAGGATTAAAATAAGATGCAGCAGGGGAAGAAACAGACAAACAAGAGTGGAGTGGAGTTGAGAATAGAAGTTGGCACAAATTAATCGTCTCACCTGATCAGAGCAATCAGGTCTATAGCATCTTTTGCCCTATAACAAGGGTGGCCAACCTGTGGCTGAGGAGCCACATGTGGCTCTTCAGAAGTTAATATGTGGCTCCTTGTATAGGCACCAACTCCGGGACTGGAACTACAGGCACGAACTTTCTAGTATGCCAGGTAGTGCTCACTGCTCAACCCCTGGCTCTGCCACAGGCCCTGCCCCCTCCCCTGAGCTGGCTGTGCCCTCATTCCTCCACCTATCTCCAAGATCCACCTCTACACCACAAAACAGCTGATTGGGAAGTGCAGGGAGGGAGTGGGAGGCGCTTATTGGTGGGGCTTCTGGTGGGTGGGAGGCACTGGGAGCATGGGAGGGCAGGAAGCTGATTGGGGGATGCTGACGTACTACTGTGGCTCTTTGGCAATGTACATTGGTAAATTTTGGCTCCTTCTCAGGCTCAGGTTGGCCACACCTGCCCGAAAGAACCCCATTTTTAGGTTTAGATGGGAAGAGAGCAAGGCGGATGCTTCCCTGAGATGCAGTGCCCCTCATGCTTCAGTAACATGTAAGATGGCCCCATACAGTAGTGAAACCTTTGGGGGTGGGTCCCCCCTTAAATGCAGGTGGTCTGTGATAGTGAGCTTTGGAGGGCCCAAAGCCAGTCCTGGGTGCCTGGAGGAGATTAATAACCCAGGAATTATAAGGAAAACCATCATGACAAGCTTTACACTTCCTTTTAATATTTGCATTATAGTAGCCCCTAGAAGCCTGAATCCACTATTATTGGTGCTATAAAAATAGAGAGTGCACGTCTCCAGCCCCTTATGGTGTGCTATTCCCCTCTGCCCCCATGGAGTGTGTTTGGAGCAATCATTGTGCTCCCCCAAGGGCAGGGACTGTAACTGCAAGTGCAGGGACGGTGGATTCTCACCAGGGTTGTACAAAAGATAAGAGAAGGCTTTTGCCTTCACACAACTCGTGAGAGGCAGCCACAATCCAAGCCAAAATGAGTAATTCATGGAAAAGCTTTTAAACTAATTGAAAATATAACAGGATCTTTGGGACAAGCATATTGTTTGAAAAAGCAGCCAAACATGTAATCTTTGGTGAAAGACTCTTGTTTAAATATTTTGCCCTCTCCACCTTGATAGTTTGATTCAGTCCAGATGTGTTTACTATATCACTGGTGTGTATTTCCTTTCTGCCTCTAGCCCTACTCCAGAAACCAGTCCAGACAAGATCCTTGGATTTCCCCTCTACTTTCTGTCTGAGATCACTGAAATCTGTTTTCTTCCAATCTGTTTGATCACATTATCACTAGAGATAGGAAAATCACAGCAGTTATGGTAATTCAGCTTGGATAAGCACCCAAAGTTTGGTTGCTTAGCCAAAATTAACACAAATATCCAAGTATCTAAAGTTTTATTGTCTGCATGTTTGAGCTGGAATATAACAATAGCAGTCTTTCAGCTCCTGGTTTTGCTAAATAAACTCAGAGCACAGCTTTTTTGTGACACTGCCTCTGATCTCATCCAGAATCAGGAAGTGCAGAGGTGTGCAGAAATAAAAAATCATTTAAATAAACAAGTGAACCAAACTTTTGAACTGGAGAAAAAAATTGATTTGGACTTTGACCAGAGATTTGGGGATGGTTTGTGTTGTATTCAAATCAGCGTTTTTAACTACATATTATTGCCTTTGTTTTCTGGGCACAGTACCCTTAAATTCTTACTCTGTCTCCCCATACAAGAAGGCACTTTGTATCCAGTACAGTGCAGATTGTCACAGAGAAGATGCACACAAGGCTTTACTTTTGTTATTCCTTCTTTGTTCTCATAATATAAAAGATAAAGGTCATTCTGGCGGAAAGTTAGTGGTTGCTCTTTATGTAATGACAAATGTAACACACATTGACTTCTTGCAGGTGGGGTGGGATGCAGAGCCCTTTCTGGCGCTGCACCAATGCACTCTTTGAGCTGGACAATAGGGGATATTTACAGACAGATGTAGTTTGTCTTTTTATGCCAGGACCCAAACATAGTTTCTCTGTGACATGTCCATTCTTTACAAGTAGAGGCAGGGCAGAATTAAGAGAGCTGTCACATCTGAGTGCTCACTGCGTGCTGTTGACAGGCCCCCAGCTCAGGGGCATGAATCTAAAAATGTTTTGCGTCTCTGAACACAAAGCACATTTACAGTCTTACACGGTAGAACCTGAGAGTTATGAACCCCTTACAATTATGGTTATTTATTTTTTCAAAAGTTTACAATCGAATATTGACTTAATACAGCTTTGAAACTTTACTACACACAAGAAAAATGGTGCTTTTTCCTTTATTTTTAGTAGTTCACATTTAACATAGTACTGTACTGTATTTGCTTCCTCCGCTCTGCTCAGAGGTGGGTTAGGGAGTTGTGGGGCTCTGGGCCAGTACAAGTGGGGTTCCCTCCCCACCCCATCTGCCTGCAGTTCCCCTCGTGCCAGGGAGGGGGTTGGGATGCATGAGGGGCTTCCCCTACCCACCCAGTGTTCCTGCTGGGGATTAGGGTCAGGGTGCAGGGGCTTTCCCTGCTCCGCCTACCAGGTGTGCCTGCTGGGAAGCGGAGACGGGGCACAGGGACTTATCCCGTTCCACCTGCTGGGGCAAGCCCCTATGTCCCAACCTCACTCCCCAGGAGACATGCCGGGGGCTGGGGGAGCAGGGCAAGCCTCACGCCGCAGCTCCACTCCCTGGCAAGAGCACTGGACAAGCAAAGCAGGTCGGGACGCAGGGAGCCTATTTTTCCGGGGTCCCCCAATTGCTTGGGGCCCCTGGACATGCGGCAGCCACTGCCTGTGCTGCTACCTGATTGCGTACCTCTGATTCCAAATGAGGTGTTTGGTTGACTGGTCAGTTCCTAACTCTGTGTTCATAACTCTGAGGTTCTACTTTACTTCTCTCTTTTATTAAATACAACGATTGCTAAATGGGAAGTTTTGAGTTTTGTCTGCTGTGTGTCCAAAATTAGTAATAGTCCTGCATGTCAAGCACAGCATTATTGTAAGTGTTTTATGAAAATATCAACTACATTCATCCATATTTAATATGCTGCATGTCAGCCTAAGTCAGACACAATGAAAATATTTCTGGTTAGCTGCGCTAATGTGTGTAACAGAATAAGAAATAAAATGATGAGAACATGGGACTTTGGACCTCAATCGGGGTATGGTCTACTAGTGCCCCTCAGAGGTGTGGATAATATTGGATTAACATATCTGCCTTTGGACAGCAACAGTGAAATATATGAATGAATGGAAAAGTTTTATTACTAAAGTACATTCTGGATGCCCTCCAAGTTTAACCATGTAAAAGTGACACTGGGCTATATTAATGATCCCAAGTAGATGAGTAATTAAAAAGCTACTAAATCTTTAGTTGTAAGCTGCCACTGTTAACAACATCAGCCCAAGAAGTAAGGAGCTGAGAGAATCCTCACGGCAGAAGCCAACCTCCAACTTACATCTTGATATTTCAAAAGCACTAAAGAAAGGAAAATGAAATGTTGAATAAATAAGATGACTGGCATTTGAAATGGAATAAGGCTATGTCTACACTGCAGAGCTTTGTCATCAAGAGTTATGCCTCTTTAAGTAAAGCACTTAAATTAAATTGCAGTTGCATATCCACACTATGCTTCTTGTGTCGACCGAGTGCATCCACACTAGCAGCTCTTGCATTGACACACAGAGCAGTGCACCGTGGGTAGCTATCCCACTGTGCTGCTGGCTGCAGGGTGCTCTGGGAAGGGTTTGCAATGCCTCATGCAGCAGATAGTGTCAGGTTTTTCAATCCCATCATTCCAGGGGCATCCTAGTAGATTGACAGCCGCTTTTCAACTGAAGTGTAGGGGTGGAGGAGGGAAGAGTGTGTGACAGGGATTGTGGGAGGAGGAGAGACAGATTGTATGTTGCTTGGGAGAGTGACACTGTCAGGATGCTGTCTCTGAGTTCAGACAGCTGGCGGAAGCAACCAGTCCTGAGGTGGGGCACGGGGACGCCCCCAACATGAGCCCCTGCCTCCCTCCCAGGCTCTGCACAGCACAGCAATCTCTCTCTCATATACACACACACACACACACACACACACACACACACACACACACACACATCTACTCCTGCTTACCTCTGTGTTCATAGTGCAGAAGAGAGAAACAGTCCACCTTAAGGATTTATTCTTTGTTGGTAGAGCAGAGCAGCAAGCTCAGCTGTCAAAGCATCTCAGAGCTTTGAAAGGGAACTGGCGCATGCCTGCAGGGCAGCCATGTTCAAAACAGTGAGCAGAACAGTCACGGCAGGCATTGTGGGATACTGGGGGAGGCCGGTTATGATGATATAATGAATGACAGCGTTTACACTGATGGTTTGTTGCTTTAAGTTTGCCACAAAAAGCTTTATGTCTCTCATCAAGGTGGTTTTATTTTGTTACTGAAACTGAAGAGTTTTGTCACCAAAAGTAGCATTGCAGTGTGTACACCTCCACTCTTTTGTCACCAAAAGCTGCCTTTTGGCGACAAAACTCTGCTGGGTAGACAAGGCCTAAGTGAGAATGACAGAATGATTCAACTACAATACATTGCTCAGGAAAGGTGAATGAGCTTTCTATAAGGGATCAAAGCCATTCCAGATATCACCCAGCTCACTTAGAGGAAGTTTCAACTAGTATAAATGGTGGATTCTCTGTAACATGAAGTATTTAATTCATGATTTGAGGACTTCGGTAACTCAGACAGAGGTTATGGATCTATTTCTGGAGTGGGTTGTTGATGTTCTGTGGCCTGCAATGAACAGGAGATCAGACTAGATGATCATGATAGTCCTTTCCGACCTTAAAGTCAATGAGTCTATGAAGGATGAATTTAGCCCATTGTGACCATATTAGTGGAAGAGAAAAACAGGAACAACTTTCTTAAAATCTTGTGTTGTCACATTAGAAATGAGAGGATTGTGCAGAAGGGAAGAGTAAAAGCAGAGGATGCCCTAGTTCAGATGACATGAGCCATGGCCCTTAAATTACACCTTGGGTTTGACTCTCCACTCAAGCACAGTGGAGTGGAAAGTCACTCCCTGATTCTGAGCAAACAGGCTCTGGCATAAGTCAAAGCAGCAAGGGAACAACTTTAACTTGAGGATCCTTGAGGAATCTTGCACCAGGAATCAAACATAATAGTGTCACACTCCACCCTACCATCCCACTCTCCCCTTACACAAAGAAAGGGTTTCCAGTGAACGAAGGGGTGGAGCCACTTCTGCCACCAGTACACCAACAGAAATTCCTCTTACACAAGGGTAATCCTTCAGGTGCAATCTCCAGCCCCATTCAATGTCACAAAGTGAAGCTGGCAGACTGGAGAATCTGGCGGTCGGTGCATAGTTTAAGATACTATTTGACAGTGAAGAATATGTTGGTACGTTATTGAATAAGGACAGAAGGGAATGCACAGCACCTCTGAAACTAATGATTTGAAAATTACAGCCTCTGCCAGAAAATTGGAAAAGATATATAGGGGTCTAGATGGAAAACTAGGGATTTATAGGGTTTTCTTTTTTTTTCTTTTTTTTTTTGCTTTCAAAGACATTGCACATATGGATTGTGGTTGGTTACTGAGGAAGGGAAGAGCTGAAGTAAGTGGAATAGCACTCTGCAGCTGACAGCATGAAAGCAAACTGGAAAATGAATAAAGAGGAAAAATGGAAAGTGTGTGTGTACTGAACAGATTAACTCTCAATAATGGGGTTGGTGAAGAAGAGGCTGCTTAAATATCATGTTCCCTACTACAAGAAAAGGCAAAAGGATAGAAAATTAGAATCGGAGCCAGTGTGCTTGAAATGAGCTTGGTACACTTGAGAGGGGTGGGGCAGAGGTAACTTTTTGCCATCTTCCTCCACCCCGAGTCTTGGGGCAGTTGGGGACTGATTCAGCCCAGGAGCAAGTTCAAGCAATTTTAGCATTGTTCTAACTTATGTCAGTTCAAAGGGCCCCTAATCGTCATTCCATTGGACCTAACTGTTCCAGCCATCCCATCTCCTATCTCTGACCTATGCCCACAATATGCCTATGTTCTGGGGGGAAGAATAAGTGCCAGGCAGCTGGCCATGTGGTTTAGGGGAAATCCCTGGCTAGTCTTTAAGCCATCTTTCCATCACCTTTACACTGGCAGTGGCCAGAGCAACACAGAGGGAATGGAGTGGGGACCAATATGTTTTAAAAATGTAGGCTGTTATATTGATGCTCAGTCATTAGAAGCACTGTAAAGGGTATAACTCAGAGGTCTTCTTGTGAGAACTGCAGTCATTTTCTCCCACATTGTGCTTTTTGTTTTTCTCACAGTTTTGCACGTACACAATTGTGACTTCTATTTTGTTTTTTAATCCAAACATCTATTCACTTAATTACTATCTTGTAAATGGAGAGCGCCATGATAGGTGAGGTAATATGTTTTATAGGATTAGCTTCTGTTGATGGAAGGTACAAGCTTTTGAGCTACACAAATCTCTTCTTTAGGTCTGGGGAAGGAAATTAGAGTGTCTGAGCTAAATACAAGTTGAGACAGACTGTTAAGCATAAAATTGTTAGATCTAGTCTTCAACTGCCCACTTCATTTCAAGTGATCACCTACAACACGTTACTCCTTGTGCTTAACAGTCTATCCCAACTTGTACTTAGCTCAGACACAAAGAAGAGCTCAGTGTAGAACCAAAGGATTCTTGTTTCTTGCAAATAGCTCACTGATCCATAGAATGGCGCCATGGAGTGGGAAGAGTTAATAGTATGCAGTGGGAAGGAACATTATTAGAACCTTGGCACAGTGTTGTGACTTTCTCAATGTTATCTTCTATTGGAAATACACATTTTTCTCACATGATATGATAGTATTTTCTGGCTTGCACTCATATTCTTTGGATTTTATGTGAATCAACAACATAACATCTGTTTCTCATTTGACTATAGCTTTTCGTATATATATATATATATATATATATATATATATATATATATATATAATATGAAAGAGAGAGAGGTTCATGCTTATTAATGAAGATGGGATCCAACCAAAACCCCATACTCAAATGTTCCTTAACTTTGGGACAGTTTGAAATCCAAACCCTCATCCTGATCTGCATTTTTTTTCAAATGGCCCCTATCTCTGTAATAGGCCAAACCAAACCCCTAAATCTGAACACCTCTGTACTTCCAGGGGAGCTGAAATCTGGATCGATACCATAATTTCACAGTATGAGCCCATCTGTCCTTATCAAAAGGAAGGAACTAGCTAGATTCAGGCATAGTACAGGCAAGCCCTGTGTAGGTTTTCCAACATATCTCTGAATCCTCAATTTCAGTACACTCTCCCCTTCTAGTTCTGTGTCGCTTTTCAGCAGATAGGCTGCCAATTGTGCCAACCTACATGGTGACTTCTGAAGACAATACGCAAGGACAGAGACTCCCCCACATTCATTTTTACTTGTGAAGAGATCCAGAAGAAATTGAACTCAGGTTTTGAGAGATGAAAGGTTAATGCAATAACTTACACGCGACAAATCCATGGGCACAATCTGGCTTCAGGGGAAGTCTGCATCTAATTTCTCGTGACTAGCAAAATCCAAACGTTATAGAGGCTTTGTTTCTGCTAAGTATCCCAAAGTTTGCATAGTCATTTGCAGGGACAGATTAACCTCTTGTGGACCTGATGCCCAATATATTTGTAGACCCCCACTGAAGCAATGGAGCATGGCACAAGGAGGTCTATCCCCAGACCGAGGGAATAGCCCGGGGCATGGCATGGCAGGGGCAGCCCCACTCTGCCCAGCCCAGTGTGAGGGCACTATTTACAAACCAGCAGTTGCCAGACGCACAGTGGCCCTGTGATGCCAGCATGCCCCTTCCCCTTGGGGGATGGGCCCATGCCATACCATAGAGCCCCCTGTCCAACACCTCCCCAACTTCCAGTGCTCAGCACCCCTCCAGACCTCCTCCAGAAATGCACAGCGCCCTGCACAACACTAACCCTGCCCAGCACTCCCCTGCCCACAGCCCCACCACAACTGCCCTGCACCCCCCACAGAATCCCCACTCCCTATTGCCCCAACACACACATCTTCCCCGCCCTCTCACAGCCCAGCGCTCCCCTCCCCCAAGACTCCCCAGAGACCCACTCCCCCATGTCCTGCCTCCTGGCTGCACTCACCGGCCCTGCTGGGAGGTGACTGTTTGCTGGGCTGAACTGGCAGCGCAGCCAAGACTGGTCCTGGGTTAGGAATTGCTCTGTCCCTTCAGGAGTAGTGCGATCAGCCATGCCAAGGCCTGCCCTGGTCAGGCTCCTTCTTGCCCAGCCAAGCCCCCCACACTGTCTGTCCCCCCAGGCTGAGACTGGCTGGGCTTCTGAACCAGTCCCAAGTGGCTCAGCTCAGGGGAGACAGATGGGGCCTTACCGGGGTCCTGCCAGGGGGCAGAGAGGAGCACAGGAGTGGGGCCAGGGGGTGTAGAGGAGTCCTCGGCCAGCCAACAGGCAGACTGAGAGGAGCAAGTAGTAGGCAGGGGAAGGAGCGGGGTCTCGGGGCGCAGAGCAAGTAGAGTTGGTTGAAGTCCTTTCTAAGCATGGGCCTGGCTCCATGGAGCCACTGGGCAC
Organism: Dermatemys mawii; assembly: GCA_007922305.1. Classification (NCBI taxonomy): domain Eukaryota; kingdom Metazoa; phylum Chordata; order Testudines; family Dermatemydidae; genus Dermatemys; species Dermatemys mawii. The sequence continues at coordinate 7,128,732 of ML677342.1, forward strand.
CATTGTAAACCTGGCACTGGACATTTGAACTTCTCTCACCCCATATAGTTCCCTGGCTTTACCATCTCCAGCAGGGCACTTGTTGGCTCAGTCATTCATCAAATGTTGTTACCAACTTGCTTTATCAAGCAGGCACTAGACTGATCAGTCACTCCTAATTTTCATCTCACTCTCTCACTGAGTGCCTTGTACCTTTTATGATGTGATGGTGCAGTCCACCTACTTTTCCAGGCCTCTTTGCTCTTTTATTTAAAATTTGGTGCTACTCTGAAGTTTCTGTTTGTGATGCACCCACAGAAGTCCATGGTGCACTCTGAGAAACATGAGCAGGTACTAGAAAGTGCTTTCCACATGGAACCACTAATCGAACGAGAAGCAGGGAAGTTGCATGATCTGAGTCTCCTCAGAGGTACAGCATACACTCTGGAGGACAGTGCCAAGCCAAAGAGTTATGCCATATTTAAAACAAAGCAGAAACAAAGCCCAGCAGAGAGACTGGTATTGTTGTAATTTATAGGACCTTATCCCCTGTGCCACATCTTGGAAGGTAAAGTGGGCAAGTGAGGAAATTAACTAGAGATTTGTTTGGTACATGTTGTGCCGTTTGACCTTTTTACAATGATAGTATGAAAACACTATGTGAGCACAGTTGGGTCCAAATAACCATGTTTACTAGCTTCACACTACATACAGGTCCTAGCTACGTATACACACTGCTGCTACGGCAACTGCGAGAACACAGAACATGGTGAGCACCAGTAGAAGGCTCACAAATTATTTAGTGGGATAGTACCCTATTCCTCCTATACCAGGCAGGTTGCTTTTCTGAATTGATCCACACCTAAAAATCATTTTTTCTTCAGATAAGGGAAATGGATGCAAACTTTGGTAAATTCATGGGTTGCATTCATCTCTAAAAACAACAAGGAGTCCAGTGGCACCTTAAAGACTAACAGATTTATTTGGGCATAAGCTTTCTTGGGTAAAAAGTGCATCTGAAGAAGTGGGGTTTTTACCCATGAAAGCTTATGCCCAAATAAATCTGTTAATCTGTAAGGTGCCACCAGACTCCTTGTTGTTTTTGTAGATACAGACTAACATGGCTACCCCTGATACCATTCATCTCTAATATTTTCTAAAAATCATAATTTTTTATTATTATTATTAATATGTAGTGCAACGGTAAAAGTAACCAGAGCATAGTTATGAGAAAGATAAAAAAATAATTGGCATCACATTTCAAATATTCTCACTAATTTTACTTTTTGAAATATTCTATATTAAATCTATAACATTTTAGCTGCCAATAAAGAAATGTGGACTATTTTCATCATTTTTTTTTTTTATAAAATCCTCATAAAAGAAAAGGATATTTTGAATCACTGGTCTGTACTTCTCCCAGTTATAGAATCCCAGTCAGGGAAGGATTGCCAAAGGGAATGTTAGGATGAAAAAGTGTTTGGATCCCATGCTCCTTAGAGGGATGTGGAAACTTAGTAGATTTCAAATTGTGACATTTCTCATGCATTCTTCCTTTAGGGAAGGAGTTTGTCCCCTTACATGACAAAAAGGGTTCCCTGAATGTATGGATTCCCCTAAACCCAGGGTCTGGGCTGCTGTGTGGGAATCTACTAGAGCAGGCCTGCACAACATGCGGCCCGGGGGCCACATGCGGCCTGCGTGGGCTCACTGTGCGGCCCGCGTGGCATGAGTAGGGGTGGGGCAAGGCAAGCGGTGGGGTAGGGGGAAGCGGATAGGGGCGAGGCGAGGGCAGGGCTTTTCGGCCCGCAGCTGGTGTTTTTGCAGTAATATGGCTCTCGCTGCTTTCCAAGTTGTGCAGGCCTGTACTAGAGGAAAGCGCTGTCTGCAAAGAGGCCCTGCGCTCTGCACTGCTCCCTGGCCCTAATGACTCTCTGCAGATACAGACACTTGTTAGCATGGCTCCAAAGAAATTCTGTTGCTTAGTACTTTCTTGACTGATGCCCCTAGGATGCACAGAGCCTAGGCAAATTGCTACAGATACTTTGGTTAGATTAGTTCAACAGTAACTTGCGCCTACAGCTGGTTGAAATTTTGCTTTTATTTTTTTGGTTAGAAACGGAGCTTTGCATGTTTAAAAAAATTCATTTAATTTTATCATCTTAGAAATATTATATGCAGATCTCCCAGTATTATTTAATTGTAGCTTTATAAAGGAAATAGCTGAATCAAATAAGAAGTATCTTTTATTATTTACACTCTTCTCTTTATCAAATATTCAACTGAAGTGGAAGTCTATAAGCAAAACAAACTCTTTAATCACAGAATGACCTCTTGAATGTCTTAAAATAACACATATTGTTAAAAACACTTTTTAAACACTTATAAAATTTGTTACCGTTTATATCCAAACAAATATCTCTTATTAAATATATCCTGCAAAAGACACTTGAACTGCAAAAAAACCGCCAGCTATAATAATCAAACTTAAACTGATCTATTTTGCATTACTGGTCCTGCCGCTTATGCTAATCATCAGTGACGGCTGAGTTGGACTTGAACTCAAAGTGTATGGCTACACACAAGTCAATAGTCCTTACACATGCAAAAGAAGTCTCACTGAACTTTGTGGCACTATTTATGTAATGAAGAAACGCTCCTGTGAGTAAAGGTTTTCAAACTGAATCCTTGAAAAAGCAACGTGTTCTACTGAAGTGTCTGTCAACCTTTCCAGACTACTGTACCCCTTTCAGGAGTCAGATTTGAAGTTACACCTCACTTAAAAAGTACTTGCTTAAAAAAGTCATAAAAATACAAAAGTGTCACAGCATACTATAAGTGAAAAATTGCTGACTTTCTAATTTTTTACCCTATAATTATAAAATAAATCAATTGAAATATAAATATTGTACTTACATTTCAGTGTATGGTATATAGAGCAGTATAAACAAGTCATTTTCTGTATGAAATTTTAATTTTTACTGACTTCACTAGTGCTTCTTATGTAGCCTGTTGTAAAACTAAGCAAATATCTGGATGAATTTATGTACCTGCTAAAAGAGCTCTGCATACTCCCAGAGGTACATGTACCTCTGATTGAGAACCACTGATCTACTGAATGGAACCCAGAAGCCAAGACCCGCTGTATTCTAACCTGGCTTCACCATATTTGGCAAATTAATTAGGTCAACACTTTCAGACTTGAGTTCTTTAAGTTTTAGTCGTAATCAGAATTCATATTCAGCCATGTAAATAAATGGCTTTGATTCAGTCTCATGGAAGCTGGAGGGGATCAGCATCTTTGAAAATTAGGCAATTTCTTTAATTTCCATTACGTGGATTAAAGTGCCTAACTTTTCACTCAAAATATAAAAATGTGGGCTTTAACCAGTCTGCCACAGTTTCCTTGTGTCTTTTAGATGACAAATAATAATGCCAACCTCAAAAGGACTAATCCAGCAGCAGAAAGTGAGCTTAAGAGGGCCCAGATGTTGGTCTGTTTTCACTGGGTGGCAGTTCATCAGGTGTGCTGAAGGCAGAGGGCTGACTGCTGGCAGTTACAGCAATGCAACTCCATTAATCGCCATAATTCCATAAACTTCCAGAGAAATGCTTTTGGATCATCTCATCTTATACACCCTTTTGGGAAAAGGTGTGGAAGTGTCTATCCTCTTTGACCATGAAAATGTTTATGAAAACACAAATGTTTTCAGTATTCAGGGGAAATACAGTAAGTTGCACAAATAAATTGAATCAAGTTATCATACTGTTCATCTCCTGCTTTAACAGAAACAGATTCCTTTTCATGTTTTAAATGTTCTCCTCCTTATGACAAACACCTTGTCTTCACGCACATATATAAATATTTTTATAAAAACATAGCTTAGTTTAATGACATCCACTACCTGTTTTAAAGAGCAACTTTATATGAAAACATCCCTTTAGGCGAAGGGCCATTGTTCAAGTCTTCTTAGTTAAATCGTCACACTATTACACGTCACACGATCGTCACATCGTTTCATCATGGGAAACTTTGGCAGAATATAGATAACTGAATCAGAAGCAAACAAGAGGGTAATCCTGACCTGCCCTCAAAGGTAGAGGGTGAAAGAAGCCTTTGCGCACCTAGAGTGACCCACTTAAGGGCCAGGCAGAACTGAAGTCCCTACTCAGCTAGGGGCATGCAGCACCTGTGCCATAAGAGAAATATAGGACCATAGCTTTGGCTCTCTTTCCCCATTTCCCTCCCCCCATTCCCAAACACACCCATACACCTATGCACATAGAGCTGGTCAGATGCATGAAGAGTTATAAGCTATACCCTAAATCAAGGGTAGGCAATCTATGGCATGCGTGCCAAAGGTGGCACGTGAGCTGATTTTCAGTGGCACTCACACTGCTCTGGTCTTAGACACCAGTCTGGGGGGGCTCTGCATTTTAATTTAATTTTAAATGACACTTCTTAAACATTTTAAAAACCTTATTTACTTTACATACAACAATACTTTATTTCTATATTATAGACTTACAGAAAGAGACCTTCTAAAAATGTTACAATGTATTACTGGCACACGAAACCTTAAATTAGAGTGAATAAATGAGGACTCGGCACACCACTTCTGAAAGGTTGCTGACCCCTGCCCTAGATAGAAGCTCTGAGAAGCCTCTGCACCCAGGACATGAGAAATGTTCTGACTCTTGTTGCTCCCTGTGGCAGGGTGGGGGGAGGGGATGTGGTTCCTCGCTTCCTTTGATACAGACTGCTCCCTAAATCTCCACCTGGTACTCTCCTCACTCTGTCCTTACCCCTCTGTGCATAACCGAGAAACATTCCTGAAAGTAATAAGTGGCTCCCTGCTATTCTGCTGATTTGCTCTTCAGCACCAGGGCATAACAGCTGACCTATTGCCCCCAGGGCTAAGCATGGTTCAAAGCAAATTCTAGAGACCACCAGCAATTTCCTTTCCCTCCACTTTCTGATCATAGTCTCTTGTTGCACGTTTCTCCTTTTCCCCTCAAGCTCTGCCTCCTCGTACTTACTGCTAACAATCGAAAGGGAAAGCACAGCAAATCACCCACTGGTGAAAATCAACTGACTTTTGCTAATCCATTTAATTTTCAACAGCCTGCCTATTGATGACAGCATGAGATCTGACATTTGCCAATAGATATTCAAAACTATGCAAAAATCCCCTCATAGTAGAATTATTGTGCAATTTAGAAATAAGCAAACTGGGAAGTGTTTTGTTGATTTTTTTTTTTTTTTGCAACCGAGAAGGAAAAAATTGTTATATCGTCCCGCTTTCATATATAGAACTTAAAACTAATATATTTTAAAGACTTGTATGGAACATGGCTCTTCAGCACACAGATTTCCTGCTTACTCTGTTTGCATTAAGTCTCTGTGGAGGCGTTTCTGAAGCGCTGTTAGCACCACCACCTGCAGCTAATTGTGCTGGAATGAAAAACAGTTTTCTGGGCTTGAAAAAAGTAAATAACCTTTTGTCCAGGAATGGGGCCAATTTATTCCTAATCAATATAATATTGTTCTTAATAACACAATGCAAATGTTCTATCCTCTGCCTACTTTTTAAATAAAAATGTTCTGCAGTGATTATACAATTATGTCCATCAATATTATGACATTAGCAAGCTTAGAGGTTGATTCATGTGTGCTCCTGCAATATGTTTCTTCTGGCAAAATGCCTAAGAGCATGATCCTGAAAAGTGGCATGCATGTAAGTCAGCCTTACACACACAACAGGGCTCAGGCCTGAGCTTCAACCATTGTGGATTTCAATGAAATAGGAGGGTGCTGCACACAGTCTTGGCTCAAGTCCTACGTAAGTAGCTTTGCTGAAGTCCCTCATATTAGTAAACCTTTGCGCCATTGGACCCTTTGATTTTCAGTATATTATCTCTGGCTTCTTTCAGAGAGTAATGCTGTTCTACTGTGAACTTTATCACAGGCTAGATTTTGTCACCCTTACTGAAGCTGAGTTTATACCTCACTCCAGGATGAATCCTATTTATTTCAGGGGTAGTACAGTACTGCACTAACCTGAGAGATTGTAAAGACTTTTAAGTAGTTTTCTGCATGCTGGTTTAGTGTATATGTTCATTATTGGTTGAAGGAGGGAGTCTATGTTTATTACTGTAATTTTAAGATGTGTCATGAAGTAGCTATAGCAAAGGATAGATGCTCCTTTTTATTGAAAGAGTGTATGAAACTAAATAAATAAAAATAATCTGTGTAAATAAAGGTGGCAAATTGAACCTATAAATAGTATAATGAAAGTCAGTAAGCAATCCCATGTGTAGTAATCAACGGGACTACTCACAGAATTAAAATAGTAGACTTTATAAATAAGGGTAACAAAATCGGGTCCTAAATAAGAATAGATCTAGATCTAAGCGGTGATATTAAGGTGAATTACTACAGCAAAAGAAATCCAGACAACATGAGGCACAGCAATATAAAGATATGAGCTAAATTCTGCCTTCAGAAGCACATTTTACACCCCTTTATTTAAACCAGAGGTCCCTGCATGTATGTGGAGACAGGGGCCCCATGGCTTTTAAAGCTGGGTGTCTTTAATGTATTGTGATTTAAGAGAGGTTTCATTCTGTGCATTCTTGGATTGTGTGAACCACTGCAAAACAATTTGTTGTAAATTTGCTGATCTTTGTAGACTCCTACAAATTATCAAGTCCCAAAGCTACTGCCACTTGAAATATAAAAACAAGCAGAATAAATTAGAAGGATTAAAGTAAGAAAACTGTACAGTAAATCTCATTAACATTACTGCACAAACAGATGGAACATATTTTGTTTTTTAAATGTACTTGCATGATCTGCTGTGGGTTCACTGTTCAATGCACAGCAAAAACTGGCACAACTTTTAGGGCAATAGGGAAAATTCCAGAAGAAAAATCTTTGGAAGTTTTCACTGCTGCATTAGATGGTCTAAACGATGATGTCAAGCAACGGGTGGTGCATAAGCTTCACCATTCCAGGAGTAGCCACGGGAAACACCCCTCTGAGTCACAATTCCTCCCCTACTTACTCCTTGCTCTGGAATGAAACAGCCTCAAATTATGACTTTCACACACTGTGTTTAGATGTGCTGGCCAGCAGTTAAGGGAGTGAACCCAAGGTTCTACCCATTTCTCACCTCTCCCTTGTCCACTCACTACCCTCCTAGCCAAAAGGGGTGTAAGTGAGTGTGTAGCACATCTTTTTTCTATGTTCTTGGACTGAAGGTTTCATAGCTCCCACAGGTTTCATTGAGATTCTTAGCCTCACCCCTCATGCACTTGTGCAGGTACTTAGGCCCAGATCCTTGAGGGTGTTTAGGCTTTCAGTGGAAGTTAGGAGCCTAAACATCTTTGAGGATATGGGTCTCAGTCCATTCAAAATCACAGTCTAACCCTCTGCAAAAAAGCAAGCACAATTTTTGACCTTGTTACTTCAGCTTGGCAGCTTCATGTTGACAGGGAAAGAAAGGTTACATCTACACTACCTGCCGGATCAGTGGATAGTGATCAATTTATTGGGGATCGATTTATCGTGTCTAATGTAAACACAATAAATTGATCCCCGAGCGCTCTCCCCTTCGACTCCAGAACTCCACCTTCACAAGAGGTGGAAGCGGAGTTGACGGGGGAGTGGCAGCGGTCGATTTGCCGCCATGTGGACGCCCAGGTAAGTCGACCTAAGATATGCCGACTTCAGCTATGCTATTCGCGTACCTGAAGTTGTGTATCTTAGATCAACCCCATCCCCCAGTGTAGACAAGGCCCTAGTCACACCTCTTTGGTGCCTACCTTCAACTCTTTGAGACACAGTGTCAAACGAAATGGAATGATCTTTTCAGGAGGAAAGACACTGTTATCTAAAGTTTCCACAGCAGCCACCGTTCTAGAAGTCCCGAACTTGCAAAGGCATTCAGATTCTCTTGGGAAGTGTTGATAGCATCCTCCTCTCCCATGGAGTTCAGTGGGAGTTGTGGGTGCTTAGCATATTACAGTCTTAGCCCAGAAGGAATATCCGGCAACTCCCTAACATTGTTCAATGTGATGAATCAGATACCCAGAATAGAACAGAAGAAAAAGAAGGGGCCAGGGAAAACAAACATCTAGGGAATGTGATTTGGATGGCCCAAACCTTCATTACTGTCAGGAGTGACTACACATTCCACAGTCAAACCTTAAAAAGAGATAAAGGAAGTCTCTTCAGATTAATAAAGAAAGAATAAAAATTCTAGCTGTGACATCTAATAACCACCAAAAAGCTCTAAACCAGATTAATATCAGGAGGAGACATAAGAACATAAGAAGGGCCGTACTGGGTCAGACCAAAGGTCCATCTAACCCAGTATCTTGTCTACCGACAGTGGCCAATGCCAGGTGCCCTGGAGTGAGTGAACCTAACAGGTAAAGATCAAGTGATCTCTCTCCTGCCATCCATCACCCTCCTCTGACAAACAGAGGCTAGGGACACCATTCCTTACCCAGCCTGGCTAATAGCCATTAATGGACTTAACCTCCATGAATTTATCCAGTTCTCTTTTAAACTCTGTTATAGTCCTAGCCTTCACAGCCTCCTCAGGCAAGGAGTTCCACAGGTTGACTGTGCACTGTGTGAAGAAGAACTTCCTTTTATTTGTTTTAAACCTGCTGCCCACTAATTTCAATGGGTGGCCCCTAGTTCTGCTATTATGGGAACAAGTAAATAACTTTTCCTTATTCACTTTCTCCATGCCACTCATAATTTTATATACCTCTATCATATCCCCCCTTAGTCTCCTCTTTTCCAAGTTAAAAAGTCCTAGCCTCTTTAATCTCTCCTCGTATGGGACCCATTCCAATCCCCTAATCATTCTAGTTGCCCTTCTCTAAACCTTTTCTAATGCCAGTATATCCTTTTTGAGATGAGGAGACCATATTTGTACACAGTATTCACAGTAGGGGCAATAAGATATTCTCCATCTTATTTTCTATCCCTTTGTTAATGGTTCCTAACATCCTGTTTGCTTTTTTGACTGCCGCTGCACACTGCATGGACATCTTCAGAGAACTATCCACGATGACTCCAAGATCTTTTTCCTGATTAGTTGTAGCTAAATTAGCACCCATCATATTGTACGTATAGTTGGGATTATTTTTTCCAAAGTGCATTACTTTACATTTATCCACATTAAATTTCATTTGCCATTTTGTTGCCCAATCACTTAGTTTTATGAGATCTTTTTGAAGTTCTTCACAGTCTGCTTGGGTCTTAACTATTTTGAGCAGTTTAGTATCATCTGCAAACTTTGCCACCTCACTGTTTACCCCTTCCTCCAAATCATTGATGAATAAGTTGAATAGCATTGGTCCTAGGACTGACCCTTGGGGAACACCACTAGTTACCCCTCTTCATTCTGAAAATTTACCATTTATTCCTACCTTTTGTTCCCTGTCTTTTAACCAGTTCTCAATCCATGAAAGGATCTTCCCTCTTATCCCATGGCGACTTAATTTACGTAAGAGCCTTTGGTGAGGGACCTTGTCAAAGGCTTTCTGGAAATCTAAGTACACTACGTCCACTGGATCCTCCTTGTCCACATGTTTGTTGACCCCTTCAGAGAACTCTAATAGATTAGTAAGACATGATTTCCCTTTACAGAAACCATGCTGACTTTTGCCCAACAATTTATGTTCTTCTATGTGCCTGAAAATTTTATTCTTTACTATTGTTTCAACTAATTTGCCTGATACGGACGTTAGACTTACCAGTCTGTAGTTACCGGGATCACCTCTAGAGCCCTTTTTAAATATTGGCATTACATTAGCTATCTTCCAGTCATTGGGTACAGAAGCTAATTTAAAGGACAGGTTACAAACCCTAGTTAATAGTTCCGCAATTTCACATTTGAGTTCTTTCAGAACTCTTGGGTGAATGCCATCTGGTCCCGGTGACTTGTTACAGTTAAGTTTATCAGTTAGTTCCAAGACCTCCTCTAGTGACACTTCAATCTGTGACAATTCCTCAGATTTGTCACCTACAAAAGACGGCTCAGATTTGGGAATCTCCCTAACATCCTCAGTGGTGAAGACCAAAGCAAAGAATTCATTTAGTTTCTCCACAATGACTTTATCATCTTTAAGTGCTCCTTTTGTATCTCTATCATCCAGGGGTCCCACTGGTTGTTTAGCAGGCTTCCTGCTTCTGACACATTTAAAAAACATTTTATTATTACCTTTTGAGTTTCTGGCTAGCTGTTCTTCAAATTCCATTTTGGCTTTTCTTATTACATTTTTACACTTAATTTGGCAGTGTTTATGCTCCTCTCTAGTTACCTCAGTAGGATTTGACTTCCACTTTTTAAAAGATGCCTTTTTATCCTTCACTGCTTCTTTTACATGGTTTTTAAGCCACGGTGGCTCTTTTTGAGTTCTTTGACTTTGTTTTTTAATTTGGGATATACATTTAAGTTGGGCCTCTATTATGGTGTCTTTGAAAAGTGTCCATGCAGCTTGCATGGATTTCACTTTACCTATTAATTTCCGTTTAACTAACCCCCTCATTTTTTCATAGTTCCCCTTCCTGAAACTAAATGCCACAGTGTTGGGCTGCTGAGGTTTTGTTCCCAGCACGGGAATGTTAAATGTTATTATATTATGATCACTATTCCCAAGCGGTCCTGTTATAGTTACCTCTTGGACCAGCTCTTGCGCTCCACTCAGAACTAAATCAAGAGTTGCCTCTCCCCTTGTGGGTTCCTGTACCAGCTGCTCCAAGAAGCAGTCATTTAAAGTATCAAGGAATTTGGTCTCTGCATTTCATCCTGAGGTGACATGTACCCAGTCAATGTGGGGATAATTGAAATTAATTGAGATATTTACTTTGACAGCCTCTCTAATCTCCCTTAGCATTTCATCGTCACTATCACTGTCCTGATCAGGTGGTCGATAATAGATCCCTATTGTTATATTCTTATTAGAGCATGGAATTACTATCCATAGAGATTCTATGAAGCATGTGGATTCATTTAAGATTTTTAATTCATTTGATTCTACATTTTCTTTCACATATAGTGTCACTTCCCCACCCCCACGACCTGTTCTGTCCTTCTGATATATTTTATACCCCGGAATGATTGTGTCCCATTGATTTTCCTCACTCCACCATGTTTCTGTGATGCCTATTATGTCAATATTCTCCTTTAACACGAGGCACTCTAGTTCACCCATCTTATTATTTATACTTCTAGCATTAGTGTACAAGCACTTTAAAAACTGGTCACTGTTTATATGTCTGCCCTTTTCTGATGTGTCACATTCTTTATGTGAAAATTTGTCATCTGATCTGGCCTCTCCTTTATTCTTTACCATCCTCTCCTTCTGACTAAAAGCTAGAGAATCTCTATCAGTAGACCCTCCTGTAAGAGAAGTCTCTATCCGATCCACATGCTTCTCTGCAGCAATCGGCTTTCCCCCATCTCTTAGGGTATGTCTTCACTACAAACTTAGGTGGATTACCTTGCAGTCGATTTTTCAAAGCAGACTGTATAAGATTGATTTTGTGCGTCCTCACAAAACACAGCAAGTCGGCAGCGTTCGTCCACAGTACTGTGGAAAACGTTGACATAGGGAGTGGTGCACTGTGGGTAGCTTTCTCCGTTCCCTAACCCCCCACCCTACCCCTCCCACCGTGAAAGCAACTGCAAATGTTCCCGGGGCTTTTCCTGTCTGCAAAGTTCTGAAAGTTCCTGGAGCTTTTCCTGCAAATGTTCCCAGGGCTTTTCCTGTCTACCTGGCCAGAGCAGCGAGTTGAGAGTGCTGTCCAGAGCGGTCACAATGGAGCACTGTGGGACAGCTCCCGGAGGCCAATAAAGTCTACATGCGTCCTCACTAAGCCACAGTCGACCCAGAGAGGTCAATTTCAGCGCTACTCCTCTCATCAGGGACGAGTACAGAAATCGATTTTAAGGGCCCTTTAAATCAACGGAAATGGCTGCCATGTGAGGATGAGTGCAGGTTTAGGTCGACTTAACGGTGCTAAAGTCGACCTTAAGTCGTAGTGTAGACCAGGCCTTAGTTTAAAAACTGCTCTGCAACCTTTTTAATGTTAAGTGCCAGCAGTTAAGAGACCCAGCCATGAGTCCAAACAGTTAAGAGACCCAGCAGTTAAGTGACCCAGCCCTGTTAAGAGACCCAGCCCTGAGTCCAAACAATTTGCTGCATGAGAACAGGAAGCAATAAAAATTTAGTAGGGCTAGCATACAAGGCAGTGGTATAACTTTTATCAGCCTGTGTGATTAAGGGAAAATTAAGGCCAACTACTCCTAGAGTTATAGCCTTACTAACCAATAAGATCTGTTGCCTATTCCATTGTTTTATAAGTATTTTTAGTTTACAAAACCAGTTGTTAATTTTCCATTGTGAATCCTTCTGCAAGAGACTTGATTGCATTTCAGGTCCTTTCTTTAATTATACTAGGACAGTAGATAGAGCACTAAAAGAATATTTTCCTGCCTTCATTATTTGACTACACTTATAAATGGAGAGAGCATGCAAATTAAAAAAGATTAAAAAGCTTTCCCCCTCATGCTTCAAATAAATATTTCTCTACAGAGCAGCAGCCAAACACCAATCTTTATAATGACTTTCAGTATATACATTGGTATCATTATTTAGAGGGACAGATGTTGCCATCCTTACTCACACTAAGTAGTCCTTTACTCTGTGAGTAGTGTTATGTATTTCAAAAGGACCATTAGTGTAATTTATTATATGTTTACATAGTGCTTAGCACAATGGGAACCTGACCTAGGCGTTCTCGCAATATAAATGGTGAATAATAATAATATAATTAATACATTAATAAAGGAGTAAGATACTACACAGAATGTGTAAGGGTATCACAATTTAACTCAGAGAATGAGGGCTGAGGACGGGAGGGAAAGAACTGGCAGAAAATTTTTTATCAAGAAAGCAGAATAAACCAATAATCTTCTAATTTTACATCGTCTTTGAAAGATTTTGCTTTGCTTGTACAACTTTAAATTAATTGTTCTGCATCAGATATAGCCATTTAAACCATTGCAAAGTGAGTGCACAGTAGGGTTGCCAATCCTCCAGGATTGTCCTGGACCTCCAGGAATTAAAGATTAATCTTTAATTAAAGGTTATGTCATGTAATGAAACCTCCAGGAACACATCCAACCAAAATTTGCGCCCCTAGTTGGGTTTAAAACATCACCATTCCGATCTGGTTACATGTTACCACCACTTAGTACAGGTGGAAATGACTATACACAATTCAGGATACTAGAGAATATAGATATATTTTGTAAGAAGATGTAAAACCAGAATTTTCTTCACTATATATTTATTTAGATTCCAGTAGTATTTGGGCTATTTCTCTTCCTGAAACAGTTGGTCTAAACCCTAAAGTGAAAATATAATTCTGATGGACCATTTTCCTACCAGAAATCTTGCAGATTTTGCACTTAAACAAACTATTATTTGTGTGACAACAGGAACTAAGTCAGCAAGACAGGGCTAGTTTATTGTGTAAGAAGAATACACAAACCACTGCACATGTAAATGATATATAGGATCAACACAAAGATTTTAAGTGCTCTGTGAAGTATTGCAACTATCTTAAAATTTGAGTAATAAAAAAATTAACTTGCCTCTAACAATAACCTCTGAAAATAAAAGGGAAGTTCAAAATAAGCTAGCCAGAGGCATTTTGTTATACAGGGGGTATTGTCTCCTTTGAAAACAGAAAACCCACTTTTAAATGTCCTGTGGGCTTAGGATTTGTTTCTGATGTCAACAGAAGGAAAGAAAGTTTCCTTCTCATTCTTTGAAGATGCATAGTTCATCACTGTCTTATCTGAAATGCAGTCATTATGCTTTTTAAGTCAATCTATAGCTCCATGGGAGGTGCTCAGCAGAATTCTTGCCCTAGAATAAAAGCATCTTTCCTAGGAAAGTATGGAATTTATGGTCCCCTGGAGACATCTCATTGTGGAAATGACTGCAGTAGGGCCATCCCCAGTGCTTGCCTAATTGAAACTGGATCCAGATTGCACAACGAATGTTTGCAGTTTCCTGTGTTAGTTTCATCAGCAAAACTTTAATTCTCAGAAATGTGCTCCTTTTCTAAAACACCAAAACCATTCACTTTATTTTGGGTTCACAGTGTCTGAACTGGATTTGCAAACCAGATAAAAAATATTAGTTGATCCATCGACTAGGAAGCTCCTTCTATCTTACTCCAGCTAATAATGCGGATTATTCTTTTTGACTGAATGAATTAGATTTAGTAAAGCTGTTGAACTATGAAATCATATGTTAAAAGTGGCTTGAATTGATAAAACTCTGTGTGTGCACAAGCAAAGATGTCAGCCTATTGCCATGGAGATGAAGCTGAGAAGTCATTTTTCTCTTCTTGTTCATTGTTTGAACTGATGACAGAACTGCAACAGTAACAAGCTGGCTATATCCTGGATGTTGAAAGAATAGGTAGTCAGCCAGTTTGATAAACTGCTAGTTCTTAATCCCTAAATCTGCATTAATGGGTTCCCTGTAATTTAAAGAAAGGATACACCCCCTCTACCATGCACCAGCCCCTCACTGCAATATCTAAGGAAAAAGGCATGTCCCCTAGGACAAAGTACATGCCTGTGAAAGCTGAATAATTCCATAGAGCAGCTGAAGGATCAAACTGATATTTTCACTTTGCAGGCTAAGAGCATTATCTTTGCTGCTAATCTCTTGCTCTTTGAAAATCTTTTTAATGCTCTGTTCCCCCTCTGCAGCTGTTGACAATGTTGGGTGCTTATAGGGAAGATGAGAATACAAGATACATCATCATTTGACAGGCTTGTCAGGTTTATTCTAGTCACAAGGGATCAGGTCTCACCTTAAAATGTTTTTGGTGGTAATAGCACAATTATATGTCATCATCTTTTTCTCTTTAAATCAAAGAATCTTAGTTGCAGCTTAATGGGTAGGATCGGGGGATTTGGATCCTATACAGTAAGTGACTGCAGAAAGATAAGTACTTGCAGTGATACTTAAATATACTGTGAAATAATAGGCTGATTATATCTACCTTGATGGGATGCTGACCAATAAAGTAGGTTTCAGTTCTGGAAACAACTCCTTGGATAGTGTCTGCTAATACTGTATCTTTATTGGGCCTGAGTCTTCTCTGACATACACTGATGGGGCTCCATTGACTTCCATGGAATTATTCCTGATGTGGATGTTATCAGAGCATAATCAGGCTTTTTACATTGAAGTATGTAACTGTCTCTCTGAATGGCTTCTGTGAATCAGTAATAGTTGTCCACTAAAACAAATCTTTGAAAGGAAAACAAAACTGCATTGTTTAACTATTAACTGTCACAGTAGAAGTAAATAAGTGTGATTTATGTTTTGCCTTAAACCCATCTGGTTTCTAAAGCAGGAAAAACCTGGACTATATCTATTGTTCAGATGAAATGTAATAATAATACAAATAGTTATAGAGAAGGTTGTTTATACAAGTCCCTTTCCACCATTATTGCCTTCCTCTTTTCGCTTCCTAATATTTATTTTAAATGCTAGTCTAAAGGGCTCAGAATTCATTCATGATCAGACCATGACTGAATGTTGCCACCCTGTCAGCTCCTGGCTATAGTTCATCAAAATAAGCGACTTCCCTCCCCTTTTACCTTCCATATTAGTGCTCACAAACTTGCCAAAATATACCTTGTAAAAATGATGAGAAAAGGCATTATGGCATTCTGAAGCAAAGGTTGTCACAGGGGACATTTTAACCAAAGTTCAGTGAGCATCCAGTCATCAGCATATTAAACACAAAAAGAACATTACTGAGGTTGCAAAGTCAAACACTCAAAGGGTAGGAAATACCAGAATAAAGGATGCCTGTGGAACCTTAATTTTCCCCCCAATCTCGTGAGTATACATTGTGATAAAGTCTTTCATTATATGATCACATACTATTTTTTTCCACAGAATCTCATTCAATGGACAGGACAGATGATGCTCCCTTAATAAGCAGTAATTCAATATTTTGTTTTCTTCTTGCTCAGTGTAAGGCCCCATGAAATATTCACTGCACACTATTAAAATCCTGATCTGAAGACAGAATTATTAATTTTCTCAAGGGCTTTTCTATGGGGCCCATCACTGAGTTCTTTACAAATAATAAATGTATTTTCACAACATCTCTGTGAGATGAGGGGGTATTATCTCCATTTTACAGATGGAAAGTTGAGGCACAGAGCTATTAAAGTCAAAAGTATCCAATAATTATTGGTGCTCAGTTTGAGGGCCTTAGGATTTTTCATAGTTCTTACCATTATATAGCATCAGAGCACAGTTTCCACTGATTTAATTGCAGCTCTGAGAACTCAACAGTCCCACAAATCTGACCTTAGGTTCTCAAGCAGGCACCCAGAAAATTAGGACCATACCATTAATCACACTTGTGAAAAGTTTGGTGTAAGTGACATGCCTGTTATCACATAGGAACTCCGTGGCAGAGGCAGGGATAGAATCCAGTTCTCCAGGGAACAGTTCGACAGTGGGTTTCACAGCTCTTTGCTGACAACCTAGAATGGTGACACCAGCAAATTTAGGATTCAATTCCAGACTCTGGAAGAGAATGTATTCCAGTGGGCGTAGATCTTTCTGCCCATTATTCCTAAACTTTAAACCCTCTGTCCTATCCCTCTAACCTGTCTCTGTCTTTGTTCTATCTGTTCCCTACCCCAGGCTCCTTGTCCAGATCCATTCTCTTCACCTAGCCAGTCCCAGGTTCTTTCCCCAGCAAATCCTAGCTTTACCTCTCCAGACTCCCCCATCCCAGGCTCTCTCCCCACTTGTCCCCAGACTCCTTGCCCAGTGAGGCCCAGTTCACTAACTCCCCGCTCAGTTGATTTATCTCCCTCCCCCTGATTCCAGTTCCCTGCCCCCCATACCCTATTCCCACTGATTCCCAGTCCCAGTCTCCCTCACTATTCTCATGTCCACTCTCATTGCTCACCCATCTCTGTGTCCAGGTCTCATTGCTCAGCCAATCCCAGTTCTCCCCTGCATTCCATCTCCTTGGCCAATCTGTCTCTCCTCCCTTCCCTCCTTTCCCATGCCCCACTGGTTTCCAGTTCACTTCCCCAGTCTGTCCCAGCTTCTACTCCAGCGCCTCATTCAATCTCAATTTCCCTCTCTCACTCACTGCCTCCCACTTTCTCTGCCTCACACTTCCTCTGACTCCCAGTCCCAGTCTCCTCCCTCAGATCCCTATCCCAGCCTCTGCCTTGGATCCCTGGTCCAATTTCCATTTACAGCCAGTCCCACTCTCTCCTCATTCCCTGACTCCTCTGTCTCAGCTTCCCTTCCCCGCCTCACCAACCTCTAGTTCCAATCTTCATCTCAGGCTCTTTCCAAATCTACTCCACATGTCCCCACAATTCCTGATTCCAGTTCTTATCCCCTCTGCATTTGAATCAGCAGCTTCTTGCACCATGCTGCCTGTGTCTAGCAGCAGGACAGGTCACTGAGAGACAGGTTTCCTGCTTTCAGTTCCAGTTGTCAGCCCTGACCTCACCTGCAGAAGCTCACAACTGCAGTTGCAGGGAAAGTCCTGCTCAGCCCCAGGTTGGAGCATGCTCAATGTAGATAGAATCTCCAAGGAATTCACCTGTGATGCACTAGCAAGTCTCTGCGGGGCATGGACAAATGTTGATTTTTCTAAGGTTTGCACCTTTGCCAAATTTGGGCAGATTTGCATGGGGCTAGCACAGGGCACCTTCCTGACACAAAGGCCAATTCCTCACTCTCTGCCAAATTTCAAATCCCTGGTCCAAAGCATAGAAACTAGAGGATTTCAAAGAAAAGATTGACAGAATTTAACGTGGGCAAAATACCACCCCCCAACCTATCTTTTTCCCTAGCCTTTTTCTTGGAAAAAAACAGAAGTATATAAGCTGAAATCTCCCCTCCCCTCCCCCACAAATAATTATAATAATAATAATAATAATAATGATAATAAAATAGCCTGGGGCAGACACCTGGCATGGAAAATTTCAGCTTGAATGGTTAAAATTTAGCAGAGTAATAAGCAACTTAAAACAGACTCTTACAATGAGTGTCAGGCAACCTCAAGAATAGGTGGGACTACCATCCCCACATATCATGCTAACTATTCGCTAGTCTTTTAACCTTTTGAGGTCTAAATGTGGAGTATTGTTCTGTGGGTTTCAGATAAAGCACCATTGGCAGAAGTGTCTCTCCCTCGGTTTGATTCAACTTTTTATGATTCAGCTACTTAAACATGAGACACATTTGAACTCATTGTAAAATCCCTGTGATGTCACCCTTTTTTCTCCTGTTGCTCCCTTGGTCTGGAAAGATTTTGTTTCTCTGGAAATGAAGAATTTGCCTAACCCTGCCTATAGGGTTTATTGCATGACACTTGAGTCTTTAAAGATTTTGGGCTTGGCTACACTTGCAAGTTAGAGTGCACTAAAGCCACCCAATGCGCTCTAACTCACTCCTCATCCACACTGGCAAGGCACGTTGAGCGCTCTGACTCCATGGCTAGAGCATTCCTGGTACTCCACCTTGGCAAGAGGAATAAAGTCTGATGTGTCTTAGCTGAGATGCCCCAGCGTCCGTGTGAACGATGTGTTGCATTACCGCACTCTGATTGACCTCCAGAAACGTCCCATAATCCCCTTGTCAAGTGGCCAGTCTTGTCATTGTTTTGGAATTGGCTGTAGGAATGCGGATATGTCCTTTCAAAGCTTTGTTTTTAACATCCAACATGCTTATCTGCTCTGAGACAAAGCAAACATTGCTGAGGAACGCTGCTTGCTTTCAATAAGAGAGAGACGGGGGGTAAATAGAGTAAATAACTTTGGCAGAGTACTTGAGCTCCTTGACCAATTCTACAAACGAAAAAGGCCATATTAACTTCAGTGCTGCTACAAGATTTTTCATATCTTATGAAAAATCATGCTGAACTTCATCGGGATTAAACCAATAAGGTTCTATAAATATTACTCTGAACATCTATTGATTCTTATAAAAATACTAACTTTTCTACTTTTGAACCACTTATAAAATTTGATGGACATGGTTAAAATTCTCTAAATTCTATGGGTTGATTAGGAAAAAACTATAGAAAGATTATTATGGGCTATTAAATACTGTAAGACTTTCATACTTATTAATAATTTAAATAATATTAAATAATGTTAAAATTACTTATTGTATTAAAGTAATACTTTCACAGAAGGTCACAGATAGTCTCACTGCCACTTTTATCATCTAAATAGATTTATTTATTGGGGGGATTAGATTGGTGGGTTTTTTAGATAAGGAAATATAGTGAATTTGGAAAGATTATTAAGGAAAAAGTAGGAAAACTCAAAGTCTATTATAAATATCCAGTAAATATATTGAATGAATTGGTTCACTGAAATCAATGGCAAAACACTCATTGACTTCACTGGGGCAGAGCTTTCACCTGTTATCCTTCATCTGAACATAGAAATACCATCAATATAAGTGGGAATTTAGTACAAATCTCCTTGATCAAGATGCTCTGAGGCAAATGCTGAAATGAAACAGCAGTAGCTGCAAATGTGCAGTATCCATTGAACAAAGATACAAGGCTCTCTGTTGTGAACTGCATCTCCTAATCCAGAATGGCTAAAAATGGAAAGAAGGAAACTGAAAGTTAAGCTCAAAATCTTCAACACATTCCGTTAAGACCCTATAACAAATCTGGCTAAAAACCCTTCTGACAATAGCATGCTTGACTGGCTTCCCTTCATTTCTCAGTCCTGGGGATTGTGATGTCTTCTGAGTGTGGTAAATGATAATATCCAACAAACCTCTGAGAAGACTCCTTAAATTTCACAAATGGAATAGACTGAAAATATTGTGAAACCTGTCTTCAATGTTAAAATAATGGGACCAATCAAAGCCTTTTTTTTGCTAGTGGAGGCGATGCCTTTAACTAAAGATCCAACAATTTTTTACAGGGAATCTTGGGCATATTTTAAGGTATGGTTCTACTCTGACAAATGACTCTGGGAAAATGACATCTTATTCAACAAATCTGCTCTCTGTGTGTATTCAGAGTTTTATTTGATTACTTTAGTGCCAAAACATATTTGTTACTATTTTTAACTCCTGTTAGTTCTGCAGGAGACAACACCTACAGGAAACTGAGTGGGATTCCACAACTTCTCTTTTTTGCAACATCAGTAGATTCCATGTTCATCAAGGACTTGTTCCAAACCTCACTGAAGTCAATGGGAGTCTTTCACTGTGCTATGTTTCAGCCTCGAGCTCCGATCAGTTACAGTGACATATTTTAAAGACATAGGAGTTGTATTGATGAACCGAGGGCCTGAATTGTCTGCAGGACTTCACCTATTGTTGAGTGATGGTGAATGGGAAAGAAAAATAGCCAGCTTGACTCTGAAATCCAGCTTGTGTTTGCAGGGCTCACAAACAGAAAAATACCCAGCTTTTTACATGCAAATTGAGCCCACTTAATATGCAAATCATGGAAGGATAATAAATGGGGAAGTCACACTGCCATTTTTTATACTATCAGCTTTCAGGCAGAACTGCAAAGATTGCTTAGGATGAAGAATTTGCTAGAGGACGTAGTCTTTGTAGGTTTCACTGTATCTATTCTTGAACTCTGGAATGAAGGGGTCACCTAACATCTGAGTTGATTTGTTTGACTTATTATTTGGAAGCTTATCTGATTCTGAGTTTTTTCACCCTGGAGACTGTCCCATACAATTGTATTTGATAAACCAATCACCACTGAAACCAAGTAGTACAGAGCAGGGCCAGATTAACTCTCTTGTGGGCCTGGGGCTATTAGATTTTGTGCAGTCCCTGGATACAAGTCTTTTTCCTGGGCAGGAGTTTGATGCAGGAAGAGGCTAGGGCAGAGGGTTGGGTTGCAGGAGAAGGTGTGGGGTCTGGGAGGGAGTTTGGGTGCAGAAGTGGGATTCTGATCTGAGGAAGGGGGTTGGGTGGAGAAGGGGGTTCAATGTGCTGCTCCAGATGGGAGGCGCTTCCC
Source organism: Dermatemys mawii (assembly GCA_007922305.1). NCBI lineage: Eukaryota > Metazoa > Chordata > Testudines > Dermatemydidae > Dermatemys > Dermatemys mawii. The sequence goes on from ML677342.1 coordinate 7,149,832, forward strand.
ATGGGCAGCTCCCGGCCATCAGCGCGGCAGGCTCAGGCAGGCAGAGCCCCATCCTGCTCCAGGAAGTGACTAGCTGCTGGCATGTCTCTGCAGCCCCTGGAACCTGGAACCAGCTAATGGGAGCTGCGGGGATGATGCTGAGGGTAGGAGCAGCACACGGAACTGCCTTCCTCCCTGCCAGGGACTGTAGAGACGTGCTAGCAGTCCGCCACTTCTGGGAACAGTGTGGGGTTATGGCAGGCAGGCAGGCAGCCTGAACACCCCACTGCACCACGGGACTTTTAGCAGCCCATAGTTTGAGATCGCTGCCTGTGATTTATTTTTGCCGGGCCCCCCTTAAGCCAGGGCCCTGGGCTACAGTCCCTAAAGCCCCTAATCGGGCCCTGTTAAGAGAAACTAACATGAATGTTCTCCTGGAGTTGAGGGGCTGAGCAAGGTGGCATAAGTAGTTCTACACAGTTCAGGGGTCAGATCCCACTTAAAGTCAACTACAAAAATTCTATTAATTTGAGTGATAGCAATTACCCCCTTGCAATCCCGTTTTGAATTATGCCCCACCAGCTGAGAAGTCCTAGTATAATGAACTGCTTAGTATCCCACCTGTAAAGGTGAGACAAGATTAAAAAATAGATGTTTAAAAAACTAAAATTCAATTCACTTACCATTTTTTTTTTTTTTTTTTACAAAACTCTTTGGATCAACTTAGTTCTGTGTCCAGCAACACATAGCAGAGATTGAGTCCTGGTGTTATTGAAGTTGATGGGAGGTTTGCCATTGACTTTAAAATGAGCAAGCTTGGACTAAAGTTTTTAATGGACTTTGAAATCTAACTCTGCAGACTGGTGTAAACCAATTCTTCTGAAAAAATAACATGTTCTCGAGCTCAGAGAACAGATGCTGTCTCTGAAGAAGCACTGACATGATGTGAGCTCACCAGTTTGGGCTTACCTACATATTGGACCAAAGGAAGCTGCTGCATATTGGGCTAGATGAAGCTTTTTCATCGGGTCATGGTGAATTTCAGATACCAGACAGTGTGTGAAAGTGGTTTAGACTGATGCTAATGACAGTCTGGATAACTGTGGCTGAGCCTATATTAGAGAAAAAGGGGCACAAGTCTCCTGGTAATCCAAAAATGGAACAAGGTATTTCTCTCTGGCTGCTATTTGAGTATGAAGAAGCAGGTTCAACAGGATCCTTAGAGTGTAACTCATCCTACCTTTGGCTAAAATTCAAGTGCATGAGGAAACTTCTACTTGTACGGCATATAACTTCTCACTAATTGATCAATAAAAGTAGAGGTGAATGAATCAGATTGGTTCTTCCTGAGCTCCAGAGGCTCCTTACACATTTCTGGATTAAATTAGAAGTCTGAGACTTCATCTGAAAGTGCCTAAAATGGCCAGGAGCTAAGTTTCTCAGAAATCTCTTATCCAGCCATTATCCACCAAGACAGTTGTTCTCTACAGGAGTGCTGCAGCTAGGAAACCCCAGGATAAGACGTTCAAGGCACTGGAAATGGAGCATTTTCCATGTCATTTATCTGGCTATGAAATGCCTTACCAAAGGACATCTGACTGATCTAAACACATTCAGATCTAAATGCAAGACCCATTCTTCCATAAAAACTTCCCCCTAAACCATCACTGCTTCTAAAGGAACTCTGGGGAGAGATGGAGGAGGAAAAAACATCTGAAGCATGGAGAGGTGAGAGCTTGAGCCTTCATGGGTAGAATTATGTTAATTCTATTTCACAAGTTCTCAAACTGGAGGGTCATGACCCCTCAGGGGGTCGCAAGGTGATTAGGTGGGGGAGGGGAGGTCACAAGTATCAGCTTTGTGTGGCTGACAGCCCCAAGCCTCCATTAAAGTAAATTAATCCCCATTTTTAATGTATAAGGAGGGTCACACTGAGATGCTTGCTGTGTTAAAGGGGTCACTAATACAAAAAGTTTGAGAACCACTGTTCTATTTGTTGTCTGGTGCACCAAGATACATTTTTAGTAATACTAAACTGACATATGTGGTCAGTGAAGCAAGGTGATCTATCAAGGCAATTAGGAAGAAGCATTTAAGTACCATTCCATCAGTGGCAATGAACAGTAGATGTCGATAGTGATTTCCAGTCCGTTAGTGCATTAATCTTGCATCAGGAAATTCTGGAATCTCCATAGATTCCAAGTTTCTGGGGAAGATCAACAGTCTACACATCTTCTGGGCAATAGGATGGGAATATTCTGACTTCTGCCTGGAGGAGATGAGGCTGGACTAGGTAGGAGTGCAGTTGTTATGTCCTCTGCATCATGACTAGATTAAAAATAGAGTTCCATCTTTGATCCTTCATGGCAGAAGAAAGTGCAGATGGGAGCACAGAATTTCTCACAATAAATTGTACCCAGTGTGTTTTAATGTCTTTGTTCTGCCCACAGTAAGCATCACAAATTTGTGAAAAGACATGCATTTATAGAGAAGCAATATTATTTTTTCAGCTGTTTTACAGATAGCAGAAGTACTTGAATTCATGGTGTCTATAAACAATTTAGTTCTCACGCATAATCTTCTTGTGCTGGAAAAGGTCTGTTCTTCCGATAAACTAATCCTCCATGAATGTAATGTCTTAATCATTCCTGATATCAGCCTATGATTTTGGGTGAATAAGATGCAGAAACAGAAAGTTTGCCAAACAAGTGAAAAGATACAGAAATTCATGATACAGAAGGAGAAATATTTCTTAATAAATTGCCAGAAGCTCTTTGAATATCCTTAAGGCTGTAAAACAAATTCACAAGTATGGCAATTCAAAAGTTAAAAGTTAGGTTGAACCTCTCTTTGACTCCCTGACACTGTTCTTTGCTTGCTGTTAACCTGCTATTTCAGAAAGGAATTTTTGATATTATATGCCAAGTTCAGTTCTCAGCTACACCCCTACAACTCCAGTGAAATCATGCGTATAGGGTTTCATGGGTGTAACTGAAAGGAGAACTTGACCCAGTCTGTGGTAGAATTCAGCTGCCACAACAAAAAGGCCAGATTTCAATCTCTCTGACTTCTCATCATTAGGGTTCATGGAAATCCTTGAACCACCAAGGGCTCAACTCTGACAAGCCATGGTATAATTCCCACAACACTCACACAGGGTGAATAATAAGACTAATAAGCCGAATTTAAATGCTTTATTTTTAAAACAAGAAGTACAATTCAAATGCAATACATTCCTATTTCTTTTGTGAAGCAGTATATGATGCATGCAGATATGGATATACTTCCTTTCAGTCTTCTAAAGTGTAGCTTCGGTGCCAAGATGGATAAATCTAGCACTCAAAAGTCAAAAAATGTTAAGGATATGCAGAATTAGGTTAGAAATATCAACTTAACTCTGCTCCCTGTTACCAGCTTTTTCCATTACTTTGGGGTGTGCTCAATTATTAGGGTTGCTCTTCCGGGGAACGGGGGGCGGTGTCCTTTATCAATGTACTGCTTATGTCATATGAAGTTCTACTTCTCCCTGCTGCAGTGGAACTATCCTAGGTTCCCCAGAGCTGGGTTCTTGCAGCCGCAGAAGCAGACAAACACACACACACACACACACCCGTACGCACGCATGCATGCACACACACACACACCATCTGGGTATGCTAATTGAGATGCCTTCAATGCATCTGAGAGGACCGGGTTAATCAGCACTCCCACATTGACCCCTATATGTCCCTGGACTCAGTAGACTGAATCGAGCAGCACCTCCAAGCTGTCACCCTCCTGGGCCCTTGGATTAGCAGGCTGGGTTGAACAACACCTCCAAGCTGTCACCTTCATATGTCATGGGTACTGCACCAGAATAGAGTATGCCTGAGCAGGCTGGGTCAAGCAGTACTTTCAAGCTGCCACTCTCATATGTCCCTGGTTCAGTACGTCTCTGTCCCCACTTTCACATCACAATTGTTCTGGTAGTAGCCCACTTGATGAGCAAACTCCACAGGATTTTTGGGCACTGCAGGGACCTTTTAGCTTAGGTACGAGGAGCATTGCTGCAGACTGAATGAGAAAACCAAAAAACACCCATGAGGGGGAAAGCGAGAGAGAGCTGGGTTCTCACCACTCTGCAAAGCTTGAATAGATCGGGGCCCCAGGTGGTGGTGGTAGCTGAGGATCCAGAGTTCTGGAGACAGCATGATCAGTCACAGGGAGATGAGGTCCCAAAATGCAGATTTTGGATCCAGGCATCAAAACACTTACTTGAGCATGGGTAGGGTTTTTGTAGGGAAATAACAATGGTTCAAGGGAGAACACTAGATTTCTCTATATGTAAACTGATGACTTGAGGGAGTATACCAAAGTTACTTTGTTGAGGCTAGACAATGGGAGCTGATCATTTCTGTGTATGAGCGGTGTTCATTGGAGGGAGCTCACAATGCAATTAGGGAGCTTCACTATTTTCGATACCAATAAAGGATTTATTACTACAATTGGTCTGATAACTACTGAGCTGGGTGTGTGCAGGCCTGGGTTCATTAACATCTGGAACAGAGATCCTCCATCATGCAGTGCTTCTCTGCTTTTTCTGGTCCCAGAATTCCGTGTAGTTCTTGCCTTGGAATCTCTGTTCTCCATTCTGTATGCTAATAGAGATGCCTTCATTGCAAATGAGGCTAAGGGAGTTTCCTCAATCTTGTCATATTTATCCCAGGTGTTTAGGTGTGTCTCCACTGCCTTTTCATTGCTTTTTGTGAGTCTTTCTTTTGATGCAGATTTGTTTCAAGCAGAGACTGCAGGGAGGGTTGGAGGAAGGAATTTTCTGTGAGTCAGACAGGCTGAGTACTGTGCCCTGGTTACCCAAGCACACACAGCTGCTGGGTGACATCCCTTCAGGTTTGCCTTGTAAAAGGGATGTCTCTATATTGCATTAACTGACAAGTAATCCACAGTAACACAATGAAATAAGCTAGAATATCTCATACAGATTTGCAGATAGTGAAAGTTCAGTGTGGATATGCAAGGAGTGATATGTAAAAAGCATTGGCCTAACTCTGCTTCTATTGAAGTCCGCGGTTAAACTCCTACTGACTGAATCCAACAATGAGCACTTTTGAAAATCCCACCTACGTTATTCAGACTTCACTTGGTTTTTTTAAGTACCATTTAAATCAATATTACAAGTCAATACTGAAGAAAATTTGTTCTGTAATTTTAAAGTTATACAAACAGAATGTCAGTAAGTTGAAACTTTTCACATTTTTTTTTAAAACATCTGAAAAAACTAGAGGGCTCTCAAGCAGTTTGTTTGATTCAGTCGCCTGTTTCAGAAGCTACAGAATTCAGGAAGCCTAGAGGTTTAGGTTTACAGGGAAGGAAAGAGGGCCTTTTATTTAAGAAAGGGAACTAGAAGCTATACAGTAGACTCTCAATTATCCAGGATTGGGTTAACCAGGTTGTGGATTAATCAGGATGTTAAAAAAAATATGCATAACTCGCAGGGTTGGCTCTGGCTTTGTTGCTGCCCCAAGCACAAAAAAAAACCCTAAACCACCAGGGCTCAGGGCAGCCAGTGAACCAACACCCCCTCCCCTGGCGCAGGGTGGCTGGTGAACCAACCCCCCCAGCAATATTTCTTATGGATGGTGATTATCCGGGATTTTATTAACCAGGATTAATTTTTTTCCTATCATCCTGGATAATCGAGAGTCTACTGTATAAGCATTTACAAGGGCCTTAGATATTGACATCATCTCTGGACTCGAAGGCAGCAGCCAACTGATGAGCAACAGGATGTTCATGCATGTTGTGGGTGCGAGGGAAAGTTTGGAACAACGACACTACGGCAAAACAATGAGGTAATGGTAGGAATGCCAGTCCACTATCTATCCCAATTCTAAGACAGAGATAGGAGTATATGTCTGGTGCCTGCAGTTTTAATTCCGTTAGGAGAAGAGTCCTTCAAGGCTGAGTGTAGATTGGAGCAGCCCCTGTACTGGGCCTTATCCCTTCTGTCTGGGAAAGGTGGATGGAGGGGTTACGGCAGAACTTGACTCATTATGTATTACACTAAGTGATGATGGATTGGCTGGGGATGGGAGATTGAGGCAATCCCCACTCATATGTGAAGGCCAATGGAATATTGGGCTGTATCAGCAGGAGCATTGCCAGCAGATTGAGGGAAGTGATTATTCCCCTCTATCTGACATTGGTGAGGCCACACCTGGAGTATTGTGTCCAGTTTTGGTCCCCCCACTACAGAAGAGATGTGGACAAATTGGAGAGAGTCCATCAGAGGGCAATGAAAATGATTATGGAGCTGGGGCACATGATTTAGGAGGAGAGGCTGAGGGAACTGGGGTTATTTAGTCTGCAGAAGAGAAGACTGATGGGGGATTTGATAGCAGCCTTCAATTACCTGAAGGTGGTTTCCAAAGAGGGTGGATCTAGATTGTTCTCAGTGGTAGCAGGTGACAGAACAAGGAATAACGGTCTTAAGTTTCAGTGGGGGAGGTTTAGGTTGGATATTAGGAAAAACTTTTTCACTAGGAGGGTGGTGAAGCACTGGAATGGGTTATTTAGGGAGGTGGTGGAATCTCCTTCATTAGAGGTTTTTAAGGTCAGGCTTGACAGAGTCCTGGCTGGGATGATTTAGCTGGGGTTGGTCCTGCTTTTGAGCAGGTTGGACTAGATGACCTCCTGAGGTCCCTTCCAACCCTAATATCTATAATTCTATGATATGTGGTAACCATGGTGGTCTATTAGTGATACTACACTGGATCTAGTCTGCTGTCAGATTGATGCCTCTCTAACCCTGTCTTCTTCCCCAGTTCTGTGAAAGCAGCTAATTGTTTCATACAAGTTCCTGCCTGAACCATACGTTTCATTCCCCTGTAGTGTGTAAACATATGCTTTCAAATGCATACTAATTTTAAAATTTTGCATTATGTACTATAATAGTTTGGGGATCACCCAGGGCTAATAAGGGTGTCACCACAAGCCTTGTAACTTTGTGTGTCTTAATGCTATGCTGCTATAGTTCAGTGATCTGACACCAGTAGTCATCTTACAATCATAAGGTCCCATCCTTGCTTCCACCAGCCCAATTACTTCTTGAAGGGTGACCTCAGCAATTGCCTCTAGTCCTTGAGTCCCCCAGATCCATCTCCTGAGTTCTTAACTACCAGACATTCAGACTTCCCCTCTGGTTTATCACCTCCACAGGCATGAAACGTGCCCCCAGTTATCAGTTCATTTTGACATACACTGCACACGGTTTGCACAACAGAGATCTGCTTAAGGTAAAAATAAAGTTTAATTAATAGAAAAATCATAGATTCAAAAATGAAATAGTAAAGAAAATTCTCCTCTCCAAGGCCTTGTCTACACTGCAGAGTTTTGTTGGCAAAAGGCAGTTTTTGGTGGAAAAACTCTTAAGTTTTGGCAGCAAAATAAAACCACCTCAACAAGAGACATGGGGCTTTTTGCACAAAAGTTTTCTTGACTAAATGCCAGCCATTTGTTATGGTGACATGACTGGACTCCCCCAGTATCCCACAATGCCTGCCATGACCCCCCTGCTCACTGTTTTGAACTCAGCTGCCCTGTGAGCATGCACCTCTCCCCCTTTAAAGCTCCAGGAAGCTTTGACATTCCTCAGCCTGGAGAGCTCACAGAGCTGCTCGGGATGCCCTGGTAGATGAGGAGGCTGTGAGAGAACTTGGTGGGACTCACAGAACCATATACAGGCAGGCAGAGTGGACTGGGGTAAAGAGGTAAAGTGGGGAGAGATTGCTGTGCTGTTCAGAGCTGGGGACTGATGTGTGTGTGTGGAGGGGGGTGGGGTGTCCCTCTCCCCCAGGATTGGTTATTCAGGTACCTGTCTGAATTTAAAGAGACAGCATGCTGATAGGGTTGCCAACTTTCTAATAGCACAAAACAGAACACCCCTTTTTGGCTTTCAGTACAAAATCATGTTTAATTAATCTGTGTCAATGTCTGTGTTTGGGCCAGCATTGCAAATGCAGGCACCTAAATGGTACCTGTGGAAATGCACACAGACCCACCACATGCAACCCACATTAACATGCACAAAATGTGTAATAGGACCCTGAAATAGGTGTTTAATCATCCAGCTAAGTTTTGCATGTGTAAAGCCATTCATTAGTATTATTATGATTATACAGTTTATGTACTCAGACATCTCCCACTTACAAAGAATTGTGGAGAGAGTTAAAACATCAATCAAGGGTGTCTACACATTGTTTTTTCTTAATAAGTTTCAGCTATCATCAACTACCCTTCTTCTGGGCCATGATTAGTTAACTAATTTCTTGGCTGTGTTACAGTAGAAGTAGGTCATGCTGAGGTTTTGTAGGAGAGTAAGGTAGAGGCTATAAGGATTAGGTCAGAGAAGGTGTTCCCTTTGTCAAAGTTAACATGGTAAAAAAAACAAGGAGGAGTTCTTGTGGCACTTTAGAGACTAACACATTTATTTGAGCATAAGCTTTCATGGGTAGAACCCTATGCATCTTATGAAGAGGGTTTTATCCCAGGAAAGTTTATGCCCAAATAAATTTGTTAGTCTCTAAAGTGCCACAAGGACACGTCATTGTTTTTGCTGATACAGATTAACAGGGCTACTACTCTGAAACCTGTCACCGTGGAAGAAAACAAATCTTAGGCATTAACCGTCAGGACCTCTGTGTGAGTATGCCAGCCTTGAATGATCTGTCTACCCATTTCTCTGCAGTTTTTCTTTAAAACTACCACTTTTTCCTGGGCAACCACATGATGAATATTAAGGTGTCAGGTGACAGTTTATGCAAACCAGAGAAAAGAGTCACAGGCAAAGCTATGAAGAGATATGGAGACAGTATCACTGAACTAAGGGCTCTAGTTTAACCTTTGATACAAGGGTGACCATTGCTTCCTATCTTGTAGAAACAGTGAATGTCCTTGATCAAGTAAGTGCAGTAACTAATAGTACAAGATATGTGGTGTTGCATACCTTCAACCCTTACTCCACATTTTAGCCTCCAACTCAGTAAATGACAGCTTTAGTTCTACCAGATTACATTCTGAGAATTATGCTATTCAATTTAGAAATATAGCCTATTAGAACAAAACTCTCCTGGTGACTGCATTATTTTTGAACTATAATAAATTTAGGCAGATACCAGCCTAAAACTACACTTCAGCATGTTTTATCACAGTATTACTACAATACCTAGAATTTGAATCTAGTGTTCCTGTAGTCATGACAGATTTACTGGAGTTTTCACTTAATAAACTAAACTTGTATGATAACATCTGTATAGTTGCTAGAATTTTACTGCATTAACTGTAATTTAACCATAGCTTTATGATTAAAAAAATATGGGCTTGAGCCAGTGTTTTATTAGGTTGCATTGCTTGAATGTGCTCTCCATAGCAAAGTAGTCAGAGCTATGTCTATTCCAGCGCCTGGAACTGTAACACGAACAGGAAATACTACATTCAGTTACAACCACACAAGGCAGAGAGCCAGTAGCTTGTCTGTTCTCTCTTTCTCTAGAGTCCAGTCCACTGAAAGGTGAATCTGCTTATCTTACATATGGTCCAGACAGCCACAGTGATGCTTAGTAGGCAGGCTTTGCTCCCAAGAAACAGGAAAAGGTTTAGAGTCTGGAGCTGCCTTGGCCAATTTTCAGTTTCTTGGAGTTGCATCATCTTAAAGAAACTCTGCAACAGAATATGAAGTATTAAAAGCTGCGTATAAAGAGTCCCATCTGCCAAAACCAAAAATATACAGATTTGGAGCACACATTTTAGATCATCAAAACCAGATGTTTCTTTTCACTCTTCAGGCCTGTTCACCATTCCACCTGCATCTCATGCTGAGCGAGGTATTCATTTATATGGATATCTCTTCAGTGGCTTACGGGGTGTATTCTGTCTTTCCAATACATGTATTATGATGTGCAGCAATATAATGGTATGTGATGGGTGGTTCAATCATGCTACATTTCACTACCAATTTCACATGCAGGCATTAGGTGATAGCTACTGTGTGCCTAGTAAGTGAAAAGTAGAAATGCATGTGTGCAATTGAAATGAATCCTTATGCTGTTGCTCACTATGTCTTGCATGCCAGAGGAAAACAAGAGCACTCTCTCAGAATTTTTCCAGGGCCAAGTAGAATCCCATTAGGAATTGCTACATGGCTCAGTTCTTTGTGGACACACTAACACATTGAGATCCTTTTCCTGCCCTTCAGCAGGGGATGTTTATGCAAAAGCTACCTTGGTGGATCCAGGAAATTGATACAGGCCAACCAGAGGAGAGGGCCTGTCGTGTGGTTAAAGCACAGAACTGGGAGTCAGAAAGGATGGTCTGGCAGTTAGGGCACTAACCTGGGACTTGGGTTCAATTCCCTGCTCTGCAACAGCCTTCATGTGTGATATAGTGGACAAGTCATGGTGTCTCTGTGCCTCAGTTTCCCTACCTGAAAAATGAAGATAACAAGGCTTTGGATGGGGGAGGTTCATTTCACACAGAGACAACAAGGAATAGACTTGTAGCTTATATCCTGAACCTTTCCTCCTTGACAGTTTTCTGTGTGGAGTAACAGTTTCAGTCCTGCTGCATCCTTTGTGGGATCTGCTAGGTTTATTAGATCTTTGCAGTGATGGTTCCCATTGCTTTCCCACACTATCCTATGCAGGACTGGTGCAGAGGCTTCTTTGCCATGTACAGGAGTAGCAAGGTCATACCTTAGAAGGATGACTTAAATGGTAACCCCAAACCAGCCATAGCTCCTCTGCCACCAGAACCCAGTAGCCTTGATTGTAATTTGTAAAAGTGAGGGACACCTTAATTTAAAGAGAATGTGGCCCTTTCTTTAATCACATATAATTTGATTTATAACAGAATAACAGTTTTCATTGTGTATCTGTCAATTGTTATACAACAAACTGCAATACTTATTAACTATAAGTATGGTGTTGTGTGGCCTTTCCCTTCACTATTGGCAATTTGTTCAACATGAGAGGAGGTACACAATACTACGGGGATGGGCAGAATAGAACATCCCTAAAAGAGACAAAACACCAGTGTTGAACTGACAGTGATCTCTTGGATGAATATTCATCGGAGAAGAAAGCTACTACATTTTTATTAAGACTGCAAAAGGAAAATAGTTTAAAATATGAGTGGAATAAGTGGGCTTGATAAACTAGTTTAATCTACAAGTGGAGAATGCTGTCAATCCCAAAGAGCTGTTAATGATTCATGAGAATGTATTTTTATAACAGTTGAGAAACCTTAATTTAAAGTGTTAATTATGCCTATATCTGTCTTCAGACAGATGTGTGCGAAGTCAGTGAGAGGGGCATATGTTTATTGGAGAGCAGAGTTTAAAACCAAATTCATCCCTTGTGAAATTGATAGAGTTATATCAGGAATGATTATGTATATAGTACTAAAAATGGGTATATTGGGATTCATTTAACCCAGTGTAACCTGTGGACCTAGTATCTCCTGGGTGTAAGTGAGCACAACTCAGTGGAGTCGTCTGTTTATGAAATGGACAAATTTGACACATTGAGTAAAATTTCTCCTCCTGGTACCTCCAGTAAGTAAAGGCACTTATACTACAGTTGATTTGGCCTGCAACTGTTCACTAGTCTAGGTCGATGCTTTAAAATGCGGATGTCACTGGTTAGGGCAGCTGTACCTGCATTTCCCCTCAGTGGTCCACCAAAGGCACCAAGTCTCCGGCTTCCAACTCTCCAGCCATTGCCTTTCATGGGTGGGACCCTTGTCTTACACTCTTCTCACTGGGGTATTTCCACGCTGCACAGTTCCCTGCCTTCACTGTGTTGTTCTCAGTAGAGACAGGGTGCCCATGACATTTCCTTGCTTTCTTTTCAGAGACTGATCAGAGTTATTGTCAATAATTATAGGTACCACACTGATCTCTTTATGCAAGCCTATTTTATTCTTAAGGTAAAAGCACGGTGTTAAAAACAATAAAGCACCTACATATATGCTAATAAGCTTACCAGAGATCACTGTAAACTAATGTGGGCTCTGACAGGAGCAGTCTATCAACACCCCACCCAAAGGGCTTCCTTGTGGTTTCAAGTTCATCACAGCTTCAGCTCAGAACAAGCGCCCAGTCTTATGGGGCCTCAGTAGCCCCAGTTTTCCAAACGTTCCCTAGGGACTGGGACCCTCTGTGGATACAGGGGTCCTCTCTGTTTTCTAGACAAGGAAGCAGAACCTGAGCCTGTTTAAAACAGGCTATTTATCCAAAAATCCTTCCTCTGTCTGTAGGTCCCTGAAGAATCTAGTCTGAACTAGTATATGTGAATCTCTCCTGTGGGTTGGCTTTAAAGGGGTTAATAACCAAAGGAATTACATTAGCATCCCCCTCCTTCTAAAGGCGTTACATACAATTCCACCAGAAAAACACAATTGCATTTTTAATAGAATTTACTCCAAGGTTACTAACCCTAATTCAATAAGGTTTAATTTAATTCAATACAATTAATCTTAATTCCATAAGGTTTGTCCATGATATGGCAGGATATTGTCAGTCTGCCACGATGGGTACCTAACGTTAGGCATTCAAATCCATATTAGAGCACCTATTAGTATTTTTGTAGCTATTTGAATTACTGTAGCACCTAGAAGTCCCCGTCATGGGCGAGATCAGAATAAAAAGACAGTCCTTGCCCCCAAAACTTGCCAATTTACATATATGAAAAGAGACAACAGATGACCACAGGCAGGCCATCAGGAGAATACAAGGAAACAATGAGACAGTATTGGTCAGCATGATAGGCAGTAAGCACACCAGCAGCCTAACTATTGTCAAGTTTTTTGTAGGCTTGATAGCGAAGGAGGCTTTGAAGGAGGTTTTCTAAGGGAGACAATGAATTAATTTGGAGGATGTGTATAAGGAGTTCCACCCAATCCTGAGGGACAGAATGTGAGAAAGCATGAAAGTGCTTGTTTGAAAAGTTGGCAAAGGGGTAATGGAGGCTGACCTAGGCCTATCAGAGGGCTTGTCTTCACTAGAGCCGGGAGAGATCGATCTTATGGTGATCAATTTATCACGTCTCGTCAAGACGCGATAAATCGATCGCCAGCGGTGCCCCCGTCAACTCCGTAACTCCAGCTCGCCAAAAGGCGCAAGCTGGAGTCAACAGGGGAGTGCGCCGCCGACCGCCGCCGCCATGAAGACGGCAGGTAAGTCGGCTGTAGATACGCCGATTTCAGCTACATTATTAACGTAGCTGAAATTGCGTATCTACAGTCGATCCCCCGCCCTAGTGAGGACCAGCCCAGAGGTGGGAGTGAACTTTTCAACACTGAATGAGAGCTGATGAGTAGGATGGGGATAGGTAAGATGACCAGATAGCAAGTGCGAAAAATCGGGATAGGTGGTGGGGAGAGCGAGGGAGTAGTAGGCACCTATATCAGACAAAGCCCTGAATATTGGGACTGTCCCTATAAAATTGGGACATCTGGTCACCATGATAGAGAAGTAGGAGCTGGGGGAGGAGTGCAAAGAGAGGGATGAAATAGTCAAAGCAACAACCTAAGAAAATGATCTTTGCAGCAGAATTCTGAATGGCTATCAGTGGGGCAAGACTGCATTTGTCAAGACCAGAGAAAAGGAAGTTTGTATCAGTCAAAAGATGAGATGATGAGAGCCTGGCTGAGTTTTCGCTAAGTGAATGGATAGGAAAGGTCATATCTGAGAGATGTTATAGAGAAAGAATCTGCAAGGCTTAGACATAGCCTGGAAATGAGGACTAGAGAGAGATCTGAATTGAAGATAACATCTATATTAGGGGTCTGAATGACAGGCAGGATCATAGATTCATAGATTCTGAAGCCAGAGGGGCTATTGTAATCATGCAGTCTGACCTCCTGTACCTGAAAATGGGCAGGTACAGCATATCAGTAAGAAGTGGCTATTGGTACCGGTCCATGTACAGCCAACATTTAAGTGCTGTCATGGCAACACTTTAAGACCCCTCCTTAAAGCACTGCCATGGCAGCACTTTAACGTCGCTGCCTCTTTTGCCTGGGGGGCGGAGGGGAAGCTATCTCGGAACCTGGCAATTTAAAAGAGCCCGGGGCTCCTGACCACCATCACCACTATCACAGCAGTGGCCGGAGCCCTGGCCCAGGCCCTTTAAATTGCCACTGGAGCCCCAGGACTGCCCCTTCTGCCTGAGGCCCCACCCCTTCCAGGGAACCAGAGCCAGGCCCTCGTATCGGTAAGTTTTTTATGTTACTTTCACCCCTGCCTCCTGTACAACACAGGCCATAGAACTTCCCAAAAATAATTCCTGGAGCAAATCTGTTAGAAGAACATCCAATCTTGATTTAAACTGTCAGTGATGGAGAATCCACCGCAACCCCTGGTAAATTGTTCCAATGGTTACTTACTTTCACCATTAAAAATCATCACCCCTTAAAAGAAAACCCACCTGCCAAGACAGCCATCAAGGACAATGTCCACAGTGATTTGAGAAAGGATGTAGTGGGGAGGGCTTGGTGGGTGGGGGAAGATTAAGGTCTCTGATTTAGCTACATTGAGCTTTAGCTGACAGCTAGACATCTGTGAGACAATGTTCAGAGAACAGGCTGAAATTTTAATCTGGACAAAAAGACAGATCTGGAGGAAAGAGGCAGATGTGGGAATTGTCCACAAAGAGAGGTAAGGAATTTGTTTATGGATTACATTACCCAGAGATAAGAGTATAGAAGGAGAAAAGACAGGGACTAACAACAGAGCCCTGTGGAACCCGCACAGAAAACTGGAGGGCTGATGAAGATAATCTTCCAAAGAATATGCTGAAAGAGCAATTAGAGAGGTAGGAGGAAAACCAGAATAGGACAGAGTCACAGAAGGCAAGGGAAGATAAGATTTCAAAAAGATCATGTTTGATTATGTCAAAGGTGGCAGGCACATGAAGGAGGATGAGACTGTAGTACTGATCCTGAGATTTGGTTAAGAAGAGCTCATTAGAGACTTTGGTGAGAGCAAATGAGTGCAAGAGCTGGTAGTCATATTGGAGAAGGTCTAGGATGGAAGGGGAGGAAAGGAACTCCAGAGAGTGATGGTAAATAGTCCTTTCAATGATCTTAGAGATGAAAGGGGGAAGAGAGATAGGGTGGTTGCTGGAGAGGAAAGTGGGGTCAATGAGAAGTCTACTTGGACTGATTTTTTAAAAGGTCCTGGGCACCTAGACTTCCCATTGATTTCAGTGGAATCAGCACCTCTGAAGATTGGTTCACTCATTTAGGTATCTAAGTATGGATTTAGGTGCTTAGAATCAGGAACTCATGTTTGAAAATGTTGGTCCTAGTATCTTTCATCTAGGCTTTCTTCCAAAGTGAATCTTTATTTTGTGTGACCAAATAAATCATAAACAAATGTAATTATCATTGCAGCTTCAGCTCAGCACCACATTGCGCCATCAGACATATTGTTTTGAGGGACTGCTGCTAGTAATAGCTTTACTATCAGGCTCCTACTGACAGGTCTACAGTAAAGGTTTGCCCTAAAAGTTGCTATGTTCCCTACTGCAGTTAAACCCTTGTCAACGTTTCCCTTAGAAACACTGAGTGTTTCCATCATGTGCTGATACAATTTATTTGTCTTTATGTTCTAAGCCAGATTTGATGTCAGGTCATTCACCCATGCTTAGGATTGCAAAAGAAGTTTGTGGTTTTCAGATGAATGTCTGTGATGCACAACCCAAAAAACATTTTGGGTTACATGTGTTTAGATCACAAAACAGATTAAGGATGGTTAGAGAAGCTGCCCATCAGCCCTGGGTGAAATCCCTCATACCTGATTTCACCCTGTACACCAAATTCAGGGGCCGGAGAGGCACAAAAGAGCTCTAAAAGCGCCTTTTCTGCTGGTGCTGGAGAGGACAGCAGTGAGGCTGCCTTTCAAGGATGCCCTCCAAACTCCTGGTGAATTAGGCATGCCACAGAGTGGGCTGGTGTGGGAGAGATGCTTTGGGGCAGCGTGGCGCCATGCAGTGCTGCAGGGAGCAGACTGAGGAGGCTGTCCTACCTTAACAGGCCCCTAAAACGGTCTATATTACATCAGAGGCCACTCTGTTTGTTTAGATGGGCTCAAACCAAGGTCTCTTCTCCAAACACCTCCAAATGTTGGTGGATTTCAAATCCACATCTACATTTTGCAACTCAGGTCCTGCTAGAATTTGCATGGAAACCCCATTCACTCCAAGTGAATAAATGAGGGACTCCCTAGCAGTGAAGTAACTGTCTAAATTACATCAGAGGCCACTAATGAATTATAGACAGCTAAGCTGTCATTGCTTTCAAAA
Source organism: Dermatemys mawii (assembly GCA_007922305.1). Lineage (NCBI taxonomy): Eukaryota > Metazoa > Chordata > Testudines > Dermatemydidae > Dermatemys > Dermatemys mawii. The sequence continues at coordinate 7,166,169 of ML677342.1, forward strand.
TGTGATGTTCCCATATAAAGAAAATAGCCTACAGGAAAAATCTGAGCATTTGCTTAGTAGTGAAAATTCTGCCTAAAAATGTAGCTGACTCAAGGGGCAATAACATAGCTCTCTATTATCATATAATTGGTTATATTTTAAAAATTGAATTGTTCTTTCAAGATGTTGATGTTAACTTCTATTCAGCAATGCAATGTTTTTTCTTTTGCAGTCAGCTCCAGCAGAGCCGTAGTGATAAAATTAACAACTAATTATAAAAAATCCAGTATATACATTAATTGTCTATTTCAAAATATTTTTGAAAAATTTAGTGTTTTGCAGAACTCAGAGCAGAAGACGGAGTATGGGCATTTCAGCTGATGTATTTTTAACTGATAGAGAAGGTGGCAGTTTCAGAAGTCTGAGTCAGAGAAAAGCTGTCCACTTTTCTCCAGATGTTCTCAGTCTGAATCCTCTCTGCTCCTTCAGGCTTTCTCTCCCAATATTTTTCTTAGGCCAGATCTACACTACCCAACGGATCAGTCTAGACGCGATAAATTGATCTCTGAGCATCCTCCCCCTCAACTCCGGAACTCTGCCGCCTCAAGAGGCAGAAGCAGAGTTGACAGGGGAGTGGCAGCGGTCAACTCGCCGCTGTGAGGATGCCAAGGTAAGTTGACCTAAGACATGTCGACTTCAGCTATGCTATTCATGTAGCTGAAGTTGGGGATCTTAGGTCGACTCCTGCCTCTCTTCTCCACCCAGTGTAGACCTGGCCTTAGGTATTTAAAACTACAGGCCTTGCTGTTGTTCCCTTGTCAATTTCCTGAAGATTCTTCCTGGATATAAGACCTGAACTAATAATCCTATTCGTGAGGCTGTCTCTTGATCTTTCTGAAGGCTCTCTTTGAGCCAAATTCATGGCCAAGCTATGCACAAGTGCCTTATTGACTTTCACAAACAACAAAGTTCACACTCTGAAGGATCTCCATGGTGGAGGGATGTTCTGGGATGGGTCCTGGGACAGAATGTGCTCTGTGTACATCATGCATGCTTCTCTACTGGGACTACTCCTGTACTTGGCACAATTAATTGTATGAATGTTGTGTGGGCATTCCTTACCTGGCCATAACATGGCTGAAAAACAACGCTGTTTGAGAGGAAACATGGATAGGGCAGTGAGACTTGGATTCTGTTCTCAGGTTCTGTCACTGTTTCAGAATGTGACCTACGGCAAGTCTTTTTGTGCCTGAGTTTCCCCATCTATAAAATGTTTTACCCACTTTTATACAGAATAAAAGAATTTGGAGACCCTTCAGTGCAAAGTATTTTTATTTTGTACCCATTTGGTGGACAGTAACAACAAGGTTCTGAAATTGTCCTTCTCCTTTTTAATAGTATAAGCAGACAGTTGTTACACAGCAATTCATGCTCCATCAAACTTCAGTTGCCTTCCACTTGCTGTTAAGTAATGAATCCTTGAGGTATTTTCACTGAGGGTGAAAACTGGCTGTTTCCTTCCACTTAAGAACTGTAATCAACTACTAGAAGATTTCCTCTGCACTTCCAGAACAGAAGCACAAAATGAATGTACCAAAAGAAAATGTTTAAGGAGGTGCAAAAGAGCTATTATAGAGCTTCAACACAGTTTGCTGTCCTGAAACCATTAGTGTGAAACCCTAGCTCTAATGAAGCCAACTGCAAAACTCCCTTTGAATTCAGTGAGGCAAGTATTTCATCCATACACTTTTGTACTCCTTCCCCCCTCCCTTTTCGAATGTTTCAAAGTAAAATGACTTGACCTTGCAGTAATAAGCAGCTCAGGTCTATACATGCTCACCCTGAATTCACCCCACCCAATGTCAAAACTGCCTCTCACAATTAGGCAGAGAAAATAGTAATTGTTACATTTCCTGGATAGATTTTTTTATCTGACATGCAACTCAATCCTCACACTATAAAATGATGAAATTTCATTAAATCATGAAGCCCTAGTATGATTAAAGAGGATAATCACAATTTGTGTTTATGGATAGTGGTGAAGTCATTTGGTATACTAGTAATAAATGTTTAACAAGTCAAGCTTTTCAAAGAATCTTCGGTGTTCTCTCTAGGAGGGTTTCAGTTTGTGCTGCCACTGTGCTTTAAAGAGAAACTGCATGAATCACACACAACAGAGATCCTAAATTTTTCCTAGCTCATGACCCATTTGAGAACTTGAAAACTTTCTATATTACGCTCAACGACTGAATTTTTTTTCTTTTCTTGCTGGAGCTTCCCACAAATGAAGCTTAACATTGCTCAGTAGAAAGAAAATTGAATTTCTGTTAAAATAATAAGGTTCTTTTAAGTACAGTGGTCACCATAATAAGTCAACATTTACCTAAAGTTATCACACAGTGTTGGTGAAATAGTTCCACGTATATGGAAAAATAAGTGTCTGAGATTTCACTGTGAAATGGCAATTGTTGACAAACAGAATCTTTAATAGAGTTTCTCCAGTGATTATATCATTGTGGTGTTGTATGAAACATTTAAAATTAGGTCAGAATTATTTTGTTGAGTTAGCCTCAAAAATAACGTTAAAGAGGATATGGAAAAAACTCACCCTTTCCCCAAATTAAGCTGAGATTCCATTACAGAATTAGTCTGTTGACATAGTGTAATATCTTGATGTCATTCCTGATATTAGCTGCAGTGATAATAAAAACAAAAATGGTGGTGGTGCTCATTGGTTTGAGTTACAACCGAGGGTGGGGGGAATACTCAGGTGAATGGATTTTGCAGAAGTGCAGGGAGTGGTAGTAGTAATTTCAGGTTCAGTGTCTGTTAGTAAAATATTTCACTCTTAAATTAGGCTGCTCCTCCTGTTCCATTCATCCAGCAAAATCCCTATATATATTATTGATGAGCTCCCAGCTACAGCCAGGATGATGAATTGTGATGGTGCTATCCAGAAGGCAGGATACTTATCTGTACCTTTTGAAACCTCCTTCTGGACATTCCAAAACAACCCCATTCAAGTTCTTTCCTTTGCCAGCTCCACACTATATGCAGCCTTATCTTGGATGATCTGATGGCAAGGGGATATTTATTGGTACTCATAAGGATCCCTCCCGTTTCTTGGAAGTGGGTTTACAGAGGCAGGATCCTCAGTGGCAGTTCTTTTGGGGCCTATGCCTCTGCTGATAGAGATTAACCCAATTGGGGGGCGGGGCCTGCACTGTCTCTGCTGAGACCCATTAATATTTCTTTTAAATTGTGCCCCATTTTAAGTCTTCTGCTTTAGTTACAAAGCTGAAGTTTGCAGAATGTACTTTGGAAGCTGCAAATCATGCAAGATTAGGGCTTTGCCTTCAAGATGACTTCAGCGGGACTATTCACATGCTTACTTTAATCATATGCACATGGGCTTAGCTGGATCTGAAGTAGAGTGCTTGCAGGCTTGATCCCCAAGAATCATCCCAGGGCATAAATCAATGAGGCAACCACCACAGGCAGAGGAGCTCAAAAGAAAGGCTGCCAGCCTTCTTTGGGCCCCCACTTCCAAGATATATAGGCTGTGGAAGATAACAGAATCTAAGATAAAAAGGTTGTAGGCAGCACACGCTGGGTCTCATTCTAAACAGGAAAGAGGCCTGGGTCTAAATTTTCAGAAGTGCCCACTGATTTTGGATGCCCAGCTTCAGGCACCTAAGTGTCTCTCTTTGGATACCTCAAAATTGATGAGCCCATAGTGAATATGTGGTACGCCTTAGATTCTGAATTATTTGCAGTGTTGTTTTTAATCTGATTAAAAAAGAACCAAGCTTCATTTCAATATTTGCCTACTCTATTTAGTAAGTAACTAATCCCCAGTTAATAACTTTGTCATGTAAACCTATAAATAATATTTTAGAATGCATCTTTTTCACAGACATTCATGATGTCAATAGGCCAGTGGTTCCCAAACTGGGGTTCGTGAACCCTCGGGAGTTTGCTAAATGTATCAGGGTGTTCTCAGCAAAAATTCTGTAATGGCAGACAGAGCCGTCCCTAGGCACCCCAGTCGTGGGGGGTGAGGGGGAAGCAACTAGGACCCAGGAGTGTGGGGCTGCAGCCAGAGCCCCAGAGCCAGTGGGGCAGGCAGCTCGAGCGCTGTGGAGCATGGAGCAGGCAGCTGGGATTCCCGGTGTGCAGACGTCAGCTGGAACTCTGTCCCTGGCAAACAGGGAAGTTGGGCAGCATGAGGGGCAGAGTGAGATGGGGAGCTGCGATGTACCTGAGGGGCTGTCCCAGTTAATTTGTCCCTGGCTCCGCATCCCCCGGGTGATGGAAGAAAAAGTGTTCGCACGCCAAATCAGCCAGAACCAAGGTCATTGTAGCCAATGTGGTGGTAACGACCCTCAGTTAGTCCATACTTAGCCATTCTCTGTAGCATGCCATTTTGCTCCAATGAGATGTGACTAAATCTTCTCATTTACTAGTTTGTTCATTTGTTAGTGTTCTCAGTGTGTTATTTTTATTTGAACTGTTGTACACCTAATATGGACAAGCTGAAAATGGAAAGTGTAAAGACATGAGAAAATGAACGTTCGACATCAGCTGTGTTTCGTCAAGTCCAAAATGTGGAAAATCTAAGTCAAATGATCATGATGGTCCTGCAAAGTCGCTTATGAAGAAAAGAAAATATGATGATGATTATATAAAATATGGCTTTACATGCATTGCTGTGTCCAAAACTGGAGTGTGTAATTTGTGGTGATGTTCTAGTAAAGAGCAGCCTCAAACCTTCTCTACTTCGGCGCCATTTAGAAACTAGGCATCCTGCACAACTTGACAAGCTTGGTGAGTTTTTCAAGTGAAAATTAGCCCAATGGAAAAGTGATATTACCAGTTTTGTAGCAAAGGAAGTACTAATAACAAAAATGCACTTGAAGCATTGTACCGAGTGAGCTATCGAGTAGCAAAAGCATTAAAAGCCCATAGCAGAGAGCTTGATTGGTCCATGTATAAAAGACATAGTTCATAGTCTAGGCATAGTTCAAAGTCTAGACAAGGTTCACTGCATGCTCGGAGAAAAGGCTACAAAAAGGATTGACATAGTACCTTTGTCTAATAATACGATTTCCCTGGAAATATTCATTTTTAGGAGGGGATTCAAGATATTTAATATTTTTGTGAAAAGGGTTTGCGGGGTGTTCGAGTTTGGGAACCACTGCAATAGTGTAACCATAAAAAGTATGAGAAGGACAGAACGGCATAGGATGGAGGTAAATTATATGTTTGAAATCCAGTAAATAAGGGCCAGTGGAGGGAGCTGTGCTCAGCAAGAAACAGCATTTTATTTCCAAGTTATTTTCAAAGGTTAATCCGAACAATGGAAAATGTGAAAGAAAAAATCTCTATAAAAATGAATCGAGTGTCTTTTTGCATGTTGACATTACCACTGGCACCAATCCAGAGGAAGAGTGAAAAACTCTAGCACCTTGTTCTAATAAATCTTTGTCCAGTTTCTCATGGACATACATGTTGTAATTTAGAAGAATTTGGCAGAGTGGAAGTCTAAGTGCAACATTTTCAAAAGATTACAGCATTAGTGAAAATATAACTGAATTAATTTGGCTCCAGTACAAATAAGAAATTCATTCCTGGGCCAAAACTACAGCATTAGCTTAACACCAGTTCTTCTTGTATAGAAAGAGTTGAAAAGGTTGTTTTGTTTCTGTGGGGTTTTTTAAATGTACAAAATCAAACACACAAATAAATTGCACTCTCTGCTAGTGGGTCAAAGCAATATTTGAAATCGCTTTGCTTCTAGTATAAATGAATTACTGGCAGGGTGAGACGTTTCTAGCTTTTGTGAGTTAAAATTCAAGTTGTACTGTGGGTCTATCAAACTACACGATGTCTGTTTATGAAAGCTTTTATCTGTACATGTGCAGCATTATATTGTAATTTTTTAGTATTATTTTCCAGAAGCCCTCTGTCATGGCATTTCCCCCTTGTTACAGCCAGTGTTGCTATACATGGGGAGAACTTTACCAATGGGGGGACAGTCTCTGAGTCAAAAACATAATAAAGATCTTTGTTGGTTATTAATGTTGCTGCCTTTGTAAAGAAGAGATGAGAAGAATGCACTTCATTACCAGGTTTTACCACACTTTGTTCGCCTTCCTTCCCCCACCTTCTAGTGTAAGTGAATACCAGAAATGACATGCCTTAGGGGCAAAGAATTTCAAAACTAGAGGTTTGGAGTCAGATTTTTTAAACTGGTGCATTCCTTCATTTAAAATACAAGCTATGTGTGTAAAATGAACTTTGCTCCAAGACAGCAATGACTTATTGTCAAGTATGTTGTATGGCTCTGTGATCCCATTTACTGTGCTATTCAGTAGAGAATGTCTAGCTTTATAACACAATAGAGCTGGATAGAATTAGGATCAGTGTTGGTATGCCTCACTCCCAGTTTACCACACCCTTGCTATTCAGTCCCATGGCCTGTCCTCAGCATTTTCAGATCATATGGGTGAATTCTGGGATGTGTAGCTTCTAAGGACTATTTTTAGACAATTACCCATTCAGACCCCTTTTGACCTAAAATAGATGTGAGAAGTCTCCATAGTTCAAAGGTACACTGTATTTTTTAAAAAATTATTAGATGAGCCTTTTGAAATATCTGTCACGATAAAAGCCAACAAAAACACACTTAAATGAAATAGTTGTGATATTGCCTTGAAAGATATTTAATTATGACAGGTACCAATTAGCTTACTAATTGTTATTCCTATAGACCACAGGCCATCCCCATTCTTAGAGGTATAGGAACTGCCAGATGTGCCTCGTCATCTTTTCCATTAAGGAGTAAATGAGGTAAAACCCTCATTAGGTGGGAAGATAGATGATCCAAGCAGGAACTCCCATTGTGCTTGATTGGGAGAGTGGGGGACACAGTTGCTTTGCTTAGAAAGCATGAATGTTCCAGTCCTCACGTGGTACAGAAATGGAATAGGCTCTTAGTTTTGCTATGCGGCTCCTTGTTCCCTCTCTGTTTGGGAAGAACAGTGTCATTTTAGAGTTTAGGCTGGAGCAACCCATGTGCCCTTTGAACCTAAAGACTTAAGGTGAAATACTGGCCCAATTAAAGTCAATGCTTTGACTTCAGTAAGGCCAGAATGTCACCCTTGAATTTGAAATGTGCATGGATTATTTTCTGGCACCATCTCCTTCTCCTATTGCACACCTTTACAAGACTAAGGCTATGTCTACACTACCACAGTAAATTGACCTACTCTACGCAACTTCTATGTACCCAAGTTACCATGGCAAGTCAATGGAGAAAATCTCCCACTGATTTACCTTATTCTTCTCATCTGGGGTAAAGTACAGGGGTTGACAGGAGAGTGATCTGCTGTCGATTTGGTGGGTCTTCACTAGACCCACTAAATCGACCGCCGTGGATTGATCTCAGTGTGTCAATCCGAGCTGTAGTGTACTGTAGACCTCTATTTAAGTATTTAAAGATCTAAGTATTTAAAAGCACTGAACGCTAAAAGACTACACTGAAATATAAAGCAATAAAATAACTTAGGATCCTAGTACATCTCCAGCAAATGGAGACAAACTCGGCTCTCAGCAGCAATGTACAACCACATTGCTTTGGGGTTGCATGTGTGAGTCTAGATTTTGACTAAATGACTGCTCTTTGGCAAAAGTTTTGCACCTACGCCGTTACCTCCAGTTTAAAAAATGACTATATCTATCCTGTATGAAAGGAATTCCTGCTGAAACATTCCTTATTTTAAAATATTTATTGCAGCTATTGCTGGTCACTGACTCCTTTCTGTCAGGTATTATCACAACCACTAAGGCACTTTTGACGGCCAGGCTTTTCTAATGCATGGGGGCTTTTATATCCCAAAGTGTTACTGCTGGGCAGAACTGCATCTTTGGTTAAAAATCACAATAGACTTGTAGCTCTTGATTCTGATTCTCATAGGCCACTTTACTGCACTCTGGCAGGGCAAAGGGGCTTAAAATAAGGCTATGTCCACACTTATGTCAGTGTGTAGAAAACATGCACTGCACACCTCCCTAGCATGAGTATAAATAGCAGTGTAGGCAGAGAGGCACTACTTAGGCATGTACATTGAAGACACCAGGACCTTTCATGGCTGTCTACATGTCCAAGCAGTGCTTTCCCCTCCTACACTATTTTTAGCTCTCTCCCTCTGGAGCCTTTTCCTGCGTCAGCTTGCTGCCAGAGCCTTTCTCTGACGCAGTGAAACGCTCTCCCTCTACTACAGCCACTTTCTGCCCCATGTAACTACACACCGCCATGAGGACACAGCCTGCACATCACTCCTGCATATAGCTACGTGTACTCTAATCTATACCCCACCACCAGTGTAGACAAGGCCTCAGTATAAATGCCATTTGTAAAAGGGCATTTGTGAAAACAAGAATCGGAGCCATAGAGTCCTAGCCTGGCTTCACTTCTTTGTTTTTCATTATCCATAGGTTCAGATCACAGACATTTACCTATAAATTTATGTTCTGTTCAGTGTTGCATTATTTTTTCTTTATGAGCAAAAATCTTATCTCAAGGGGAACTGAACAGAAATAAAAAAAAGATGCTTCTCCAGATTAAACTGAATAATTGTAACTATTAGTTTGATGGGTGAGATTGTTGAAAGGAGGTTATTACCAGGACTCACATTGACGTCTGCCAGGTCCTACCTCCTCCCCCTCCTTGGCTCACCTTCAAACAGGAGTTCTTCCTGTGTCTAAGAAATCATGCATTTTAAGATTAAAAAGCTTAAAAATTGCCTCCAGCACAGGCTTATGCTGCTTAATCAGCACAGGTTTAAATGGTCCAGCTATATCATAGGCCAACTGTTGAACTGCAAACCTAGTCCCCATCCTGCAGTGCTCGCTGAATATCTCTGGGAGATCTGCTATTGTACCTGTTAGTGGGAGATCTCCTGAGTAAATAAAGTGAAACACCTAATGTACTCCACCTGAGAAAATTGGACATTCCTTTTCTGGCTTATACATTGCATTTAATTTCTGGACTTTGAGGTTTTTAAGCAGATGCCCACAGCTTTCACCAGTCATCGCTGTAACAGTGGGTCAGGTGCCGGCCAAGCAGGGAATTTCCAGTTTGAAGAACTGCACACTTTTTTCTTTTTTTTTTAATCCCTGCCATTTCCCACTAGCCTTTCAGAAGCTTGTTGCCTCTTGAGGAATTGCTTTGGAAATCTGGTCCCTTTCGTGCTGTAGAGTATAATGGATGGCCTTTCATCTTTTGCCCTTCTCTGTGGCCAAAGATGATAGCCACTGAGGTGATCTGTTATTACCAGAATATTGAGCTTCTGTTTTCCTGTTGTCTAGAGGGATATATTGATAACCCACTCCAAGAAGACAAATAAGCTAGGATGCTACAGTCAGGAAAAAATAGAATTTATATGGTAAAAGCTGCATTGTGCTGATTTAACGATCACTAAACTGGTAAACCAACAAATTTCCTTATCATTAGATATTGGTCAGGTTTTTTAGGAACTTTTGAGCAATTAACCATTGAAACAATTTACCAAGTGTTGTGGTGGATTCTCCATTACTGACCATTTTTAAATCAAGTTTGGATGTTTTACTAAAAGATATGGTCTAGAAATTATTTTTGGAAAGTTTTATGGCCTGTGTTATGCAGGAGGTCAGACTAGATGATCACAATGGTCCCTTTTGGTGCTGACTCTGTTGAACAAAGAGGCACAAGAGTCATGATCAGTGCAGATGTTCCAGCTAGACTGGTCCAGAAGAAGACTCTCAGATGCAGTGCTACAAAACATCCTATCTAGGAAATCAAGTGGAGCCCAATTCTAACCATATTTAGGTTTTTCCAGCCTTAAATGAAGAGTTTGTGGTGCTGTATCTTTAACAAGGACTTTTTAAAAAAACAATTGTTTATAGGGCAACTGAATTTAAACAAAAACAAGCAAATTGTTTGTTAACAAGCAAATTGATTGTTAACAAAAACAAGCTAAAGCCAAAATTTTAAATTTTAATAAAAATCACATCCCATTTCTGATGATCGGGTTTCACCTCCTTGGTAACTGTGGTGGTGTTAGAGTCCTTTCCCTATACCCAGTGTCCTGCAGTCTTCCAAGATAGACAAGACTTGAATTTCTAAAGTAAAAAAGTGGCAGGAGAATAAAAACATTCTTTCAGGCCTTTTATAGAAATCAAGGTAAAAAGGAGTACAGATATAGCCTCTTGCCCTTAAGCCTCATGTGTTCACTTCAGAAAGCCAATGTGCAATGCAGCATGGCAAGTTGCTTGTGCTCAAGAGAGCCCTGAATTGGGCACAGCAGTAGTTTTGAGGTCAGCACTGGCAGATGTATAAAGGTTAAGTTCAGATCAGTATGTTTCCCATACTTCCTAAGCTGTGCAAACATCTTTGGGCTGGTTATTTTTTTTCCCGTCTAAATCAAATGAAACTTAGTTTTGCTTCAAACATATCGTCAGGTTTATTAGGAACTGATTCTCTGTCTCAATCACAGGAATAGCCCTAGCTCATTGACCAACTGGAGACAAATTATAAATGTTATACTTTGGGGGGTGAGGGGGGGCAGTACATATCATAGAAATTTAGAATATCAGACTCATTCAACTTAACCTTTTCTTCCATATGCTACTAAACTTTTCATTCTAAAGTTTATTATTTTCAAAATAATAGATAGGGAGAAAATGATGGCCATCTCTGACAAACAAGAATACTTCATAAGTTTTTCTAAGTCTTCCTGGGAAATGACTTAAGGAGAAGCAACTTCCAAAAGGCAATATAGAAGAGGTTGATTAATATACAACTTCTTTTAGCTAGCAATTCAAGCTAAACTAACCATATAACCTATAGAGGACCAAATCTTCTATCCAGACGCCAGCCTTGAGGTTTCAGCATCACACACTGTGCTTGACCTTAGCGAGAACTACAAATGCTTCATTTTAATTTTATGAGCGCTTAAATCACTAACAGTATATAACTAACAAAAAAAGTAAACAAGTACTCTGGGAATCCCATTGAAAATATCTTCTTTTTCATGTTCCTTGCTCTATTTATTCTCTGTGTAGTTCAAACCCCATTTTTCTACAGCTTGCCTAAACATTTGTTCTGATCTGTATTTATAACTTCATAAATAAAGGAGAAAAAGTTCAGCTTATTTTTCTTAGGGTTATGAATTATAAAACCTCAGAGAATATTGGTACCACTAGCAATAGGTAAAATGAATTTATAAAGAGGCATTCTACGTCTACACTATGAAATTAGGTCAATTTTATAGAAGTCAATTTTTAGAAAGCAATTTTATACAATCGATTGTGTGTCACCCAAAAAAAGTCAGCGGAGTGCGTCCTCAATAGCAGGCTAGCATTGACTCAAGCAGCAGTGCATTGTGGGTAGCTATCCCACAGTCCCCGCAATCTCCACGGCCCATTGGAATTCTGCGTTAAGCTCCCAATGCCTTATGGGGCAAAAACAGTGTCACGGTTGGTTTTGGGTACATGTCGTCAGTCATCCCTCCCTCCCCTCTGTGAATGCAGGCTGCAAGCATGGAGCCTCACCTTAGCAGCGGTGAGCATTGTAAATACCTTGTCCATTATCCTGCGGTATGTGCAGAACCTGGCGAGGAGAAGATGACAGCACGATGATGATAGTGATGAGGACTTGGAATCAGACTTCCCTCAAAGCACAGGATGTGGCAATTGGGACATCGTGGTAGCAATGGGGCTGGCTCATGCCATGGAACGTTGATTCTGGGCCCAGCAAACAAGCACAGACTGGTGGGACTGCACAGTGTTGCAAGTTTGAAATGATTCCCAGTGGCTGAGAAACTTTCACATGCGTAAGGCCACTCTCCTGGATCTTTGTGACTTGCTTTTCCCTGCCCTGAAGCTCAAGAATACTAAGATGAGAGCAGCCCTGACAGTTGTGGAGTGGCGATAGTCCTATGGAAGCGTGCAAAGCCTGACAGCTTCCGGTCATTCAGGAATCAGTTTGGAGTGTGCAAATCTACTGTGGGGGATGCTATGATCCAAGTAGCCAACTCAATCACTAACCTTCTGCTATCAAAGGTAATGACTCTGGGAAATGTGCAGGTCATAGTGGATGGCTTTGCTGCGATGGGGTTCCCTAATTGTGGTGGGGTGATAGACAGAACGCCATGGTCTATACTATGAGATTGATTCAAATTTAGCCACTTTAGGTTGATTTTGGTTGTGTGGATGCATTGAGTATAAAATTGAACTACTGTGGCTAAATTCAAACTAACCTCGTAGTGTAGACCATGACTATATTGGCTTAGCCACAGACATTTGCAGACACACGTGATTGCTTTGTCAATACTGTATTATTACTAAATTATTGGATTTAATAGACTGCACTTTGATTTTATGGAATTATTTGACTACTGTATCTCACAAAATCTTACTTGAAAAATTAATGAAATTGGCTTAGACGGGATCACTGTCATAACCACAGCATAAAGCTGTTCCTCTTTTTAATGAGAGGATAATAGCAAACTGCCTTAATCTGCAAGCTTTACCGTTATGCACGCTGACCTCATGGCACAGTGAATATAAGGCAACTTATGTATTTAAAGGGGCTAGTGAAACAAATGATGAAGAAATAGGAAGCTTTCTCTCATGGAATAGGCAAAGAAAAGAAATGTACTGAAAATGAACTGAAATATTTCTAAAGTCAAAGAAATTAATTTTGTTGAATGTTGTAGTGATGGTCATACAGGCTCAAGTTTTTAAAAATGTGTTTTAATTTTATGCGGCCCACATAAAGCCCATGTTGGATAGCCAGCACCTCAGAAAATCAGCCTAAAAGTTGGGCACATAAAAATGGAAGTGTGCCAAATTAGACGCCACTTTTGAAAATTTGTGCCACACTGTCTATCTGACTCCACTATGCTTTCCATGAGAGATTGCACTTCTGCCTAACCTCAGGTTTTAGCGGATTTCCTTTGGTGATTGGACCCTTGGAGGACCTGTGGTTGTGGATGCCACATACACAGACACTGATTGTGAAAATGACATTGAAGACAAAGGAAGAACGTGGTTCAGGAAACCACAGGGCAGTTCTTGAGGTCTTGCACTCTGTGACTTACAGGGCTATTCACTTACAGTAGGGGATACACAATTTCCTTACTGGTTTAAGATGAAAAGTTATTTTCTCGCTCTCTCTCCTTAAAAGCAGAAGAAACCTCAGAGTGGCAAGGATGTAAAGTACAGTTTCTTCCAACCCACAGCTGGGAACAGATTGATAGTCTCTTTTGATGGAACAGAAACTCCATGGAGAAATAACTGCCGTTTTTCCTGTGTTCCCTGAAGGTTACAGGTGAGGCAATAGCAAACTAAAGGAGAGATTAAATGGAAAGGAAGACAAAGAGAAGGCCTCCTCTCCTTTAACAATAATGATTACTTTAAAGTTATGTCTACACTGTCCCATAAGCCTGTGCTTGAGCATGGGCTCCAGCCTAACCCCACTTGTGTCTGTACTGCAATTGCACTAACCCAGGACTCAGACCCAGGGTCCCAGAGCCTTGCAGGGCTGAAAGGTCCGAGCATGAATCAAGCCAGGACCCAAGGTCTGAGCCCTATTGCTTTGCAGTGCAGATGCAGCCCTGCTTGACTCATGTTCCAGTAGTCACCAGAGTATCCATGATTCTATGTGACAACTTCCCTACCTTTCTCCTCTCCATCTTAACAACCTGCAATCCTCTCTATTGAAATGAAGCCCATTTTCTTCTGATCACTGATCCCCAGGCACATTATCAGAGAGTTTCCTGGGTTTGCAGTGGAGAGAGAACCTACCAACCTTTAGCACAGTGAACTGCTTCATGGTCATAGGAGAACAGACATATTTTGGCGAATCTCTGGTGCGAGGCCCGTAAGATGGTGGAATTCAGCAAAAGCACCAGGAATGATCATTTATACCAGCAGATAGCTAAAAAGCTGGCAGTTCTGCAGGTTTTCCGGACAGAATCAGTGACGGGAGCAAATTAAGAGGCAAAAGAGCAAGTATCAGAAGACCAAGGACAAGAACTATACCTTGGGCAACTCACTAATGGGACACCATTTTACAATGACTGTGACCGGGTAATGGGCACTGCACCCAACACAGAGCCAACTGTGCTTCATGACAACCTGGTCATTTATTTAAATGACATATGGTGGTTTGAGGGAAGCAGTGAAGTTAGATTTCAACTCAACATCACAGGTGCTATGTCTGCGGAATTGTGTCCCAAATCTCCCTCACCCTTGCTACTGAAGCTAAGGCTCCTGACTATTATGTTATATTGTGTTGTAGTAGGACCTGGCTTGTCATTATTTATCATGCGTTTTAAATAAGTTGACTTTGTGGTTAAATCCTTGCCTACAATTTAGATATTTGCCCCTAAGTGACTGATAGATTTAGATGGGATCAGCATTCTCAAGAGACTGGGTTCATTCACAGAGCCGGGAAAACCAAATAATAGAGTTTCAGGAAATCTCCAGCTTCCAGTTTTCCCTCCTCTGTGCTGCTTGAGTGATTCACAATAGGTGTATTCAGCAGTGGGGACTTATTTCTTCATTCTTTTGATGCATTGTTGCTTATCAGGCCTTGCTGCTTGCATATGTGTGAACACCTCTCTTATCAGATATCAGATTGCCAGAGAGATCATCTCATTGAAGCCCTGAAAACCTAAATGAGTCCTTAGATAATGATATATATATATTTATATAGTGATTTCCATCTTCAAAGTCCAGGGGAGCCTGAAGGTGGAAACTAAGTCATTTGTCACAGGCCCCAGAGGTTTAGAGCCAAACTGAGAACTCAGGAATTCCTAGCTCCCAATCCTGTGCTCAGACCACTGTGCATCTTTCTCAGCTCTTCCCTCTTACTTCCTTTAAAATGTTCCTATAGAAAAAAACCTTCTTAAAATGGCTCATTTGTTTCCTCATAGGATGGGACTAATTTGGAAGACACTATTTTCCCCTTAGTGCTAACATGACTCATCCAGAAACCTAAAGAACCACGATGGTTTGAAAGCCCAGGCAGAGGAGAACTGCACCAGCAAGCTCTGGGATGCAGTTTTTTCCCTGTGACTGTATGCTCTACTCACTGCTGGATGGTGCCGCCTTCTGGCTAGTCTGGTGATTTAGCTTCTCAAGGGCTCCTTCCTGCAGTTGCATATCTCTCTGCCATGCTCTGCAGCCCCACTCTTGCTGCTGCTGCCTCTTCCTGACCCAGCGCTCCAGTCTGGTCATTATTCACGCACCCAGCCCTACTTCCAGGCTATCAAAGTCTTTCTTCAGCAATCTTAGGCAGTCTTCCCATTCACTATCTTATTGCCACTTCCTCAGTAGTATGCAGTCTTCCCATTCACTGCCCCATGGTGCCATGGCCTCAGTGGCTGGCAGGGGAACACAGCCTCACCTTCTACTCCAGCTTCCAGCTCAGGGACCCTCCAGTCCAGTGGTTCTCAAACTTGGTGTTTTAGTGACCCTTTTTGCACATGCAGCTTATGATCGTGACCCTGGTATGTCCGCCAAAAGCCAAAGGAATCATTTCGGCAGCGTTGGGGGCTTGCAACCCTCCAGGAACCAGGATGCAACCCCCCGAGGGGTCGCGACCCCCTGTTTGAGAGCCGCTGCTCTAGCTGGCAGCCAAGGTTTGTTCCCTTCTAGATCTTACTGCCTTTCCCTGAGCCCTTTCCTTACCATCTGGCACTGCCCCTCTCTGTGTTTGCCGGCCTCCCAACTCCCTCCTCCCAGGGAGTAACTGTGGTTACCTATCTCTGCAGCCTCCCAACCCTTCTCCTAGGGAGTGACTGCAGACTTTCCCAGCCAGCACCTCAGCTGCCAATTTCCTAGCTTTACAAGTCCAACCCAGCTCGTTCGTCTTCAGCTGGGCTCCCTCACTCAGTCAGAGGATTACTTAGCCACCTGATTCCCCTCAACTGTGGCCTGTTTGGATAATTAGCCTCTTTCTCAATCTTTCAGGGCAAGCGTGTGTGTCATAGGGGTGAACACCCCATCACAGTCCCTCAGAGCTCTCAGGGTGCCCTTCTACAGTGCCATCTATACTCCATCACAGTCCCACGGAGCTCTCAAGGTGCTCTTCTATAGTGGCACATTTCAAAAGATGGTGAGTGTGCTCTCCTTGGAGCTCTATCCGCTCCCAGGGCTAGTGCAACGGAGAAGCTGGACCCTGGCCCAGCATTTTCATTCCCAGTGGGTTGGCCCACAGTATTTGTCTCTGTGCCTTCCTTTCCCTGCTGTCCCTTCCCCTTGGAATGACATTTATCAAACCTCCAGACTTGCCTCTTTCGATTCATTGCTAGAAACCTGCTTCTCTGCCTTCCCAGTACAAAAAGAGTGTGTTTACATTTGAACTACAAAAACAAAACACTCACCACATTTGGACCCCTAAGATGGATGGACACCTCGAAAGAGTTACTGCTAATCTTATATTGTTATGCTAGTAAGGGAGTGAAGGACACAGATATATCCTTACTCCTCTGTCAAATCCATCATTTATGTTGTGAGCTTTTGAGGCCAGGAACCTGTTTTCAATGTGTTCTTTGCAAAGCACCCAGCATGCTTGGCTTGAGACCACACTTGACCACAGACTACTGGCAAGCCCAGTCTAAGTGCATTATTCGATCACAGGAGTGCCAGAGTATTATCCTTTCTAGGCCTCAACGACTGAATGTGAATTCAGATACATTCTTAAGCAGTCCCATTGCTGCAACCATTACCTCACTTCCTCAGTGCTTGCAACAGCTGTGGGAATTCTTGCTTTCTTATTGAAGCAGTTGAGGCTGTGCCCAACCCTCTTGGAAAGATGAAGAGTTGCTTTGGAGAAGCCATTTAAATAAGGGAGAAGGACAAAAATACAAACAATGCAGAGGATCTAGCAGCTCAGTAAACAACCTGGGGAGGAAATGGATCAGTCTTTCTTCTATTTTCCATGTAGTGCCTTTGTTTTAGTATGGCCTGTAAAGGTTAATGGTGTGTGGAGTAAGGTGCGGAAATCAGTGGCTGCCGCTGAGTTCTATATCTCCATCTTGACAATATCTCTGGTAGGCATTTGTGTTTTTAATGAGCAATTGTTTGTCAAATTCATCTGATGACTGATGTGTTCCTTCTGTCAGAGATTTTCATCCTTTCTGTTAATTTATAGCTATAAAGGATTCCTTTGAGATTACAGCAACTTTCATTTACTCAGTATTGTGATAAGCCATGTGCCCTCCAGCGCTTACATAACCTTTACAGTGAAGACCACAAAACAGACCACTGCTCAGCATGGCAGTTTTATGAGATTTCTGCAGTGTATCAGCATTACCAGAATAATGTTTTGACTCTGTGCTGTAGACCTCTGGGTTCTTCAAAAGGCAACTTGTTTTAAGCATTCGAGACAGCAAGAAATTGTTTTGTCTGTCTACATACATCATACTGTGTAGGGAATGGGGATCTGTTGGCCAACATGGTTTCAAATGACAGAGCTACCTTTTCATTAGGTGTCTGATGGTTAAGAAAATAACTTTAAAATCCAGATTTTCTGAAGGTGAGTCCTGAGATCCTTTCTACACATGCATTTCCATGCTTATATTTGCATGTGCTATTAACTCAGTTGTACAGGGAAAACTGGGATCTTATCTAAATATCCCACTGTGTACACACAGATCCCTGATTTGTTCCCACAGTTGTGGGAAATGCATGAACAAGAGTAGGCATGGTAATTTGTGCCAACTTTACTTAATGACAATCTAGCTTTACATAAAGAAATGGTTATATAATGAAGTCTGGGAGTAAACTCTGGCGGGAGACCAGACCTAATAATTCCACTTGGCAAGAGCATCCCTGCCAACAAGGAAATGCCTTGGTTGGTTTTCCAGGGTAAAGATTAACTGTTGATAAAGGATCTACCACATTGTGGTATTACTGACTGAAGGGGAGAGGGGAAACATAAATGGTTGATTTCTATGCAATGAATTTGTCCTCTGCAAACAAATTTGGTTTACTTTGCATTTGATGGATTTGTTCTTTTTTTTCTGTTACCAACAAGGGAGAGCAAACAGTGTACTTTCTCTTTAAAATTCAACTACTTAAATCCAGCCAAAGCAAAGAGCAATATTGTACTGGAACAGCTGTGGATCAATATTTTACATCTGATTTCATCCAAGTTTCATGGCAGTGTTTCATTTGAAAAAATTAACTAGATCTTCAAAGAAAAAATCCATTAAACATATTTAATAATTGGTTTTGTAGTGAATAGAAGTGTGTGCTTTTCTACTAGCCCACTGGCAAGGATAATTTTCAAATCAATGTATGAAGACTCACAGATATTACATAATAGTTGTACTACAGTACTTCATGAAATGAATTATACCACTGTGTAGTTACAAGCTCCTAGAATCCTCAATAATGATTTAATCAAATGGAAGTTGAAGAAATTTCATCTACCGTGTGGACTGTATTAAGAAACAAATCTCCAAATGTATAACAAAGTTGACTGCCCCAAAAGAGAATTTTATACATGTATAATCATTTAAATATTATCAATTAAATTTGCAAAACCTTCAGTTACCAAGCTTCTAGCTAACTTTCTGACCTACAACTTCATTACCTGTCATCTCTTTAGTATTTCTCTCACATAGTTTAGTACCCTTTATATTCACAGTTCAATAGAATGTATATCAAAGTTTCCACAGATGATTTAGGTGAAGCTGTGTGGATTTTTATGCATGGAAGTCTGCACATAGTATGTATTGAATCAGGAAAGCTCTGTAGGAATCATACTCTACAATAATGTGTTATTTGAATTAAAGTGCCTAGGATAAAACACATAGCAAGAATCCCTATGAGGTCAAGTGACTTGCCCAAAGTCATACAGCGCATTAGCAACAAAGCTGGAATTAGCTTCCTAATTTTCCACAGTTTGAATAGTTATATCTTGTTAAATTTCAATTAAATAAATGTATGTGTAATACTGCTCTTAAACAGAGGGAATAAGCACTGATTCCAAGTGTGTTGCCCCTAGTACCCAGACAGTGTTTCTAAGACCATAAACCCACCTCAGATAGTGTTGGTTGCCTCCACTCCCTCTCCAGAGAGGCTCAGGTTCACAGGAGGCCAGATCGCTCTCTTCATCTCAGGCTTACTCCATTTTCAGTGAAAATGTAAAGTGTGTGAATTAATAAACCAACACTTTACACATTAGAACATCAATGGGTCTCTACTGGGAACCAAAGATACCAAAACAATGTGTGCCTTGAAGCAGTGCAAATATGCAATCAAATGGAAGTCTCCTGCCAAATGCCAAGCAATTAACAGACTTTAAATATTTCCTGTAAATGATTCCTTTATTCTTTTTCTACTCCAAATGGTCCATGCTCATCTAATCTCCATCTTTTCCCTCCAGCAGTGGCCTTAAGTCTCCCAAACCACATGATTCATATTATAAGACTGGCACCCAGCTTATGATCCATCAACGCCTCACCTTCACGAGGTGCTGATGGATCAGTACAACATGCTAACACCTTTTGGACATTCCAGCAGGAAATTCAATGGTGTAAAAATAGACAGCATACCACCAACTGTGTTAACAAATTCTAATTATAATGGGGCCAGCTGTTAGAAGCTACAGGCCATAATGCCTTCGTATGATTACAAGTAAAATGACATTGAACATTTACTCTAGCTCTGCTTAATGGTTGTACTCACATACTGATACATCGTCACTCCCCACGGTAGCCAGCACATGCTGTATCAATAAAGACAAATGTTGAATCCATTCCCAATGCTGAATATTTGCTCCAAACTTTTAAGATTCTCAATGGGGAAGCAGCCCTTTCCAGAGCAGGGTTCTGTTTGCAATCTTTGTCATGAGAAAGATGAATCATCCAGTCTAACGCAGATGCAGGGAACCCACAGTTAAGAATATAATGTCTCATTCAGAGGTGTGGTATTTTTCCAATGGGAGTGGATCAAAACAAAGGATGGATCTATTTTGCCTTCAGACTTTGATGTCAGACATTAAAGACACACCATTGCCTCATGGAAAGCTTTGAAAAAAAGCCATTTAAAAGCACTTCTGCTTATAGGAAAGTTTTTGTGGTCACAGTAGCCATGTGCCAGAACAACCTAGTGGGGCCCCTTGAGCCATTAGTGTCATTAAATTGTTTAAAAACACATTAGCCCGACTTTTGAAAGAAGGTGCATACAGACACAATATGTTGCTACATATTATAAATGCATTGCAGTACATCGAATAATAATGACATTTAGTCTGTTAAATGGTTGTGCTGCACTTTCTGGGTTATTTTTTAAAAATTTACCAGCTCTATTATGCAAATATGGTCACACAAAACTGTGTGACCATATTTGCATAATAGTTACCACAATTAAGCATGCAATCAGGCAACTGCACTAACAGATGGATAGCTGGATGTCTAACAAGTAATTTCCATATCTAAACACCTCAGTTGTGTGCATGGTTACAGGAATTACAATTACACAATTGCACATGGACCTTGTTCTCAGAAATGTGTCTCTCTATATTGGATGTAGGCGAGGAGCCAGAATATGTCTGAGCCTTCCCCTCTGTTCCGGCTAACAACTTTTCAAATAAAGTGATCATAAAAGTTCCCTGTTTCTCTTCCCACATTGTTATGACTATTTGAGCTGATCTTTGTTAAGATCTCATCTGCTCCAGCTGTTTAGCCCCACCAGGAGACTCATCATAATTCAGAGTCTGTAACATCAGGGTTGGTTGCTGTGGCAATGGTTAGGAGTTTAGAGAATTGAGACTCCTGCACAGTGCAGGTGTAGAGTGTGAAATGTAGCAGAGCAAGGTAAAAATGAATGAGTGCAGGGAAACATAAGCCTGCATTAATGAGAATATGATTGTGTGGCCAACAAGTCACCCAGAGCTATCATCAGAAGTAAGGACAAAGAGGGAAGTTCATAGCTCAGAGTTCAATTTCTCACCAGACTGCTGAAGATCATGCTTGAACTCATGTTTCCTTAAAAATATCCCTTCTCAGCCCAGACACCAACACTTTTTTGTCTCATATTTTGGAGAGTAATAGGTGGGCACACAAGGGGCATGGGATTTGTTTCTCTCCAGTGCAGAAAACTACTTCCACAGTTTAACTTCATATAAAACCATGTGTAGCCTCCAATCTCACTTGAGGCCCGCGCCAGTGGTGACTGATATCTCTGGGAGTCTTTCCATTGACTTCAAAGTGATTGGATCAAGCCCTAACAGTGGTGCGCAGTAGTTTTGTATTTGATCCTTGCATAGCATGCAGTGAGAAAGTCCAGTTGTGCAATGAGCAGAAAGGACAGTTTAGCTCTTAAAGACAAAAGCCATGTTTGCACACACTTTATAGTATTGATAGGAAGAATTATTACTAAACAGAAGTTTTTCAAGTTTTCCAAGAGGTGGCCGTTGCTTTTGAATTAAAAATATATTTTGAGACTATTCAATCTCTGGTTCTTAGGCTGAGTGTGAGCCTAAAAATGCTTTCAAGTGGTCTACAGAAATATAAGATGGTATCACAAGGTACATTTAGAATTTATGCTCTCTGTGTTTCCTTGTCAGCCAGTGATTTGAGAGCATGTCCTTTCTGTCTTCCCAATTGCAGACACATCTATAATGCTGGATGAGTCTGCAGCCCATCAATCCACGATTTCTATGCTAATCTAGCCCGGATGCACCCCAGAATTATTTCAAGGAGAAAACAGTTGGAACTTGTTGCAAGAGTTAAAACCAGGCTCTTCATCTGAGTGCATAAAATTGTTTTTGGATGTCAATTGGCTGCTGAATCAGAGATATTTTTGATATCACTTTTCCAGTCATATTTTATATACTGGCAACTTTTTTTTTCAGAAAGAAGAATCTGAGTTTCCAACTGTGTGTCCACCAAAGGATGCAAAAATTGGAAGTGAACTAGAACAAGAAAGTGGAGGGAATGTGGATAATAGTGAGGCTATATGGATTGTATTACATTTGTTCATGCTGTTAGATTCTCTTCCATGTAAGTAACAAATAAGAAGACATGTTTAAACAACATCAATTAGGTTGAAATGCCATATGGAAAAATATACAGTAAAGTATTGCCTCCAACATATACCTCTAAACTCAACAAACTTCTACCAAAAAGCTCACAATACTAATTTCTTTGGAGAAAATTTTTATTTAAGAGTCTCAAGTGTGTGCATGTGTGTACATGTGTTTGTTTTGGTATTACCTGCTCAAGAATTCCAATGGCAATTACATAATTTCAGAGCTAGTGAACAATAGTTACAGTGACTACATACTCATTCTATAACACCTTCAGAATGGGGCAATTATATGAGAGAAATTCCAGTCATCTTTGAATCTTTGGTCAATGAGGAGGATTTCTGTAGTCCTGTCGAAAGCTTAATGAGAAGCATAAATATATGCTAGCAGAAAAACAATCCATGGCTTCTGAAAAAATACGGCTCAAGAGTATTTTATCATCACCTAGATATTTTTTCTGACCTTAGGAAGAGAGTAGAGGAAAACATTGTTTTTAGTATATATTTTGTTATTGTTTTCAGCTTCTTGTCCTTTCTGGAGACCACAGAAAGTTTGTCAAATAAGGAGCAAAAGTGTTCAAATACATCCCATAGTCAAAGGGAGCTAACCTGATATGAGGTCTACAGTGTGTTTAACAGAGGTTGGCATATAGTCATAATAATCAAAATCCAGAGCTTCATTACCATCATATTTTTTAAGGAAAATACAAACAGGAAACATTTTATTTCTACAGTGTGTTCCTGAAAGTACCTTGTCTTACCATGGGACTTAATTTTAAAAAATGCATTGAACCTAAAATAGCAGTGAGACATTCAAATGGACCTTGTAATGCAAAATATAACCTACTGTGACATTATTGCTTATAACACTAAGGACAACATTTTAGACTTTTCCAGGTTTTGCCAGATAAGTGTTTGAAACAAGCATAATTGTGTTTAGACCTAGTTTTCAGCTGCCCTTTTCTTGGGAATGTATTGGAGCAGTAAAGGCTCAGTACTGCCCATCTAACTCTGTTTAAATACCTGGAATCATGAATCTGAAACAGAACTGCCTTAAGCCCACTAACCATCTTTCAAACCCAACCTGCACTAATGCTACAGAAAGGAATGCAGCTGACACCAGTGAAAGGTCCAGTGAGGTTCCTGGAGTAGATTGCCCCTGGATCCCGCTGTGAGGAGGCTGCTGAAGAGATGGTCAGAAGAGCCTCCTCCAGTTTGAAGAATTCAGATACAAACTGGATCAGAATCCATACTCATGGGTATCTCTGAAGCTTTTGAATTTTGTCCACTACTAACATTAGAGTGAGAGACCACATTTATTGTTCCTCTTCTTTCATGAAGATGAGAAGCACTGGCCAACAAACTGGGATAAAAACCCACAGAAAACAAACAGAACTATTACTAGTGACTGAACATCTGAGAAATGATGGCTGGAAAGCAAACAGGAGGAACAGTAGTATTTTGTTATGTTGTAGTTTAGCTTAAATACTATTCATCAACACAAATCATAAAAGTAATAAAACTCATCAATATGCTAAGGAGCATTGCACAATGTCATGGCAGGGCTATGTGCTGCTATGTTATGTCTTTCCATGGTGCATTCAGAAGTGCTTACTCCTTAAGAATATTACATTAATTAGTATTTTTAAGCTCTTACAGTTTTTGTGTTCTCTGCACACAAATGTGTGAAGGGAATATTATAGCAGCACAAATTTGTTTTGCCTAGTTAACTAAAATGTTGCATAATTTGAATTCAACTACAAGTTATAATTTGCTTGCTATGTGCTACTCAATATTTTATTTTGATTTAACTCCCATTCCTTTCTCTTTCCTAACCCTTCCTATGTTTATCTTAATATTCTACATTTGTATAATTTAGCCATGATTCTTTCCTTGGTTTCTTTCCATGCTTCATGGAGGAAATAACCTTCTACTGGCCCTTACTAGTAGCAGATTCCTTCCTCTCCAGGCCATCATCACTGGGCACATTGGGTAGAGGGGGATTGGATGGGGAATTCTGTCCCATTCTCCTTACTCCCCAGCCACTTCTTGTTTATGGGACAAGTCGGGAGTAGCAGACAAGTTCTCCCACATATTAAGAACTAATGTTAAGAGCTACACAAAGAAAAGCCATGCACGTGCACAACAAGTTTTATTGGTCCTATAAAACCCAGGAACTATGTTACATATTCTTGAGACTCAGTTACTGGAATCTTGTCAACTAATTATTTACAAGTATACAGACAAAGAGCACTCTCATAACACCACATGCGCAAACTGGTGACGCTACAAAGAGGAGTAAAGGGACATCTTAAGGCTCCCTTATTCTCCTGTGCTGCCATATAGAACAAGTCACTATTTTGTCCATGCAGGGGCATTGCTTCATGTGTTCCAGAGCCTTTAGTGTAGATTCTTCCAAAGGGGGGATCAAAGCAGAAGGAATACTCCACTGAACAGCCTGCCAGCCACAGAATTCACTCACAGGCACTTGCAAAAGTGTCTTTAAATAATGAATACATGTTGACCCAAGAAGATTGCAGGACCTACTGAAAAAATGTTGACCCACCACTTTTGGGGTTCCCTGTCTCACAATGGCACATAATCGTTTGATTACAAAACCAGATTATTTCATCAATATCTACAATAATATAACTTCAGATACTACTAGTACTACTACTATGTGGTATACAAATATTTTAGGAAAGAAGCTGAAAGGTACGTTTGACATAAGACACCTTTCCAATTAATATCTTTATCCTTTTGACAACAGCAATTGCATTTGCTTTTGTAAGGAAGACATGTTTAGCCAAGTAGTTTAATTACTGTTACTGAAAATAGTTAATACTTATATTTTAAAACTGTATATTTCTATTTTTTTTAAAGTAAACAACACTGGCTCAAAGGTTTTTCCCATCTGATGCACACAAGATGGTGTCATAACTGGAAAAGCCTGTAATTTTCTATTTTCTATCGAATGTCTCTCCATCTACAGCTCAATTACAGCTTAGTGCCTTGGTAACCCTTTATTGATTCTTGCACAATCATTCACGCATTCCTGAGAGAAGTCTGCAGATGAAATATTTTAAGATCTTTATATTGACTGGGTTTCATATGGGCCATGGATCCTTAGCAAAAATACCAGTACTCACATCTGTAACTCATATTTTCATTTACTTCATCTACTTCTATGTTTTTATCAGCTGATCACCATTTGTTGTATCTTGAAATCAGAGACACGTAGGGAAAGAATGTAATAATCCCAGCTGGAAGTTTTTGTCTGGATTTATTTCCTTCAGTGTATGTGATAAGATATTAGGAGCCGGGTGGGGGGAAGGGAATGGGAGGGAAGAGGCAGAGGCAGGGAGGACAGGAGTTGGAACTCTTCTCCAAAGTAATTTTTTGTTCATGAATCCCTTTGAAACATTATTTTCTTCATTGACCTGCATGAGCACTTCCTTAAAAGAAAATATATATGAGCTGTATAACTGAGTGAAAGGTGTTCATGACTATGTGAAATTCAGTGCCATTTACAAGACCTCTTCCATCAACCTATGACTTTAGTTGTTATCTTCATCACTGGTGAGCTTTTTGAAATCTTCTGGAGGAAAACCAAAAAAAGTATTATGACAGCAGATTCCAATGAGCAAGAAACTGATCTAGAAAGTGAAACAAAAACCCCAGACAAGTCAACAGAGCAACTTGGAGTCTTTTCCAAATAATTATAAATGAATATAGTATATTGTCAAATAATATTGTAGTTTATGTTGAATAACAGCCTAGACAAACTCTAAAAGCTAGTGCTCTAAAGCTTACTTTATACAGGGTTCATTAAGCTATTTAGCTCTACTGCTTTGCCCTATATTTGGCAGTCTTTTAGATAAGATTTCTCTTCTACCCTTGAATAGTGTGAGTGGGCGTATTTGTGTTATCTCATCTATTCTATTGTGTTCTATATAGGTTCTTACATCACGCTCATACCTGAGTCTCTTGCAGTAGTGTATAAAGCAGTGTGACTAACATTTGTCATGTGTTTATTATTTCTTCCTTTCCCCAAGAGAGCAGGGTGGACTGTGGAGTGTCTTGTTTTATATTTATTTATTTACACATTTATATAATATGTATGTGTGTGTGTGTGTGTGTGTGTGTATGGATTTGTATTACGGAAGAGAAGGCCAAAGAAATGTGCCTTGTAGTTGGGGCGTAAGGTAGTGACATTTGTGATGGTCCTTAGTTCCTGTGGGAATTCATTCTACAGCTTTGGGTCAGCCTGCCAAAAAGCTCTGTTTCCTACCTTTTAGCACTTTTCATTTGAACTTGCAAATTCTTCATTTGTAGAGCTAGTCACAATAGCTGAGAATTTAAATGCAGGTGTGTAATTAGGAA
Organism: Dermatemys mawii; assembly: GCA_007922305.1. Lineage (NCBI taxonomy): Eukaryota > Metazoa > Chordata > Testudines > Dermatemydidae > Dermatemys > Dermatemys mawii. Next base: position 7,192,623 of record ML677342.1, read on the forward strand.
ACATTTTTCTACAACAATTATAGGCCTCATTTCTTAATACAAATTTGACCCATAAAAATTATAAGGATACTCAGTGTAAAGGTTTCCATGGCAATGTTAACTGATAGAGTATCTTATTACATGGCCAATTAATATAGGACAATATAACATACTGCTAGGTAATGTTTTAAGTAATATATTTCAATCTAGCTCAAGTGATTCTTACTTTTTGGAGCAAAATCAACTGGACCAATATTTTTCAAATTTCCTCCGAGATGGATAGAGAAATTCAGCCCAGAAAGAATATTTATGCCCAAGAATCAGAGGGGTAGCCGTGTTAGTCTGGAATCGCAGAAGTGACAAAGAGTCCTGTGGCACCTTAAAGATTAACTAAAAGTATTAAAGCATAAGCTTTCGTGGGCTAATACCCACTTCATCGGATGCATGCAGTGGAAGTGGGTATTAGCCCACGAAAGCTTATGCTTTAATACTTTTAGTTAGTCTTTAAGGTGCCACAGGACTCTTTGTCATTTATGCCCAAGTTACTAGTGATCAAAATAAGAAATGAAATAATTATCTAGCCTTTAACCTGTTGTGTAATGTTAGAGATAAAAAAGACTTGCTAATTTTGTCTATTCTAGGCATAATTTTCCAGAAACTCTGGAATCGCACAGAGTAGAGTAGTCATTGTTATACTCTTCAAGTGTAACTGAGATGGCAGTAAGACAATTATGAATGATTGAATGTTACACTAATCATTATAAATACAACTTTATTGTACTTTAAGGGATTTATTGAAGCATACTGTCTTGTTTCCGTATAGTACCTATTTTACAGTAAAAGTCACATGACTGTGGTAACACTATTTGTAATGTAAAGGATGCTAGGGTGGAATAGTGTCATTTTCATAAAGCTAAAGCTGAGCTTGGAAAGGAAGATCGAGCAGATATTCCAGGAGATAACATGAAGGACTAGATGGTGCATGGAGTCATAGCAATAGCCTGCAGAAATTGGAGAAGGATTACAGATTTCCTGCTGACTATGAAATATTTGCATTTAAGAAGATACTGAATAAAACAGGGTAGATAGTGGGTAGTAAGAACAAACAGGGTAATAGGTAACAAACAAGGTAATAGGTAACAAAACGAGGAAAATTTGAAATGATTGAAAACTTGGAGTTTGAAAATGTCTTTATGTTACAGCCCTGAATTAGGCTTGGTTTGGGATTGCATCATCTGAGGGTAACTGGCAAGAATTTCAGAGTGGTAGCTGTGTTAGTCTGTATCCGCAAAAAGAACAAGGAGTACTCTTTGCACCTTAGAGCAGGGATGGGCAAACTTTTTGGCCCCAAGGCCACATTGGGGTTGCAAAACTGTATGGAGGGCCTGGAAGGGAAGGCTCAAGGGCTTTTCCATGGGTCCAGATGATGAAGACGTCATCAGTGTAGTGCAAGTAGAGTAGGAGCATTGGGGACGAAAGCTAAGGAAACATTGTAAATCAGCCATAAATATATTGGCATACTGTGTAGCCATGTGGGTACCTATAGCAGTGCCGCTGACTTGAAGATATATTTTGTCCCCAAATATGAAATAGTTGTGGGTGAAGACAAAGTCACAAAGTTCAGCCACCAGGTTTGCCATGACATTATCAGGGATACCGTTCCTGATGGCTTGTAGTGCATCTTTGTGTAGAATGTTGGTGTAGAGGGCTTCTATATCCATAGTGGCCAGGATGGTGTTTTCTGGAAGACTGTCAAAATTATGGTGAAATTCCTCAAAGGCTTCTTTTCCCTGGGTCCAGATGATGGTCCATATCACCAATTTCCATCCCACCATCAACTTCAGCCTGGACCAGTCCACACAAGCAATCCACTTCCTGGACACTACAGTGCTAAGAAGTGATGGTCACATAAATACTGCTATACTTACCTACATGCCTCCAGCTTCCATCCAGGACACATCACATGATCCACTATCTATCGCCAAGCTCTAAGATACAACCACATTTGCTCTGATCCCTCAGATAGAGACAAACACCTTTAAGAACACTATCAAGCATTCTTAAAACTCCAATATCCACCTGCTGAAATGAAGAAACAGACTGACAGAGACAGAAGAGTACCCAGAAGTCACCTACTACAGGAGAAGCTCAACAAAGAAAGTAGTAGAACGCCGCTAACCATCACCTTCAGCCCCAACTGAAACCTCTCCAGCACATCATCAAAGATCTACAACCTATCCTGAAGGACGATCCCTCACTCTCACAGATTTTGGGAGAGAGGCCAGTCCTTGCTTACATACAGCCCCCAACCTGAAGCAAATACTCACCAGCAGCCTCACACCACACAACAAAAACACTAACCCAGGAACCTATCCTTGCAACAAAGCCCATTGCCAACTCTGTCCACATATCTATTCAAGGGACACCATCATAGGACCTAATCACATCAGCCTCGCCATCAGAGATTCATTCACCTGCACATCTACCAATGTGATATATGCTATCATGTGCCAGCAATGCCCCTCTGCTATGTACACTGACCAAACCAGAAAGTCTCTATGCAAAAGAATAAATGGACACAAATCCGACATCAGGAATCATAACATTCAGAAACCAGTAGAACACTTCAATCTCTCGTCACTCAGTAACAGATCTAACAGTGGCAATTCTTCAAAAAAAAAATAATTCAAAAACAGACTCCAACAAGAAACAGCTGAACTGGAATTAATTTGCAGACTGGATACCAAAAAATTAGGCTTGAATAAAGACTGGGAGTGGTTGGGTCATTATACAAACTGAAATCTACTTTCCCACACTGTTTCCCCCTACTGTTACTCACACCATTTTGTCAACTGTTTGAAATGGGCCATCCTCATTATCACTACAAAAGGTTTTTTTCTCCTGATGATAATAGCTCACCTTAACTGATCAGTTTCTTAGAGCTGGTATGGCAACCTGCATCTTTTCATGTTCTCTGTATGTATATATATATATATATATCTTCATCTTCCTGCTGTATGTTCCACTCTATGCATCTGATTAGTGGGGTTCTAGCCCATGAAAGCTTATGCCCAAATAAATTTGTTAGTCTCTCAGGTGCCACAAGTACTCCTTATTCCTTTTGGCACGAATTTGAGCATTGGCAGTTGAAGGCTGCATTTTCATTTAGATTATAACTTCATCTCATTCACAGTCATGACCCATTTCTTTTGGGGTAATGTGTGCTCTGAAGGGTTCCTGAAGGGACAAGTCTTTGCACTCCCCTGGGCATATAACCCATGATTGCACTTGGCTCTTGTGTGGGTTCCCTGTCACTATCTAGTCTTAACTACATAGCCCCCAGAAACTGTAAAGCTACTCTTCACAATGAATGGCAATTTAATACTATCTTCCTGTTGCAATAACGCACACAGTCAGCATTCTGGACTACACTGTACCTGGATTTAAAAAACAGCAGTTACAGCTAGGTTGGTAATATTATGGATGAAGAGAAAGGCCATGGACAGAAGGAAAAATTAATGTGTCTAAAAAAGTTGCCACTCCCAACTTCTGACAACAACTTTCATCCCCCTGATGCTCTCGGACCTGATCCTGTTTCACATATAGACCCATTGCCTGGAAGGGCTACTCCTAGGCATTAGGGTTTGCAGGATTGGGCTTATATTTGGGAACTATAGCTTGTTTCAATGCTATTTTTATTCATTTTGTAGATCTGGAATTTATTTATGTGATGAACTTTGAAGACCAACAGTCAATTAGCTATTTTTAGTTCCTTCACAATGTTTAAAGCTCCGGTTATTAATTTTCTTTTCCTGAAAAAGATTGCTAGCTTGGATTGCTAGTTTGATCCCTTGCTTCTTCCCTTGAGCAATACAAAAACATTATACAACTAATATTTTCCATTGTTGTGGAACTTTATCTGTGACCTTTGTGACAGAACAAAGTTTCTAACTTTAGTCATGCTAAATTACTCAGAAAGAGTCATTCAAACATGGTCCATTCATACTATTCCAAAAGTCTTAGTGCTGCCCCAGGAGTAGCAAATTATGTTGTCTGTTGGGCCTTTTACACAAACAGACAGTATAACACCATATAGTGTGTTCTATTATTTCTAGTTTACTCTATTCTTCTTTTGTATTCTATATAGGTTCTTGTATCACTGTATATCTCTAGTATCCAAGTAACTTCCAGTAGTGTGCTGAGACGTTACTAACATCTGACATGTGTAGTTTGTTTCTCCCTCAGATTCTCTCCAGGTAAGAGTTGTGTGTGCAGCACAAGATTTTGTTTTGGCTGGGATTGTTCTTGGTTTATGCAGTTTGTTTTACTTTGTTTTTTTAAATGCTACTATATGTTTGTGTTAGAGAATACAGATTGAAGAAGTGGCCCTGCAGTTGGAGCAGGGTGGTGAGGTTTGTGTTGGTCCTTAGTTCCTGGGGAAGTTTATTCCACAGTCTGGAACCAGCACCCAAAAAAAGTGCTGCCTCCCACAAAGATTAGCTTTCTTCCTGCAGTAGAAAATTTCACTTATCAATGGAGCATAGTTGTCAATCACAGTCAGCAGCCCAGAAGTATCTTGTGTATTTATACCATGCCTGTCTCTGTATCTGCAAAGGATGAAAAAAGAAGGCAGGGAATGCAAAATTCAGTAGCAAATAAGTCTATGCTTTATAAAGTATAAAAATGATTATAATAACGGCTCAGTTAATGTCTTCTTAATAACACTATTCTTACTACTTCTTAAAACAGTCAAAAAGTTAATCTCCATATCCTCAGCAAATAGCATTTTAGTCAGAGTGTGTATTATTAAGGCTATGTTTTAGTCACAGGTATTTTTAGCAAAAGTCATGGACAGGTAAACAAAAATTCACGAGCTGTGACCTATCCATGACTCATACTATATACCCCTGACTAAATCATGGAGGTAAGGGTTGGCCCAGGAAGAGCCACTGGTGCTTGGTGGGCAGCCTGGGACCCCAGCAGTGCTGAGGGAGGAGGTGGACGGCAGTGTGCAGGCTAGGACCCCATTGGTGCTGGAGGGGTAGTTGGTGGGGGCAGTTGGCAGGCTCCTGGTGACATCCCCCTCCCTTAGCTCCTAGGCAGAGGTGCGGCCAGACAGCTCTGTGAGATGCCTGCACCAAGAGCACTGGCTCCTCAGCTCCCACTGACCAGGAACTGCAGTCAGTGGCAGCTGCAGGGGCAGTGCCTGCAGGTGGCGGCAGCGTGCAAAGCTACCTGACCATGCCTCTGTCTAGGAACTGAGAGAGGGGTATGTTGCCAGTTCCAGGGAGCCCCTCAAAGTAAGCGCCGCCCAGAGCCCTCACTTGTCCCATGTCCCAACCCCTTGCACCGTCCCACACTCAAACTCCTGTGCTGGTGGGGGAGGTCGGTCACGGTAGCCCAAGACTACCCCAGCATCAGCCAGTGTGACTGGCCCAAGGGCTGCCTGAAAATCAGCATTATCAGTGTGTCTTTCCCTCACGTGTGTAGTACCAGCATTTCTACTCAATCACATCAAGGCAGATACTCAACTTGTATAAATTGTATAGCTCTGTAAAGCTGCCTGGAGTGGCTCGAGAACATGAATACCAACCTCAGGGCAGATTATTTAGAAGCGTGGCACACACCCAAAATTGTTTATGAGTTCTATACTTAGGTTTCACCAAGCATCAAGTGTGAACTCCTCAGGCACTACAACAGCCTTACCATGAAGTCACAGACCATACCCTTGGGTACTCCAGTCTATTTTGCCACCCAGGCAAGCTTGCCTTTGTGCCTTTGCCTTACACCAAAAATCACAACACTGTTCAGGTTACTCCCAAACCCAAAGGATTGGTCATTCATGCCAGATCAGTTGCACTCTAGATATTATACCACAGACAATGCTTATAGTCAATCCTATAATAAGTTAACTAAAGACTTAACTAAGAAAAATAAATGAGTTATTTACAAAGTGAAATTAGATAAGATTATACACACAAATGAGTTACAGTCTTAGGGCTGGTCTTCACTATGGGGGGAAATCAACTGAAGACATGCAACTTCAGCTACGTGAATAATGTAGCTGAAGTTGGCGTATCTTCAGCTGACATACCTGCCGTCTTCATGGTGGCGGCGGTCGGTGGCGCGCTCCCCCGTCAACTCCAGCTTGCACCTCGCATCAGGCTAGAGTTACGGAGTTGACAGGGGCGCTGCAGGCGATCAATTTCTCGCGTCTTAACGAGACTTAAGAAATCAGTCGCTAAAAGATCAGTTGCTACCCACCAATCTGGCGGATAGTGAAGACCTACCCTAAGGTTCGAAAATATGGAAAAAGCTTCTATAATAAGCAAGCTATATGTCCTTTATGTCTATGCTGGCCAAACACTGGGGACCTTTTGTTTATGCTTAGTAATCCTTGCCCCTCAGAGTCCAAGCAGCATAAAGATAGTTTCTTCTTATTGAGGATTTTTCAGAGTTCAAGCTGTTGGGATCAGTTTATCTGCACATCTCCTCTTCATGGGAGGTGAGAAGGAACACAGTTAACATGGAAGGAACACAGTTAACATAGAAGGAACACAGTTAAGTCTTCATTCTCTGATGTTTCACAATGGCTCATGTGTTTCAGTGGGCCTTCTTGTGGGCAGGACCTAATACCTCTTATAAGAAGACAGCATTTTATATTAGTTAATGCTTTTTTCCTGTTTGAGTTACAGATGCAGTTACAATGCAAACACACAATATAACCTTATAAGATGGAGTACAAATATTAAATGAGATTACTCCCTGCAGCATCCTACAGTCATTTTACTAAGCACACTTTTATAAGCCTAATACCTATTTTAACAATACTAACACACATGTGAGTCAGACTGGTTTCCAGCTATGTATTTGTCAGTATTCAGTTGAGGCCTAGGTGTCTTGGCATGAGCTGGCATCTGATTTGCTAGTGACACAAGTTCCATAGGCTTCAATGAAGCTATGACAATTTGCATGAGCTGATGAACTGATCTCTATCTCACCAAATTGAGTACCAAACCCCGTCCTGATTATTTTCTCCTGTGGAAGAGTGTTCTCTCCTTCTGGGAAATTTCAATTATTCTTCTTAAGCCACCTCCAGTTGCTACAGGCTTATTTATCAACCATACTCTATAGCAACAGACTTTCTGGAAACAAGTTCAACTGAAACTGGCTGTACACAAATTCATTTGGTACTTTATTCTATTTACAATACAAGTAGGTAAATTTCTTTTCCTTTCAAAGATTGTCAGGTTATCATAATACTGAGCAGGGTTATTTACTAACTAGTAAAATAAATCTATTCTACATCAGGAAAAGCTGATATATATTTATTATACAAAATACATCTCCCATGTTACAAAAATCAGTGAAAAATTCATTGAGATAGTCTGTAGTCCATGCAGTAAGTCCTGAAGAGAGGTACTATAGAAATTCCATTTCATTCTGGCTGAGTTTCAAGTAGAATGGTAATTAACATTTTCCATTTTCAATTAAAATATAGTTCAGGATGTGAATTATTAAATTAAATATGATGTTTGGCTGTTTTAAGTTTCAGAGGTTCTCTTTCCTGGTTTAAAGGATTATATGCTTTTAATGGTAATCTATTCCAGTCCATAATGCTTTAGAAGTTTACTAAGCTATCAGGAGCACAATTGGTGTTTCCAAAAAGAGGACACCAATTAGCTGGTTTGGTTCCAGCTAGAAACAGGGGTTGTGCTAAGGTTAAATCCTGCCTCAGGAGAAACACCTTTGAACCCGGATTGTCTTTATTTTTAACTGTTAAGGATCAGTAGAGAATGTGATCTCACTCTCAGTACTTCACTCAGTAACTTTGTCTGAAATGTTGACTTTTGTAATTAGGATGATAAAAGACAACTTCTTTATTATATTTAAAACAGTGTCTAAAATAGGGACCAAGACCAAAATGCGTGGAAGATGAAAAATTAAATGAATCAATTTAAGTGCAGTTTTCATCTCTCCCTAAATGACAAAGAGCAAAATTCTGATACTCTGACTCATACTGGGGAGTATTTGTTGCATGAGATGTTCCACTAGAATCAATGAGACCTCTCATCAAGTACTGTACTACTCAATGTGAATAAGAGAATCAGAGTCTGGCCCTAAATATCCAGGGATGCTTTCTATCAGGAGTCTCACATGGAAAGGAGTAGAACCCTCATCACTTTGGACATTTAAAGCTTGAATGGATAAAACAATAGAAAACAGGGGAACACTCTTGCACTGGCAAAGAGAGAGATATGATGTCCTAGCAGGCCTTCTCCATTTCTAACTCCTAGTACTGTACTATTATTTCTGTTGCCCATCATATTAAAAAATTTTGGAGTGCCTAAACTCTCTCTCTCTAAGTAGCGAGGCTAGTAGTACCCACTAGATTATTTCTAGATTGAGTAATTACTAAGGTCTCTATAAAGTCTATTATATGCACCTTTTATACATGTGGAGACTTATAGAAGGGCATCAAGTATGCTTCCATCCTCTGTAAATCTATTCAGCCAAAGTTCAAGCTAAGTAGAAAATGTTAGTTTGGCCCATTCCAGAGAGGCCTGCTTACAATGGGATGCAGCTCCAGGAAAGTAGATTGCCTCCTTCCAAGCAATAACAACCATGTCTTTCCTCAGGAAAAAAAAAAAACTTTATAAACATGCCTGGTCTGTTGAATACAATCATTCATATATGCCTGGTGGAATGGCATTGCCCTCACTAAGAAATAGCTTGGACTCCCCCATTACCACGGGACAGAAATTAGTTGAAAGTGGGACTGCAAAGCAAAAAAACCAAATCTTTTTGTGTGAGTTTTCTTTACGATGCATGAATGATGTATAAAGACAATGTCGCTTATTTTTGTTCTGTGTTTACTTGTTTTGTTTGGTTTTTACCTTATAAATATCAAGTACTGACTTCTTTCTTCAGGCTGACTTTTAATAATCTTTGGAGGATGTGGAACATTATATCACAGATAGAGCTGTTTCAGCCAGACTCCGCATTCCCTCCCTATTCATTCTAGGCCTTGGAGAACTACAGCTCAGGCTTTCGGTCCAGCCGTGATATCAAGTTCCAGGTCCTCCAAAGATTGTCCAAGTCCACCAAACAAGGGAAACCAGGAGCTGAGTGTATCTAATGGTAAAAACAAGAAATAAAAAGCTTTTTTTCTCCATAAAACCTTTGAGTGGGCTGCCATTGAGGACACAAATCATGATTTAATTGATTGATTTATTTTTGCTTTTCTTTGAAGGTTCAGCTTTAAAGAGAAGTCTGTCCTGTGGCAAATACATTCCATGTAATAGTTTGCATATTTGTAGTACAGAATTATTTTATGTGTCTCCTTCCTTCTTATCACAAGCTAACACTTACTTGCCAAAAAAGAAAATGCAGATAAGAAAGGGAACAAACACACTGAATTCCAGGGCACTGTGGAATACAAAGAAAAGCATTTATATTAGCAGCCTTGGCAAAGACCTAGGGGAATTATACACCATTTAGAATGGGAATACATAAAAGTGGCCAACTGGTCAGCCTGTATTGAATATACACAAAAGTGCTATTGAAGCTGTACTGGTCTTATATATCCAAATATCTGAGAGATTTTCTGTGTGGAGGATGGAATATATAGGCAGCAGTTTGGCCTGTTTTCTCATGAGCAGAGTTAAAAAAGAACCATTAGGGAAAGCCCAGGGTCAACTGAAAGATTTAATTAAACTGACTATTCATATCAATGAATCCAAGCTTGTAGGCTCTTTCTTGAGTCATGTCTTGGGCAGAGTGGGAGAACTTGTAGATGAAACTAAGCTTTTACTTGCAAAATTGGCTTACTGTTTAATTAATTTCTCATTCGATATTGTGATGTGTGGATTTTTTTCACAAAATATTTGGAAACTGGAAATTAATATTTTCACTTCTGTAGAAGGACTTGATGCTTATACCATGCTACATGGTGCATGGCATACTAATTAGGGGTTCAAAATCTTCTATGGACTTAGGCATCTTTCAATATCAATACCACATATTTCAACTACATGGGGTAGGCAAACAAATGTGAGGTTTGGTATCAGTTTTGAATTCTTTCCCTTGTGCATCTCTGACATATTTGGATTTGCTTTAAACTAAGAGTTTTATAGATATTTAAGCAGGTCAGGTATACTGTCAGAGTATCTCATGACAGTTATCATGTAACAAAATACATCTACAATGTCTGCAGCAGATCTTCAAATGTGTCAATGCATTGTATAGTGCAATCTTGGACATCAGAGTTCAGAAGAAGATCAATCATGCAATAAATTCAGGCCTAGTTCAGGAGCAGTTGTTACCTGCAACTCATTAAAAGCAGGAAAATGGCAGAACAGGACTAGCCAATCAAGATAAGGAATGCCTAATGCAAGAGAGCTTGGGTATCAACATGCTGACTGATCCCTAATCAAGGGCTATTTGTCCAAAGGAAGAGTGTTGTACACAAAACCTTACAGTCTAGGAACAAAGCATATGAAGAAACTGATATGCCATAACAAAGAATAAGTTACCAATCTTGATCTCTTTGAAATCCATGGCAAAACTCTCCTTGACTTCAGCGGGACCAAAATTTGTTCCTTGGGGTGACACAGAGGCCCACTGGTAGTTCACTACTCTTTCTCAGCAACTCTTGTCAGGCCTGACATACTCACTACACTTAAAACATTGCATCATAACATTCATCTGTAAAGAATATGAAAGCTGGTGACATACTGGTCATTAATATTCTTGTGAAAGGTATGCATTAACACTACATGAGGAATTATTGATAGATACTTACTGATATTATGCTTTAAAGTCTATAACCAAAGGGAGAAAACAGTTTTCTTCCAGATAAAACAGCGGATAGTCATTTCCCTGTCTCTAATGTAAATTGAACATGATGATGCCAGAGACCATGTAACAGGAGAAACAGATTAGCATGAGGATGTGAAATCAGCATGGGAAGACACTGGAGTTTGAACCGCAGGGCTTCATCCTGACTGTGTTGACAAAGACAATAAACTTTGGTAATAGAAGGACAAGCAAAAAGATATTTTGACATTGAGGAGACACTGAAGAAACAAAGAGGTCAGCACTCTTTGCATCTGTGAACAGTGGATCCCCAACCATGTGGGTTGGGGATGTTGAGAAATAGCTGTAGGTGAGACAACTGCTTAGACAAAGTTTGGAGCCTGCTGAAGTTATATTTATTCCCTTAGAAGTGTGTTTATTCGTAAACATTTTCTATTTTCTATTATCTCTGCATAGTATCAATTATTACATTAATTCTTGGTTTATTATAAATTCATCTGAGTGCTGTTATATTAAAGTGAGGTGTACATCATCAGCTGAGCCAACAGGTTGGTGTGTGATCTCTCTTTGAAGACAGTGAACTGAGGAATTTCTTAAGTGTCCAGTGACAGGGGCTGGATGCTGCAACTCTTTTCCAAGGGTTCAGAAACTGGGGCACCAAGAATTACCTGCAAGGCAAGGAAAGGACTAACAGAGGCCTAAGGAGTGCTGGGATGGTTAAAAGACTAGAGTGTCAGGGAGCTGACATACACTTTAGCAGTAGCAAATCTCTCTCTCGCTGAAGCAGAGAAGTAACAAGGTGACTTACAATTCTGGACACCCCAAAAAAGCCTCACACTTAGTCCACAAAATAATTGTTTCACACCGCAGCCTACACCACATGCTTGGATTTCACCATCCTTTTCTCTCTTTAGTGGGCAGGCTCAGCTGAGTCTTGGTCACCAAGATGGAGACAGGGTCCACAATAAAAAAAATGTTCCCAGAACTTGTTGCCAGATATGACAGCCCGCAAGGAGTTATGACCTCCCCTAGTGAACAAAAATGTCTCTCTAATATCCTGGGACCAACATGGCTACAACTACAGTGCACACAAAAATGAGACTGTCAGTTTCAGTTAATTAAGCAGACAGAGGTCGGGGGGCAGCAACTATTGAGAAATGAATGGATTCACTTGAAGAGATCGTCTAGGGCTTTACATAAAAAATATTTCCAGACAGTAAGACACATTCTGAGCTATTCACAAAGAGCAAGTTTGTTTCTGAGCAAAGGCTACAGTAGCTTGAACAGTAGATCAGCACAAGAAATTGCAGGATTTTACAAGTTTCCATAGTCAAAGAACTACCAAATCCTTCATTTTTCAATTAATTTTATTCAACCTACGGAGTGACCTAGCCTAATACGTGCAGAGTGGAGTCTCCAGATTCCTTTTGCCCCTTTTGTTGCAAGAGCTTCAAAAGACAGAATCTTCTGTGATGAGAAACTGAGAATTGGTCCTCAGAGAAATGAGTAAAAGGGCACTAAGCTTTGTGGAGCTGAGGGGATGCAGAAGGCTGATGAGACTCCACTAGGACCAAAGGTCTGGCTGCTAGTAGGGAGTAATAACATCCAATGATAGCTTTCAGGAGCTGATTTCTCCTCAGGAGGGTTGCTTCCCTCCTCACCAACTTCCCCACCTGATGCCTGGGTGAAGTCTTCTGGGGCTAAAGGTGCATCTTCCCACCAACATCGATGGTAGAATTTCTTGGAGGGACTGAACTCCTGAGGAGGGATTGCTTGTTTCATCAACCTTATGAGTCTGCTAGCTGAGGAAGACTTTGCATCCAATCTGGAATTTCTTGCAGATCCCAGTCTCCCACTGAAATCAATCTGAGTTGATTAAGTTAGAAGTGCAGGATCTGGCCCCACCAAAGTAATTCCCCCTGCGATAGCCTCCCCGCTGTTGCTGATGTTTAGAAACATGAATGACGATAGCAACGAGATTAAGATTCTTGATGAAACTAGGAAGAATAAGAGAAATTAGACAGGAAATTAAGGGAAAATTCCCATATGAGGGAAAATTAAGAGAGTTTTTAAAAGAAAATGAGTAATAGTCTGTAACTTACTGAGACTGTCACTATAACCCAAAGTGAAGAAGCAGTTTAAAAAAAAGTCAAGGGCCAGTTGCTCTAAGAACATAAGAATACAAAAATGGCTGTACTGGATCAGACCAATGGTCCACCTACCCCAGTAACCCATCTTCCAATATTATTATTTTACTTCTGTACTGCTGAAGTGGTCAGTGTAAGATGCTTCAGGGGGAATGAATAGAACTGGGCAGTCTTGACTGATCCATCCCCTGTTGTCCAGCCCCAGCTTCTGGCAGTCAGACATTTAGGGATACACAGAACATGCGGTTCTGTCCCTGACCATCTTCTCTAATAGCCATTGATAGACCTATCTTCCATGAACTTATCTAATTCTTTCTTGAAACCAGTTATACTATTTGTCTTCACAATATCCATTGGCAATGAGTTCCACAGGTTAACTTTGTGTTGTGTGAAATACTTTCTTATGTTTGTTTTAAACCTCCTTCCAATTAATTTATTTGGGTGTTATTCTTGTGTTATGCGAAGAGGGTAAAGACCACTTCCCTGTTCATTTTCTCCACATCATTCCAGATTTTATAGACCTTTATCCTCCCCCTCCCCCACAGTCATCTCTTTTCTAAAATGAGAATTCCCAGTCTTTTTAATATCTCCTCATATGGAGTGGTTCCATATGCCTAATTGTTTCTGTTGCCCTTCTCTGTATCCTTTCCAATTCCAATATATCTTTTTCAAGAAGAAGCAGCCAGAGCTGCACGCTGTAGTCAAGGTGTGGGCATACCATGGATTCATATAGTGGAATTACTGTCTTATTATCTATCCCTTCCCTAATGTCTCTTAAAATTCTGTTAGCTCCTTTGATTGCCACTCCACATTCCAATATCTCTTTCTTGAACGGTAACAGCTAATTTAGACCCCATCATTTTGTATGTATAATTGAAATAATTTTTTCCAATGTACATTACTTTGCTTTTATCAGTATTGAATTTCATCTGACATTTTGTTGCCCAGTCACCCAGTTTACTGAGATCTCTTTGTAACGCACTTCTCTCAGCTTTGGACTTAACTATCTTGAATAATTTTGTATCATCTGCAAATTTTGCCACTTCCCTGTTCACCCCCTTTTCCAGATCATTTATGAATATATTGAACATATTCTCCTGCATTTCCACTCCTTTATGCTCCTCTGGCCCTGGCATAGAGGGATGTAAAGGACAGGGTGGGTATGTGACTATGGTAGGGTTTGTATCTTGCTCCAGAGATCTCCAGATGGTGTACTGTTCTTTGGAGATTGTTACCAACTGACGTGGTTTAGAACAGCTGTTAGGGTGCTCTAAGTATCATTGGGACTATACCAGTGCCAGAATACCAGGGAAATGCATCCAGATCTCTAATGAAGGCCCCTCTCAGCTCTCATGGAATAAGCAGATCTCAGCCCAGGAGACCATCATGCCCTAATTTTCCAGATGTGCTTTAGTAGAGTTTGAATTTAGAAGTACGTGAATTGTTCTGGAAGAGTTTTCCAAGATACCTCTGGATTTTCCAGCAAACAGCATGACTGCCTCTGTGTCATAAACAAACGCCACTCCCTAATAATGAAAGATGAGCTCATTCAAACTCTAGGTGCAAAGATCAAACTGAAGGTGCATCATTTCATTCAAGCCCTTTCCAGCAGTTCCATTTCTCATGAACAAAACTTGTGACTATTATTATTGGAATAGGTCAGGAGAATATAGTCCCATGCAAAACACCTTTTACATAGGGCATAGATCTCTTCGTGATTCTCCTTCTCCTAAAATGTTAGTGTTTCTTAGAATATGGTTTGTTTCATGGTCAGTGTTCTCTTTGGTACAATATATCACTTCTGTGGCAGATGTGTAGTAGTTCAAGCATGGAGGGAGAGAATGAAACCTTAACACGGTGGCATTTATTGACCAGTTGTCTTGCTTTGCACTCATTTCCTGTCTATAATTCCTTGCAAGTATACACGGGCTCAGTATCAAAAGGAATGCAACCTTTTTAAAAAAATCATATGGTCTGGGATGAATGTATTATTCAATACATGCTGACGGTGCAATAATTTCTCTCGTGATAACTGAAAACGTTTGTAACTAAAGCATGGTCCAGAAAAGTAGGGCGATATTCTATTGTGTGAACAAATTATCTTCTTTTTTCCTTTGGAAAACTCAAGTTCTGGAGCTGAGACTGTTAGCCTGCAAACACTTACACATACTAAAGGAGAGGGAGAAAACAAACAAAATAATGAAAATATTTGTTTTTGCTAATGTCAGTCAGACAAGAAACTTAAAGGAACCACAGACAGAACATGCTGTACCAAGCTCTCTCTTACTGTTGGATCCTTTCTATGAAATTAACCTGCATGTCTAATGTTCCACTCTAGCCTTACAGTGTCAACTGGAGTAAAGTCTCCCAACACAAAGTTGATTAACTGGGCACTGCCAGCCTTCTGAAAAACAACACCAAGACATGCAGAAGTAATATTCACTGCAATCTGGAAAGAGGGGCATCGGGGAGAAACAAACCTTTTCTCCCTTTTCTGACCTGTCTTTTATTTTTAATACATATTTGCCTGACAATATTTATTTTCCCACCTGGGGGTTATACACAATAGTTACTGCCTGGTGTAGCTGCTGTACTATGTGGTGCTCCAAGTGAGGGACAGTTTTGGTGGAGCATGGGAGGCTGGGAGCCTATTTTCATACACTATCCTTCTACCTGTTAGTTACTCTACACCTCTCAAGTGTGGGTCTTTCTCTTTGGCCTTAGGAGCCAGGACTCAGGGCAAAGATTCAGCTCCTAGGTGGAAGCCCCTGTGCTGCTGCAGATGCCCTCAGATGGTGTAACCTTGGGACAAAATACCAAATGGAAGAAAATACCAAATGGAAGAAAACTTGTGGCTTCTCCACATCCCTGTGTGAGAGTAACCATTCTAGAAGTGTGAGCTAGCCACATAGTAACTGTTAGTCTCCTTCCCTAGAGGAACTCTGGTAAATGTTTTATTTTATTGTGGGTTTCTGCCTGTGCTGACCTCTGTGAAGGAATACAGAAGTAAAATTGCTGGAACACTACTTCTGTTGTGTGCTTTGTCCTAAGAGGATCCCATAGAACCTCAGGAATAAACAAAATAACACCAAGAAAGACACATTTTTCTGGTTTTCCTTTCCATGTAAACATTCTCACAGCTACACTGGACAGATCAATAAAAGCCGGAGATAATTCAGTAAGAGGCCAGAAAGGAAGGGAAGAAAATCTCGAAGGGAACAAAGGGGCTAATAAACAAGAATAAGGAACAGAAAGAAGATTTGTGTGCTACAAATACTAACTGTATAGTCATATAAGCTCATAGGAAAGAAAATGAGATCTGACAGCTTACAATGCTAGATTGATTAAGAAAAACTTGGAACATGACCAAGGTCTAAGAATGGCATGGGAAATCATTTCAAAAGGAAAAGAACCTCACACTTTGTTATGGGGGAATACAGCAGTATAATAACAGACTAAGACGCTATTGGAGAGCTGCCATGAGTTCTGTACTGCAAGGAAGCAAAAACACATGACAATGTGTGTGGCTATAATGGATACCTGCCCAATTCATATTGTGTTGTGAATGATAAGCGCCTCCAGCAACCTGAGAAGTATTGGCTTCTAGTATGCAAGGAGTGCCTTCCTACTCCAATCTGTTTATCACCACTGCTCTGTTCATTCAACCACCTCCTAAAGTCTCACTGAGAATCCCACAAGCAGTGAGTTGATTGTTCATAATAATAGAATAATTATATAAAACAAAATTCTAAGCTATTCTTTCTGTGGTTTTCCCAGAGTGTACTTTTTTTCTTATGTGTTGGCCATTTGGATTTTAAGCTCTTGAGAAAAGGACTGTCTTTATCTTTCTGTCTTCTGCAGCACCATGCACACTGGAGAGAGAGAGCAAGAGAGAGAGAGATTCCATTATCATCATCATGCATACTATTTTATGTGCATGGCGCTCTGTAAGACACAATTATAATGAATATAAATATATATATTCAAGATATTGTAGGCAACATTTTTCTATTGATGCCCACTCTGTGACTTTATATCAGATACCAAAATATTCTGAAGGAGAAATCCTGGCCCACTGAAGCCAATGGGAGTTTTACCATTTTTTTAATGGGGCCAACACTTCACACCCTGAATGTTCACCAAATTCCATAATGGCCATTTAAAAAAAATGCAATCTATTTAGAAGTCAAAGAAAAGTAAGAATGAACTCTAAAAGGACTCAGGAATAACTAGAACACATATGAGAACTCCCCACCATTGGTCATTCTACTGAGAAATTAGAACAGGGATTCTCAGACTTCACTGCACTCAATCCCCTTCTGGCAACAAAAATTATTACAGGACCCCAGGGGGAACCAAAGCCTGAGCCCACCAAAGCCCCAATGCCCTGGGGGAAAATGGAGGGAAAATCCAAAGCCCGAGGACTTCCGCCCAGGCAGGGGGGCCTGTAACCTGAGCTGTGCCACCACGGGCTGAAGCCCTTGGGCTTGGGCTGTGGCCCCAGCCGTGGGGTCAGGCTTCGGCCCCAGGCCCCAGCAAGTCTAACTCCAGCCCTGGCAACCCCATTAAAATGGAGTCGTGACCCACTTTGGGGTCCGAACCCACAGTTTGAGAACTGCTGACTTACAACTTATTGTACTTCCACAAATGGGAATGCTTTCAGAAGATATTTTTTAATCATGATACATCATATAGTGCTGAGTGAGCTCTTCTTGCTCCTCCGAAAACCAAGAATAACTCCTAAACAACAGAAACAACAGAAGGTGAAAGTGTCTTCAATCCACAAAAGAAAAAAGGATATTAAACTTTTTAGACACAGCATGTTGTTTCCACAAATAAATAACATTACGTACTGGGATTGAAAACTATCTTCTTGACTCTCATATTTAGTCTTCATTCAATCACAGAATAGTAGAAAGTTACAGCATGTGCTGTGACATGGCTTCACTCTTGATGAACAACATGGAAAACAGACCCATACAGTAGACTCCCGATTATCCGGGCTCAGGTTAACCAGGCTGCGGATTAACCAGGACGTCTAAACCAGGGGTTTGCAGGGGAAGCCCCAAAGCAGCCGCGAGTTGAGCGCTCAGCCTGCCACCGCTTTGGGGTTTCCCCCACTGGCCCCTTGCGAGCCGGGGTCTCAGTCTGCTGCCAGCCTGGGTTAAGGAAGCCCAGGCTGGCAGCGGACTGACACTCCGGCTGGCAGGAGCCTGGAGGGAAACCCCAAAGTGGCGGCGCACTGAGCACTCAGCCCGCTGCCACTTTGGGGTTTCCCCCCAGGCTCCTGCCAGTGGGGCTCTCAGTTCCAGCTGCTAGCCTGCGCTTCCTACACCCAGGCTAGCAGTGGGAGCTGACTGGGGCAGGTGGTGGGACCCCTTCTGCCACACAGGGCAGCCGGCGCACCCCTCCTCCCCTGCACAGGGCGGCTGGCACCCCATCCCCCTCCCCGCAGGGTGCAGGGCAGCCGGGGCACTATCCCCACAGTAGACTCTTGATTATCCGGGATTTTATTAACCGGGATTAAGTTTTTCCTGATCATTCCAGATAATCGAGAGTCTACTGTATATTCAAAAAATCAATATGTGCCATCGCTCAAAGTGATTTATTTTTCAGAAGGCTTGTTACAAGTTAAAATGGATGTTAAATTTATATGACACCGTCTCATCCAACTTGCTTACGACAATCCTGAGATTAGTTGAGTATTTCACTATAAAGTAGAAAGAAACATCATGTTCATTTGAGATCATCAATCTGAAAAAAGTAATAAACCAGCAAGACACAATAGCTCTGTTTGCAATGATAGAGTGGGTGCTGTGATAGACACATAGACAGATGGATGGATGGATTGATAGATGAGCCTTAAAGTTAAGGTCAAAGACATCATATATGAAGTCATCATGGGCCAGAAAGCGTCTGGAAAATATTGACCATTAGTAAGAAATCTATGCCACTGAGGAACATATATATACCAGCCCCTGCCTAACAAGACCATTTATTCAGCGTATTCTTCCTGGAATTATATATTTGGGTAAATTTTGCAAAATATGTTGTGTGAATATTAGTTACCATTTTTAAATGAATTTTCTTTGGCCTTGCATGCATCCTTCTTGTATTTCTTTTCTAATCTATGCCTGGTTTTAATTTATTTTAGTGTTATTAAATATACCCATTCAAACTTAAGAATTTCTGTAGTGTTGTCACCATGATCAGTCTTAGGGGTATATTCAGCAATGAATTATGTCTTAATACAGTATTTTTCATTTTTATTTTACCTCTTTGTGAAATCTTGTTTGGCATTTGCTGGAAGTAGTGATTTTGGGGGTTCTTGAAGTAGTAACAACAACCAAATACATGGTTTCCGCCTTCAACACAGTGAAAACCACATTTTATATAAATATATATATGTATTTGTGATGTTACAGAATGATGAATTCTGGGACTTTTTCAGAGATACAGGAGGTGCTGTGTAAATTTCACAGAGGGGAAAAAGAATTTGAAGAGGTTAAAGGAATCCTATTTCTCTACTGAAATCCACTGCAGTCAAGTGAGTAGGGAAATTCAGTACAAAAAATCTCTTATTAAACTCACTCTTTTGTGATTAGCAGTTCATTTTAATGCATATTCCCCCTCTAACTATGAAGCTGAACTACTGAGAAGACTCAGTCATTTAGCAGGGCTATTCATGCTGTGATTTTTAAGAAGATACGAAATAGGGGGGATATAAGTTATATATTCATTATGTCCTGTTTTAAACAGAATAACCAAGCCAACCCAAGTGGCTCCTATTTGCAGTTTAATGGAGCACAGGATTTTGTTGCATTACTTCTTTACAGAAGACAATGATATGCTTTGTTTTGTTTATTTAGAAAATGTAATTTATTGGGTGTTTGGAAAACAAACTTGATCCTTGTGTATTTTGCTAGAGGAAAGGAAACGCATGTCAAAATCTGGTATCTGTTATGAGTTCTGAATAAGCATATGTAACCCAATAATAAAATAAGCAAATTGATGGGTTTTCTTTAAGTTTTACAGGAATCAGCTGGGCTATCTCCTGCCATGATCGTAGGGTTTCCTCAACCTAGAAGAAAGAAGGCAGAATGAATATCTGGGAAAGAGTTGTGGATCTAGTCAGTCTTTGGCTTCCTTTTTCATTCAGACAAATTTTAAATGTTAAATAAATACTGAATGAATCAGCTGTCATCACAAATTATGTCTCTGAATGTTTACTGTTCATGCCAGCTTCCCTGGTGTCCTTTCTATTTAGAAACAGCTTCAACAAGCAATCACATAAAACTCTGACCATTATTCCCCAGGAAATTCTATATGCTGACTTGTTACTCAGAAATATGTTTCCAGTGTTGTTGAAAAAAGTGTTAAAAAGTGGTCCTCAGCATTGTTTTGCATTAGTGTCTAATCCATGGGGAAACAATAGTTGTAATTTCAATACAGAACTGGAAAATAGCTTTTGAGAATGTGGTAAATGTTGGGATACCAAGTGGTGCATTTTCCTCTCCAAAAAGTCACAAATATAAATCCTCACATTTCATTAAGGCATGTTTGTGGGGTCCTAACTCACCCTAATAAGCACTTGCTCAGTCAAATAGCCCCTTTGCTTTCAGAGTGCTACATGCATGACTGAACAGCTCCCATCCATCAAAGTGAGGGTTCCATAATCTAGACCTAATTTTCATTTTGTTGACATGTTCTGTGTTTATGTGTTTTATGTGTTAACCAGTTTCTTTATCAGGAAACAAATAGAAAGGATTGGTAAACAGCCACAGCACATTTTTTTTAGCTTATGGTGGGTACAAAAACTGGTGTTAGTTTATGGGCCTGATACTTTAAACTTTTGCTACTGGTCATAGCGCTTACTGGCATGCGGAGTCCCATTGAACTCAATTCTATATGGTTCTGAGCACTCTGGCCCGGATCCAGCAAAACATTCAAACTCATGCTTACTTTTAAGCATGTGAGTGTCCCATTGAGTTCCATGGGACTATCCTGCTTACATTAAACATGGGCTTAAGTGCTTTGTTGGATCTATGTTCAGTTGAAAGGGCTTGCAAGACCAGGCCCATTCTCTATGAACAAAAAATTATGTCAAATTTAGTTCACACTGCAAAAGATTTTTCTGCAAGGTTTTGCAAGTATTGTAAAAATCCTGTTAACCACGCAGCAATGTGCTATATTTGTGTTATCTCAGAACAGACACATTTCTCACTTACTGGAACTTTAACAGCTAATAAAAATAGAACTTTTGAACTCCCAGGGACCCTTTGAATGTTGTAGCAGTATGAAATGTCTTGAATGCAGCTGAGGTGAGTTTAAAGATCTGCCTAAGATGTAGTCCTTGATCAACAAGAGCAGCTATTGCATCAACAAATAAGGCATAGGAAACAATTACTGGAAATGTGGGTGATGAAAATCATTTTGGGCTCACTTAGCACATGCTAACTTCAGATAAAGCCAATATTAAGCAGTAGGGTTAAAGATCTGACCCGATTAAAGTTATTGGCAATTGCTCCCATTGACTTCAATAGAGACAAGATTTCACTCCAGGATGCAGCCTTCAGCCTCATTGAGAGTCCCACTGATTTCAATAGGACAATTTATACGAATAGGCATTTCCAAGATAAGGTTCTACAGTGGTTCTAAACCAAGATAATGATCTAGACCCAGATTTTAAAAGGTATTTAAGCATTATTATAGTCAGCATCTCAATGCTTAACAGATTTAGGCTCCTAAATCATTTAGGCTCTGCAATGCTGAATGCCGCAATGCTTAAATAAATGTAAAAATCTGGGCCCAATTGTTTAGGAGATCACTGATCACTGTGACAATAGAGAGACAGAGAGACAGAGAGAGAGAGAGGGAGAGAGATTTAAAAAGAGGGATAGAGACACACATGGAGCTTAAATCTCTGCTTCAAAAGAGTTGTATTGAACTTCAAAGAGTACATCAATTCCTGAGCAATATGACACTGAATTGAGGACTGACTGTGAACATATGAGAGTGAAGAAAATGTATGAAACAGCATTTAATGTGCCTGAAGCAACCCAGCACTTCTCTGCACTAAAGGGCAGTTAGCTAAGGTTTTGAAAACAGTTGTTTCCTTTAAACCGCAAACAGCATGTATAATATTGATACGTTTATATTACCCTGGCTAACATTCTAGACAAATTTTTCTCTGAGGACATGAACACAGCAGAGTGGATTTCTTTCTCACAATGTTTATAAATGGCTGGCAAAGCTAAATTGCCAGAATGAATTATAACTATCTCCTGACACAGTTCGAGCTGGATTAACTACATCTGTAGTTTTTATTGCTGTAAAAGGAAAACCCGTGATTTTTGTGGAAAAGAAAAACTTTTGACTTAAATCGCTGGCATACACAGCCCAAACAATTTCAAAAGTTTTCAGCTGTTTTAATCAGTGTGAAGGAATGGCTAAGGGCCTGATCCTTAAAGCAATTACTCAAGTGAGTAACCCACATTCACACAAGCAATTATTTTCATGTCAATGGAGCTATTCATATTAGTAAGACTGGCTGACATGAGTAAGAGTTTGCAGGGTTGGGATCTCACTTTGTTCTGATTGCATGGTTCCAGCTTTCAAAACAGAGGTTTTTTCATATTTTGGAAATTTGAACCATTTTGGAAAGTGAATACTTGTCTGCTAATGATGTTTTAATCTTTCTGATGCTGTTATTGAAGCTCAAAGCAGATAAGTCTCTATTAAGGGGCTGTAAACCCACTGTAATATAACACTTACCTAATTTGCAAGAATTTTAGCTTCAAAGTTCTTTCTAACAGAACCCAAACTTCACAGACCACCTAGCCGGGTAAATTGTAACTATAGTGAAGGTGTGACATATAAACATGCAGGTCAGAGACTGGATTTTATTTCCTGGTTTCTATTAAATCTTCCCTTCAAAATGCAAATAAATATATATTATATTATATTATATTATATTATATTATATTATATTATATTATATTATATTATATTATATTATATTATAT
>ML677342.1:7215601-7244941 GCA_007922305.1 Dermatemys mawii
ATTATATTATATTATATTATATTATATTATATTATATTATATTATATATGGGAATACGGATAAGATAAGTGATGAGATAGTGTTTAAGCTTTATTTGCATGAATTGGGATGCAAACACTACTTCCAAATGTTGAAGCCCTGAATGAGTTACGTAGATTGTCCCACATAAGCAACCTTTATACCATATCATGTATCCTGCATATGATACGTATATTATAGAAAACACTTTTAGAGTATTATGTTGATCCTGTTTATCAAATCTTTCCTCCAATAAACCCAGGCTTCCTTAGGACCCAAGACTCCAGCTACAATAATGGGGAGAAAAATGGTAATTAACAGATTTTTCCAGGGAGAAATCTCTGGGGGCAGTGCACTATAACACTGCAGGGATGCACTTAAAGTTAGTCCAGAAAGGGGCTGAGGACTGAGCTTAGACACAGGGCTGAATATACTAACAAGAGCAAAGCAATAGTCTTTGTTGGACCTTTGTTAGCCCTGGAAGGATTCTTTCATGCATATTAACTGCATGTGACATGGCTGGGAGACTGAACCACTAAAGACCCACCTGATGAAGTCAACAACCTACAGGGAGTGCCAGGGGAAGAAAAAAATTGCAGCACCATACCCAGCCAACAGGAGGCACACTCACAAGAGATGAGCGCACCCTGTCATATCCAGTCACTTAGGGTATGTCTACACTGCAATAAAAGACCCACAGCACAGCCCCAGCTGGCCAAAGTCTGCTGACTTGGGCTCAGAGTATGGAGCTGTACATTTGCAGTTTAGGTGTTCAGGCCCAATCTCAGAGCCCAGCCCAAGGCCAAACATCTACACTTCAATTTTATAGCTCTGAGGCCTGCAAGCCCAAGTCAGCTGACTTGGGCTGAGAGACTTGGTGCCTTGATTTTTTTATTAGTATTGACATACCCTTAGGGCCTGATATAAATTCATAAAAACTAATTTAAAAAAATTCTGTTGACTTCAACAGTAGTCGGTTCAGTTTCTTAATATCTTTGTGTTTAAATTCCTCATATTGAAAATGCAGATAATATGCTTCCCTACCTCCTGTGAGTGATGTAAGAAGATATTCATTAATATTTGTGAGGTGTTCAGATACTACAGTTATGAGTGTATAGAAAAGCTAGTACATTAATACTACTTATCTTCCTACCCTTCCGTTTCTATAGCTCTGAGAGACTTTAATCTGTGAACCCTGGAAAGATAAGATTCTGGATGCATTGCCCTATAATTGTAGAGACATGAAGAAAAGAGATCAGTAAATGACTGGATATCTACCTATGCTAACATGTCATCTGAGCTCCTTCTCCCTGCTAAATTAGTGGTATTCATGAAAATTCTATAAACCTGAAAAAAATATGCACAATTTTAAATCTGCAATTTTTTCATTGCACTAACATAAAATGGGAAATTCTCTCAGAATTCAGTGCAGCCCTTTGACGTCTGAAAATTTTATCTTTTATTTCCAGTGAACAATGTAAACCAGCATCTCTGGTAGTTATTACCTAAGGAAATGATCTCATTCCTATTCAACTAAAATAGCATTTAAATTTTAAGTTTAAGTTTGAAAGATTCACTTCAGCTTTTTTTACTTAGAACTGGGCCATCATCCAAGCTGGCTTCATACAAAGAAAAAGTGCTCCTCTGTGCAGTCAAATCCAGATAGGGCCACGTAAATTGCAACTTTTCAAAAACGAAGCAGTTGTTCAAAAAAACATTGAAGATCAAATTCTTTCTTTTAGTATCTTTTGGCCTATGTTATAGAGAAAGTCAGACTAGATGATCTCGTGTTCCTTTCTGGCCTTAAACTTTTTGATTCTATAACTCTCTGTACTATGCTTACTCAGTACTTACAGTAAAATAAGACTCTTACATATGGATAAGTTCAAGTTCAATGTGAACCTGTTTGAAAATTCTTAAAAATGAAATTAATTTTCTATGTACAGAACAGTGCTTGGCTGAAGAATAGTGGTAGCCATTACGAAGCCAGTATTTATCAGTAGTTATCACTCAACAGTATCTGGGATATGGTAGCACAGTTATTTCCTATTCTAACTATAGTGAGAAACAGTGTCCTTTAATACGTGTGGAATCTTTTGATAAATGTTAATGTGTCAATGGAGACCACTGCAGCACTTTATCAGATTCTGGTTGTGATTTTCCAATCTGTCTAAAGGATTTAGATGCCCAATTCCCTGCAATTCCAAATCTTCTAGGCAGTCTTACCCGCTAGGATTTCTTTGGGATTTCTTCATCCTCCTTTTTCCTATGCAGTCAGGACCCAATGGTTTTTCTCTATTGTTAATTATCCCATACTGCACCTTTTAGTTCAGCTGGTGAGTAATATAAAAGGAAGTCTTTTAATCATAGACATTTGAGTTGTAAATGATCTATTAGGTCATCTAGTCTATCCTCCTGTCAGTGCTTGGATCTCTTCAGCATATTTTCTAGAATTATGATGCCTAGTTTTAAATATCTCAGTGAAGAATAGAGTTGATTGTTAAAAAGGATCAAGTTCAGATCAGGTGTAAGCGGGCACAACTACACTTATTTCAACAGAGTTGTACCCTCTTAAATCAAACCTGCATTTTCCACCTAGCTTTTCTGATGTTCTTCTTAATAAAGTACAGAGAGTTTGTAGTTAACAATGTAATGATCTCTGTTTAAACCTTACATAACTCTGACACATTCTAGCCTGATGTTGACTACAGTCTGTGGGCTTCCTGCAGTCCAGAACCCCACCTTTCCATTAAAAGGATGACGTTGGGTCTCTGTGGCCTTACAAAACAATAACAACTGGTTAAGACAGTACTGGACTTCAGGAAAGCAACTTTGGGTATGTCTACACAGCAACTAGTCATCTCTGGCTGGCCTGTGCTCGCTGACTCAGGCTGTGGTACTGATTCATTGCTGTTTAGACTTCCGGAGTCAGGCTGGAGCCCAGGCTTTAAGACCCTGCAGTGTGGAAAGGTCCCAGAGGCCAGGGTCCAGCCTGAGCCAGTCTACACAGCAATGACACAGACCCCCTTCCCAAGTACCACGAGCCTGTCAGCTGGCACAGGCCAGCTGCAGGTTTTTCTTTGCTGTGTAGACATAACCTTTGCCTATAGTTACTCTACCAACATCACAGAGAACTTAATATTGCTTCTGGCTTGTGTGTGTGAAAAGTCTGTCGTGCTCAAAGACCACTGTCCTTGAGTTTCAGCTCAAGTGCCAGGCTACTAGGAGAACAGAGACATGCATTCTCTCTTCTGCAACACCACTCCATCTGGGAACATGGATGAGCAGGAAGTGAATGGGTGTGGTTATGTGCCAAAGAGGGAGATGTTCCTGTTATGCAGTCAAATGCCATGTTCTGTTCTAGGGGGCTGCTGAACTTGTGCAGCTGTGACTTGGTGTAATTTAAATAAACAACTGGTCATAGAGCGGTAGTCTAATACTATTTTCGATTAATATTGCTTTTATTCATGGAATAATTTATTCAACAAATACATTTACTGATATTTAACCAGCTCCACTTACAACCTTACCAAAGAGCCAAATTATGTCCCCCTCCTCACTTTGGCCCATAATGGACAGTAAGCAAGACAGAAATATAAGTATTTGCACTGATTCTGTAATTTTCCAACCTGATCATTGCAATGCTTGTTTCCTGTTACTGTACATTGCCCAGCTATTTTTTCTCTAAGACATGTTATCTAAGCGACATTATCCTACCTATCCATATAGACAAAAATCCGCTCTTGCAATATATGTGTGACTGTACATGAACAACTGATGTGAGATCACTTTTTTATACCTCATATGTCTCATTTGTAAGATTCTTCTTAAACGTACTGAGACTGAGTCCAGAGTGAAGCATATGAGCTCTGCAGAGACTATTGCTGCTCCTGATTGATTGAATAGATGCAGTTCATTCTCTGTGCTAGCGCAGTTACTTTGCTCAGCTGAGGATTCAAATACCAGCTGTAATGTCAGGCTTATATGAAGGTTTTCAAATTTTAAAAGGCAGAGGGTAATCCTGCTGGAACAGAATGAGCAACTACTTCTGGAAGAAAATCCTGGTAACATGATAGTATGTCCATTTTTCTTTGAGCTTTGCAGTAAGCAACTAAGAGAGCCACTGGCCTCTGTTACATACACACAGCTGCAAAGACGGCTGTAGCTGTGTCACTTCCAGCAGCAGGATTAGCTGAATAATATACTTTTCAATGTTCAAGAGCTATTCATGGTGGGGTTTTTTCTTTTTAAATTGTAGTTACAATGAATAGTTGTGCCCCGAACACAAAATATACTGTAAGGAACAATAGGGCACATTCAGCAGCACGGACTAAACAACTTAGTTGGTCTGTTCCATTTCCAACATCTGTGCTTTCTTGGGATGTCTACTGCAATGATCATGGCACAGGATCTCAGGAACTCTTAAATCTGGGTTCTGCCCCTAATTTGCTATGGAGCTATAGGAACTGCCGTGCCTCACCCCCCACATTTGCACAGAGCTAATTATAGCTAACTATAACTAATCTTCCCAATAAGTATTATCATCATATTACAGATTGCAAACCAAATCCTCTGCTGGTGTAAGGGGATAAAATGCCATTGACATCAATTGTGCTGCTTCCATTTGCACCTGCAAAGAATTTGGCCCCATGCCTGGGCCTTCTGCAGATATTCAGAAACAGATAGTAAATCATGTATTCTGAAACTGATGTTTGTGCTTTGCTTTTGTTGCCTGAATAACTAACTACCAAAGTTAGTGGTTCGCATATCCGCCTGGGAGAGGGGAGAATGATAAAATTTGCATCACAATAATCACATGGAGATGAGAAATTCATGCCAGGGGTGAGATGGAGCAGATTTTCTTTAAAAACAGACAATGTGAAGTCCATTAGAAATTACATTCTAGAAAGTCCATTACAAATAAACCACTGTAACATCCTTTCCAATGACTTCCTGGTATATAAGGGCGAGTACAGCGCTTCAAAGCACTTCAAGAGCATCATAATTGGAGGCCAACAGTCAGACGCTTGAACCAGTGCGGAGCATATGCAAGAAGGAAATGTGGTGTCTCTTTGTCAATCTATAAGTAACAGAACTTTCTCTCTTTTCTGTTTACTTTCAGTTCATCTTTAGTGCTGCTGAGCTGATTGTAAATAAACGAAGGTGGCTTTGAGGTTTCTGTATGCAGCAAAACAGTTGAATCTTTTCTTTGATAATACATGACTAGAACCATTTGCTGTTAACACATCTTTAATTGACATTGCTATTGTGTCTGTCTCTAGAGAACAAAGGCTTTTTTTGACGCATGTTCACCACTTCCATTAATGCTAATGAATCTCAAATGCATATTTAGAAGAGGATACACATAATGATAATTATAACTTACATTCATATATTGCTTTTAATCCAGAAAGAACTCAACATGCTTTACAAACTTTACCAACAATTTCAAGTGTGTGTGTGTGTGTGTGTACGTGATCACCTTCCCCACAACTGCTGTGCAGCAATCTCAAGGTGAAAGACAACAGCTATGGAACAACAGAACAACACTGCACAACGTGGTAATGACCAGAAGTTTAGCATGCCTTATCCATTTGAAATCATAAGAAGAATTTTAGTTAGGTGGCATGTATATTACCCAAATCAAATTCCGGACTTGATCACTGGAGCTAAGACTCCTATTGTTAAGGTGCAGGGGCAAGGGGGAAAAGTATCATGGGATTTTAAATGATGGCAAGTTGCCTGGACTCTGTGTGCCTAGACTGGCTGAAAGACAGCACTTCCAAAAGCAGTGTGTGCGCCAATAATAGGTCGGATATTGGCCCAAGATGGAGCCAGAGGGAAGAGTGCCACCTACTGAATAAGCAACATCAAATCTTACAGCATTTGGATTTTCTTTGCCTACTTCCCAGCCAAACCAAGGTCTAAACTTGCTTAGCTTGTGAGATCACAGTAGAAAGTGAACTTCAGTGTCATAAACAGGAGTAAACTTACATTAAGGAAAAACTGAGGTGAAGATTTTATCAGCATGGGAATGAAATAAACTATATAATCTCTAACACTGTCGCATCTTCTCAGAACTGTATTGAGTAACTTCACAGTCTCAGATTTATAACAGAACATCTAAACTAAACAGATTTATAACAGAACATCCAGTCTACAGAGGCTATTTTAGCTTCTGAGTTACCTTACTCAAAGCAGATGTGTTGACTCTCTTCAGCTAGATGTGCTGTGATCAAGGCAGATTGATCCTTACTTCATGACAGTATTTGCATACTGAATAATAGGAAAGTAATAAACTTTACTTGGGCTTCAGCATTCTAGTAAAACCTTGGAACATTTCCCTTTGTATGGTTTCCATTAAAAAGCCGGATGGTTGTTTCTGATGGCATCTGCAATATTTCCTGAATCCCAAATGCATACTAACCTAAGTGGCTGTATGTACTCCTTCCCTAAATCTTGCTTGTTAGTTAGAATCAGCTTTAGTTATATTGTGCTGGATTCACTCCCTTCCCATACTGTCAGAATATAGCACTTTCCTGCACCTTTGAGGCCTCTGGTGCTATAAAGGAATTTACACCGAGGAAGGCAAGGGATGTTTCTATCACTAACTTACCCTGGAGTTTCTGCTACAGAAGGGCAGCTGTAAACTCCATCAGGGACTCCATACAAGCTCTAAGAGTGGTAGACGTGTTAGTCTGTATCAGTAAACCAATGAGGAGTCCTTGTGGCACCTTAGAAATTTATGCATTTATATGAGCATCAGCTTTCGTGGGCTAGAACCCACTTCATCAGATGCATGGAGTGGAAAATACAGTAGGCAGGTATAAATACATGAAAAGATGGGAGATGCCTTACCAAGTGTAGGGGTCAGTGCCAATGAAGCCATTTCAGTCAGGGTGTATGTGACCCATTCCCAACAGTTGACAAGAAAGGGTGAATATCAGGAGAGGGAAAAATACTTTTTGCAGCATTAACAAGGCCAATTCAGTCAAGGTGGATGTGGCCCATTGCCTGCAGTTGACAAGAAGGTGAGGTGGCTGTGAATTGTGCTGAAATCAGTGCATCCCTGGCTGCCTGGTCCATGTCCTCCGTCCAAATTTTATTGGTAGCACTTGCTAAAGGTGGGACCCACAGGCTGTGGCTGCCTTGCCCCATCACGTTGCTTCTCCACCCTGATCTGTGGTATACATCAGTGAAATCAGGCCACTGGGCAGAATTCACCATAAAATCAAAGGACATTTTGTAAAGGGAGGGATCTATCCTGCTGGCAGATACTTATCCTCTCAACTTTAATGGGCATATAGCTTGGTAAGAAATGAAAGCCAGGAAGCCCCAGACAAAAAGCAAACCCTACAGTGAATCAAATTCTCAGTGCAGCAGCACTGAAAAACAAGCTGTTTACACTAATTCCCCCACCCCAAGGGTACTCAGGAGTGTTAGAAAGACGACTGTCTCTCTTTGGGACTTGTGATCCACATCAATCAAAACAAAGTGCTCCCCTAGTGGAAACTCACTGGAGACATGCTGTCCAGCACACCACTTCCTGCTACTCCAGATGGGGACCTCCTGGAGGCCAAAGTGAGAGTGCTGAAAATCAGTCTAATTCCCTAATTCTCTGCCTGCTATGAAATGGGCTCCCATTATTGCCTTTCTAACGAAAAAGCAAGCAGGCATTCATCAGCGTAGGTCACGGTCATTGCCTGTTATTATTGTTATAACTGCATTTTACCATCCTTATTATTTAACTGACTAAAGCAGCAAAGAGAAACAAATTATATTCTCTTAAATAATTTTTTACAAAATGAATAAGAAATGTATTTTTCCTTTGGGAAGAAAAGAGGCAATTTTATTTTGTAGTGGTTTTTGTTTTACAGGATTTTTCTAATTACCCATAATGAGCATTTGATCTTACTAAAACCTTGCTATTAATTACCTTCCTGTAAAAACAGCAGAAGCTGCTTCTTTTCACAAGATTTTGATTCTCCTTTAGGACCCAATCCAACTGCCATCCAAGTAAATAGGGGCCTGTCCTTTGCCTTCAGACAAAAGTACATGGATTAGACCCTTTGTGAAAATACAGATTCCACCATTAAACATTTTAATGTCACTCCTTTGACCACTCTGTTGTGCTTAGTGGAACTGATCTATACAAAAGCTGGAGTACGGGCACTAATACAGAATGAGAGAATATTAACATCTCATTTAAATACTACACAGCATATAAATAAGGACCACTAAACTGAATGGTGGTTTCTCATGTTAAGTGTCATGCATGACCTATTACTGTACCCAGAATGGTGACTAAATACGTATTATGTTGTTTTTTAAAATACATGCTCCTTCCTGCTGAACCATTCTTCACACTTTGCCTCCACATAATGCTACGACTCTTTCCCTCCAAGTCCCACCAACTGGTCCTCCCTAGCTTCTGCTACAAGTAGTGCTCCTCTAGTTTGGTTTCCCTATTCATATGGCTCTTCTCCTCAGCCTTCCATTTGTGTTTGCTATTTCTTTTCTGTTAGTCCCATTTTTCCCTGATAGTCCTGACTTCTCTTCCCCACACTACCCTCCTCAACCACACACTCTCTGCCTGTGCTGACTCTTCTGCTCTATACCTGTCCACCTGAATAGCCCAGTGCTCAGCTTCTGCTGCCCCCACATTTTGACTCCACACTCTTTTATCCTGCACCCTTTCCCTTGGCCTTCTGCCTCCTCCTGCTACTCAAGAATATCTTCTCCTCTGTGACTACACTCAGTAGTCCCTTTACCTCTTACAGTTGTGAATAATTACCTAATCCCCATTTAAACATTCAGGAAAGGGGTGTGGATTAAAGTACTATGAAATATTCTGATTCAATAAATTCAGAGCATTACTGAAGTATTATTCATTGTTGACTTAAGTGCAGCTATCAACAAATCCTTCGTTCAAGTTATCAAGTATATTTCAGACAAAACCTTCAATGACTAATCACATTATCTGAAAAATGGTAAATAGTTTTGGTGAAAATTTCTGAAAGAAAGGGAAAATGTTCACTGAAATGTTTCACTATTTTTTGATGACAAAAAAAGTCAAATAATCTTTTTTTGTTTGGAATGAACTGAAAATGTTCTTTTTTGAATAAAGGCCATTTTTTATCATACAAAGTTTTTATGGAAAACTTCTGCCAGCTCTGTTAGATACCATATCCTGCCATTTAGCTTCATGTAACAGTCACATTGATTTTTGTAAGCGATCTGTCCTCATATGATGACAGGGTGAGAGTCACAAATAAATGTAAGAGCTCATCTGGAAACACTTTAAAGGGCCTACTTTTTAGGGTGCAGACACACAGTACTTTCTGAAAGTCAGGCTTCTTTAAAGTATATCAGAACTTGAGGAACCCAAAATCACTAGTCACTTTTGAAAATAATAGTCAAGAGTATTTTAACTGGCCTTCTTGATCAGGACTATGTAGTATCCCTGGACCCTTATTCTCCCAGCACAGCATATGTGTAACTTCCATTAAAATCTAGATTCTGAACATGAAAAGGATCTGCCATGGAATAAATGAGAGACACTCAAATCCCACCAAAGGAGAATAATACTGCTGGAGGGCAAAAGGCCCACTACACCATTTTGTTCCTAAAATACTTCTCTACTATGGCCCAGAAGACATTGTGGAAGCTAATAGATGGGAAGGGAAGCAACAATATATTTCTTACCAGTTAACTTGATTAAATTTTTGAAATAAGAGAAGACATGAGAAGATCCTGGACAAACATATACCTGAATTTACTAGGATTTGTGATTTGTTGACTAATCTGGATTTTTTTTGTAATGTGCGAGATACAGACTCAGTTATGGTTTGTAGTTTCCCCTAATAATTAACAACTTTTTCCACCATAGGCAAGGCTAAACATTAGGGGAAAAAAAAAACAATGACACAAATTTCAGACCTGAAGTCAATGGCATTACAACCACTGACACTAGGGCTGAATTTGGCATGGTATATTTCAATGTCAGGCTAGGGGCTGCATTACTGTGACTTACCTAATCTCAATAATGCAAATTTTAGCTCTGGTGTCTTATTGAATTGCAAATGCAAACTGAAGCAGTGCTTATTTGTAACATTATACAAGATGTCACTCACCAGAAAAGAGAAATGAAACAGACAGAAGAACTATTATCATTGGACTTTCTTTATCTTTCTCCATTGGTCTGAAAAATGCTTGTCTCAGAAGCAGGAAAAAGAGATTAAACAAATGGTTGTTCTCTGAGCCAGCTGGATTCTTTCTTTGTGAGTTAGATATGGGAAGGTTCAACACTGTGGGCCAAAGTCTACTAGAATCATAGAATTACAGAATATCAGGGTTGGAAGGGACTTCGGGAGGTCATCTAGTCTAACTCCCTGCTCAAAGTTTTACTGTCTTGGACTTTGCATATTGGCGTTCACACACGTACATAGCAGATATGAAATGCTACTATTTATTACATGAAGTAATGCTAGTGAGCATTTAACAACCACTTTGCCCTCACTTTGTACTGCTATAAATGACTGCACAAAGCACAAAGCAATGGAGAATTAAGCCTAATCATTACTTCAGAGAAAATCTGGAATAACTTTATATAGTGTAACTGAGATCAAACTTCAGTGCTGATTGTAGTAAGAAGTGGACTGATCTTTGAAGCGGCTGATCTTGACTTCTGATAAGTCCTGTGACTGGATGGAGAGGCTTGAGAATGGTGGAGTTAATGATACAGGGTATTGATGCATTAGCTTTTGACCTGCCTAACCAGGCTCACACTTAAGTTAGCTCACAAGTGAAATAAATTAGTTCATCAGTTTTCAGCAGTAGCACCAGCAGTCTAATGAAGTAAGTATCACCCTGCACTGGACTAACAAGGGTGCAGCAGACCAAGTTTTATGGGAGTGATTCAGAGCCCATTGAATTCATTGAGAGTCTTACATTGGCATTAGTGGGATTCAGATCATAAGAATGACCAATCTGGGTCAGACCAAAGGTCCATCTAGCCTAGTATCCTGTCTTCCAACAGTGGCCAAAGCCAGGTGCTACAGAGGGAATGGACAGAACAGGTTCATTGAGTGATCCACCCCCTGTTGCTCATTCCCAGCTTCCGGCAAAACCAAGGGTAAGGATCAGGCCCTTCATTAGTTGCTTAGGACAGTTTGCACAGTCATTAAAATAATAATTAATATTAGGCCATTTATTATTCTTCCAGAATTGAAAATACACATGGAGATGTACAACTGGTAAACTGTTTTAGGTCCCTTATAAATCTGCTAATTTGAGAAATTAAATTAATCAAATTCAAAGGGGAGGAAGGGGGGAAAGAAAATTTTATTAGCTGCTAAGGGAAAACACTGTTCCTTCCATCCTTGCCCCTACACAATATTTTATTGTGTGTGTGTCTCACTAGTCTTCTACTAGCATACAGTAAAATAGAGCACAAATGCCTCACAGTGTGATGGACCCATCATGTTGAGAAGGTCTTCTTTTAAAAGCCAAGAAATCACTTGTCCATGTCAAATCATCCATCCCCTGTGTGACATTCACATTGTGAATCCAAACTCAGCTCAGATTGTGACAAAGCTGTATTGCATTCAGATCCTATAACTAAATGTGAATAAATGTAACACTCAAGTATTGCTTTCATGATTATATAAAAGATGTCTCACCCATGAAAGAGGATTACTATCTCTAGTATAAAAGCGTGACCCTCCTCATTAAAATATCCACAATCAAGTCCATCTCTTCCAGTGAGAGATTCTATTTATTCTGTGGGATTGTTTTCACCCACACTTTAGGTTTGAATCAGAGTGTGGGAATTACTAGGGAATCAGGTTTGCTTCTTGTGAAACTCGTAGCAGCCCCCTTTTTACTGTAATTAGAGCTTTTGATTATTACTATCATTACTATGTTTTCATAAATCACTGTCACCTAGGATTTTCTGAATGGTAAATTCATCCATACTTTTGCTGTTATTTTACTATGAAACATAATTTTACACATGTGCTTATAAAAGAAGGAACATTATTGCTAGAGCTAGTAAAAATGGGATAACATTTTTACTCACTTTTTTCATCAAATTCAATATGTCGAGGGAAAATCAGTGAACTAAAAACTTTATAAAGTTTTCAACCAGCCCTAATTATTATGCATATCTGCCCTTTCACTTAATCGCTTTCTTGGTCCACCCTGAATATTTCTTTTACCCAAGTGAAGTAGAAAAAGCCATTTGTATATGTGAGATTCACTAATTGCCATAGTGACAAAGAATCCTGTGGCACTTCATCAGATGCATGCATGAAGTGAGTATTAGCCCAAGAAAGCTTATGCTTCAATACTTTAGTTAGTCTTTAAGGTGCCACAGGACTCTTTGTCACTTCTGCAAATTCCAGACTAACACGGCTACCTCTCTGATTCTTAATTGCCATTAGAAAGTCATCAGTTACCACATAGTGATATGAGGGATATCAGTTTTCTTCTATATTTGGAATAGTGGAGAAGTATGCTAAACAAGTTACCCTATTTGGTAACTATTGGCAAATATTAACCATGTAGTGGTGACCATCCAGTAGTCAGGGTAGTTAATAAAGGTGGCTATGCTTTCGTCAAGTAGTCATACTAGCTATTTGCTGAGACAATTGTCTGTTCATATCTTTGGTGTCTTTTCTATGAGCCTGATTTTTCTCTCATTTATACTGATGTAGCTCAGGAAGTAAGTCCACTGGGGATAGATGAGAATCAGGGCTTATACACCAATGGAGCCTATTTGTACCAACGGTGACTATAAAAGTGCTAAAGTACAAGTATCTTCTGCATCAAATATGCCACATAAATAACAGACAACAGTAATAATATTTTACTGTGTCTAAACACCTTCCAACGTTACTCATCCATTTTATTCATATAGATGTCACTCCAATATTGTGCCACAGTGGTTTATCCAATATGGCCAGAAACCTCTTCCACAGTATGGAACGTACTGTGGTGATGAGCACATTAGGAAAGTGTAGTTAGATGCTTTTTCTGAGTTTGATAGCTTATAGGCCTCAGGCTCTATCCCAGAGGCACAGTTAGGCAGAGAATATGTTTCTTGTAATATATTCCTAAAGGATATACTTGAAGAACCTTCAAGATATTGTATATTAAAAAATACAATATTCCTCATCTTCCTCATCTCCCCCAGGGATCTTATCTTTAACCAGCAATATAATAGCACTTTTAATTTCTTTTTTTTAATAATGTGCTGTTCCAGATATTTTTGCTACCCTTCTGTTAAGAGGAATTTTACATTTATTTTCCAAGTCTTTCCCTGAAGCCTTATATTTTGGTTCATATAGTTTATGACAATATACTTCAAATGTTTTATTTATTTTAATAGAGACTGTTTTCATTACATCATTTAGGATTTGAGGGATGAAATACACTTGGAAAGTTGTCTACCTTTTCAAAATGTAGCTAAAAGCCTTCAAGGTCCTATTTCTTGGATCATAAAATTTGGCTCCGAATGACTGAAATCAGAACTGTGTTTGACCTGTTGTGACACTAATTCACACTTTATATCCATCAGTTCTTTGAATATTTTATTAGAGCTAGAGTTCATCATTTGGTCTCCAAATACTTTAAGTTTTTGTTTAATGTACTGATTTATCCTTTTTTTGTTTGTTTTTGTATTCTATATTCAATACTTTTTCCAATGAGACTATGCATTAGGATGAAATACACCAGTGATATGGCTGTCAACCACGCTCAATATTTAAGCCCTGATCTGGAGGCAGTACGGGGAGCTATGTGCACAGTAGTCACTTTGCAAAGAGGTCTGCACATTCCCTGGGTGCTCCAAAAAGAGTCTGTGCTGCTGACCAGAGAAGGGACCATAGGACCCATACTTAGGTAGAAGTGTTGGCTGCAGCACAAGTGGGTGAAGTGGCTACTGCCCTTGTTGTAGCCCAGAGACTGGAACAGTGGCCCTGGGACCAGAAGGGTCTGTTTGGCAGCCTAACACTCTGGTTCTAGGTGGAAAGGTGAATTTAAACTCCCCAGCCCACTTACATTTCTACATAAGCCCATCACTCAGGCTTGATGCAGCAGTGTATTTCATTCCTTTTAATCTCAGATTCTTCCTTAAGATTCTGATTGCCCATGATTTAGTCTTAAAATGTCCTTGATGCTTTTTTAACCATGGACCAATTATGTATCCAATAAATTTGTATGGTATGCGTATTTAGTTTAATCTAATTTCATTGATTTATCAATTATCCACTGTTGTACCTGTTTATCAAAATTGGAGTAGGGAGATGATGTAGACAAAGCATTACTATATGTCGCACTCTATCCAGTATAAACAATGGGGAGTAGTTGTGGCACCTTATAGAATAACAAATTTATTTGGGCACAAGCTTTCGAAAGTTTGTGCCCCCAAAAATTTGTTAGTCTCTAAGGTGCCACAAGCACTCCTAGTTTTTGCTGATACAGACTAACATGGCTACCACTCTGTAACCTATCCAGTATGTAATCAATGCCACTTGCTGTCACATGTTTTATTAAACAACTAACTTCCTCTGCCTGCCCCCACTTGTAGCCTACAGTCTAATTCAGGCATATATGGTACAACAATTAATGATTCAAACTGGACAGGTGATGTGCAGAAGAGGTTGCTAGTAAAATGTCCCTTTTTAATTTTGTGTAATGAGTTTACTTCTTTTTATTGACAGCCCTGGAGAACCAAGTCTTCTGTTTCTCCACAGAACAGCAGTGTCATGGAAGGCAGCACTACAAGTTTTCCCACACTGGCCTGGAAAAGTAAACAAATCCTCAAGTGAAGGGGCCACTGGTGACATGACTGGGTATTTAAAACTTCATGGACATTCAATCTTTGTTCTTTCTATTGAGACTACCAAAAAAGTGATTGTGCTGCCCGTTCTCTGTGATATGGACTCTTTTGAGTCTTAGACACAACTTGACTGAGACCTCCACTTCATTTCACATAAGCCACCAAACAGCCTTCTAGGAATAACAAGTTTATGTTACTACTGATCAGAGCTGGATTTCAACCTGAGGACCAGCTGCCGTTATAAGAAAACAGGCTTTTTCTATCTACTTACACAAATCTCTTCCAGATGAATAGTGCCAAACAGGATGAAACATCATTTTATTCATTAAATCTAAATAAAGAGCTTGATATAAAAATGTCAGGCACGTGACGGAATTAGAGCACTAATGAAACAACTGAGTACAGCAGAAGTTAAAGGCTTGGGCAAAAAGCAATAGGATATCGATGTGTTGGTGGTAAAATGTAATGCCTACATGTGTCAACAGCTATGAGCTTTTAGAATAAAAATTATAGTTCTGTTTTAGAATCCTCTTCCAGGACAGATTCTGAAGGCTAGACTTCTAAGTCAGAGATTCAGCTGTGTGAATCAACATGACTGAGCTATGCTGATTTACATGAGCAGTAGATCTAGTTTTGGTTGGCACTAGTCTCCTCCTGCATACTGGTGGACACAGTGCCACCTTAACAAATAAGCATTAGTGCAGGCTTCCCAGAATTTGTTTCTGCATTATACATGGTTATTAAGAGGTAAATTCTCATCTAGGAATGATGAACTGCTACAGAAGGTGAGGGAGTATCCTGAACTAAAATCCCTTTTAACATCTCCAAATAAAGTAGCTTTCAACGTTATGTAAGGCATATTTCTGGCTGAATGAGGAGTGTGGGGATGGGGCAGGGGAGGCAAAGCAGTATTATAATTATGTAGTATGGCTTTAGGCCATATTCTGCCTTAGATACACTGCTAAAAATTGAAATAACTTACCTAGCATCAACAGCATAACTCTAGATTTACATGGGTGTAACTGCAAGTAGTGGTATGATGAGTGCAGGAAAAAAGCAAGCAAGAGGAAAACATCCACCTCAGCAATCTGGTCTTTAATTTATGAACAATTACCACCTCAAAGTGTACTTCTTTCAAAACACGAACAGTATTACAACTGTACACGCCTGCAAATCTAATTAAAATATCTAAATAAAAGTCCCATACCTAACAAGGCATGTTCATCCACATTGGTTTTGTTAAATCCTTTTTTTCTTATCTTTCATCAATGCGTTGTCTAATTAGAATCTAAGATCTTTGGGGCAGGGTCCTTCAGTGAAATCCTGGCCCTGTTAAAGTCAATGCACTAGCGTAATACAGTGCGAATAATAATTATAATAGTTATTAATAAAATATGCATTGTGTTTGATTAGTTGCAAGCTGAAGATTCTCAGATAGTATCTTGTAGTTTAAAACCTCATCAAGAGGCAGTGCTGAAGAATTAAACACTGCTGTCAAAGATTTCAGTAGTCTGTCTGGGGAAAGGTACAATCTTGAATTCTGAAAGCTGCAATATATTTTAAACTTCTAATTGTGTAACAACACATTTCAGTTGTCTATGCAGAAAGAGTAAAACTTCACTTATCTTTAGAGGGCTAATAAAATCTAAAATATTTTCTCTCCCTGTGGCTCAGATTTTATTTTAGTGCTCTTCATATGCTACTACCATATTATAAGAAATGGGAAAGTAATATACTTGTATTATAGCATCCCATTAATGTATCATATTCTTTTTCTATTCCCAATATTGTAAATTATCAGTATGTTTCTATGTAAATTAAAACTTTCATTTTGTAATTAGGCTGCCATTTGTCAAATAGGGAGCACTAGTCGGATTCTATCTCATAGATCTAGGCCTACCCCCATTCAGCTTAAAATAATTTGATTGCAGACCTGATCCAAAGCTCATCCAAGTTCCCTTTGACTTGAAAAGGCTTTGGATCAGACCTATATGAGAGGCTCGTAGGCACTTGAGTGCTTTTAGTTCCCAGTGAAGTCAATAAGTTTTCAGCAGGTTCCAGACCTGAGTTCTAAGTGCGTTGATGAAGACATGCAGATGTACTGGGTTGGCAAAATCAGGCCATTCCATATGTCAACTGGTGGGGGGCTATCTGGTGTGACTCATGACCATGACTGCCTCCCTCAGGGCAGATTGTCGAAAACAGGGCAGACACCTCAAACTTGTGGTGTGTTCAACAATTAGATTTCACCAAGCCGGTAACAAACGTGAACTTCTGGAGATCACAATAACGGTCTTGCCATGGAGTTGCACACAGTCCCCTTATACTCTTCAGTCTATCTTGCCATCCTGATAAATGGCCACTTACACCAAATAATCACACCACATTCAGGTTGCTTCTAGTCCCAAGAGACCAGTCACGTACCCCTGGGTCAATTGGTACTGTAGATCTTACTACCAAGACAATGCCTTAGCCAATCCTGTAATAAAATATCTATTTAGCAAGCAGGAAAAAGAAAGAAGAGCGTTTCTTGTAGGTTAAGGCAAGCAAACATACACACACCAATGAGTTGTCACCAGAATCCTAAAAGTGACAGAGTTATAGAGATCTGTTAATTCAAAGTGTCTTGCAGGGCAGACCCTTCAAGAGGCAGCCTCTGGGGATCTTTGGTTTCAGTTTAAAGTATCTGGCCCTTCACAGTTGAAACACCCGAAAAGATGGAACATTTTCTAGTGGCTTTGTTTTATTTCCATTTTTTCAGCCTCCAAGCCCAGAAGATGAGCTTTTTAGCACATAGCATTTCCCAGGTGCAATAGAGCCATTAGCCAATCCTTTACATTGTAATGATCTTTGATGGCCCATCTGATTTTAATAGTCCTTTTGGATGGGTCAAGGGATGATTCCTGTATCTGAGTTCCCAAGTTCAGAGCAAACATTTTCAAAGTTATAAAGCAGAATGTACAGATTTTCTTATAGCATGGAATGCAGACGTTGCAAGTGAGGTTAATGCATGCAGCATTTCATAGAGTCTGAACATTAAATACATTCTTATAAGACTAATACTTATTTTGACCATAATTAACATATGGGTGAACTGGTCTGGTGTCCAGCTCTAAGTTTTTCAGTTCTTAGATAATTTCTGCAGGCAAGGGCTGGCATCTGGCCTGCCAGTGTCACAGCTATCATGGTGTTTACAATGGGCCAGATCTTGATATCTTTATTGATTCTGAGGAGAATAAGTCCACAGATAGTCCCATTGAAATCAATGGGACTATTTTGAAGTGCTACTCAATGTGAATAAGGGTATAAGATTCCATCACTTTTATTTTTTTGTTTGTTGTAGCCATTTCATTGAATAAATCCTGCAAGAGTTTCAAGCTGATTACTGAGGAAATAGCTTTTACTTACGGCTGGTCTTTACTACTGCGGTAGATCAATCTAACTTACGCAACTTCAGTTACGTGAACAACATAACTGAAGTCAATGTAGTTAGATTCACTTACTGCAATGGCTACACAGTGCTGTGCAACAGGAGACCCTGGTACCCTGAGCATGCTGGACATTCAGGTCCTTTAATAACTAGGAGACCAAAGGCTTTGACAGTCAGAAGAGATCCATTGACTAAAGTGGTTATGTGATTACTTTCCATAATCTGTGCCACATCTGAAGAAAAAAGTCATGAACCACACCATACATAGCCCCTCCTCTCCCCCTTATTTTGCTTTGATAATTTGTGGATCTGTTTCTTTCTCTAGGGCATATTTGGCACACGACCTTCCCTTGGTATATTACACTGTGTCTGCAATTCTCTCTCCAGAGCAGATCAGTAATAGTACACTTGATATGCTTCCAGTAGGAATTGGGTGTCAGGATTGAGCTTCAGACTTCAAAGCTTTTTAACTGTTTCTAAGACCACAAAAACCACAAGCACAACAGAAAAGAGCCTGTTTACAAGGTCAACTCATAGAGCAGCTCAGTGGATGCAACTGTTTCTAGGCTTGAATTGCCTTGGGAATGGACTAAGAGCTTTTACTGTTAGTGCTTACAACAGATATCAGGTGTCTTTACAGTCTTAACTCTCAAGGTTACCTGGCCAATCACATTTGTTGGAGTTCTCATTCTAAGAGAGAACAGACCCAGAGGAGCTTCTGGTAGTCCTTCCTTCCTAATGTTTCCTATGTTCCTTAACTGCCCTCTCAAAAACTGAAAACAGAAAGTATAGGAAGGAAAAGGAACAGACAGGCACTTGTTGACAGAAGAGTACCTCAGGTAGCCTGATATGATGTGAAAAAATGTCATTCAAACCAAATATTTTTGAACTGCTGCTTCATCACCCTAGTTATATTGGAAGATATGGGGTTAAACTGCATCCTGATGTAAATTGGAACAAAGCCTACTCTGTTGAATCTCACAGGTATTTTATCACATTCCAATTCTGTTTTAGTATAATTTGTATTTTGCAAAGAACTTAAAGGAAAAAATGTAAAAAAGCAAAAAGTGGAGAGAGAACAGATGCAGCTGGAAAGACTTTAATTGACATGAAAACCATATAAATATGAATGATATTGTAAACCTGGGGATTATATTCACCACAGTCACATGTATAATCAAGTAAGTCAATAAAGTCTCTGGGAAAATTCTCTTTTTTGTGACATAGGGCAACTCCACTGCAGTTTATTCAGGCAAATTTCCTGTCTTCAACTGACCACAAGTTTTATTGGCTCTAAATCTTTTGGGTCAGATTGTCCAGGACCATTTTATAGGTATGCAGAGTTATTTCCCTCCTTTGCCCTAAGCAAGGGGCAACTTCTGCCTTGGCACTTGGGGGTGAAAGAACGATTCCTTCCATGTATCATTAGGAAGGGGTGGAAAGGGGAGGGAAGAGTTAAATTAATGGGACTACTCTCAGAGTAAGATACCATTGCACAGGAGTGAGAGTGGTAGAATTGGGGAAAAAACAAATACCCTTCAGGATGCTATCAGAGCTGAGGGCTGAATGTTTCCATTCCACGTATAGGTTATGAAACTAGGGATGCTGTGGGAGCTACCGCACTCCTGTCTGGAAGAGGTTTCCATCATATACAGGGTTTACAGTTTGGTTCAATGGCTCTCACCGCCCCCCACTGTACAAATTGTTCCAGTGCCCCTGTAAAGCATTGTAGATCTGCTAGATCTCTTTCAGATTGGGAAAGTGATTTTGATTTAATGCCTTCTACTCGCCTGATCTGGTGAAAGTGAGTGCCATGAGAATACAGTCTTTCTGTGGGGCATGCTATACATCATACAGTGCTGGGGCATGTGCAGCCATAATGGTAATATATTTCACAACAATAGAACGAGATGATTGAGAAGAGTTCAGTAAGTGACAAGATATGTAACCAGCAGGATAATTCTCTTTGGAAGATTTATGTCTTTTTGTAGTGATAGCTTTTAAAATGCAACTGTTCTGCATATACATTCATTTTAGCGCTTGCATTATCAAAGGTGGTGGTTGGCCTTGATGATCAGTCACAGTTGTCAGGGTTGCACTGCTGGTT
Organism: Dermatemys mawii; assembly: GCA_007922305.1. Lineage (NCBI taxonomy): Eukaryota > Metazoa > Chordata > Testudines > Dermatemydidae > Dermatemys > Dermatemys mawii. The sequence goes on from ML677342.1 coordinate 7,235,999, forward strand.
TTATATATTTTTAGAGGCAGTGGACAAACTGTGCAGGGGGATTCCAGTTTCTTCAACAGACCTTCCTGACTGCCCACTGTATACTCTCCCTGCAAATGAGACTTCCAACACCTGCACCTGCCATCACCCCTGTTGTATTCCACTAAACCAGCACCTGAGGTTTGGCCACCAACTGGAGTGCCCCAAGCAAGGTCCACCTCATTCAGCTTTGCTAAGCATGTATCACTATGACCAACTCTGCAATGGGTGTTCCATATATAAATAATAGTGCTCACACGATAATAACACAGGTAAGCTTTTAAAAAATGGTGAGGATTATTTAATCTAGATTCATACATTTTAAGGCCAGAAGGGACCATTATGATTATCAAGTCTGACCATAACACAGGCCATAGAGCAATTTATGCATCATGTACAGTAACTTCTGGTTGAACTGAACAAATAGCTTTCAGGAGGACATCCTATCTTGACATTAATACTCCAGAAATTTTGTTTAATTAGCCTCACTGCTAAAAATTTGTTAGTTATTTCCTGTTTGAATTTTTTTACTTTTATCTTCTAGTCATTGGATCTTGTTAAACCCTTGCCTGCTGCATTCAAGAGTTAGATTCATAGACTTTAAGGCCAAAAGGGACCATCATGATTATGTTGTCTGACCTTGGGCTCATTGCAAGTCACAGATCCTCACCCACCCTCTCCTGTAATACACCCATAACTTCTAGCTGACTTAAAGTCCTTGAATCATGATTTAAAAACTTCAAGAATCCACCATTTACTCTCATTTAAACCTGCAGAAAGCCTTCTTGTATTAGATTTCTTCTTCATGTGTAGTTAACTTGATCATGATCAATAATTGCCTTTTGACTTTCTCCTTGATAAGCTAAATTGACTGAACTCCTAAAGTCTCTCATTCGAAGATGTATTTTCCAGACCTCAAATCATTCTCATGATTATCCCTTTTTATCCCTGTCACCCCTTTTCTGAACCTTCACACAGTTTTACACCATCCTTTTTTTCTACTAAATATGTCATATTTTGGCTTTCATATAAAACACTTCTTGGAGTATCAACTCTTCACCACTATTGAATGAGAATGGCTCTTTGCCCTATGGAATTGACAACAGCTGGTTCCATAAACAAATCTGCCATTTGTTATGTCAGTCACGGTCCATTACAGTGGATACCACTAATATATTTGTATCAGTTTTTCAGATTTGACTTGCTTGAGCAATGCTACACACACATTTAATGGGAAATACCACTAGAACCCATAACAAACTTTTGAATGCCTCACAATATATTTGATTTTATAAAGTTTTGTGGCATAAATTGGGGAAACTTTAGTAGGTTACCAAAAAGGGATTCTCAATGTTGAGCAGTCTTTAGTGAGTGTACAATAGTAGCCATATCAGAAAAGACTGAACCTCCCTGGCATTTCTGGGAACTGTTTTTATTTAAATTGCTGTGATCTTCTTCAGGATAGGCAGCATTAACTTGAGTGAAAAAATATGGCCATAATACTAAAGGATAGCTTTGTTTAAGATATACTTTCAGTTGTGAAGGATGAGGTTATGTACAAGAAGACATTGAAAAACAACTTGATAGGTTACATCTTGTTCCAGGTGATTTTTTTTCCCATATACTGAGATGTTATCAGTACAGTTGATACTGGAGATATATCAAATAATACTTCTCACAGCATATTGAAATATTTCTCTAGCTGAACACATTCCAGATGTTAGCCTTGTATACTATCTTAGACCAATACATGTTGAAAAATTTGGCAGATAAGATGCAGAAGCTAGATCCAGTTGGTGAGATCCTTTGAGATCAAGCTTCAGAAATACAATGGCATCATTCTGTACAAGAGTTATGCCTCTGGTGAAATACGGCATTCTCTCTGCATTGCTGTGTTCAGGGTTTACAGAACCATGCAATTCATTCTGTACTTAGTGCTTTGGGTTCTGGAAGCACTACATTTAATAAGACCCATGTAATAGGGCTACATTTCAGCTGAATAATCCCTTGTATTGCTGAGTTCTACAGTTCCTCAGGTTGGTTTTTCAAGTGACAAAGAATTTTTCTGTGGTGTTCTGCCACTAAAGCCGCTGATTCATGCATCTGAACAGTGGCTGTCTTTTATTTCTAAGAGTCTTTAATACAGGGAAGCAAAAATATAGAGAAGTGTTGTGATTCTTCTCAAAGAGTTCTGTTGTGATTCTTCTCAAAGAGTATTTTCTGAATCACTTTCCTCAGAGTTGGCAGTGAAGCCGTAGATCTTTATCTTAAACTGTAGAGATTCATGCTTTCAACTCTAGAGGTCCCCATTCTACTTTGAATGGTCACTTAGAATACATGCTAACTACCATCTGTTCCAGCTTGAATTTAACTGGGAGTACCTTTCCAGACCTGAAGAAGAGCTCTGTATAGCTCACGTTTGTCTCTCTCGCCATCAGAAATTGGTTCAATAAATGATATTATGTCACCTACCGTGTCTCTCCAATCCCTGGTGTTTCAAGACGGCAGTTGTTACACCTTCACAAGGACTATATTCCATGAAAGTCCCAATTAAATCCTGTGTTCAAGTGGCGCATAGGCCATTTGCTGGTTGTCTATGTGGGACTGAATTTCTCCCCATGCAAACTGGCATATTTATACAATGATATTTGCACTCAAATATGTGTATTCACTTTTCACACTGAAGTGCTTACCCTTATTTATAAAGCTTTAGTTATCAAATAAGGAACGAGATGCAATACCATTGACTTAGGTGACAGTGATGTAGTAATGTGGTCAGCAAACATTAACTAGGACTTTCAGAGTATTATAGGCTGGATCCATGTTTCACTCCTCTCCCACGTCCTGTTTAGTTAGTGTGTGTTCTCCCAATCTGATTATTATGTAGTTTAATAATGCAGGACATTCCTAGCCTGAACTCAGATGGGTTTCTTGTGCATTGAGTGATTCCCTTACAAAACTGGCAATGAGGAAAAACATGAGAATGGTAAACTATGGAAAAATTGAGGTGTTAATGCAGAAAATGAGCAATATATTAAAAGATTGGACCTCTATTTTCTTGCCAGAAAATGCAAAGATGACTATCAAACAGTCATTTCAAGCCCAAATACGCTACTTGATAGAGCAAAGGAAAAGGAAGAAAGCAAGGGGCTTTTTACTGTGAGAGGGAGGAAGACACAGAGGAGGAGGTACACAGTATGTACTGTCTAAAAGGGGAGAAAGTGGGACCTTTTGAAGTAATAGTAGAATTAAGCAGTCATTCAGCACAAATGGAAATAGATACAGGGACTTTTCACTGCTGTGATCAATGAGTCTTCATATTAGCAGTACAAAGCAGGTCTAAGCCCAATAATTCTGTGCTTGTCTCTGTAAAATATAAAAGCCAAACGAAAAGGCTGGTGGCCCTATTGATCCGAGAACCAAGGCATAATCTGTTAGGCATAGATTGCTTGCAAGAACAAAAACTGAATTGAGAGGAAATTTTCAAATTAGACCCTAGCAAAACACCAGCACTCCAGGAAGTCCTGGATGTTCATCCATACATTTTAAAAGAAGAGTTAAGGACCTTGGAAGGTGCAAAGTCAAGGATTTGTATTCAGGGTTGGGTCAAGCCAAAATTCTTGAAAGCAAAACCAGTTCCTAATGCTCTCAGAGAAAAGATTGTGGCTGAGTTAAAAAAGCTGGAAAAAGAGGATATCATTTCACCAGTGCAGTTTTCTGAATGGGCAAACTTATGATGCTCTTGTTTAAACAAGACAAAGCCATAAGCATCTGTGGGGATTATAATCTGTGGGGATTATAAAGCCATGATGAATCAGGTCTCTAGGTTAGATAATTATCCTCATTCCAGAGACAGAAGACCTGTTGACAGTGTTAGGTGTGGGGGAAGGGTTAAAAATTTAGTGAACTGAACATGCCACAGACATAACAGCAAATGATACTGGAAGAGGACTGTAAGAAATTTACCACTATAAAACACTCACAAAAGCTTCCATAGGAGTACAATTAATTGCTATATGGAATATTGTTAGCACCTGGAATTCTCCAGATGGCAATGGAAAATTTGTTGGAAAATATCCCATGTATTGTAGTGAGGAGTGACAACATCCTCATCACAGGCAGAAGTGATGCTGAATGTCTCTGAACTTGAAGATACTTCACAGATTGGAGGCAGCAGGACTTCAGTAAAAGAAAGTAAATGCTTTTTTATAAGACAAGAAGAAGTGTCTCTGGGTTACAGGACAGACAACCAGGGGCTTAGCCCTGTGGCAGAAAAGGCTATAGCAGTCAAACAGACCCCAACCACTCAGAACACAATAGAGATATGAGCACACTTAGGTATGATAATGACCAGGTTTCTGCCAAATGTTTCAGCGTTTTTGAGCCTTTGCATCAACTCCTGAGGAAGGAGACACCCCAGTATGAGGGAAAGACAAAGGAGGGCTTTCTTAGAGTCTAAAAAGCTACTCAAGCACTTGGAGCTCCTTGTTCATTGTGACTATAGGTGCCGACTCTGTGGGTGCTCCAGAGCTGGAGCAGAATCAGGGAAAAAACAGTGGGTATTCAGAACCCACCAGCAGCTCCACAGATTGCCTACTCCCCAACCCCCCAGTGCCTCCCACCCACCACCAGCCATGCCGATCAGCTCCTCTCCCTCCCTCCTAGCACCACTCACCCATCACGATCAGCTTTTCAGCGGCGGGAGGGACGGGGAGCAGTAGGGGCAGAAGAAACTGGGGCAGAACATGGTCAGGAAGGGGCTGGGTGGGGATGGGCCCTGGGGTGGAGTGGGGCTCAAGCAAACCCGAAGTCAGCACCTCTGATTTCGACCTGGGCAAAGAATCCTGTCATGTGATGTTTCATCGTATGGGGTAGGGGCAGTTTTATCACACAGCATAAGGGATGTTGGAGAATGACCAGTCGGATATGTCTGGTCATCATATTCTCAGTTAGAGAAAGAAAGTCTACCTATCATTTTTGAAGTAAAAATAAATCCGTCAATACCTATATGGGAAGCCTTTTACCATCCTCACAGTTCACAACCCACCTGAGGGACTCTTCAGTGTAAACAAGGAAATGCCAGCTATGGCAGCTGCCCAGTTATAGGACTGGACTTTGACTTTAGCTGCTTATAGGATAGTCTGTAAGGCAGAGCATCAGAGGCGCACAACTGGTTGTCATTACCAGAACCACCTGGTTCTATGGAGCTTCTAGAAGAGATTGTTATTCATGGAACAACTCTGTCAGACACCAGTAAAGGCTTCCCAGATAAGGAAATGGACTAGACACAACCCTATCCTGGCCCAGATACTGCAGCACATACTGCAAGACTAGCAAATCAGAGTAAGGGGGAAGAGTTCTGGCCATCCAGGAGTACAGAACTGAGCATAGAAAATGGATGTATATTGTGGGACAAAAGAGGAGTTAGTTCCCCCACATGGACAAGATAAAGTCCTGACAGAGTTACACAAAGCTCACCCTGGCGTTTCACGCATGAAATGTTTGGCTCAGAGGTATATATGGTAGCCAGACATGAATGAGGACCTGGAAAGAGTAGTAAGTAGTGAAGGAGTATCATGAATCTCAGGCACACTAGGAGACCCTGGCACTGATATCTCTTCACCCTTGGGAATGGCCAGGACACCTACAGGTCTACAGATATATAGATTTTGCAGGCCCATACGTGGGAAATATGTTTTTAATCATAGTAGATGCACGTTCAAAATGGTTACAAGTACATGTCATGACTACCACTGCTAACTGTGAAAAGCTCAGAGGGACCTTTGTCATACATGGACTAGTGGTAGGATTTGTCACGGAAAATTAATCAGATTTTACAAGCATGGAGTATAAAGACACTCTGGGCAAAAATGGGATTAAACATATTCAAACTGCCCCATGTCATCCAACTTCCAACTAGCAGAAGAGCCGAAAGGAGTTTTTTGTTGTTGTTGTTGTTGTTGTTTTAAAAAAGGATGAAGATGGTTAATTGAGCTGGGAAACAAAGCTGGCTCCATTTCCTTGAGAAAGATAAGAATTCATTTGGACTTCATACTTCCCCCTCCACGCTGGGATGGATTAAGGAAGCAAGCTTTTCCAAACCAAAACCTAGACTGTCATATTAAAGACAGACAGTTGAGCCCAAAGGACCAGGTCTATACCAAAAGTTTCAGTACTCTACCTGATGTGGCTTCTGTGTACCATCTTAGAACAAAGTGGACCCTCACCTTTTAAAGTCTATTTAAGTGATGGTCGAGTCATAAGATGACAAACAGGATCATGTCTGCTTTCAGAGTGATATGAAAGCTCCAGAGCTCTTGGGTGATGACCATCTGGAGGAGCCAAGGGCAGGAGAGGATGAAGTTTTGGTGGGAATGCCTGAGATAGAGGTATCTACAGAATTGCTGGACCTGAAGACTGGGTGTCTGCCCCCGGAGGTGGCCTTGGTTGCCACAAAGAAGCACTAATCTCTGTGAGAGCAGAGACCAGTTGTTTAAAAGACCCAATGTGGGCTGTGAAGTAAGAAGGGAGAGATGTAGGAAAGTTGTCAACAAGGAGTTAACTGGGTTACTGAGAGTATTATGAGTTGGAGCCATACTCCATGCCTCCATTAGGTCCTGTTTAATAAGTATGTGTTTTTCCTCTGTTTATTATGTAGTTGACTAAAGTGGCACATTCTCAGCCTGCATTACTGTAAGTAAAGTGTGTTTCTTATGCACTGACTGGTCCTTTCACAAAAAAATCACAGACCGGGAAGGCTAGCAGCAAATTTATTTGTTGCATCTGCATTTAACCAAAGAAATTACATAAGAGGTGAATGATAAGCTAATAAAATCTGTCTTTTAGAGGCTGGCTACTCTGAGTAACCCGGGAACAAGTTATCACAGTCCTAATTGCATCATCCATCCAAGTTAACTATTTATGTTTGACTGTGGCCTGGTTCGACACTCACTGAAGTCAGTGGAAACACTGTGGAGATGCTTCCATCCATTGTAATGCATACAAGTATGCCTGGTGTTAGTCACAAAGACATTCCAAAGGGACAAGTCTGCAAGTGGGCAAGAGATGAAAAATATTTTTTTCATCATTTTATAAACCTTACTCTATAAATTCATTTCCACAGAGCCTGAAAAGAGCCACTCTCACTGGTTCTGCAACACGCATTGCTCACGATAGATCAGATTGTGGCCCAGGTTACACAGCCATGCCCAGGAGTAAGGGGATGTTCAGAAGCAGTGCGGGGAGGAGAGGAGCCTCCATAGGACTGCTGTGTTCTCCCTCCCATCCTTACATACACATGAGTAGGCAGGAGTAGACCAAATGGGGCATGGACTGGGTAGAGCACTGGCTCCACCCTTTCCCCAACATAGTGATACCAGCTGCCAGAATGTGCTAAATATCCATCTTGCACAGGGTCCTTCCTCTTCACAGCAAGGGGGAACTAGAGGGCAGATTGTAACTCAATCACAAAGGGCCTTCCATTGTGCTCTGGGGCTAGCACAACACTGCACTGTCCCTTGCCTCGGGACCACGGCAAAGCCATGTTTGAGCCCTAACTGCCACCAGTCACTAAGTACCCATAAATTTAAATGACAAGGAATTGAGGGCTTATCTATGGAAAGAGTCACTAAATTAACAAGAATTTATAGAAGCTCACACATCTGCTCCTGTGAACAAATACATGTGTGGTTGAGGCTCTCAAGCATGCAAAGTTTCAAGCACTTGACTTCTTACTCTTTGCAGAAGGGGCTCTTATCTCTAGTCTGTTCAACAGTTAGTCTCTGTCTAGATGACACCAAAACAATTAATTCCTGAGACTCACTATCCCGCTGGATAAATAGCTATTGATTTAAAAAGAGCAATGGCTCTTCTCCTTTAAAATCCCAGATCATATTACACTGCTAGTCAGGAACTGTACATCTGATTCCTTAGAGAGAAAAGCAAAGGAATTTTTCACCCCAATACCACAAATCATTGTCCCGAGTCCTTCAGCAAATGACATGATCTGATTTATGGCCATAAAACTTATCAAGAGGGGAACTGGAGTTAGGAATTGTCTACAGTAGATACTGGCATCATCAGAAGCCACTAATTGCACAGTGGTAAATTCTCTGTTTTCATAAGTTCAGCACTGCTCTCAATAGCTTCACAGGTTGCTGAGTAGCAAGGCTGGTGCACATAGCAACTACTTTTCCTGTTTAAACAAACCACAAGTACCCAGAGACTGTTTCAATAAATCACAAACTAGAACAAATTGGAACTTCACTCAAGGTGAAATTTCACATTCCCAGCTAGCATTCTCATTGCTCCCCTGCCCGCCCCAATATTTATTTCTCTTTAGCTTTTTTATTGTGTCAGTTTCTTTATTTAGTTTCCCACAAAAAATTCTCTCATGTACCTTTGCCAAAAATCCTAGCAGGAGAATTCTTTTCCATCTGTGCAGAATGTATGCTTGGAAAGTTTTGCATTTGTGTATGTAAAGGATAGTTACAAGTTACTCTTAGGAATTAGGGAGTTTATGTTCTTAATTTTGTGTATAATTTTTCTGTATGAATTCATATATTTTCCATTAATATTTCTGTCACATTTCGATCCTATTGCTGTATATTATTTCTCTTTCCTTTTTTAGCAAGGGCTTCAGTAAACAATGTTTGGTTTTGCTCTCTTGGTTTCTGAAGAAAAAAGTATTCCAATTGTTTTAGCATTTAAGTGTGTGCTGAACTGGTTTGCAATAATGTACACATAATGACATTGGGTTGTAAATATATAACAAACAATCTTATTTACATTGATAATAAATGATTACAGTATATGCATACTCCAAGATTTTCCTTTTTATGAACCTGTGCCATCAGAATCTGATTTGAACACACAAGAGTTGATGTATCTACTAGTTGTGTGTGTATATATATATATATATATATA
>ML677342.1:7249941-7403500 GCA_007922305.1 Dermatemys mawii
TCCTTCTTAGTCCCATGCACTATACATTTCCAGATTCATTGTTATAAGGTTTAAAATTCAACACATTAGAACACAGTACAACCACAGCATGTGTAATATCCAATATTCCTTGGGTTCATTTATCTGAATGCCCCAAACCCAAAATATTTCAACCAAAAATTAAAATATTTCAATTTGGAAACACTGCTGTTGTGTCTTTCCTGCTTTGCTTTCCTCTTCAGAGGCTATAAACAGCGTTATTGTCCACAGTTAAAAGGTATCACACAGCTCTTCCTAAGCAAGCACATTTATTCTTAAGGTGCATTATAGAGAAAACATACTGAAACAAGAAAAGAACCTACATGTATGCAGGTAAACTTACTAGAGACCATCCCCAACTCCAACAAGGGCTCTGGTAGGAATCAGTTCCTCAGACCCCACAAAGAGATGTTTCTGTAGTTACAAATTTGGAGCCTCCCCATCTCAGAATCTGAGAGTCACTCTTTTATGCAGTTCGGGTCTCTGATCATGTCTTCATGTAACAGGTGATCAGTGGACAATAGGCTCTTCCTCAGGGAGAAGCTTCAAATTGCTGAGTTCTTGCAATAGCAGAAGCAAGTACATCTGCATACACCTCCACCTAGAGATTTCCTGGGAAACCCACCTAATTTTAATGGCCCCAAAAGTACTTTCTTGTTTGGCATATTTTTTTTTAAAAAAAGTCATTTGATGCTTATAGCACTTCCCAGGGATTTCACTGGCCATGTGTCCCCACTAGAGATATACACTCCCACAATGATACATAAACATTTGCATTTTCAATACAATGAACTCTTAAGCTATTTAAATGTAGCTCAATAAATTTAATTTAATCCACTAAGGTTTGTCCAGGATATTGCAGGAAATTGCCTTATATGTATCAAACTGTGCTTAACCTCAAACATGGGCTTAGGTACTATCCTGAAAAGCAATGAATTTAAGCTCATGGGGAAGTGCTTGCTTGGATAAGTGTCCTGGTGTAAATGACAGTCAGATAAGGATCAGGATTTAGGTGACAAGGCCAAAGATACAGGACACTGTCTGCTTGTAATGTGATAATGAGCTGTATGGAAGCTGACACAACATGCTCAGTCACCAGCTACACATGCCACCTTGTGGCTTCGGTGTGCCAGCAAACATCATAGCCAAGTCCTGCTTTTAATGCTTTATAGAAGCCTGGCTGATGGATGTTGACAAAAGGTTGCAATGAATTAGTGCATTCCCTGGCTTCACTGTCCCCCGCCCCACACCTTAAAGAGCACTGTCCAGTTTTTAGGTCATGCATTGCATTTGAGGGAGAAGTAGTTGTGGCTGCTTTGTCCCATGGCAGAATCTTTATTCCTGAAGATCTCTGTCAGGATCTAGAATACCTTTGCAAGAATGCAGGGCAGAATATTTCCTTTTTCATGTGTAAGTTTCATTGTGTTAACCGTTCAACATAGGTATGAGCACAGTGTTGGTACTTAGCAAATAATAATCAGTCATTCATAGGCTCTCACTCAACCTTTAAATGTGAACTGACCACTTCCTATTTCTACTTCAAAGCCAGTCTTAATTCTTCTATGAGAACTGATGAGCTTATGACAGAAGCAAACTATAGCTAAGAAATCCATTTACAGAGGAAACAGTATACTATAAATCTTGGAAGAATTGATCTGAGTCCAAAGCAGCCCCTGGTTCATTTTATAAATTCACAAAGGCAAAACAGCTAATGCTGGGACTTGCCCTCAAACCAGTTATTCTCTGGAAAAATGTAAAGTAATGACAGCTGGTAAAATAATTAGAATCATACAGATATGACTGTGATGCAGAATTGCATCTGTTTCTCTGCCATCAGACTACATAGTTAACTGCCCAGAAAACAGCTGGATTAAGCCTGCTCTCTGCTCATTGTAGGCTTTGGAACTGACAACAAAATGCCTCCAACTAGATCTATTTTCTTGGACATTAGATGTGGTCACAGAGGTAGCAGGAATCACAGAAAATATTTCAAACTAACCACCTGGTATGGTAGTTGTGCTAGCCATTAACATGGAAAAGCAAAGTGATACCTTCTATTGGAGTAACTTTAAAAGAAAAAGATGAAATGTTAGGCACTTTTCACAGAATGACACACTTTATACCAGGCCTACATCAGGGAAAACACAGCCACTGTATGACACTCCATAGAGATGGGGCTTGAAATTAAATTGACTATATTCTGGCCCAGTTCTGCATTTATCATTAGAAGTAGGATACCACAGTCTCTGCCTTGAAGAATTTACTGTCCAAGAGCAAAAGCAAAGTGTGTGAGACATGGAAACACTATACCAGCGTTTCTCAACTTTTGGACCTGCTTCTTAAACTGTGTCAGGGCGATCTCAGGGGACCAGCACCAGGCCATGGACTGCTTGTTGAGAACACTGAGATCAGGGTGGTGATGGGCACATCTTGCTAACTTCATAGGCTTTTATTGCTTGTTTGTTTTTATTAGTGACTTTCCCGATCAAAGTTTTCTCTAGCCACAATCTCCTCCTTCCATCCTTTTCTAAACCCCAACACCCACACAAGAGTACCCAGCCTTTATCCGGTGTCTTCTGCACACAACCAGTCCCAGCTCAAAATAACAGTTCTCAGGGCATATTGTTTCTTGACATCAGGGAGCAAATGGTAGGCTGCATCCAACTGTGAAAGTATGCTGCTTCTGTAGAAGCTACTGCAGCTCAGTCTCCACTCACAGGAGATGGTGCTAGGTCTTCCCTGCCCTATGTAGTTCCAGGAGATGTGGACGGGGAGGAGTGGACCTGAGAGTGTCTGGAGTTCAAGGTGGGCAGCAGCTGGAGGTGATGGCTAGCTGAATCCCATCAGACTTCTGCTACTCTAGGTTCAGAATACTCCTGGGGGCTTGGCTCTCACAATTTCTGGACTATATGAATATCCTTGTGAAGAACCTGGGAGTAAGCCCTAACCTTCCTTTGCATTTGGGACCAAAAGATTTGTCTATGCATATGGAAACTCATGCTTACACTTGAATTGCAGTACAGAAATTGGACTCCCTGCTTCACTCAATGCCACGACTTGCTGCCCTGCTTTTTTTATAGTTGCAGCACTGGAACTTGGAATAAATGGTTTTGACTCCTCTCCATTTCCAGCAGCCCCGTCCCTGTTGCCCTTTCATTGTCCACAGATTGTTGCAAGTCCAGGGTTCTGACCAGGGATCAGAAGCGTACAGGAACAATTATTCAAATAATAAATTGATCAAATAAAATAACTAGAACCGAATTTTTACAACAATAGAAATTGTTAAAAAGCAGATGTAGGCTCAAGTTAAAACAAATGGCTGTTGTTATTTTCCATCTGCAAAGCCAGTAAAACTATTGCACAGAAAATTATACTCAATGTAACCCTGAATGCAGCATGAGAGCTAAACCATAAGGCATTTCCATATGCCTCTGCTTTCTGGTGAGTAAAATGCAACATACAACAGAAGTAACTCAGGTGTTGATTTTTTTTTAATTTTAAGACCATCATTATAATGTGCTCAGTGACTGTGATATTACTGGTTTGATCTCTTTGTTCAATCTTCCAAAACCATCAGTTTCATCCTTCAGCACAATAGCCTATAAGCAGTGGGTAGGCTTTGTTCTGCGTCTCTGCACAAAGGTGATTTTTCCCCAAAGTGAGAATTTTTTTATAGAGTTTTAGTCTCTACTGCTAACTTAAACCAGTGGAGGACAGGCCCAGTGCTGACAGATGGTAGGCTAGAACCAGCATTAATTACATAAAAGTCACATGAGGAAAAGGAAGTTATAGAAAATGCCAACGGTGAATACACAAAGCATAAAAAGAGTTAGGAAACTAAACTGAAAGTATATAAAAATTAGAAAAGACAAAATTGATCATTAACAAAAGGTTGTCCAGGATTTAACTAACATCATGAAATATATTATACATATAGAAAGGGATTCATGACTGTTGAGGAAACTCCAGATCTTGTATCACTCAGGAATAGCGTAGGTGCAGTGCTAGAAAATATATGCTCTTATCCACAATCATTAGGGAGACTACATGTTAGAAATGGAGAAACATTTTCAAAGAAGATACCATGAAAACAAAAAGCATTAGCATCATATAAGGACAAATCTTGTATATTCTAAATTAAATTGCAAGGAGAAAGGTCAGATATATAGCATCCTAGAATCCTGAGAGAAGATTGCTGATGAGATTACTGGTTAAGTAAGATAATTTAATAACATGTTGCAGGGAAGTAAGACACCAAAAAAGGGTAATGAAAGAAACATAGTCCCAAACTGTAACAAAGGAACTGAGGAAGAACTAACAAATTGTATAGGTCACTGAACTAGACCTTGATGAAGTCAAGTTCCTAAAGACATTAATAAAATACTGGATCAAGTACAATGTTTTGAGGAGATAAGATATGAAGAAGATATAGGTGAATGGTAGACATATCTGCTGATACTGTTCATTTAAAAACGGAATTTGGTTTTAGTTAGCAAGTTTCACAGTCAATGTATCATGTTTATCAATCAATGAACATGTTTAAAAAAGTAATGAGTTAGAGGATGGGGAACACAACATGAACAGATGGGTGAAGTTCAAAAGGAACTTAATATTTTAAAATTTTAAATTTTAAGGTGTACATGGCAATTTATAGGTATGTCAGAAAGAAGATATGGGGGCCTGGTTGATATTTACACTAGTGTAAATCAGGAGTAATTCCAATGAAGCCAACGGAGTTACATCAGTGAGACTCTGGTGTAAATGGGATTAGATTCCATTGCATCAGAATCAGGCCCAAGATGTCTGCCCCACAGAATTTACAATCCAAGTTGGACAAACTACAGAGAAGAATGGAAGAGACATAATGTGAAATAAGGCTAATTTTTCAGTTTTGTGGCTTTGATATTGTAAACACAAGGATTTTGTATTCCAGTGAATGAGAGGAGGCAAACCACCAGCCCTAATCCTTTATTTTATTGAAATGGTGCATGCTGGATCAGGTCCTAAAACTTATTATGATGAACAACTTATCTTTTTGTTTCCTCAGAGGCCATATTAAAAACAAATGGAACAGAAATGTGGGAAGACTATGATCTTCAAAGCAACCATTTTAAGGGGCAAGGATTAAGTACTGTCTTCAGCAAGAAAACACACAGATTATACTCATAAGAGGATCAAGATGTTTTAAACCTTCAGTGATGTGAGCCATAGCATGAAAGCTAAATGGGTGGTATTGCCACCACTTACACCTAAACTGGGGTACGATAGAGGAAGGAAGCTATAACCTCGGCAAAGTAAGTGCAGCTGAAAATGTTTCAGAGTAAATTGTTGCAACACTTAAACAAGTATCAGACTTTGAATCACTATTCTCAGACACTTGATTGTCTGCCAAATAAAGGGCACAGTGAGAATGCCTTGGGCCTTGAAGAGTAATCTAAAAAAAAGTACTCCTTGAATTGTTATTTTTGCTGTTATTTTTATAGTGGCATCAATTCTGGAGGTAGAGTGGAAGTTTAACTTTACAAAACAAAAAATGGCTATATAAAGAGTCAGATACCTGCATCCAGCTTTTTTTCACTGGTGGAGAAAAGAGTGGCTATACTAGATACGAGCCAGGAGTTCATGCATTTTCCTCCCACTGACCCCACAATGTTCGGGACAGGAATGTAATATATTCCCAGAATGAATTACTTCTCTGTGTCCCTGTCATAAATATACACAGGGCCGCTGTACTGAATTGCCTTACCTGTAAGGGATTAATCAGTTCAATTAACCTAGTTGGCAACTGACCAGAAGGACCAATGGGGAAAGAAGATACTTTCAAATCTGGGGCGGGGGAGGTTTTGTTTGTGCTCTCTTTGTTTGTTCCATCTCTGGATGGAGAGAGGGTCCAGGCAGGGAAAACATCTCCTGGAAAAAAACCTGAAATGAGCATCTAAGATTACAAAAATTATAAGTAAGGCAAGGAAATGCATTAGATTATCTTTTGTTTTAGCTTGTGACTTTTCCCTATGCTAAGTGGTAATTCATTCCTGTTTTGTAACTGGAAAGCAGAGTCAGACGGGAATCCTCTGTGTTTTAAATCTTATTTACCTTGTAAATTTACCTTTCATCCTAATTTTGCAGATGTGATTCTCTTTTTTAAAAAAATAAAATTCATATTTTAAGAACCTGATTGATTTTCAGTGTCTTAGAAACCAAGGGGTTTGGTCTGTGCTCATACTGTAACCAGTTGGTTAGTATATTATTCTCAATCCTCCTGGAAAGGGAGTGAAGGAGTTTGGGGGGAATATTTTGGGGAAATGGGAACTCCAAGTGGCCCTTTTTCCTGAATTTTTGTCTAAATCACTTGGTGGTGACAGCAATATCATCCAAGGACAAGCAAAGGATTTGTGCCTTGGGGAATTTTTAACCTAAGCTGGTAGAAATAAGCTTAGGGGGTCTTTCCTGTGGGTCCCCACAGCTGCACCCCAGACTTCAGAGTTGGGGAGGGATCCCTGACAGTCCCCCACTCCATTGGCACACTGGGAGACATCTCAGGGTGGGGCTTGGCTGGAAGATGCATGTCAGTTTGTCTCCAATCACATCTTGCTATCAAGGGGTTGTAAGAGGAACCACCAGAGCCATCACAGGGGAATGATGCCTCCACGTGAATGATCTTGGCCTCCTGTGTCCTCTTGGAATCAATGAAGTATTGGGGCTCGACATGTGACTTGGTTTGAGTGTGTGTTCACATGAGTGTGAACCCTCCTTCCAAAGGAACAATTTGGATGGAAACTGTGCAGGAGGATCCTTTTTTTCCTGGGGGTTCTGGTGGATCACATAATGAATACTCAGTAAACACTGTGATGCAGTTGCAAAAAAGGCTAAGATCATTCTGGGATGTAAAAAAGGAGTGTCATATGTAAGACACAGAAGGCAATTGTCCTGCTCTACTCAGCACTGATGAGACCTCAGGTGGAGTATGTGTCTGGTTCTGAATACCACACTTTAAGAAAGAGGTGGACAACTCGGAGAGAGTCCAGAAGAGAGCAACAAAAATGAATAAAGGTTTAGAAAACCTGAGCTATATGGAGAGATTAAAAATACTGGGCATGTTTAGTCTTGAGAAAAGAAGACTGATGAGGAACCTGGAAACAGTCTTCATATATGTTAGGGGTTGTTATAAAGAGGATGGCGATCAATTGTTCTCCATGTTCACTGAAGTTAGGATAGGAAGCTATGGGTTTATCTGCAGCAAGAAAGAATTAGCTCAGATATTAGGAAAAACTCTCCTTCTCTATAAGGATAGTTTAGTTCTGGAATAGGATTCCAGGGGAGGTTATGAAATCCCCATCACTGGAGGGTTTTAAGAACAGGGTGAACAAACACCTGTCAGGGATGATGTAGGTTTACTCAGTCTTTCCTCAGCACCGGAGGCTGGACTTGATGACCTTGCAAGTTCCCTTCCAGCCCTACACTTCTATGATTCTTTGATTTTCCTCCCTCTTCCACCCATGGATTTTCCTACAAGAGGGAACAATATGACCCTTAAGGCCTGATTCTGATCTCACACCAAGTTAACAGAAATGAATTGTTATTCTCACTATTACAGTAGAGACTAGAGACTAGAGCCCAAGAGACTAGAGCCCAAGCCCCATTGTGTTAGGCACTGCACAAATGTAGCAAAAAGTCTTTTCCCCAAAGAGCTTATAGTCTATGTATAAGATGAGAAAGACAGGGAGAGTACAAGTAGGGGAAATCATGGTCAGCATGATAAATAGTGATCACAACACACCAGCTGGCTAATCACTGTCGAGTTTTTTTATATGTGTGATAGAGGTGAATAGTTTTAAGGAGTGATGAATGAGATGGTTTTGTGCATATTGATGCAGAGCTCCTTCCCTGCATAAGGAATGGCACAGGAGAAAGCACCAATTTGGAAAATTTTATAAGTGGGTAATTGAAAGTTGCATCATTTGCAGAATGAAGGTAGGGGCATCCCAATTCTATATAAAAGATTAAAACTTAAGCAGGATTAGCCACCAGTGTGTCACTCTGCTGACTTCAGTAGAGTTGCTCCTGGGTTACAGAGTACAGAATTATGCCTTGCTTCTCATTATTGTGCCTGAGAGCACATCCGATGTATATATGTATCTCATTATGGTCGCACATCCAGCCATCCATTGCTGCTTATTTTTACAAGGGGAACATCTGTCCATTTGCTAAGGTAAATGTGAATCTCTTGTTTTATTTACTGTCTTCTTCCTCCGCCCAAAAAACATCCCTCCCTAGAGAAAAGAAAGAAAAATAAATAAAACCTTATATTCACTTTCAAGTTTTTGCTGATCCCACTACTTGTCTGAATACATAGGGAGCAATGAATTCTCTTTGTCAGCGTGTACTGGACTGTAGTTGTGTGTGATAGCAAGTTCATCTGAGCAGAGTGACATATATATTGACCGGATCTTTCTCAAAAGATATAAGAAATAGTAAGTAGCTTCTCCTGTTCACACTAAGCAAAAAGCCAACAATAATGTGAGTGCAAAACTTGCTTATTTCATCTCTTCCTTAAAGTTCATATGGAAGTAAGAGGCATAGTGAAATAAAATGAGGTTTGAAAATGCCCAACACATATTTTAAGCTCCTTAACATTAAAGGGTATGAGAAATATTATAGTTCATTTATTAGAGAGACAAGATGGGTGAGATAATATCTTTTATTGGACCAGCTATTGTTGATGAGAGAGAGACAAGCTTTCAAGCTTACACAGAGCTCTTCGGGTCTCAGAAACTTCACTTATGAAATACACAGTAGATCCTGTAATCTTTTTCCCTCTCCTGTAAACACAAACATATGTGTTCATATGGAACAAAGTAAGTTATCATGTGGCTTTACTTAGGGCAACCAGACAGCAAGTGTGAAAAATCGGAACAGGGGGAGGAGGTAATAGGAGCCTATATAAGAAGAAGACCCAAAAATCAGGACTGTCCCTATAAAATCGGGACATCTGGTCATCCTACTTTACTCATTGATTTGCAACACTGATGCCAGACTTTTCATGTATGTCCATGAGCAGAACTGTCTTGTCATTTTGTGCTGGGAGGTGAAGGAGCAGGCTGGGAAAAATCCTGCTCCTCAGAAGTCTAAGGCAAGCTGAAGAACTATCTGGCCAAGTAATTCCTGTCAACCTGATAAGAACTAGAGGGGAAGCTGGGGGTGGACTGAGTGACTGTCAGCCAGCAGGGAGGGTTTCTGGGGGTTCAGCTGAGAGGAGAATGAAGAGAACTACACTTCCTCAAGGGTGGTTGGAGGAGGCTGGGTTGAGCAGAGCAGAAGAACTGAGCTATTAGTCAGAAGGAAGTTTGAGGGGCCAAGTTCAAGCAGTGCCATGAGATAAGTTGGTGTGAACTGGAAGAAGTGCACTTCTGAGAATTTCAGAGGCTGAACCTCAGTTTCTATTTGGATATGCTTCCTGTTAGTGCTCTGAGCCGAAGTGACTCATGTGAGAGGGCTTGGGTTGGGTCAACTTTTTAGGCACCAGTAGGCAGTTATTTTTGCCAGAAAGGCAAACAATCATTTAATTTACCAGCCAAGCCACAGTAGCCTTTGCTGCAACTATCAAAAACCACTTGATATGGCTTTAGCAGCAACATTGTCTTTCTCTAATATCTTGTCACAACCATTTTTTCCATTTCATACTTAGCTGCTCCTGCTGCCAGGGGTCAAGCAAGTTAATTTACTAAACAAGCCTTGATTCACATACTGTTTAAAAGTCATTTGTGTGAATCCTATATACATACACAGTCTTGGTTGATTTTAAGAAAAAATAGTTAGAAAACTAGTGGAACACATCAAATCACACTGCTGGGGTGGCGCGCAGGCGTAGGAGGGTATCAAAAGTTAGGGTATCCCTTCAACCTGAATAAGCAGAGGGCTATACTGAAGGTCAAGTTAGTATAAAATGCATGGTACAGCAGAATATGCTAAGGAATATAAAACATTTGATATAAATGCACTTTCCATTATTCATGGAAATTAATTACTCAGGGGTTTCATGTTAGTAAGACAAAATGTTTTGTGCAAATGCAGAAAGCAGGAGAAGATTTCTGAAAAGGGCAATTGTCTTATGAGCTTTAGAATGATTCCCTATATGTGCACGACTGCTCTGCTGCTAATGCAAAATGCACAGAAGCAGAACATGTACCGCTTCATCCATAAGAAACTCCCGTTATTAGATTGCTCCATAAAATGCAACAAGAGGAGACCCAAAATTTTGCCACTTACCTTAACACTTATCACATAGTCTCTGGCTATAGTTTCAGTTTCCAAGGTTATTAAATACTCCCGCAATTTACATGATAAAATTTGCATGAATCTTGGCTCAAACTATATTAACATCCATGTAATGAATGACTTTATAGGGTCAATTGCAAAGCCTCTTGGGGAATTGTCTCAGAATTAAAGAAAGGTAGGTATATTAGTGTGCCTGTTGATGTATCCACTGAGAGTTCTGACACACAGCAAAACTAGGTGACCATTAAATGCCTGGTACTCTCCCTGCTGATACAGTAGACTTGGCTGGATAGATTTTCTCCTATCACAGAGCTATGCTCAATGCAGAAGAAGAGAGGGAGCATAACAGGGCTGGTACGGTATTGATGCCACTTAGATCTCTTCCAGGCAACTCTGTTTTACCAGCCATATAGGGACTTTAAAAGGGTTCATCAGTCATGCCTCCTCTTCTCCCAGAAGACCCCTACTCTTCCCCAAGTCATCCCCATACACTGCAATAAATCTGGGACACTATATGCTTGAAGCTGACTTTGAACATAGAGAGGTCAGATTTACAAGGTGATAGTAGCCACCATTCGCAGGATTTCAATGCTTTGACTCCACACAGTGACCTACTGATAAAAGAAAGAATTGTTTTATTATGGAAATATATCTGCACAGTATGCTAAACCTACACCACAAGCATTGGAGGAGGAAAAGCAGAGTATCCTTAATCTGTGGTTGCCTCTAAATGACATGTACACTCCCAAAATCTACAACATGCTTATGCATGTTAAACAGACCTTTTAGCCAGGACATATTACTTATGGTGGAAATATTGCTGTCATTTTTCTGCAGTGGTGCAATGATAGAAGGTGGATATTCCATAATGTATTTAATCCAAACAAGCCAACACATTTATGTATAGTAAATACACCCCAGGATTTGATTCAGAGAAGACTGAATGGCCCAAGTCTAGATGCTTTCCAGCATCTTCAGCCTAGTTTGCACTGGCTTGGAAGGAGGACCAGGAACAAAACATATTTGCCTACATAAACAGAGTGAGCTCTCAATAGCAAAAGCAGACAGCATTAGTGGAGTAATAGACTAGTGTCACTCTCTCTGATCAGTTGTAGATTTCAATAGTATCCACAGTGCTTCTTAGGTCTTAGAATTTTTACTTGCATGTAAAATAAATTCTTAAAAGTTTTGGCTCTGATGCACAATTTTAGACTGGTGGTGGCAGTTTATATTAAGTTGAGAACAAAACTAAATATATAAGACCAAGTGAGAAGCAGACACATTAAAAAGAAGACAATAAAATCTGGGACAACCATGTTTTCTTGTCAGATGACCATTTCAAATCTTAGCTGCCCCTGGAAAATTAGTCAGATTATTTTTCTCAGCCTGGGACTATGTAACAGTTTAGATGAAACTGGGCCTTCAATTAATTCTTACAACTATGTTAAGAGTTAGCTGTGGGTGGATCACCAATCATTTTAAGTAATTAAAAGACACATAGATGCATCACTTGCTGCAGTTTAAGTCCTCACATCTGCTATCATTCTTCTGGGCTCTAATAAGGATCAGTCTATGTTAGAGGTACACTACTTGAAATTGTGTTCCCCTTTATATGCAGCTATTTAGCTTGGTGGATGCAGCCTCAGTGCTGGAAGTTTGTGGTGGAATTAACTTTTCAGCTCAACAGTAAATTCTGATTTGTCATGGAAACTGTGAGTCATGAAAATAATTACCTAAACTTGATTTGTTTGCACCCTGTAATAAAGCTTTTGCAAGATATTAAATAACCAACACAAGAGATGTACGACTTATGTGTCCTTGACTGTGGTGGTCTGCTGATAAAAATGAAATACTTCCAGATGCATCCAAAGTGCTTATACTTTCCAAATACTTTCTCTCTTTTGTTATAAATACAGTTAAACTCAGATACAAGTATACACATGCACGTTTGCCACCAGCAAATTAATGCAATATAGCAATATCTCAACAAGATTTCTTCCACAAGGGCTGAGCATTAACACAAAGAAAGCTGCTTTAATATTTCATCCCCTAGTGTTAGCTTCTCAATGCTCAGTGCTTCCGAAAGTAAACAGAGAAATCCCTGTTTAGGCTCAGTGTGGATCAAAAGATTTATTTTGCAGAGAAAGACAAGTCTTGTTGAGTGTGGTTAGCGGAAGTGTGTAACAATGCCTTCCTCTCTTGTTCTAAGGGGTCTAAAGCCAAAGTGCATATTTCTTATTTATGTTCCTTATTTACATCTACAGCAGAAAAATGAGCTAAAAAGTAAGGCCCTGGTGACCATCCTTATTTCTTTTTTTCTATGATCTATGATCAAAATATTAATACTGCATTTTATTGTAAAGGATTTATGAGAGGAAAATGTATACCAATCTCTGAAAATACAGTAATATTTAGTCTCTGTATATAAGCTGTTTACACTTTTGGTACCAGGAAGTGTGTAGCATTGTCAATTTTAAGTATTAAATAATCATGAGTCTAGCCACCTGCCAAAGTTAAAAGATTAACTTAAAATAATAATAATAATAATAAAATAATATAAAATGTTGGGGGTCTGTTTGTTGCCTTCTGGTGTTGGAACGTTTCAGAGGGGTTCACATTTTTCAAGATTTTCTCCACAATCATGTGGATCTAGATAACTACCTTTTTAAGAAAATGAAAGCTCACTTATTCACATGATTCCAGTAGCTGAGGCTATCGGAAGAGCATCAAAAATTATGAGCCATGTGATAAAATCATGAGAATTGGCTATAATACAAATGCTGGTCACATTTTGCATCAAGTTTAACATCAGGAAATCCCAGTTCTTGATGCCTGAGTGGACAAAAAAATAATGTGACTAAAATGTGTAATGCTGACAACTTAGCAATAAAGTGACAGTGTACATTCTATAGTCCACCAGGGTTTGGTTCTCTATATTCAGCAGTTTTATACCAGCATAACTCTATTTATTTCTGCTTTAGTCTGGTGTTAAAGAAATCAAATTAAGAGCCACATCCTGTTGCTTTTTCTATGAACTTCTCAATTTAAAAATAAAAACCAGTATGCTATATATTAGAGCTGCTCAAAAAATTATGTGTTTGACAGAAAAGTAGTAAAAAGTAGTTTCCGCAATCTTTTTTTTTTTCCAAAAAAAATTTCAAAATATTAGTTTTTGTTTTTTCGGGAGTTTGAGGGGTTATTTCCATCTCTCCTTTTTTAACTTTCTCTCTTCTATTTTTTAAATTTTGGAATAAAAAAGGAGGCAAGGAAGTAGGAAAACCTAATAAATGAAAAATTGAAAATAAAAAAATATATATTTCCAATTTCAAAAAATGTAAAAGTTTAGTTAATTTGTTTTCTTTTTCATTGGGTGAACAAATCAGAAATTTGACTAATAGGACAATTTTTATCTAAAAATAACTTTTGAACAAAAATTGTTACTAGTTTAACTATATATACTTCAAAAACATTTTATGTCATTGTATTTGACTCTATTGTGTTCTATATAGTTTCTTGGACTATGTCTACACTTACAATGGCATATTGACTATATATACTGCATGCCTTCCCTCCCACCCCCCACCAATAGTGTCCCACTGCAAGAACATTTCCCTGCCACAATGAAAGACTCTGAAAGCAGGGAAAAACTTTAGCCCAGGGGAGGCAGTGGGGGAAAGGCTTCAGCATATCCCACTGCCAGAGCCTGTCCTCACTGACTCCCTCATTGGGCATCAAATTGCTATTTAGGCCTGCCAAAAGCTTTGAAACTGTTGGTGTTGGTTTTAAAACCTGTCACCCTTGAACAGAGATGAGGACTAGGTACTGAGAGGGAAGCCATGAGATGGGAAGAAATATACCAACCCTCCATACTCATATATCCCTGTTAAAAAATAGAAAAAAATTCTAAGCCTGGTAATCATATCAGTTTTTCACTGTGACACATTTCTAGGTGGAGCACCTACCGTTCTTTTTAAACCTAATTCAATAGAAAATGTCTTTTTCTTTGAAGAAGGTACTCTGAATTCAAAGGTAGCTTGCGCATCCTGTGATGTGTGAGTAGCTTTTTTTTTTTAATTGAACAGTAATGCATTGTAAAGTCTAGGATAAAACTCCAGCTGTCCCTTTACACACTTGGCTTCTTTGGCAATCATTCAGTATTTCTTCCTCTTGAATAGTCATAATTCATATACAGAGCCAGCCAGAAACACACACTTCTTTTTCAATTGGCTTTGTCCTCTTTTTGGCTGAATATCTCTTTTGGTAAAATGGGTAAATTTGGATTTATGAGCAATAAAACTGCAAGATTTAAGGATTCACTTGTTTTTGAGGCATTAATAGCATTTTATGGATAACGCATGAGGAAAAGCTGCATAATTAGGTTCCTGGGAGTGAGACATGTGCCTTGAGAGGAGATAATAGAACCCTTAGTTTGGGACTCCTGTGTGTGCCAGATAGGAGTTTGAATTTCTTGATCCATTTCAGCTGATGGACTAATTTCTGATTAAATTTACAATGAGAATCTTGTACTTGATTTTTGTTTTCCCCATGAGTGGTGATATTTGATCAGCATCAAAAATATAGCTATGTCATGAGCAGTGCATTTGTCAATAACTCTTGATGAACATGGCTTGATTCTCTGTCACTTACACTGGTTTTACATTTCTGTAACCCCACTGACTGCAGTGGAGTTCTTTCTGCTATATCCCAGCAGAACTGAGACAAGCAGGCCTATATGCAACACTCCGCCCCACAAACTAGGGCTGTTCTTCGTATCATCTTCCTGAAAGCTTTTGATTCATTGTAAAGTATTTTATGCTAATGTTTTATATTTTGCCAGAGGCAAAAAAGGGTGAGGTCTCCCACTGGCCTACTCATATCAGCCTACCCCTAAACCTTCCCTATATGTTGGGCTCCAGAGAGCTGGAGAGGCTCCAACCCTGCAGAGTTGCAAAATCCACTGTGCTCAATGTCCACTTTCCTCCTGCAGAGCAGAACTGCCATTGCCACAGTTCTGCTGTCTTTGGCACACGCAGTTCATACTTTGTGGTTTACTCAGCCCTTCCTCAAGCACGATCCCACAGAAATCAACAGGAGGGTGCCTGAGAAAGGACTAAGTAAAGTCTTACTAAGTGTCACATGCCCATAGGTTAGAGTCTCTGCCAAGCCATTCTTCCAAATCAGGGGAATTGAAATCAAGTGAAATTGTGTGTGTGTGTGTGTGTGTGTGTGTGAGAGAGAGAGAGAGAGAGAGAGAGTTCACTAAATACAGTAATATACACACAATATAGTGTGTGTCAGAGTTTCAGGGTCTTACTCCCTCCTGACTAGGATTTCAAGGCTGCGCAGCCAGTGGCGCTAGAACATTTTAATAGTGTGGGTGCTGAAAGTCAGTCCCCTTAGCCCCATCTTTCGCCCCTCCCAACAAAGCTCCGGGTGCAGCACCTCCTGCACTCCTAGTTCCTGTGCCTATGTGCCCAGCTTCCTGCTTTACACTGTGATATCCCAGCTGGTTAGACTGCCCTAAATAGGCCAGTGTCTGCATTTTTCTTTCTGTCCAAAGACTATGAACTGTGCATCACCAGCAGCTATAAGTTAGCACACAGCTCCTTCTAAGGTAATTAAAGAGAAAACGTTAAAACAATAAAAGAACCTGCCCCCATGCTAAAAAAAATTTCCCAATGTTACACCCCATCTCTAACCTAGAGCTGCTCTAGATTTTACTCCTTCAAAACCCACAGCTGGGTTTTCCCTGTATTTACAAATTCATCCATCTTAATTCCATCACATCTCCCCAGCTTTTGCATAACTGGAGCTGGGAAATTTGCATTACCCACTCCCTAGGAATGTCCCAGAAAAATCCATTTACCATTTATTGTCCCAAAAATCCTCTCTTGTCTGGACATTTTTTATATAGTCTTTACAGATTTACTGGAATTCCTCTTTCCAGATCTCACATCCGTCACATCTCCCCTCTAGAGAAGTTACGTGTAATTCCAGCCCTCCTTAACACATACAAAGTCTTTCAAGGATATTGCAGGAGAGTGTCATACCTGTCACAGTATGCAATTAATTGTACATCTGGACAAAACTCTGAAGTTCTCACTCAGTTTCTACTTAGTCCTTGGTAAGGCAAAACTTATGGGAGTTTTGCTTGAATAAGTTCTGGGTAAAGATGGAGTCCCCAGTTGCAGCCTCTTAGTCAAAACCCATTGGAGGGGCTAAAGTGAAGGAAATCCCGTGAAGTTTTCCCTCGGTGAGATTTTGCCAGAAGCAGTCAATGTGGAGAGAGTTTGCCCCAGTGTAGAACTATGCCATGGGGCTCACTCACAGACTGGGTGGATTGATCAGGATCAGTAGGAGGGGCAGGTCAACCATTTGGAAGCATTATGGCTTATAACCACTTGGAAGCATTATGACTCTAGACCAATTCTCAGTCTCTGGTGCCATGAGATCCCTGGTCTAGCTGGAGGATGACACATTGAACTGAAATATTTCAATTCATATTTTCACAAAATTGAATAAAATATCACTTCTTGTCAAAATCTGTAGAGCTAAAATGACTTCTAAGATGTCAAAACTTTTTTTGAAAAATATCTTGGTACTATTCATTTTAAAATGCATCTAATTCCTATTGTATTTAACAACTAACTAAGTTTAATTTTACATAACGGAAGGAATAGTTTCCATTTTAAGGAAAAAAGAAAGCACATAACTTTATTAGAGCTAATTGGGAAAAGGTAACATTTTATTAAATATTTTGAAAGATTTTTTTTCATTTTTGACATTTTCTGTGAATTTATTGAATATTTTTATGAAAAATTCAAATTACTTAAAAAAAATGTGTTGCACTCACATGGACTATTTTCTGCCTGCTCCTCCCCTACGCTGCATCTCACCTCATTTTCTTCCAGTGGAAAAGGGTTAAAAAATTGAGAGGTGGCTTTTTTTCTTCTCACCAAAATTAAATTCTTTTTTTAAAAGAATATTTCATTGTGAAATTTATCATTGAAAGACAAAAAATCTAAATCAAAATATTTTTTTCCTGGAAAAGTCTAGGCAGAGCATATCATTTATCGGTCAAGCTCCTATTGTGGTCACTTTAATTAGATTAAGAAGCAGAGATGGGCTTTGAGGAGAGTTGGATCCAGTTCTCTAGCAGAAGGAATGTAGCTGTCCTATGTGGTCTTGAAAAATTGGGGAGGAAAGGACTCCACCAACATCACAGAGGATAACACAAGAGAAAACACCGAAGGAAACAAGTCTATTCAGCCAACTGGATGGACCAGAAGACCTCATTAAACTCTGCTTTCTATATATCTAATTTGGTTCTCTGTTACACACCTGTAAATCTGCAGTAACTCCTGTAACTGAGAACAGATTTTAGATTCATCATTCTTGGGGGGCTTTCCCAAGAATAAAAAATTGAAATCCTAGGTAAAGTTCCAGAAGGGGTGCGATTTCCCCATGTTTTCATCTATTAGCCATATTAATGTGCTGCTTTCTTCCTTATAAGGCAAGGTGCCTTTCACATTGTACCAAAGAATACTTGTTTTATTAAGCTGATTAGTCCCATAAAGAAAACTTACCATCAATTCAATATCCAGATTCAAACTGTAAAGAAGTCTTGCCACCACAAATGTTTATTCAGTAATAACATGACCATTCCATTATCATGTTGTTTCAGAATGAAAGTAGAGTAAAGTAGATCTAGAATTGGATGATATACCCAAAGAAGGCATCTGACTAAACTTCAATGAAGTTGTAGAGTGAAAAATTCTAACACTGATCACTGAAGACCTTTTACTTTAAAAGAAACACATATTTTGGGAGAATAATCAAACATTGCCTCCATCACAGCTTTTGAAATCCTGTGATTTACAGGATTAAAAAATGCCATTGTCTTTTGAATGCCCCCAGTGTTTAATTTTGAAAACAATTGCTTAGAAGATTAGAACATGGCTGATAGTTGGTTGGAATTCAAATAAACATTATTTTTGCAAAATTCAGGCAGCTCCCCTTCTTTTTACTATTATTTGTTGATATTTTGATCATTGTATATGAACCTATACAGTCCTCTCAAATGTGGGTTTTTGTAAGTGTTTTAGAAAATATGATTACAGTACAGTAATGATTAGTGAGCTACAGCAATAAGGTACATCAGTCAAGGTGTGAATTTCTCAGTTCATGTGCACTTCTCAGGTGCCTGGCCTCCATGCCTCAAAATACACCCAGGGCATGAATCAATGCATCCCTTGTAATGACTAATTGCATACATAAGGTTAATTCTGGAACACCTCCAGATGAGTTTGCAAACACTTGCAGTAGTATCTTTAACCTAGAGAACTTTGGCCCAAGTAAAGCATTCATGCTAAGGGAAAGGATCAAATCCCTTCCAGACACTAAGGCAACAGACACAAGGATATATTCCATTCATTTAACAAGCCAGAGCTGGAGCAAGAGCTATGTAATACAATCACAGCGGTAGCAATAAAAAATACAGTGAACAGAGTATTACAGTCAGCCAGTGAAAGATGAAGCCAGCTGTAGGATTATAGAACCTGCACGCTCAGACATTTTAATAATACTTATGGCAGACAACGTGCTGTATGGTAATACCAATGCAGTGAAACATTAGAAATCAAAATAACTGGGTGACCAGCCAAGAAAACAGATGGAAAGCCAAAAGCCTCTCTAATGAAACTACACTATACTGAAGGCTTGAGTCCTAGGTTCATATACAATGATCACCATTAAAAGTCAACACCAGTGACTGCTCACATACATCTAATAAACCACAGTTATTTCCTGTAGGGAAATCCACAGTGTCTTGGATGCTGGATGTATTGTGAAGAGGGAGTGGCAGGCTACAAGGAACCTAGAATGGGGGGCATGTGTTATCCCTTGGGCATTGTGGTGATTTGCCCTGTGAAAGCACCACCCACCTCCAGTCAAACAGGTGGTGTGGGATCTGAAAGGGTTAAAGACACACAGATTATGGAGGCAGTAAAAAAGGCTATACATTTAGGACTGAAATTGCATAGTTATGAAGAGGGAAAACATATGTATAGCCTCCGGTGGTAGATTCTGGTCATTTTTTTCAGATTATAAAGTTCATCAGGAAGAGGATCTGGCCCTGGGATATTAATCTTTACATACTGTTAATTGCCTCTTCTTATTCCACTGACTGTGTATTTAACATTTGCTTTTGCATTGAGACCTTGACCTGTAAACACCTCAAACCTGCAAACACTTATGTGCTTAACTGTGCTTCCAATGGAACTATCCAAGGCAGTAAAGTTAAGCACATGCATAACGGTTTACAGAATCATGGCCTACCTTTACTTTTGTAAAATGGACTTTTGTAACATAATTACAGCTGCACTATTTCTTCTGATGGATTTATGTAATTCCTCATGATAATTCACAAAGGTTGAAATACCATAGTATCTGCTTGGTTTCTTACCAGAGAGATAGCACTGAGTTTCTGAATAGTTTTTATGATTACCACTTATTATATTGATAACATTCTTTGCCATTTATCTTGTTTTCTCTCCCAGTCACCTCATTAAGTAGTAATGTACCTTTTGAAAACAAAAAAGGGATCAGCTCTTTTTTCTGGATAATGTTCAGACTTTTTGCTTACGGATCAAATGGTTTCCTACAGGCAAAGCAAAACCTCACTCTCTCTCCTCTGGCAAATATTCCATGAGCAGTAGCTTGGAATCAGCCATCAGCTACCTTCAGCTGATTCTGAAGCTAGGTTAAACTTTTGAGGGCGGGGGCAATAACAGGAACATTTTGATGATGGATTTCAGGCACCTAGTCTTGATGTCATGTTAGGTGAGTTCAAAGAAGCCTGGTGAGTTTGCACAACAACTCAAGCAATTCTAATTTCATTTAGTATCAGTGAAATTAGAAATAGGAGCATGACAGACCTTTTAAGCTATCTAGGCTATCCCCTTACCAGCACAGGATTGTTCCCTTGTCATGCTCTCTGAACAGTTTTCTCCAGTCTAGTTCAACTGATTTCATGTACACAAAAGCTAAAATCACGTACAGGAATAGTTCTAAGAAACATCCATATGCTTCCTCCTATCAGTGCTTGCTGATATTCCTGCAGATATGGGGCTATGAGAATTTATATGCTAGCTTTGAGATTAGCTACATTTTATGCTTGCGGGACCACTCCGGAGGGGAGGCAACATCAGGGTAAATCACTGTAATTAAGTAATAATGATGCATAGAATCTGAGCATGAGACCATGGCAAATTTCTTGCTAGCAACAACTCATTAATTCCAGTTAGACTGTTAGAGCTACTAAGGAAAAATATGAAGGTGCTCTGTGCTTTCCATTTTGTCTCAGCCTCATCGCCCCTTCCCCCTCAATCTTATTGCCATTCTTCTTTCATGTGATCTCCTTTCTACTGTGTGTCCAAACCCAGGAACACTGTTTCTGGACAAGGAACACAATCTATCACTCATCTGTGCTATCTCTAGAAATGAAGAATTGTTCCTCCTACAAGCTAGATTTAATGACTTCTCTTGTAACAGGGAAGGAGAAGCCCCTGACTCCCAAAACAAGTCATATTGAAAGGACTGCTGCAACAATCACTTCTTATATGGTGAAACATCCTTTAGCATCAACCAATCACATTCAGCCTCTTTCTCTGTCTCATTGATCTAACACTCTCTCCTAGATGAGAGGCCCATCAGTGTGAGTGGGGCATATATTACACATTTTTGTAAACCCATGAGCTCTGCACCTCCAAGCTGAGTGTGATAAACTGTCAGGCCAATAAATGTTTTGTCTTGAACTCCTAGCCAGGACGCATGAGAATGGCATCCCCCTCGCAGTGATCCTTCCACTTTGAATTCAGGGCACATATCTCCAAGTAATTTACCAGCACTCACACATCAATGTGTTAATCCCAAAACAATTAACGGAGCCCTGCAATGAACTGTTTCCCCTTGTCCCTCCCCCTGCGTACCCTGTGCAACAAAACACTCCTGTTTCTTTTTCTCTCAGAGCGAGTGACTACAAGAACCATATTTAAACTCAGATAAAATAGAGACATATCCCTTATGGCCTAAGTGTAAGATGTCATTTAAATAAACTTTCACAAAATCACCAAGTTTGCTCTGCTATAAATGAGTGATTCTTAATGCAGCCAGTGATCAACAAACTCACTTCCTAATTAAGTGCAGGAACATAATGAGGAACAGGACTTCCTTTGTTTAACCAGCCCATGTGAACTCCAGCCACAAGTCCCCAGACTCTCCTAACTCCTGCGTTCAGAACTTGCAATTAGTACAGAAGGAATCAGGTACTACAACAGAAATGCTTTGACAGAGGGTCCTTTCACTAGCAGCCAGATGTGAAGAACTTTCAAAAGGGCCGACCAACTCACATATTGCGTGGTGTTGTGTGACACTACAATCTCTGGTTTTTAGCCCTACAATCAACAGGCATTGTCATTTTTAATGCATTCTAATTCGTTTGTTAAGGTTTAGAGAAAAGTTTGCCAATCCAGGCATAGCCATTGAGGTGGTTGTTCAGAGAGCAGACTGGTCAACACACTTTGTACTGTATGTACCTTACCCCCATCAGTTTCATTAATGGGTGGGATTAAATGTTAATATGAGTAAATTATATCATGGGTTTTTTTGAATTAATTTAAGTGGATTTCAAATATGGCTATCTTGAATTTTAGATGGTCACAGTACACAGAATAAAAACACCAACCCTGACCAAAGATAAAATATATTAATAAAAAGTCACCAATAGACCTTCAGTCATAACTAGAGAGCCCTTTTAAGAGCTCTTCTCACCCACCTCAAAGTCTATACGATAGCCTCATTTTCATAACTTCCAGTCTATCCCCTGATATTCTGCAACTCAGGAAGAGTCTGGAGAATAGTGAGTCTTCTAGCATGTCCTGAATATGAGAAAATCCAGCCTTTGGTGAACCAAGGCAGGAAACTAGTTGCAGAAGCCAGGACCCCTCACTGACAATGCACTGCTGATAGATACCCCCTTTGCAGGCCTGTTAGCTCAAGTGCTTTGAATGATCTCAGCTACCACATTATCACACAGGAAAAGAGGCAATCTCTGAGGTAGAAAGCATAGCCTTTATTAATTAATGTGCAAAATGTACAAGTCAATGATAACAGGCTCTTTACTCAGGTAACTACACAATTTTATTGTTAAGGATCAAATCAGTGAGACACATGCAAAATTTACTTAGCATCCAAACAAGGCCAAACTTAAACATTAGCCCACAGAGAATACATATAGAAAAGGTAATAATCCTCAATGTTGACATACTTACTGCACCATAAAGACTGTTGAAAACAAAGAGAGAAGGAAACAGAAAGTGAAGGAGATCATGGTAAGTGGAATGTGACAATCCAGGCTTCTGCCATATCGTCACCCTGATGTGCCCACTAGAGGTTAGGCATATACCTTATTTTACACCATTTCCCCCCACACACTCCATGTTTGGTGACCATATTTAGTTGCCTCTAAACCTGTCCACACATGGCAATCCAGAGAACCATATTTGGGTTCCATTTGCTATTTGTGTTAATACATTTACATTTGCCTTTTCACAATATTTCCAGTCTAATCCCTTGTGGGCACATAGTTCCCCAAATCCTCTAGAAATCCATTATTTTAAGCATGTTTTGTTCTTTTGCTGTTTATTTGTTTATCCCAAAGGTATATATTGCAAAAAGCCCCTGTAATCTTATAATTTAGGTCTAACACTCATACTAACATATAATAACTGCTTATGCTAACTGCAAGGCCTTACTAAACTTCATATTTATAGCAAACCCTATTTCCAAAAATACTGTAAATAATGGATAATAGCATTTCCTTCGGCATCTAGTCTATAAAACAAAAGCCTTTATATCAGGAATTCCAAGATCAGATCAGGTCAAAGGTCAACAAAGATTTCCTACATGGCTAATATAATATAACATAAATTTGGAATAACTTGTTACTATCACTGATGGACACAAATTGTTGTTCTCAAAGAAGGAAGGAAAGAAAATGGATGTTTGTTGTAATGCAGACCCAGATAGCTAGCTCAGCAGATTACCCTTATTCAAAATACTGTCAATCAACTGATGTATTACTAACACCAACAGAAACAGCCTTATAGAACAGCTTTCTGATAGATAAGAATACCCTGAGTACGGCTAGGTGAATTTTAAAAATAAATCATGAATATTCATTTGAAGCCAACCAATTTTCTTCAGGCATATTTGTGACTTTTTTAAACTGGTTTGTGCAAACAGCCATGTGAATACATTTTTATCAGAAAGACAAAACAATACACATACTCATGGATATTCGCTCTGAATGGGTTGTCCTGGCCATCTTGAAATCTCCTTGGGTTTGGGAATCACAGAGTCAGGGACCCCAAATACTTTGTGACTTAAGTGACAATCACATAGCACAAATAGCAAATTATGAATAGCAAATACACAAATTAGATGTCCTGGCAAATAGACTAAGCAGCCCATAAATTTACATGTGTTTACGTACATCACATTCAATGATTATCTTTAACAGAAAAATTCAAATAAATTCAAACAGAGAAGGCCAAATCTGCTTCTGTTTCAGAAAAGAACTAAATTCAACAAATAATGTGTTCATTGTGAATAGTTTGTGTAGCTTTAGTTCCAATTTCTACTGTTGGAAGCAAAAATGCACAGGGGGACCCTTATCCAAAATGCAAACAGAGATATCACATAATCCAGCATGAAAAAAATAAATACTCTGGACCACATTTACTGGCATGTAGTGGATGCAAACCCTACATTTACGCATTCAGACAAGTAGTTTGTTATCCATATAGAAATAATCTTAAATCTTTGCGAATGTTATCCAGTTGCTTGTCCATGTTATTTCCCTTACAGATAGTGAGCTCAGCATGTCTCCAGGGTAATGCGGCCATAATATGTGCTTCAATCTGTTTCATGTTTTTTAATTGCCTGAAGCTAGTTGTACTGTGCTGGATCCAGCTTTCTCAGGCTAGTCTAAACTATCCCATGTAGTCATATCACAGAGGAATAAAAATAAGAGGTTTTACAGCAACCAGTTCTGACAACTGAAACCTGTGTGGACTCCTAATAGAAACTCCTCTTAGGAAGGTTTTTAAAAAACAAATGCCAACTTCTACCTGATGACAAGATTGATTTAGCTTCTGAATGCACCTTTAACAGCTTTATTCCAGTAATGATCTAACGATTAATATCGCAAGTATAAGGAATGAAAAATCCGTGGCGAGGCAGGCAGCTTTTCCAGTAACGTTCCTCCAGCAATGTACATCATGGCTATGTATTCTCCATTATATGCGTAACCCTGTTTGTTATGTATTACACAGTATCAGACAATAATCAGATGGATTATTAACCTACTTATCAAAGACAAAACCAATGAGGAAAGGGAAAAATGAGTTGAACATCAGATCGCCTGTAATAATACTCTTTGTTTACAGAATAATGAACAGCTCTCATTAATCAGGAGCCAGCTGTGGCAGTGTATGAGTGAGGAGTAGGCAAACCTTAGAGTTCAAGAGGTTCTTAAATTCTCATGCTGTTTGGATGGGGGTATGCACACACTTTTGCAAAACTATTTTTAGTCCCTGCACCATTTTTCCTGGCAAGGGTGGCAATTCAATATACAGGGTTAATTTGTCTTCTGGTGTCAATCAGCGTAGTTCCATTGAAGCCAATGTACCTACCCCAGTTTATACTAGCTGAAAAATCTGTCCCCGTTTATTATTCTAGTTTAAGAGAAGTCTGCACAGATTAAGATTAGAAAAGCACACATCCCAAAGATAGGCTGGAACAGTGAGGTGCTCAATACAAAGTGTATGTGTGAGAGTGAAAAAGATAGATATAGGGCCAAATTTCCTGCTAGTGCATATTAGTACAGCTCATTAAAGTCAATGCCATTGAAATCAATGGAGCTTCACCAAAGAATTTGGCCTGCATTTATTTTTCCATTACTATTTTTCTTTCTCTGCTTCTTCACTCCCTTTTTCAGTCTCTTTACCTGTTATGTTGTTTTCTACTCTGGCATTTGATTTGTACATTTAAATCAACAATATTCAAGTGGATGCAGAGTAAGGCATAACAAGTTGTCCCATCCTTTATACTAAGTATAACACAGTAATCAGAATCCTCAGTTAACCAGCTATTGATTTTTATTTATTATTATTATTATTATTTTATTATTTTATTATTATTATTTATTTCATGTGATTTTTGTTAGTATATTTCTTAAGCAGGGATTTCTGATAGAAGAAATAAGCTCAGCTAATTTTCAAAGAGCCACGGAATCATAGAAAAGTAGGGCTGGAAGGGACCTCAAAAGGTCATCAAGTCCAGCCACCTGCAGTGTGGTAGGACCAAGAATATATACCTTGACCATCCCTGATTGGTGTTCGTCCAACCTGTTTTTGAAATCTTCCAGTGATAGGGATTACACAACCTCCCTGGAAAGCCTATTCCAGAACTTCACTAACCTTATAGTTGGAAAGTTTTTCCTAATATGTAACTTAGAATCTCCCTTGCTGCAGATTAAGCCCATTACTTCTTGCCCTACCTTCAGTGGATACGGAGAACAATTAATCACCATCCTCTTTATAATAGCCCTTAACATATTTGAAGACTTCCCACTCAATCTTCTTTTCTCAAGACTAAATATGCTCAGATTTTTTAACTTTTCCTCATCACTGATGTTTTCTAAATCCTTTATTGTTTTTGTTGCTGTCTTCTAGACTCTGTCCAATTTGTCCACATCCTTGCATCTTCCTCTTGATCACATCCTAATACATCTGGTGTACTGCATTGACCTTCTGCTGCTCTCTGGTAGTACGTAGCTATAATCCCAGCTACAAATAGCCAATTTCAACTCCCAATGCATCTTATGCCAGATCTCAGTTGTGCTCATGTGAAGGTCTTTCTGTGTGATAAAACAGGGAGAGAGAGAAATAACAGAATTTGAATCATCTTATACCACTTTGGTGTGGGTGGTGACAGGCAGTAGCTGAGTGGGAAGCTGCGGTTATTGCTATGTTAACAGGTCTCTCCATAAATCCATCATATTAGGGGACTCCTTATGTGAGGTGTGGGAATTAAAATAGGTGAAAAACAGGAAATATACACCAACAATAAAAACTGGTTTTTAATGAAAACCACATCAGCAGTTTTAAAAAAGAAAAAGGATTTCACATAGAAACCAGACATATTGGTTTATCCAGGTGAACAACTGTAAATGCTGGAAGTCAAATCACTATGTAATTTAATATTGAAAGATATAGTTGAAAGTACAGTGCAGATCATAGCAAATCTGAAATAAATCTTCGTTTTTCAAAATTACGATGGTACCTAAAATCTATTCTGCATGTGACAAAAATGTGGCTATATTACTTGACTCATAGACTTTAAGGTCAGAAGAGACCATTATGATTATCTAGTCTGACCTCCTGCACAATGTAGGCCACAGAATCTTACCCACCCACTCCTGCAGTAAACCTCTAACCTATGTCTAAGCTATTGAAGTCCTCAAATCATAGTTTAAAGACTTCAAAGGGGTTAGACAGTGCAATGGTGAGTCGAGCAATGCCTAAATACTTTAGAGGATCTGGGCCAAAGTGACTGTTGAAAACGGAACAGAGGGTATGTCTACACCGCAATTAAAAACCTGCAGCAGACTCATGGCAGCTGACTCGGGCTCGCAGGGCTCAGGTTAAGGGGCTATTAATTGTGATGTAGATACTCAGGTTCAGGCTGGACCCTGAAAAGTGGGAGGGTCCCAGAGCTTAGGCTACAGCCCAAATGTCTATATGGCAATTAAACAGCCCACTAGCCTGAGCCCTGTGAGCCTAGGGCAGCGGGGATCAACACTGCAATATTGATTTCTCGGGGGGTCAATTTATCGTGTCTAGTCTAGACGCAATAAATCGATCCTCGAGAGCTCTCCCATCGAGTCCTGTACTTCACCTCCATGAGAGGCGCAGGCAGAGTCGATGGGGGAATGGCAGCAGTCAACTCATCGCCGTGAAGGCGCCTCAGTAAGTCGAACTAAGTACATCGATTTCAGCTATACTATTCTCGTAGCTGAAGTTTTGTGTCTTGGATCAATCCCCCTTGCGCCCCCTACAATGTAGACCAGGGCTGAGTCAGCTGGCATGGGCCAGCCACAGGTGTCTAATTACAGTGTAGACATACCTTTTGACTCCTAAGTCATGCAGACACTTTTGAAAATTTTACCTTGGGTAAATAGTTTCCTTGATGCGCAATACACTGCCATTCCCTGAAACAAGAATTCAGCATATGTGTTGATACATACAATAGGAAAATATTCATTGTAAATTTCTGCAATTTTCTCCATTGGGCCCATGAATTTGAAAAGTTAATTGTTTTTCTCTTTGAAACGAAAGGAACAGTGAAGCTAGAGGTCTAGAAAAGATGCATTATCTACCTTCTGTAATCCAGGCAGGAAGCAGAAATTTCCATATGCAATCTGATTGACTCCATGAAAATGCAGTGCAAACCAGCAGCAATTTAAGGAACTTTGGTTAATTGATTATGCTGCCTGGAGTGGCACTGTCTGGCTTTCTCCTCCCCTCTTCTGTCAGATAAACTGGTCATTCTTTGGGGAGGCCTATGGATCTTTCTAGTCAGGATGTTTTACACAAATGAATAGTACCTGTATGAGCGATCTGATTGGTTAAGGCGAACATTGTTCAAGACTTCAGTATTATTGATCTTGGGGTAGGTTGACAACAGAAATGCATGACTTGTTGCACTAGGGTTTTCAGTTAACCATGAGCCTGACATTTCTTTTTGTATTTAACAATGTATAAAATAATAGCAAAAAAGTGAGAAATTAAGTGGCATAAACAGGACAGAAAAAATAATGTTTTCAGGGTGAGATTTGACAAGAAATAGTGCATCAGTGAGATGGTGGGAAAAGAATGCTATTCCAAATTGGGCTTGTAGGCCTGTAAGCTCACTAAAATAGCTGCTATAAAGGGATATATTTCCCAATATTTCCCAATATTTCTTTTTCTAATTAAGATAATTTAATTATTAAGATTATTATTATTATTATATTATTAAGATAACATTCTTAATTTAAAATAAAATGTTTTTATTCCTCAACACTCCTTAGCTACCTGCTTTTACTAACAACAGCCATTCTGGAGCATTACATTCCAGGCACTGACTCTCTATGTCACTAAGTTGGCCAAGAAGATATTTTTCTTGATTCTTTTATTGAGGTGAACAGACATTGTCTTTTTCTAGTCAGGCAGCATCTTGAGCAGGTTGGTTTTTTCCAACAGGTTTAGAAAAGACATTGGATTAGGCAGGAGGTCTTTCTGTTGGTAACAAATCCAAAGAGTTCATATTTAGTTATAGTCTTTAGGTCATGCAGAAATTTCACAATTGCAGCTGCAAAAATGCACATGTACATTGACAAATTTGTGTACCTATGTCAGTTACACACAAATGTGTATGTACAGTTTGTATTCTTATATCTAGAAAGCTGGTCCATAATCACAAAACCTTAGAGCATTTACAGTGGAAATTTTAAAAGTACAAATAGTCTGTTAGTTCTTATCGATGCCTGTGTAGTTGCTGTGTAACCATTTTGTGGACTGTTCTAGTTGTTGAGTTAGTGGAGAGAAGAGAAATGCAGGAGTGCAGCTGTTGTGCCATCTCCTGGTTAAAAATGATGGACCAGATCCCCTGCTGGTTTCAGCAGTTCATCTCAGTTTACGCCAGCATCTAGTCCAACAGTTATGTTTTCTATGCTGCCTTTTCTCTGTAACCTTAGTAACTATTATAGCATTCAGAGTAACATACAGTAAGCTTATTGACCAGAAAAGAACTTCAACAACAACTT
Organism: Dermatemys mawii; assembly: GCA_007922305.1. NCBI lineage: Eukaryota > Metazoa > Chordata > Testudines > Dermatemydidae > Dermatemys > Dermatemys mawii. The sequence goes on from ML677342.1 coordinate 7,279,163, forward strand.
GTATATGCCCAAGACCTCTGATAAGGTGTTTTTCTACACATCAGCACCAGTAGATTTTCCATTCTCTGCATGCTGCTTTTCACACAGCACATACATTTCTATCCCAAAAGACTACGGGCTCAATGGCTTCCTTTTACTGAAAATCTACCATTTTTGCCAAATCAATTTACTACAGTTTTAGGCATAATTAAGGATATTTATTATTGTCTCAGCAGAGAAACCAAGAAATTGTCTTGCCCGGACACTGAGTTACTCCCTCCATCATTCCTGAGAAGTGCTAAGTGCTCTGGGCCTGATCCAGCAAAGCCAGTCAAGTACTCACATGCTTAAAGTTAAGCAAGCGCATAACTGCTGAACTGATTTAGAATTACTTAGCACCTTGCAGGAATGAGTTTCAGTAGATCTAGCTAGGAAAGGGAGGTAAATGTGACATTTTCCCTCCATTTTACACCAAAAATTTATTTTGAAAAATAAATTCCTGTCAGCTCAGCTCTGCAACTGCCTTCTTTAAATCAGGAACGTGACACAATGGTGGTGGGTAGGAAAGCTTATACTGCTGACCTTTATGTTGTATCATTTTGTGGAGAAAGGAAGGACCCCAACTCTGATGCTATGAAGCCAGCATTTTTCTTAGGCACGAAATTACTTCATATTGTTTTGAAAGAGAAAAACAAGACCAAAGATTAGGAATTAAGAAGATTAGTAATACTAATACCACCATAATGGATGGCTAATGTACCAGATAGAATTTTAGAATTTCACTAAGGAAATAAACAATTTAATACACACACAGTACTACTAGACACAATAACATGTATTTCAAAGTTGTTGATACTAGATGATAAATAAGAAAGCCTTCATCATGTTAGATTAATGCGCTTCTTACCAATATAGCAAGACAGCAAGTGTGAAAAATTGAGACGGGGCCTATATAAGAAAAAGACCCAAAAATAGGGACTGTCCCTATAAAATCGGGACATCTCGTCACCCTACATCAATAGTCATTATTGTTATTGGATTTGTAATTTGTTGTGTCAGTTAAACAGGTTGTTTTTCCAGTTCTTCCAGGAGCTTCTTATCAAAAGATATCATCATGGCAAAAAGGTTTTCTAATTCACTAGTTATAAGCAATGCCTAAATAATTCTACAGGCAAAATATGGGGTTTGAAGCTAAGAAAATATTCTAATATTCAGATTTCAAATTCTACATGAAAAGCTTTGAACTACTGGAACTCTTTGAGTTCCATGGTCTATAAATAAGCTACTTAACATATGTGACAGCATTTTCTTCTGCTAAAATTAAAGTACTTTGTGAAAGCTTCTTCTAGAAGAAGCCTGGTGTAATTGTAAAATGATGCTGATAGCAAATGCTGATTTGAAGAGCACAGATAAATTACTCAAGCTGTTATAAACGTATAGTAAGCTATAGTGCCACACAAACCTGATACCTGATTAGACCAGAGGCAATTCATCCAACCAGTAAAAATAGCTATATAATGTCATCCAAAATATGGAATTCCTCTGAAAGTTCCCTTGTCCACAACTGTACCATTCAAACCCCTTTTGCTGTTAGATTGTTCTATTATCTGTTGTTAAATTGAATTGAAATAGTTGCTAAGGAAAAAGAACTAGCATGTTCAATTGGCAATAAGCACTGGTTTGTACAGCCCCTTCTGCTTTTGTTTTTGGACTGTGCCTACCCTGAGCCTGTAGCGTCTAATACCTCATAAACGAAGCCGAATTTGGCCTGATCATTATGTGACTGAGACACAATCAAGGAAAAGACTTACACTGCAGGTAGTAGCAGCAGCAGTACGTTCCACTCTATGTCAGTATTATATTAATAGTCAAGACCGGTGGTAGGCAGCACTATATGGTTAGAGGTTCCATCTTAACATGGCACATAAAACTGAGGTCTTGACCACATGTGGCTATCACAGATCTCGTGTAACTTTACAGAGGAGTAAACTGTGTGCTAGATGCATTATGCCTAACTGAAAATATTCCTCTGTGTGTTCATTATAAGACGATATTTTCAACTTCTCTGACTAAGAACTGTGGTGTAATTATTACTGATATAAAACCTCTTCTATACTGACCTTCAAGAAAGGTAACATTTCAGTGGTGAGTGAATGATTTCTAGTCTGTAGGGTGCTTGGCGATCCTTCAGGATGACTGATTCTCTATAAATATTAAGTGCTTATTCTCACGAAAACATTAATTGTTTTGAATTCTGCTTATGTTCTGTTTAGCTTTCATGTCCCCTTTCAGAACCTTCGGAGACATTTGACAGAGTCTGGTCAGGGCAGCTCTAACATTTATACAAATTAAAGAGAGTTCACATTGTGCCTGCAGGTCTTTTCTTCCATAATGATGTCACTTCATACAAGGAATGAAATTCATTCCAGTCAAGCCAAAGGGAATAAAATCTGCAAATGCATTTCCCTCTCTCCTGTAAAATATTAACGTAATCTTATTAAATCTGTGGAACAAATAAATTGAAAACAGAAAGTGCATCATAAATATATGGTTTGTATATGTCTTTACAGCCACAATGTGAACACTGCAACGAAAGCAGCAGAGTAAAATAACAAAAGAAATCAAGCCATTTTACATCTCCTTTCACAGTCCTCTATTGATCAATTCATTCTGGTATAATTTCACTCTCTGCCGACCTCCCTTTGTTATGTTAATAGCAATGACCTTGAACTGCCTGTGGTTCATGGAAATCAAGTTCAGACTGAAAGCTCTTCTTGTAAGTAAACCTTCAGACCTCCTCTAATTTAGACAATTAAGTTTTTCTCTTGCCAAGAGAGAAATTAAAATCAGCTACATCTGACTGTTTTAAAATAAAAATTGCTTTCCCTATTTATCCATAGATCTGTTGCTTATGAGAAGCTATATGTCTGCTACGCCAAATGAAATCCTCCAGAGTAATCAGCACCTCCTTTGAAAGGGTATCCTCAACGCCTACCAGGAACTACAACAACGGTTCCTGCAAAATCTCCTTTCACAGTTAAGGCCACCTCTGTTTCCCTTGGTATCTGTTTAGTGCAGTCTGCTGGACCCGTGTGGGCTGGCTGGTCTCTGTGGCTACCACTGCATATATGTATTCTGAGGTTCAAATCCCATCTCAGGGTCAGTCTTGTAATGCTTGCAGAGCTGCCCAGTTCTTCTCCCCAACCAAATGATTATTTTCATATCTCCAAATGCTGTTCTCCATCCACACAACACATTGATTATAGCCAAGAATTCTCTGACTCAATGGAAAATCTTTGACAAAATCTGTCGAATGGGAAGGACGATGAGCCATATGGGGAAGGATACAGTTCACACTGGTGCCTCCATCTCCAACCAAAATCAAAATATCAACCCTGATTCCTAAAAGAGAAACATTTTGAATGGTCAAAACAGGCACCAAAAATTATGAAAATTAAGGGGCCAAACTCTTGTTTCTGTGAGAAACACTACAGCATCTCTAATGAAGTACTGATATTTTTCTCTCTTTTATATTTGCTGTGATTTGATAAGATCTTTGGGTAATTTGACTGCAGACAAATCTGAAATAGTCACCTCCATTTTAGAGGGTTAAATTTTTTTCAAGGCCATAGTCAAAATACATGCACAGGAATTGTGTTGTCCTGTGTTCTCTGTGTTTCAAAGACTGGGTTTAGAGGAAACAACAATGCATAATCCATAACTACCTTGCAGAAGAGCAATGCTGAGCCATCACCATAACTGTTGAACAAACTGGAAGTGCCTGGAGTTTATTAGTGAAATGGCAAAGGCAGGTAGGATTCAGCTGATTTATTTTTGGGACAGTCAAGCGCACTACACTCCAGCTTTCTTTTTTCTGTTCTACAGGAGATTCTCCCACCCTTAAAAGCTTTCTTTGGAATATTACGGATCATTTTATGGGGAAATATCATTGCCATTCTTTAATTTCAAAATCACTAGCCTTGCCTTTGTGCTCGGCATTGTTAGAGTGCCTTATACGTGAGACCCAGACTTGGAGCTCTGCCATCAGACTCAGACCACATGCTATGCACTGATGAGAATGGCACATGCAGCACAGTCTGAGTCACACATCGGTGCTCCTAGTTCATCAACAGCAGTAAATCATTTTGCTGTACCCCCAGTTCAAACCGAGACTCAATTTCTCCCACTCTGTGATTTTAATCACTTTGGAAAATCAGGGGGTCTCTTTTCAAGACATGTGTGATTGAAACAATGCAACAAAATGGGGAGTAATCACAGCACTACTGAGGTTACATATATTTGAAAAGAGTCAAATGAGGGGAGCTGGGTTGTTTTGAGAGCCCTTCACCTCTGTGTCAATGGTTTGTATTTCATCTGGCTTGGTGGTTTAACATCCTGGGCATATCCTCTCCAGAGACCTAATGAGACTGCTCCCAACAAATCCATTCTAAGTTTTATACTGAGCCTAGAGCATGCTGGGTGGACAGGATCTGGCAGTGCTCACGCATCACTGGAATGATCAATACAGCTCACAGCTGTGCACCTCAATAAGAAGAATAAATGCCTTGAATTAAGGAAGTCCCAGCTATTGGTGACATACTAGCTTGTAATGAGCTTGGTACTCCCCACCCAATTCTCAGTGGACAAGTGTCCATGTCACAAAATCCCAGAACCACAATAAGCACCACAGACACAAATTGGCTGTCATCGGCTTTAGGATGGAACAGGCCATGAAGTCTGATTTGTCTTTCACCCTTCAGGCAGTCTTTTCAGTTCATGGCTGAGGTACAGCATGGAGAACCGTTGACTGCCTCTCTGAGTGCTATACCTGTTCTGTGAGTAAACAGAAGGCCCCAGTCCCCAGAGTGGTCAGTAATGCAGTTTTCTCAAGAACTACGTTCATTGATGGATAATACATTTTCTCAGGGTAATAATTATTGTAAAAAGAGATGAGCAAACTCAGGGATTCAAACCTGAGTCTCATACCTAATGGGATCTGTTGATGTGGACACCTGTTTGGTGGAAACTGGACTGAGACCATCAGACTCATTTCATATAGCCCACCAAATAGCCAGTAGGGCAAGAGATAAAGGAACCCAAAATGAAGGAACTGGCAACTCCTTAAACCACTCAGTAACCCACAGCCAGCCTTGAAAATTCAAAAGCTAAAAAAAAGGCTCATTAAACAATTTCACCATAGGAAGGTGATGATATTTTACAACCACCAAGGATTGCACATTAATGAACTTTTTTTTCCAGAAAATCTCAGTCCTTACTTTATTTAAATACCTGATTAATGTATTACACTACTAGATAAGTGCCCCCTGTTCTTGTGGAAGGGCTGGAGATCTCCAGTCATTACACATGAAAGAGAGAAAGAGAGAGAGACTCTATGTGTGTGTGTTTGTTTAGTCATATACAGTGAGAAAGTGTAATGAAGCACTAAATGTTTTTTGCTCTGTTCATGGATCAAGTAAGTAAAAATCTTTTGTGGGTAAATGTACTAGTTTGAGTTGGTTTTCTTACTGTGAACTGGGCCCTGGGGAACACATTTTCAGTGTAGTGCATGTGGATTTGTCTCCTTGACTCCCAAGGATGTCTATGGGAATCATGTGGCTAAACCAGGGGTCTCCAAACTTTATGAGACAAAGGCCATATTAGATTTTTGAAGGCGTTTTGCAGGCCAAAGCAACTGTGAAAAAATATATATGCAAATAGATGCAAAATATATGCAAATAGTAAAAAACCCACTACTCTACTGTGTCAGTGTTGCATTAAATTCTAAATCAGGTATAAAAGTAGCTGTATAATCAATGCAGGTACTGTGAAATCACACAAAATATTTGTTAATACATTAAAAATCATTTCACATTATTTTAAAATTTTATTTCCATCTACTTTACATCATTTATTGGAGATGTAATTAAGCATCTGGCTTGTATTTTTACTCCAAGGCAGGGATCTGTGCCTGCTCAGCTACAGCAGTGACTCTCCCCTAAGTTGGCTCCCCTTTTTGGGGCACGTTGGCTCCTGGGGGGCACTCACCCCTCTGCACAGCTCAGCTGAGCTGCTCCCACGTGCGAGCTGCTGCTGGCGGTCTCTCCCCCTGCCTGCTCAGCTGCAGAAGCCTTTGCCTGCTCGCTTCTCCCCTGTTGGTTGGGGGGCCAGACCAATAGAAGTCACAGGCCAAATCCGGCCCTTGGGCCACAGTTTGGAGATTCCTGGGCTAAACCCCTATGAAGAGTTTGAAAATGTGTCCCTTGGTGTTTGTAAAGTATCATCTTTTAAAATAAAATCAACTGGACCAGCTGAACTATATTTTCTTTTCAATCTAGCCCGCATCATGACTCAGATATGCAAACCAGATTCCACTGTATGTGTTGTGTGCAAAACTGGATCTGCATTAGAGAGCGTGTTTTCTTAGGGTCAGATTGTCCCAGACTTTTGTGTTGGTGTGCAATAGGGGGAGGATGCTCTACCAAATATCTCCCTCAAGACCCAGGAAGAAGCCCAGTCCCTATGCTTGGGGAGCACAGGAAAGACTCCCCTCGGGCACTCCAAAGATATGTATCATTTAGTGTGAAAGGAGACAAGACAATGTCCCAACCTCTCCACCATATCAGCCCATGAAGTTCACCCGTTTGCAAAGGTGCGGCAGAAGGCCTATGTACAAATTAATCCTGCAAAATAGGGGTAACTTCACTTTCACCAAGGTGAGCAGACTGTACAATACTAAAGGATTAAAACCTGCACATGTCTCTGGGCTACAGTCTTTCCTGTGGACTTATGCACAACACCTCCTAATAGGCACAATCTAGCCATTAGAATTTCTTCACTAGACTAGTTTCTGTAGTGAAGTGGTCAGACAGGTATATCCACTTCTCTGAATGTTTGCTAATATTCTCCTTTTTTTCTTTTTCTGCAGCACATTTTTTGTATTTCTACAGATTGTATTTAGTAGAGCTTATGGAATAATATTCATCACATCAAACATTAGATGAATTTAGCTTTATTTTGTTTGGTTCATGAATCATATCTGATTTCTGCAAAGGTGTTTGGCATTTATGAGCATTTGCTCAATTGTTTGGATGAATAACTTGCAGAGTATTGATTTAAGAATTGTTCATGAACTGTTCTCTTCAAAATATTAGGCATTTAGATACCATCATGAAAAGCATGATCTAAAAACTTTTAGAGAGATGAGATACACAGACAGACTATGCATTTATTTTATTTTAATTGTTTGTCTCTCATTTTCTGTCCTGATGTAAATGAAACTTTTAAACATGAAAATACTGAATGGCAAATAGCAAATAACAAATTACAAAGTAATGAACTTGTGGTGCAAACATCAGAGAATTCTGAGCTTTGGGAACATTTTCAACATTATGAGTGCCCATAAGGATATTTACAAATGATAAATATCATAGCATAGCTGCAAAATTAATTTGAGTGGCTTATTCTCATAAATATTTGAAAATCTGTTCCCTCATTATTCCTGCTATGATATCTAACAAGGAATTAAAGTCCAAGCATTCGAGAGCTTGACAGTTTTGCATGATGCTCTGTAATGCTACGGATATGAAACTTCAAGAATATTTTCAGTATTGATTCTATGTTACAGGCAAAGATTGATTATTTAAGAAAAAACAGAGTGGTTTAAGATGCTTGCAATTATTTCAGGTATTTAAGCCAAACCCAAACTTTAGCTTAGTTTAAGATGCTTATAATATATTAAGGTCTTACACTTGCTGAAAATTTCATTAAACATGCCAAAAATCACATTGAAACGAAAAGCAAGGGGACTGGTCAGAGGGCAGAAGGCATTTATCATACCTTAAAATATTCTTTAATCTGCACATGTATCAGGATAAGATGCAGCTTTATATACACAGTATGAAAATGCATGCTTAATCTTCAGGAAAAAGAGATATCACTGGCATCAGTTAAGCTTATGAAGGCCTGAGTCTGTGCCCATTGAAATAATAAATTCATAGCTTTTAAAACCAGCAGGGACCATTTTGATCATCTACTCTGACTTCTTGCATAACACAGGCCATAGAATTGCACCCAGTAATTCTGATATCAAGCCCATAACTTCTGGTTGATCTAAACTAGCATATCTTTTAAAAAGGCATCCAATTTCCATTTGAAGACTTCAAGTAATAGAGAATGTATCTCTTCTCTTGATATACACCTGTGTTTAATATCTGTTTTGAATTTATCTAGCTTCAGAGATTCACAGATCCCAAGGCCAGAAGGGACCACTGTGACTATCTACCCTGACCTCCTGCAGGCCATAAAACTACAAAATTATTCCTACAGCATGCCATTTAGAAATACATACAATCTTGATTTAAAAATTATCCAAGATGGAGATTCTACTGTAACCCATGGTAAATTGTTCCAATGACTAATTACCCAAATCTTCAACTTCCAGCTGTTGGATCTTCTTGTACCTTTGCCTGCTAGATTAGAGAACTCTCTACTATCAGAAATCTCCACATTTAGGTTCTTATTGATTATAATCAAGACATCTCTTTCCCTCCTCTTTAATACAGTGAATAGACTGAGCTTCTTCCATATCTCACTGTAAGTCAATGGCAAAGTTCCTAAGATCAGGTCCTAAATGAGCAGTTTAGTGTTCCAGAAATTCTCAGAATGGCATTTCACAGGAAGTTTCCATAAGTAAAAACATCCTAACCATATGAATCTGATACCATCCTCACTTCTACATTTTTAAGAGGGATTTTAAAGAAATCATTGTTTGTTCCATGGAATTGGTTAATTGGATTTTAATTTGATAATCACAAACAGATACCAGTATCTTAGCTTCTCTACAAGCATAACAAATATAATATAGTGGAATGAGGGATGCACTTCCAATCTTTAGGAGTCTCATTAGGCTCTCAGATTGTTTCTCCAGTAGGTGCTTAATTCATACCATTTAGATTAATACTCCTCCTCAACAAGAAGGATTCATTTAACTGGTTGTGGTCTTATTCTTATTTATTCTATAAACACCTACCTCGTTGAATGAATCCTGCCTTGGTTTGAATATTGTTATAAACTTGAATCTTAGATCAAGATCATCCAAAGTTTTGTTATAGTTCATACACCTTTAGATTTTACATAAATCAAGGTTTGAAGCCTAATTTATAGATTTATAAAAAATTATGCAAAACTTGCAGTTTTATATGGTTTTAACATGAAGACAAATGAAACCTGACTGTCTCATGTGAGTTTTGCTTGTGAGTTTGCATCCATACAAATCCCAAACATAAATCTGTATTTGCAAGTCCTGAACCAAATGAAATACCTATACAGCGTTTCTCAAAATGATGCCATCTAGCATAATAGTTCCTTCAGATCAGATTGTAGGAAATTCTTGGATGCAAATTTGTTTCTCAGGGGAAAACAGGCTATCTGTAATTTTTTAAAACATCAATAAATGAAAATCCTGAGTTTGACTCAGTTTTACTTTTGAAAAATAAATAACCAAAAAATCCTATTTTCAAAGCGCTAGATTGTGTAAAACTTTGCTATGCATGGGAGTCATGGTGCAGCCATGACAGAGCTCCCTAATTGTTCTTTTGGCCATTAGAGGAGATTGGGGTTCCATCGGAGATTCTGTACCCCAGGATTGCTGTACAAACATTTCATTTCAACAGGGTGTCTATTTGTCACACGTCATTTGTCTCCCCTGTCCATCAGGGAGCCCTAGCAAGCAAAATAACTCCTGGTGTTCACCTTGGAGCAATGTGCTTACTCACCCTACACAACATATTGTCTTAAATGCACCAAGTAGCCCCGAATAAAGAACAGCCAAGCTAAAAGCAAAGCACTGTACTGTGTGCATCATACACAAATTGCTGACTTGTGGCTGAACACACTTTCCAGCATGCTCCAGGCGGAGTTTCATCAAGCAGGCACTTTCTGTTTTTCTCTAGTTCCTCCAAAGTTTGACAAGCTTTTACAGAGTGACTAAAGCAGTTGGATACTTTGGAGATTCTTCTAGAAGAACTATAAGAATGGTGTTATTGGGCTGGCACAATGGCCTTGTAGTCAACATGCCACATTATTAAGCAAGAGCTCAAGGTTTGATTCCCAAGTCTAATCTTTTTTCCTTATCCAGCACGATTTGAGAGCAGTATAGACACCACATTTTAAGTCACTGAGGGAGCCACAGAGGTCTCTCAGCTACACTCCTAGGGCCAATCTGGTTGCAGTATTGATACATTCACATTTATTTGTTCTAGTAACTTAGATAGCATGTTGACTGTTGTGTGATCTTTATTAAAGTCAGAAATGCAAAGGACAGCTTGTTTTAGAAATTCAGTGCCGTTAGCTAAGACAGATGTTTTCTGGTTTAGCCATCACTGAACCATGACACCATGTAGTCAAATGTTTGTTGATCTAGCTCTTAGTTTGTGTATATGCTCCCTATCTCTCATTCCCTCACTCCCCTCTGGTTGTTTTGTTTCAGTACCTACAATGTTATACACATTGCCATTGTACAGGTGGAAAAATGCCCTGAAACAGCATGTTAAAACACCACACTGCACCAAAATAGGCACGAGTCATTTGAATCTTTTCTTCTCCTCTAACAAACAATAGGTGACAAGCCATAGCTTTTTTTGTATTACAGAGACAATCTTAAGAGAAAGTGCTAAATTGATTCTTTGCTTTCTAGTCAGATTTCCATAACAGTTGTCTCTTTGAAAACTGATTAGAAGTTTTAAAAGGGGATTAAATTGGTTGAATAAATTATTCATTGTAAATTGTTTTGCCAGCTTGAGATATCATAATGACCCCTTGTGACCATAAAATATATTAATTTCTACTACCAGGTTTGCAGCTCTCAAGGAACCTAACCCAAGCTTTTCATTTGTAATAAAAAGGCATAAATAGGTGAATTCAACCTGCTGTGGGGTTTTTAAAAACCTTTTCTGACATTCTATCAACCATAATCTCTCTGTGGAGACCCTGCAGCTCTGCCACAATGCACTTCAGTTAGACTAGTAGGAGGAAGCCCAGCTGGAGCAAGGAGTGGTCTGGGATTTGGGGGGTTAATTCACAGCAGGCTTCAGATTCAACTAAGGGCCCTGCTCCCCCATGAAAGGTAATTAGGTGCAGTTGAACCCCAGTCAGAATCAGCATATTATAGAGGGGCTAGGTTGCTTCTAAGAGAAGAGAAAGTGTGTAGTGGGCTGGTTAGAAGGTATCACAGGGAGGGAGTCTAAGGTAACAAACGTCAGGGGTTTGGTTTATATATTCTTGTAGTTTACTATTAGTAAGGTAGGGGTGTAGTTAGAGGCTACTGCCAAATTTGATTAACCCACAGCTTCTGAAATACACTTGAAGGGTCAGAGACAGCTGTTGGGGTTCACAGCTGAGCCTCCAGTGAATTCTCTTTATTGCTGTTTCAGCCCTGGCCCTTCCACATTCACTTTTCTAATGTAATTCTGTGAATTTTTGGGGGTGAGAGAATTTTGGGGGGAGGAGGTGGTTGTAGCATTAAATAGCTGCATGTTATCAACTCTTGGGGCCCAATCGTGATTCTTTCAAAACTGCTACTTATCTTAGTGGAGGCTGCCTATCTAAGGGGTGTACAGCAGTGTCTTTATGCTGTAACTGCATTATTTCTATTGGAAGTTTCTTCAAAATCTGCTCTCTGTGAGAGTTAAACCCTTTGGGGGCAGAGACTGTCACTTCCCTCTATGTTTTTGTGTTGCATAGTACAATGGGCATTTGATGGGCTTGGCTTTTAGGTGATATTTCAATATCAGTATTAAAGATGTCAAGTGTGGAGACCATCCATTTTTGAGTTATCTCAGGGAGGGAAAAACACTTCAGCAATAAATTGGATAGAATGGCCCAAACCAGAATTTTAGAAAGTTTTTCTTTAAAAAGTCCCTCTATATTTGGCACATGCACAAGAAATTTCAGCCCAAAGGGATAATTATTTGAGAAAGTGCTATGCATCTGAAAACAGGGACTTAGATACAAAATGGTACTTTATTCTATCATTAGTGTCACTCCTCAACGTAATCAAGTGCTAAAAATCCAGCTGAGAACTCAAATCACAGCAAGTGCCTTCAGAAAAAATAGTGCTTTTCACAAGCCTTCCAGAAGAAATTTTACAGATAATTTTTATTATGGAAACTGATCAAAGAGCAGACTTGCTGTAGCTTTCAAAGAGTTTCTACAGGAACAGCAGTTAGTTCTCATTTTAGTGTCTCAAAGGCTTTCTTTCTGCTGCTGTTTTGCATACATAAATACACTACCCTGAGCACAATGTTTATTTAAACTGTTCCCACAGCTTTTACCTTTGGCTACTGGAGCATCAAAACAACTGAGGGAACAAGTTTTAAACACCCAGATGCATAATTCAAAATATTATTTTAGCTTTGTCCTGTGCGTATAATTGTCATTGAAAATACTGAGAGTTCTGTGCATTTAGGGGAGAATTGACAAAGAAGCATTTCTAGGAGTTTCCAGTGTCTACCCGGAAGCTCTCTCTCTAATTTTCTGTTCTAATAAATCCCTTCCAAGAGCAAGACTGAGGTAAGTTACTTTTCAAAGCAGCATGTGTAGTGTGCATCTCCCGTTCACTTTAAATCTGTCACCAATAAAACACCTCAGCATACTTTGCATATAAAGAGAGTAGTATAATTTCACCATACAAAAGGCATTGTCTAATCAAGAAAAAGAGAAGATTGCTTACAAGAGTCCCTTCAGGCTGCTTTTTAAAATCCTTTAAAGCCCTGAAGGAAAGTGGCTAGTGACACAGATGTTCTCAATACTGAATGCAATTGGATATACTGTACTATATAACACTCATCAGAAAGTCTCCAATGATGAAATAGCCAAACAGCTTTGTTGTTACAGGTATGCCAGTCAGAAAGGAATATTTTCACATTAACACATACAAAACAGCTGATAATGATTTATTTACAACTGACTGGCTTGACGGGCTGAGTTGAACAAATGTCATAAGGTTCACTTCATACAAACAACCAAAACTCCCATCAGAAGATGAACCTTAGCTCAAACTATCCAAAACTCTTTGGTTGGCAATACTAAGGGGGCAGTCTAATGAGGGTAGTCGTCTATGCTTCCTGTTTCATTGTATGAAAAAATTCAGTGTGTTATATTTATAGCAGACAGAAGTTTAGACATAAACATAAAATACTCTTTCAAGAAGGCTGCAACATAACACAAATTTATTTCTTAAAATCCAGAATTTTAACTCACAAGAACAAAAAAGGAAAGAAAGCAGGATATCTCTAAAACAGAGAGGCGCAGTTCACCCTCCCCGCAACCTCTTCTAGCACCTTTGCAGACTGACTACTGCTAGAATCCTATTACATGCTTCTCTACAGATCCACCCACCCTGCAAGTAGGACCCAGAAATCACCTGAGAATTACGAGCTTACAGCTTTAACAGTCTTCAAATACACCACAGCAAGGGTAATAGTTTGTCATTCATTTCCTTTTTTGCACTCTCTGATGATCCATGTTAGAGATGGAACAGACCAATTAGCTCATTCATTCCTTGCCAATGTACTTCATCCCATCAAGTTTTAATTGTCTCAAGTAATGTGCCTTCTGTCTCATCTCTTGGAAAACTAATCCACAGTCTAATTCCTCTCACCATTAGGAATTTTTTTCCTGGTATTCAGCCTAAAGTTCTTTCCTAACTTCTTCCTATTACACCTACTTACATGTTATAAACAGCTCCTTTTGATTTGGTAATAGCTTTCTTCCAACCCATATGGTCAGTTATCAGTTTCATCTGTAGCACCACGTTTAATTTATTTATTCTGGATAATCCGCCTAGCCTCTGGATTGCTTGTTTTGCTGTCCCAGTGACTGAGAGGCCCCAAAGATGGCTTAAAACTGTGGCTGGGCAGAGCTTCTATGCTGCTGAGGATCCACCCCAATAACTCAGGGCCAAAACTGGGTGAATACTGAAAAACGTATTTGTGAACATTCATTGGAATAAAAACCACTAGCTCACTTTGGTGGTATTTCAAGTAATTCGGTAAAACTAATCTAGGAAAGAATGAAAACACTTCCTACCGTTTGACAATTATACCTTGCTACATCCAGGATTTCACAAAATGTAATGTATGGGTTGGATCCCATGCTCCCTACTCAAGCCACGCTTCCACTGAAGGCATAGGGAGTGATCATCAATGGTTTTAAGTCTCAATGTTCTAAGGCTCATAAGGATTTAAAATGATGCCAGACCGGGAGGCCCCAGAGCAACTGTAAAGTTTACAGTACAATGTCTGGGACTGCAAGTGATGGTATGAAGTCATCACAGTCCGCTTGGTCTAAAAATTAAAAAAGAGAGAGAAGGAATCTAAAACGAAGTCCATATCATGCAATAGTGTGTTACAATTTACTACACTTTTGTCTTCAAAATATGGATTGTTTGCCTACAGCTATCCTTGCTTCTCAAATCCCTCTCTAGTCCGTCAACTCTCTGCCCAGTCATGTAAACCGAGGACCACTTGAGAAACATAAGAAGAAATTATCCCATCCTTTTTGTGGCCCCTTCTGGTATGGTAATATATGGCTTAACTAGAAGCATAACATTGAACACATCGAACTCATATATACTATGAAAAAGAACTTACAGAAAATTTGATTCTACTTCAAGCAGAACACTGACAAACACACACACACACACACCCCTCCATCTGCTAACTCATTCCAGTTTCATCTTTGCAACAAGCCAGAAATAAACCAGATTTATCTCTAGCTTTCACTATCAGCAATGTAGAGAATCCCATTTTAGTAACAATCCATATGGGTAATGATCAAAGACAGAGAGTGGATTAACAGAAGTAACAAAATGTACTGTGACAAAAGACTTTCTCTTATGCCATGGTTCATGATCAGAAAGTTGTCAGTTCAAGCACGTTCTCAGGCTAATTGCTGACAGATGAAAGACCAACATGCAGTTATAACAATGCTCCTTCACTTCTTAGAGAGGGAATGCAATCAAAGTTTAAACCATCACTGAAAATGTGGCATCAGAGTATTCTATATGGACTTGTCTACACTACCGCTTAAACTGATGCAATTTACGTTGCTCAGGAGTGTGAAAAAGCTACCCCCCTGAGTGACATAAATTAGATTGACCTGCACCGTGCTGTCACTTTCCCACCAACACAACTTCTGCCTCTCTTTGTGGTGGAGTAGTTATGCCATTGGGAGAGCGCTCTCCCATCAGCATAGCACGTCTTCACCAGTCCTGCTCCATCAACGCAGCTGCATTGACGTAGCTGCATGGATACAGTGAAGACAAGCCCATATATAGTGATCTAGCTCATTTCATACAAATAGAAGCTACTGAGAAAGAATTGCATATGGTGAAAAAACATTTTCTGAATGAGAAAAGGTTAGCTTGGTTTTCCAGGAGTGAACTCTTCTCTTTTAGCTCACCTAGTATTACATCCACTGCTTGCAAGCAATGAGAATCCTGGGGGAGGGCCTTGCTATATACATGTATATGTCCAACATACCATGAGCTTGTCTACATAGGGAAGTTAGTGCTTACTAAGCGAGGATGTGAATTTAAAGCACACTAGCTACTCTGCGCCAATTCACCATGTGGACATTCTTACTGCACATTAAAAGTGTCCTCAGCAGTTTAGTTTAGTACACTTCAATAGGCATGTGCAGCACATTTCATTAGGCTGTGCACACAGGGAATTTTGTTTTTTTTTAAAGAACTCTCCATGCAAAACCACTTTTTTTTTTAGACATTAGGGCGTGCCTGGCCACACCTGGCATACCCTGTATGCACGCCTGTGTACACTTCTACATTATTTTAAGCTAATGTGCACAAAGGCACTCTTAGTACAAAGTAAGAGTGTCCATGTAAGGAGCTATTGCAGAATAGCTGGTGTAAACTAAGTACTTTGGGCTTTTTACTCATATGTAGACAAGCCCTACGAGACAGGAAACAAGAGGGGGAATTCCATTAAGTGATGAGGCTAAATACTGCTCTCAGCAAGTCAAGGATAAATCTAGAGTAAAGTAATTGAATTCACTGAGGACCAGTGTAAATTTTCAGAGCTCCATTGACTGGCTCTGCATATTTAAACTAGAGTGTCCACAAATGGCTGAAAACTGGTCAACAGTTAAAAGATTCAGGGTGAAACCCTCAATGAAATCTGCATGATGAATCTGAGATAAGCAGCAAATATAGCTGTTCCAGATGCTGTCATGTGTCAAGCAGGAATCTCTGTTGTCTTCTTTCCACAGCCATATTGGCACAGAGATTTTCCCAGAGGAAATGTAATTTGATCCCCAAAGGCCATTTTTAGCTCATCACAAATATGTATTGTCTCAAACTATGTGGTAATTATGGTCAAGGAAGGCAGAAAAGATATGTCTTCCCTCAGTGACGTGATTACTGCATAATAAAACCCTTTCATACAAAGATGAATGCATATATACACACCATGTATACAGATCTATAAAAATCATCAGTCAAACATAAACAATCCAGAACATCAGGCTGAAAGACATATTTTCCAAGAATCTGTGGAACATGGCTGACAATGACTATCAGAAATGGATCATCCTATTCCCTGGGGTTCTCTTCACACAAACCAAGCACAGGATTTTATTTCCAAACTTTCTTTGTTACTCACTTTGTCCCTAGCAAAATCTGGCCTTTAATATAAACATTCTCATTTCCAATGAGAAATAAAACCCCTTCTTCAAATTTGTTAAAACTGAAGACTTGGTTCAAAACAGTCTCTAGTATTCTGGTATTAAAGGCATGCATTGTGTTATATATTTGCAGCCATCTACAGCATGGATCCTCAGTAATCACTGAGATTATATCATGGCAAAAGTTGTGCTTTGGAGCTACAGAACATAATTAATATTGTAAAGTCCTTGGATAATTCTGTTTCCAATTTAATGAAAATTTCTTCCAGCTTTTATTTCTTTCTTTCTGACAAAGACAATAGCCCTCTTTGCATCTCCTGCTGTTTGCGTTAAATTTCAGCCTGTCCCACATTAACCTGTTTCTCCTGTATCATGGACCTAAAAATTATGCACAGATGTGCAGTAATACTTTCTAAATGTGCACTTACATTTTAGGAATATAGGCCTTAGAAACCACATAATTTGGATCAACTTTTAGGACATAAAAAACCCCACCAACAACACTGCAGTGACTGCTGCAGATGCCTGATACCAGCACTTCATTTTCATTATGTGTGGTACTGGTAACTTCATTTTTGTTGCCCCTGGGACATGTAATGCACTCTTCTAGCCATATACAGATCCTTCTGGCCACATAGCACTTTCATGTGAGAGAAGAAATATATATATTTAGTACTTTTCATCTGACCTGCATTGGTCTTTCTAGGACTTAAATTTCAGAGTGTATTAAATTGGGTAGCAGAGTTGATGAGAATGTTTTCAATTCCTTCCCTTCCCAGCTCTATTAAATGTTAAGGCTATTTTAGGCTGTTTCAGAACAATGTTTTAGGAAAATGTTCTGAACATAGGAATTACCATACTGTATCATACCAGTAATCCATCTAATCTGGTATCTTGGGCTGGTATCAGATGCTTCAAAGATGCAAAAGATGACAGCAAACAGTAATGGAATAATCCATTCGCATGGAAAGTTTATCTCTCAGCTTCTAACCTAGAGATAGATTTAAGCTCTGAAGCATAGGTTCCCTTTGGTAGGCTAAAGCCTACTCACTTTACTCATAGCAATTGTTCTGCTGAAGGCAGTGAGACTACAAGGAGGAAAGGCAAGCAGAATCTAGCTATAAATCACCACTATAGAAAACAGTTTTCTAATGAGAGCATTGAAAACATATGCTGCATATTACAAACTAGAGAGCTGTCATTGTTAAATGATATCACAGCTGGGGAGGTGGAATTCTTCCCTGGTGGGCTACTGCCCCCACAGACTTCCACAGTGGACACGTTCCTCTTGAACTGTTGTTCATTGTCTAAATAGACTTGATTTGTCTTTGCAGATTCATGATGCAAGACTAACAGTCATGCTCCTAATAATGAAAAGCAAAAGTTGTTACAACCAACAGCTTCTTGCCTGATACTTTGTACATAAAAAAAAAATTGAAAACCGAGCCTTGAAAACATTTTGGCCAAGATTTTCAAAACCATCATTAACTTTATTGGGAAATGAGTGTCCAGATCCCTTAGGCAACTCTGAAAATCTCAGCCTTTGTTTAGATGTAATGTTAAAATTAAATCTGAGTCAATGACAGCTCTTTGTCCTTCTTTGGATGCAGGGCTGGCTCTAACATTTTTGCCGCTCCAAGCAAAATGTAGGGTGGCACGACCGGAGGAGCACCACCCTAAGATTGGCTGGAATGCCACCCCTTACAGGGTGCCACCCCAGGCACAAGCTTCCCATGCTAGTGCCCGGAGCCAGCCCTGTTTGGATCCCTGGGAATCGGGAACTCAGATGTCGTTCATTCAACAAATGGCTGAGCATTTACCTTCAAAATCTGTACAGTTGGGAAACTTCAAAGCAACCTTCAACCAGGGACATAATACTGTACAAAGTAGCATTGCTCTGACTTTTTTCCAACCTCCATATACTTTGGGCCAAGAGCCACAAAAAAGCAAGACTACTTAGCTTATGACAGACCTTTTTTTTTCTTTTTAGTGTTCTGTGCAGCACAGGAAAGATAAACATCTTCACTCTGGATGAGTGGATGTGTACGTGGTCATAATATATAGATGTAATAGATCATCCAGTCCACCACATACTCAGACTAAGCCCACATGTTGTTGTTAATCCCTATTAGATATTTACTCAGGGCCAGAATCCTCCTGGCCCTTACACATGGATTTAGTGTGTATGTGTGAGCTGGGGAAAGTGTGCAACTAGCATTCGCTGCACACATTTGCATGGCCTGAATTA
Source organism: Dermatemys mawii (assembly GCA_007922305.1). Classification (NCBI taxonomy): domain Eukaryota; kingdom Metazoa; phylum Chordata; order Testudines; family Dermatemydidae; genus Dermatemys; species Dermatemys mawii. The sequence goes on from ML677342.1 coordinate 7,298,088, forward strand.
TTGCCATGCAGAATTGCAACGCTGTCATTCAGGAAAGAATAGGGACTGCTCTCTCCTTATCTCCTTAGGTGGGGAATGGTGCCTTAAAGAGGGTGGGAACAATCCACCCCACCTCCACACTGGCCTGCTGGCTCCCAGTATTTTTCTTGTCCTTATCTCTAGACAGTGTGGTAAGGATCTGAGCCAAAGTACATGGATGCCTTGACATTGACTTGAGGGAGTGTGGATCAGCCACAGTATGCACAATCAAGGCTTCATTTTGTATCCAAAGTGTGCCAGGCACTCTACAGAATACATAAAAAGCAAGGTGCCTGCTCCAAAGAGCTTACAGTCATTGTGTCCTGCAAATACAGAACATGGGTAATCAACTTTACTCCCACAATTAGCCACACTGAATTCAATGGGGTTATTTACTAGATTCTAAAGTTATTCACATTCATCAGTGTTTCAGGACTGGACCCTACATTTAAATGTAAGAATCCATATCCTCAGGTGAAGTGAATTGACATGGCTCCATTGAAATGAGTGGAATGACACCATTTTACATCAGCTGAAGATCTGGCCCCGAAACAAGTTAGAAGAACAGATAGGAAGGGAAGGAGGGAGGGTAGGGAGAAGATAGTAGTAACATGAATATGTTGATGTGGTTGCTTATGATTTGTATGACTGCTCCTTGATGATCTTGATGTGGTTTTTGTTTTGTAACTTTGTGTTTTATTAGATAAAACTGTTAAATTATTAAGTATTATTATTACTTATGACTGTGGTGTCCCAATGCCCCAGTCAAGAATAAAGTCTGGTTGTGCTTGAAACTGTACAAACATACAAGACAGCCTACGCCCCCTGTGGTAAACAGAGCAGGCTGCTGCCAGAGGGGCTGGTGGTAAGAGAGGTAACTACAGGCTAAGTGGGTCCAGCTGAGTAAGGGTACCTGTGGCTCAAGCAAGTTCAGCTGAGCCCAATTAAAAGGTCATCAGAGTCCTTTTTAAATCAACCCTGGCGAGGAAGTGGGGCAGGAGAGATAGACAGAGTGAGGCTGCTGGCAAGTTGGGGGCAGCAGGACAGGGAGCCTCTCCATGAAGGGAGACAGCTTTCCCTGGACAAACAAAGAAAACCTAGCCAAAAGGAAGTGATTAGGGGAAGGAAAAGCCTGCCCTGGGGCTTCTAGGCAGTTTGTCTGGACAGCACTTGCCTTGCCAGAGCAACAAAAGGGACTGGAGCCTGGTGAGTCAGGGAGGCACTTTGCCACACCCCAAGAGATTTTAATAATTATTTGTATTATTATTATTGACTCCCCAGCCACATTCATATCACCTCTCTTCAGGACTTTCACTCACCTATGCAAAGAGATGTACATGTCAGTTAAGTGACACTGACAACACAACAGCAATAGAAACAAAACACATTAATGTTGTACCTTTTGCACCCTTCCCCTTCTTCACTAAATAAATCCTCATCTGGCTCTGTATTTGAAACCTGATCTGTTTTGTGAGTAATCAGTAGAACTGTGGGAACTTGGATAAACCTGCTTGGTGAGAAAGTTCACTGTAAAAAAAAAAAAAGCAACTTCCCAAGCTTGCAAGCAGAGGGAGAGTGTAATTAAAGTCAACCGAGAAATCTCCGAGAAAAAGAGGGAAGAGCTTAATTATGCACTAGCAGCTCTCCCCAGCCTGTTCATTGACTTGGCACATCTGGAAAAACTGAAGGTCTGGTGCCAAAATGTTGAATGTGCCTCATTTGGTTCAATGCTCACTAAGCTGTTCCTGGGCTTTCTTTCCTCTCCCTGACTGATCTCACACTAAGATAAAATAATGGCCAGATCGATATCACAAGCTCTCTTGTTTTTCAACCCATTACGCAAGAGTATCCACAAACTTTTTCAAGAAAGCCTAGAGTGACTTTTTGTGGATAAGTTTGAACTTACAGGGAATAGAGAGCAGCAGCTATTGAAAGAAATTGCTTTCAAAAACAGTAGATCGGGTTCCTACAGGTCTACTTCTCATCTCTTACTGTTACATTATTCTTTTGAGAATAACTTCTTCTTAACAGAAGCTTCTGTAATTAGCTACTCTTGAGACCTAATAGACATTTCTTTTTATGTATCAAACCTTGAACTTTTTATGCCATGTGGCCTTCTCCAGAAGTCCTGTGTCTCAGTGATAAGAAAAGATGTGAAGGTTAAGACTGACATAGGCTATGGGCTATCTTTTCTCAATGCACTCACCTGATCCTGAATAATACTAAAGATGATTTGCGTAAGTAAATCAAGAGGAATGTACATCGTTACATGCTTGCCTAGAACCCTAGAGGAGGCTGAAGGTATCTGAGGTTACATTGTTGATCATGATTTGAGAGTTTGAGTGAGAATGATACAGTTGGATCAAAAAACTAAACTAACCAAATCCAATTTTTTGTAGGATATAAAACATATACCTTCAGCTTACTCTTTAAAAAACTTTTCTACTTGTAAGGCTAATTGGCTGTGGGTCAGAGTCATATATTTCACTGCTATAATACCAATGAGTTGTTGAAAGTTATTAGAGTTATGATGCCCTCTGGAAAACCTGACTGGCTTTGGGTGTACAATAAAACCCAGAACTTTCTCTAATCTCATCACCAGAACTTTTGCTAGTATTTTGACTTCACTATTAATAAGTGAAATTGGCCTATAATTAGAACATCATATGGCATTTCTTCCTGCTTTAGGAATAACTGATATTGAGGCTTCCCTCAGCCTAGGGGGAAGGATGCCCTCTAGGGGGTGACTCATGATTAAACATTTGAAGCATGTCAAAGAGGAGGTCAAGAAAGTTCCTATAGGATTTGGCAGGAAAGATATCTGGCTCTGGGGCTTCCTCCAATTTCATAGTCTTAGTCACCTCAGTTAACTCATCCTCCTTTCTGGGCATAGGAAGGTTTCTACTGTGAGCTGCAGTAATTTGCAGTAATATAATATTTTTGAAAAAGATAGACAAATCATCTGTGGAGAGTTTAGTTGTCTAACTTGTGCAGATCTTTATAAAAATTAAAGATATCTTTATTAATATCTTTAGGTGATGTACATAATTTACCATTTTTATTATGTATAATTTGCCATGTTTATTATGGATGGCTGTTTCTACATGCAGAGGTCTTTTGTTTTAGGTGGTATGCCAACAATTTGGCAGCTTTTTCACTTGATTGCCAGAAGTTCTGCCTGAGTCAAAATACAGCAAATTCAGTCTGTGCCGAGTACAGCTTATTGACTTCATACTACAATTAAGCAGGGATTGCTGCAAATCCAGAGATGAGGTAGAGACATAAAACAAATCAACTCTTTTCACAAGGGCTATCATATTTTCTCCACTTTCCCTCTTCTTGGCAGATGCAAAACTTATAAATCTTCCTTTCAGATAGGCCTTGACTGTCTCCCACAATAGCCTGCTAGAAGATATTGGGGGTTCATTTGTCTATAAGAGCAAGCCATTTTCTTCTTGAATAAAAAAGTTGAAATGTGGATCTAATAAAAGCAAAGAAATAAAGCTCTATCTATATAGCTGTTTTTCATCTGGGTCTGTTGCTATTTGAAGAACTATAGGACATGATCAGAGTCAGCAATTATATTAAGGAGGAGTCAATTACAGAATTAAACAAGTCTCTAGAGATCACAAAGAAATCTATTCAGGCATAAAACCCACGTACTAGAGAAAAGTATGAATAGTCCCTACCCATCGGATGTGTAAGATGCCAGATATCACATAATTCCATATCTTTAATGTGCAACACCAGAGACATTCTAGTTTTTGCTGGTTTATGATCATAAAGCTGAGATTTATTAATTAAAATCCCCAGCAATCACAGTAGGTACATGGGATTCTCCATACGACTTAGGAAAAATCCTATGAAAGATTTCAGGATCATTAAGGATAGGCCCATACATATTAGCAGTGATTAGTTCAGGTCCATTTAAGGTGACTTTAAGGATTAAAAATCTGCCCTAATAATCTGAAATTGTCTCAGTGCTTTATGAAATAAGATGGCTACCCCTCTGGATTTGAATGAGAAAAAAGCAATTCAATGTTTTTCCTAGACAGTCACATTTTAATTTAGCAACCGTACTTGTGCTCAAGTTTGTCTCTTGCAAAAGCACTACATCTCCCCATCCCTTCTTTAATAACGAGTACACCTTTTCTTTTAATTGGAGTGTTGATACCCTTTACATTCCAGGAACTAAAATTAAGATTCGGGACCATTTGCCTTGTTAAGAATTATTTTTGTATGTGTAGTCTTACAAACGAAGGTGATGGAATGTTTGCATCATTTATTCTATTATAGCTCATCCTGCTCTCCACACAGAAATCCATGAGGTGTGGAGTCTATGAATGAAATAACCCTGACACTTATACCTCAGCTTTTGGATTTCCTTGCCAGATGCTTGTTACTTGCCAGACTTCCAGGGAATAAGGAAGAGATGGCTCCAGGTAGCAGGAGGGAAGAGTACAAAAAGAGAAGATAATGCAAAAACACATAATATGAATGTATAACAATACAACATTACCAAGCATAGTAGATCACGATGAAAAGGCAACAATCAGCAAACACTTGACACTATCAACAAAACGACACTAATTGTAAATTCCAGAGGGGGCCAGCTGGGGGGAGACACTATCCAGGTCTCAGGCTCCACCAGTTGTGACAGGTTGGATCCCCCTTCTGGGATGTCATCTGAGGTATTGGGATTTCACTGAGCCTCTCCTGCGCAATCAACCTGGATTCCCTCTCTGTGCTTTGCTGATTTGCTGTCTCCAGCCTCTTGCAGCATGCACACGCATACAGGTAAGGCCACACTCGGCTGTAGACAGACTGAAGTCAGCTGTGTGAGAGGACTCCCCCAGCACCCACATGTGCACCCCTTTTTGGGTCATACTGTCTTGCAATGTCTAGAAAAATCTGCATACGCAAGCTCATAAAAATCCGCCCTCTTCCTCAATGTGAAGAGAGATGTGCATGATTTCTTGCCCCACCCTCAGGCCCAGTTAGAAATTGTACATAAACTGGGTTATAGTATAAACAAGAAATAAGTACATATTTCTAACTTTAGATCCAGAAATTAGATAACCAAATTGGATAACCACAGTAAATCATAACCTTTACATGAGTCATCTTGCATAAAGTATATTTCAGTTATGTTCAAATCATAAACATATTTTCATAAAGTATATGGAGTGAAACATCACACCAGTATGCGTTATTTATTTATTCTTTTTTTAACAGGCATCCTGGTTTTTCCATACCTCAAAGTAGTACATTTTAAGGAGATAGAAGGGGAGCCACAAAGTACCCCATTTAAGGGAGAGAGAAGGGGAGCCCACGCTCCACAAACGTAATAGCTCTCACCCAGTATGCTAGTATATTATCCCTTATTTTGTACTCTTTTCAGTTTGCCAAGCATAGGCTGACTAGACAGCAAGTGTGAAAAATTGGGACAAGGGTGGGGGTTATATAGGAGCCTATATAAGAAAAAAACCCCAAAATCAGGACTGTCCCTATAAAATTGGGACATTTGACCACCGTAGCCAAGCCAAACATGGTGATGCAGCGTGGTGCATGGAGTGATATGTTGTATGTTGCAGGGATTGCTTTCCCAGAATCACAAGCCCCTCCACGTTTCAGTTTAAAATCAAACATTGTTTCCCTTCCTCATATTAAATAAAGAGATGAGAAATCTGCTAACTGCTCTTACAGTCTGTATATTAATATACCACAGAATGCAACGAACAATCCAATTGAACAAGTGACTCTTCTATATTAACTTCATAATTCATGTTCATGTACTGGGGGGTTGAGCTTATAGAAGGTGTTGGAGTGGGGGAAGGGATTGAAGAAGTTGAGGGAAGGTTCAGGAAAAGGGGAGATGGGGCAACAAAGGAAAAGACATTGCAGAAGTAGGGGGTGGAGGGAGGACATTGAGGGAGAGAAAGGCAGGAGATGTGCAGAAAGGGCAGGGTCAGAAGAAGTGAGTAGGAGGTAATAGGAGGGCAGAAATCACTGTCCACATAACTCAGCAGCCCATATTGGTCTTCTACTCTGCTCTGTTGGTCCCTAGGGGGTACAACAATGTTGTTCAGTTCCTGTTCAGCCTTCCATGACACCTTGCAGGGAGGAGAGCTGCCTCTCATCCTTCCAGCACATGGGATCTCAAGCTGCTGAGCTTCGAAGACCCCAGCAGTAAGGCATGGTGACACAGCAGGCTCTCTCACTGATGCTAATTTTTAAAAGTGGTATTGTAGCCCTCAAATTTCTACAGAGCAACAAGGAGATGTGCAGCCCCCCGGTGATTGCTTAGGTGTACGTCAGTGCTGAATTAATACATAGAGCTTATAATCACAGACAAATGGTTCATGCTGGTCTATCCATTTAGAGATGTTTTCAAATGTTTCATTATTCCCCATCACAAATACAGGAACAAAGACACTTTATTTTGCTAATACACAATTTATATACATCCTTTCCCCTGAGATCAGTTCAGGATGAGGTGTTCCTTTGACTCCTCAGCTGGGACACTTCCTATTAAGCCATTTGATGAAAATTGAGCTACACGTCCCGAAAGTTAAAATGTTCTACTGCTTTTGGCTTTTGGAACAGATTCATTTTCTCACCAATCTTGATGTGAAACTGAGTTGAAAACTTTATAAAATATTTAAGCCTTTGCTGCTTGGCAAGTTCTTTTGCTCTTCTAAAGGCTGATCTCAGTTTGACCACAGCTATTGCAAAATCTTGAAAAATCATTATCTTATTTTGTGGCATCCTGAAACCAGTTTTTTTTTTCCATGAGCTATCTGCATTGTATTTTTTATGGTAAATCTGAGAAATCTGACAATCAGTGTACAAGGCTTGGTATTTGAGACTGACTTACAAGCCAAGGACTTATGCGTTCTCTCTAAATCAAATTTTAAAACATCCAACACACAAAGCATTTCTGAAGGAGCCGTGTGGGTAAGTGGGAATTCTAGGATGTTGCACTTCTCTGCTCCTTCAGATACTCCTATAATTCTCAAAATTATTGTGGCAAGATCTTCCCTCAAGGTCTGCTCTGTTAGATTTAAAAGAAGATAAGTTTGTGAGGCTTCTCTGCCCCTGGATAGCAAGCCCTTCTACCTGATCTTCCACCATGATATTCTCCCGTCTGCTTCATTAAGCCATCCTGTTAGTGCTTGTATATTAGTCTTCTTTCAGGTTTTTTGTTTTAGAGCTCTGGAATCAATGATGTCATTGATATGAGGAGGACCTTAATGCAACAAAAAATCTAATGACAGAACAGTGTTATTAAGAAGCGAATGAAAAAGGATTTGAAAAGCTTCAATAAAATGTTCTTTTAAAAACTTGCAATTCTAATACTTTTTTAAAATGTTATAAAATAGATACCTCAACAACTACAAAATCTGCATCAGCTCATCTTTTGCAGCCAATATGTTTGTTCTCTCACTCACTCTCAATTGTGTTTTATGGAAATTAGTGAGGATGAAATCCAGTGAAAGCATATACATGGGTAGGCAGAATACAGTGCAGGTGTTTAAATTAACATCTTGAACAGTATAATAGCTTCTTTTCAGCTTGGTTATCTGTTCTTGATGCAGTTGTCAGACTTACTGGTATCTCACATCTGCTTAGCTTTATTCTGATGAAGGCTGCAATTACCTACTGCAATACAAATAATAGGTTAAATTTTCAAAAGCAGCTAAGTTAATTAGGAGCCTAACTTCTGTTTTCAAAATTAGAAGCCTAAGTCAGGGTGAAATTCACAAAGCTATTTAGATGCCTAACTCCCAATGGGACCCAATTAGGCATCTAATTATCTTTGTGAATCCCAGCCTTAGGCACTTAGGAGCCTCCCTCACTTGTAAAATGGCCCTAAGTTGCGTAGGCAATTTTGAACATTTTACCCAGTAGAAATAATTTAAACATTTCAACAGAATTTCTTCTAGGAATCTTTGTAATGCCTGTTTCCAAATATTCCTTTCAAGCAGCAAAGGTTAGTTTTAAACTAATATTTTAGATGCTCCACACATCTAGACAATACACTGAAGTGAATAAGGAGGTGATGATACAATTTATACTTGAAATGATGATAATACTGCACTTCTTTAGTGCTTTTCATCCAGAGATCTTAAACAATTAATGAGTTAAACCTCAGGACTGTGCTGCTAGTCTCCCAGCACCCTGTGAAGAGCGTATTATTTTCATTATCATTTTGCAAACAGGAAGACTGAGACAGAGAGAGGTTGAGTGTCTAGTCCAAAGTCACATAAGAGCCTGTGGCACAGCTGAGAACGATGAGTTAAATACAACTGACATACAGTTTGATATCTAAGGTCTCTTATTCACCTATCAGTCCAAGTTCTACAAGGAATTTCTTGTGACACCCACATGACTTTGATGCAACTGGGCATGGTATCCAAGGGCAGACCTTGTTCCATACTTGTAATATTGGAGCCACATAAAAGAAATGAAGTAAAGTTGTGCAATGTTGTACAGTTTGGGATTTTTTTTGCAATGTGTAATTTTTTTCAAAGATTTATGTTTGTGACCAGTATGTATCAGACAAGGAAAATTCAACTTGTAGTTTTTCTTAGCTCTAGAGGATAAAACTACAATGTGCCTCTTCTATTAAAGGCACTCAAGGCCTGATGAAAAACCCACTGAAGTCAATGGAAAGAATCTCAGTGATTTCAGTGGGCTTTAGATTAATTAGACCCCCAACCAGTGGCAGGTTGCAAAAAGAAAACAACAGCTATAGGTCCATTTTCATATAGTTTTTCCTTTTATTTACTTATTGTTTAAAACAGTTGGCAAAATAACGCAAGAACAATTTCAAAAGGAATATTTAATGAAAGGGCAAAACATCCGTAGATACTAGGTTAGGTGTCAACCACAAATGCAATGCGTAAAATCATTTATTTATACAACCATCTATTGTTTCTGAAGATAAGAGTCTATACTCATACTTAGGATCAAGCACTGAGAATATTATTTGGTTTCTCTAAGTGGAAAAGTTCATGAAACATAACACATTTAATGATAACAAATTAGTACAAATATTATTCAAAGAGCATCTTTCTAATTAAAAGGATTAAATACATCTACTCTGCTTTCAACAGAAGGAATCCAATCCTGCTCTCATTGAAATTAGTGTCAAATTTCCCATTGACTTCTGGGTGGAGAATCAGGCCCCAAGGGGCTCAGGAAAGTCTAATGAAATCCACTTCTCTAAGACGTTTGCTGAGTACTATGACAAAACAAACAGAAATCAGACTCTGAATAACAAATATTGGCGTTCTCAGTTTTAAATTGCATGCTAGCATTATGTGATGAGAGATGTTTCTTCACACAAACTAATTCTACGCCACCTAAGAAATAATTTCAGGAAATTGTAAAACTATGTATGTATTACACTAACCAGAGGTTAGTACTACACGACCATTCACCTATTTATTTATGTATTGCCATGTTGTACCTTTTAGTAATAGAGTAAGAATATTGATTAAATATTTTAAATTGATGAAAAGTTTAATTTAGTGAAAACTTTATATTTAATTAGATTATGTGACCATTTCTAGGTTTAGAAAATGAAGCTAAAGAGTAAGTCAACAACCATGATTTTAAACATATTGGGCCAAATTCATACCTGCTATAATCATATTGATTCCAGTGTTGTCAGTGGATTGAGACCAAAGGTGAATTTGACCCACACTGTAGAATACAATGACTAGGGCCCTACCAAATTCATGGCAATGAAAAACACATCATGGACTGTAAAATCTGGTGTGTCCCCCCACCCCCATGTGTTTTTACACTATACTATACAGATTTCACCAGGGAAACCAGCGTTTCTCAAATAGAGAGCCCTGACCCAAAGAGAGTTGCAGGGGCAAGGGGTCACAAGGTTGTTTTAGGAGAGTTGCGGTATTGCCACCCTTACTTCTGCACTGCTGCCTTCAGAGCCTGGAGGCCAGAGAGCAGCAGCTGCTGGCCAGGTGCCCAGATCTGAAGGCAGCACCCCACCAGCAGCAGCACAAAATTAAGGGTGGCCACACCATACCATGCCACCCTTACTTCTGAGTTGCTGCCTTGAGAGCTGGGCAACCAGAGAGTGGCAGCTGCTGACTGATGGTCCAGCTCTGCAGGCAGCAGCACAGAAGTCAGGGTGGCAATACCATGCCAGGCCATCCTCACTTCTATGCTGCTACTGGCAGTGGCTCTGCCTTCAGAGCTGGGCTCCCAGCCAGCAGCCACCGCTCTCCAGCTGCCCAGCTCTGAAGGCAACACCGCCAGAAGCAGCAGTACAGAAGTAAGGGTAGCAGTATTACAACACCACCTACAATTACTCTGGGACTCCTCCACAACTCCTTTGTGGGGTCAGGATCCCTGCAATTACAACACCATGAAATCTCAGATTTAAGCCACTGAAATCATGAAATTTATGATTTTGAAAATTCTGTGACCATGAAATTGACCAAAATGGCCTGTGAATTTGATAGGAGTTGTAATAATGACACATGTACTAACACTTATAAACCATTTTCTACTTTTCTTTAATAATCTGTGTAGAACATGCTATGGTATATTTATACAATAAATATAAAAATTATGCCACAAAACAGTCCCTTACTTAAAGTTCAGTTTCTGGTATGTCAGCTGCTTTGATCACAGCAAATTAAAATATAAATAAATATACAATATATAATATATATAATATACAATAAAACAACAAATTATTCTGTGCTCATTCAGTGTAACACTGGGCTTCTAGGCTATTTTGGTGTTACACAAAGTCTTTGCTATTGCACAGGTAATTTAATCCTCAGTTCAGCAAAATATATAAGCATGTGCTTAACTTCAAGCACATGCTTCAATCTCATTGATAAATGGGGTTTAAATAAATGCTTACATGCTATTCTGGATTTGGGCCATTAATAGATGTAGACCCTTTTAAGTGTTGTTGAACGGATGTAGGCTCATCACAAGGAATTTAGGATATTATGACCCTGGCACATTGCAAGCTTCACTACATCTGCCATTACACACTGACCCTGACCTCCAATAATCTTTCTATCCCTGTGCTGGTTTGTTTAAGCAGTGAGTTAAAATGGTGCTTAAGTGTGTGGTGGTTTTGAGTTGGATTAAAATGTGAATTAGAATGACAAAATCAAGCTCATTTTCAGGCTGATTTTTGGACACTGTCAAGCCTGCAGCTATTGGTCCTCTCATTGCTATGACCTTCTAATATCAAAAATTAAGTATGTTTTAAGTCCCATTCAGGAACCCTCTTAACTTAAAACAGAATCACGCTGCAGATTCAAACCATTCTTTGTAGTTGTATATGATGAAAATAAAAGACTTGCATCTTTACTGATTGAAACAAAAGAAAAACAAATAAAAAATGTGCTGTGTTATAAACAAATACGATCATACAGATCAGTTATGTTTGTTCAAATTCTGGGAAACTACCACAAGTTACCATAAAAGCCACAAGGCTGACCAGGCTCTTCTTCCTACTGTTCTCTTCAGCCAAGTAATAAAGATATTGTATCCCCATTATTTCAATTCATTTTATCCCTCAATTGTGGATGTATGGCTCAGTAAGCCTTGGCAGATGTCATTCACCAGCACTGACAGGATATTACATTGATGTATTTGAGGTCTGAGCCAAAGTCAGTGGGAACCTGTACATTGACTCTACTGGGTTTGGATCATGGCATTAATTCATTATGCTCTGTTGCCCCCTCACCTCCATTTCCAAGGTCTTGAGGGAGAGGTTCTTCAGCCCTGACAGCTGCCATGTGTTAGGAGGAGGAGGCTTGACCCTCTCTCAATGCATCAGTCAGTAAAGGTGACCATACCCCATGCAGGAATCTTGGGGGAGGAGCTGCATCCTCCCATTGCTCTCCAGACACTCACCAACAAAACAGAAGTGTGATAGCAGAATCACAAACACTATCTATGAGGGACAGGCTGGGAAGCCATGGAGTGTGTCTCCAGCCACTGACAAGAGGGGTCACTCCAGTCTGGGCTTGACTAGTGCCGCTCAAGTGCAAATACAGTTGGTCCATATGGCTGTTGGTGGGATCTACACCTGCTCACTCTCTGGCTCAGGATATTGCTCCTTAAGCCTACTGTGAGATTTTAAAAGGACTCAGTATTGGCCTGACTCAGCTTCTTTAAGTTAATAGTAAAGCTTTCAGTGACTTCAGTGAGAGCCGAGATAGCCCAGTGCTGAGTATTTACTCAATCTGTAGGCAAATTCCCATTGGCTTTAGGACCTCGGGATCTGGTCCAGTCAGAACAAACACATAAGAATTGCCATAAGTGAATAGACCAATGATCCATCTTGTTTCCCATTCTGTCAGTGAGCATTGCAAATGACCATTGTGGGCTGAGGAAAGAATAAGTCCTCAAAAGGCACCTGAAGCCATTTTGTCCTCATCAGCCACAACTCATGTTTGCAGATATTATTTGACACAAAAACATGTTATCTCTGCTTTGTACAGCTGTTTGAAAGATGTAAATAACAAGGCAGGGGACAGGAATTATTAACATGATATCATTAGGAATAATACAAGGAGATTAAATAAAGGAAAATGTGAGGTACACAGCAAGTAAAATGCTCTGTCGCTAGGCCACACTAATCAAAGACCATGTTGATCTTACTTCAGGGATAAATTTGGCCTCAAATGTTCTGAACCATGGAAGAAACACATAAGTGAATGGTGGTCCCTTCATCCCTTGTGTTCTCTGAAACTGGAATGGGCAAAGCACTGGGAGATACACTGTGAAGAACAATTCTGCACCGTACAGAGAGAGACCAAATGACAGGATCTCTTCTATCTCTCATGCTTGTGGTTTTCTTTGCATGCATATAAAATGTTTTTGCAATATATTTCATTTATAGGCTACTGGTGCCAAGATTATTTGGGCTGAGGACAGTGTTAAGTGTGTGATTCGTTGCTTGATTTGACTCTCCTGGGATAACTAGACCCGGGGGAAAGCACAATGAGACTTGAAGGAGGAGCTAGAACACGACACCTACCCATTTAAACCTACCACTCTGTGCCTGATATGTGATCTCCAATTTCACAGCTAATTTATTCATGCCAGTATTGTATCTCATTCAATGGCTCTGTACCATCAATCCAGCCTGTTTTACTCTGACCAGCACAGGGCCTCTGCATAGCTTAACAATCATTAAATTGCTACACAAGAGAAAATAATCAAATCATGCAGTTAAGAATGACAAAGTGATCTCTTAGTACAATTACAGTTCTGTAGTATTTATTACTTACAATTTTTTATTGTGGTGGAAACTAATGTAGGGCTCAGTTCTGCATATCTACTCTGTATAAGAGCTTACATTATATAAGAGATAGTATTATTAATTATGATGATGATAATGATGATTACTTATGGCAGCAGTACTTCCTCATCCAAGCGGTGCCACTGAGCTTGATGGGACTACTCAGCATCAGTAATGGTTGCAAAGTTTGGCTTTTATCAGTAAATAATTCAGTAGACTTACTCTAGCAGCCACACTGGAAAACAAAATGTCTATTTCTTTTGCTAACTAATGTAGGGACTTACATGGGAGCACAGAGCTGAGTGGGAAATGGTTTACCATTCCCATTAATATTTTTGAAAGGTCGATATTTTTTCCGATCTTAAATTGGGAAGAAAAGTTAAAAAATTGAAAATATTTGCAATCCAAAAAACTAAATTTTCCACTTCAGGTCAATCTAAATATTCTGTTTTGACCATTTCAAGCAGTGTCATTTCTATTTGACCACTTTTTGACAGCTGTCAGTCTAATAAGCTTAAATATCCAAACGAAAAGTCATTTTGCACTGGAAAACCAGAATTTTTCATTTTGAAAATGTCAAAAGAAATATTTTGACAATGTTGAAACTTTTTTCTCTACATATTTGGAAGCAGGAAATTCATTAACTTGACCCTGTTCTGTGAAGTTTTGTTTTTTACGAGTTGGCATTTTTCAACCAAAAAACAATTCCTTGAGTAGTTTCTGACTAGCTCTAGTGCCCCGTGGTGGGGATGGTGCAAGGGGCTTTGTCCCATTCTTGCACTGGCCTTTTTATGGGCCAGGCACACTTTTAGCATCTAACTTAGGGAAGCACAGAGCCCGCTCTCTGCATGATTCCCAGGGACACACAGCACCTCAAAGACTACAGAACAGTTAGTAAGTAAGTAGGCCCATGACCCAACCTCATCATCTACTTGCCAACAAAGTGGGACCAAAATTCAGGGGTGCATGCTGCACCCTATAAAAGGTACAAAGTAGACATAATCCCCCTTTATTCCTGGGAATTCTGGCATACTAATTGGTTTGCAAAGCCTGCCTATGCATGATCCCTCAGGGTCACCAAGGCTTTGCACTGTTCCCAGAAACACAAGGCTGTACCTCAAAGGCACAAATGAGCCTTATTTATTTTTAATTTCTGGTTGGTTGCACGACAACTTATCACTAGTGCTTGTGTTTTAATACCCTCCAATGAAAACATAATGAAATATTTCTCATTAAATGGCCTAATTCCTTTTGAGGACTTTTGGAGCAGTTTGAGGTTTTCTCACTTTCTAATGACATTTCTAGTGAAATCTTACATCAAACATAATTTGCTTTACTCCTCATTAGAAAAAAAACTAGTGTAGGTTAGCCTGCCCTCTAGTGCTTTCTGAAGTCACAGATTAGAATGCCAGCAACTATGTGTTACCATGGCAGTAATTTTCTAAGGTAGTATGAGTGGCACTCTGCCATACACCATAATCATCTTTTAAAGGCATACTTTTTATTAAGCACTACATGCTTTTGCAGTGTTAGGGTATTGTTTGAAATCTAGACAAAGAAGAATGTGTTTGTCATATGCCATTAAGAGGACCGTATGTGTATTCAAGCTGAATTGCACAGTAAGGGCCAGATTTTCATTGTTAGGCACACAAATATTTGTGCACGTCTTGATTATGTACAAAAATACCAGATGTGCTCCCAGCCAGCTGAGTGTGTGTGAAAACACTTCATTTGCTCACTGTAATGAGGTATATAAGCCATCCTGGCTTTATAAGGGTTAATGTGCACCTCAGCAGCCAATTAACCCACTCGCCTGCACATGGAGGGTGGGTTAGCTCCAATTAAAGAGGAGTTCCAGCTGGGATAGTACCTGGGTGGTTGCTATAATGGGTTGAAAGTGCACAATCCCTCTGAGATCAGAAAGACGAGGACCGTCTGGATGAAGCCTGGGGATCCTCTTCTGAGTAGCAAGAAGCTAGGAGAGACACAGAGCAGCCACCAGTGGTGGAGGAAGGTCTAGTGGTGAGCCCTGCTAATAGGGAAGGATCTGGACTTCCAGAGAGAGAGCCCTGGGAGACATCTGAGTGAGGAACAGAGAGGGATGAAAGGTCAAGACCGAGGAGGGCAGAAGTTAGGTTAAGTTTATACTGCTGGTTTGGGGTTTCCTGGGGGACTTCAAGAGGGAGCCCTCTGAGTCATGCTCTTGAAAGATGGGTGAACTTAGAGAGGCTATGGGAGAGGCCTGCTGAAGTAGGAAGAAGTCTATGGAGATGGTAGCAAAGAATCTCAAGAAGTGACAATTGACTGCCTGTCTTAGGATCCCTGGACTACCCAGCGCAGAAGGCAGAACTGAATTCCACTAATAATCACTAGTTAAGGTGTCTTGAAGCCCCTGAGAAGGAGATAAGGATGGCTGAGAGTCCATAGAGAAGAGTATGAGGACCACTGGGCCCTGAGTTGGAACCAAATACCTTTTGGTAAGGACATTAGATTGTTTTGTTGGAATTTATGTTAGTGTCACAGAGTGGGTGAGACTAAATATAACTGGACCAAAGGGCTGTCAAAAGAAAAAGGCAGACCACCATAAGGTGGGAATAGTCATCAGCAGTGGGTGTTAGAAGAGTACAGCCAGCCATGCTATGCCCCGCTATATGGAGGTGCTCCAGCAGTGAGTACACTCCTGTACACACTGGCATCCCTAAGTTAGGCATGCAAAAACATTTGTGCACATCTAACTTTAAAATTATGATAGTAAAAATATAAAATATGTTTCAAGGCAATTATATCTCAATGAAAAGAGAGAGTCCTGGTTTAAGAGCAGTCTTGGATTTGCACTGTTCCAAAGATTTGTGCAGATCATTAGCAATATATTGGTCAGAGTCTACATCTGTGGAGCGGGAGATACATGCAGATACCAGGTGAAAATCTAGAGATAGAATGCACAGATTACCCTATGTTTTACTTTAGAGTTAAGTAGCTTTAGTCAAAAAAATTCTTTAAAATGGCCTTTTTTTTTCAAAAATGTTTTTGGTGGGGATTTTTTGCAAACAAACTCTCACCATTGCTGAAATGGAGTTGGGAACCTCCTGTTCAAATCCTTTCTCCCCTCAGTCAAAGATGGGTCTTCTACATCTCAGGCGAGTGCATTACCCACTGGGCTAAAATTTGTAAAATGGGTGACATCACCACCGCCACCTCCTCCAGCCAGATTTTGAATGGGATATTCTCCAGCAGGCAGTCTCTGACCACCCCTACCAGATTGGGCCCTGCATGCCGGATAGGCAGGTGAATGTCTGTCTTTATCTGGTTTATAGATCCCGCTGGGGCTTAGGCAGAAAACAGGTGTCTGGATGCTTAGAATAAGGCAGCAGTGTGCATGCCAAGAGGCAGAAATTTAGGTGCTTAGGAAACTTTTACCCTGAGAACTTAGGTGCCATGTGAGTTTAGGTGCTTACAGAGTTCAGTGGGATTTTTGTTGCTCACTGTGGTGCCTACACCTCAGACTTGGAATGGAAGTCACAAAGGTGCTTCGGTGCCTAAATATTAGACTTTAGGTGACTGTGGGCCTTTATGAATCCCACCCTACGTAGGTAACTCTATATTTAGAGAAGTGACAAAGAGTCCCGTGGCACCTTAAAGACTAACTAAAGTATTAGAGCATAAGCTTTCATGGGCTAATATCCACTTCGTCAGATGCATGCAGTGGAAGTATCCAGGGGCAGGTATAAATAGGTCTTGCCTACCTATTTATACCTGTCCCTGGATACTTCCACTGCATCCATCCGATGAAGTGGGTATTAGCCCATGAAAGCTTATGCTCTAATACTTTAGTTAGTCTTTAAGGTGCCACGGGACTCTTTGTCACTTCTGCAATTCCAGACTAACACGGCTACCCCTCTGATTCTATATTTAGAGAGTTTCCCTATTAGACTGTAGTTGTCACATTATTATTAAAGACAATTAGTAACCCATGACAGTGAGTCAAGAAGATGAGGCTTTAGTGGGAAAGAATTAATGCTTCTGAGTACTTAAGTAATGGTAGCTCATGAAAAGGAAATGTACAAGTGCCCTGTTTATTTTAAAGTATATTTCAATTTACAGTAGCTGAGATAAAATAGCCCATTGAATGTGGTTCCCATTGTGTTCAAACAGCTACAGCATAACACTCTTTTTTTTCTTTAGACTTTTACTCTTCTACGTAAGCAGCACAAGCAAAACTCAGACTTTCATTCAGATGGGGTTATTTGTATATTGTGATATACTTAACTAGCCCTTGCTCTGTGTGCACGCACACCCACTGATCATGTCATCAGTAATCAGTCCATGATGGAGGAGCACAAAGTCATTAGCAGTTAATAACACAGCTGTGCAAAATGTTACAGACAGCTGGTGACTCTGAGTTACACAACCCATTCTTTTACCTGTAAATTCCTCTCTCCTAGAACTGACAGCTGGGGTCCCACAGAACCTTACTATTTGTAAGGATGCGCAAGACATTGTAACGGTGGAATGCTAAGGGCACTCTCATCCTTGACTTCAGGAAAGGAAAGGGTGCTTACTGCCCCTCCACTCCGGGGTGTGTGTGTGTGCTCATTTCTCCCCTCCCCCACTCCTGGGAAGGAAAGGGTGCTTATTTTCCCCCCCACTCCTGGGAAGGAAAGGGTACTTTCAGTCACTGTTATCAGTCTTTGCCCTGTTATCGCATATTTCCCATGCCAGACTTGGCTCTTATGGTTTGCTTGCCTTGAAATGAAACACCTGCATACTAACAAGACAGAAACAAGGTATTAGTTATTCATGAGGTATGCATGAGATGCAAATGTTCCTGTTATTTCTTTGCCTGTGTGCCCACACGCAGTGGGCTTCTTCCCCGGGCACTGCTCTGATGCGCTGGGTCCCCGTTTAGTGACAGCAGTGAGCGGAGCCCCCGCTGCAGGTGTGTCACTTTGCCTTCAATAAACTCACCACTTCTATTCAACAGCTGTTTGTGTGCATCATTCCTACGGGACACAAAAGTACCCTGCAACACTATTTCTTCAGTATTACATTCTTCTCCAGTCAGGAAGTATAGCGTATTTCTTCCCCAACAAGCTTCCTAGCTCTCTAAAATAGAAACATATATCACTGATTTCTTCCAAACACTGGGGACTGGAAAATACTGACCAGATGGTGATGATGAAAATATTAAGGGCCAGATTCTTAGCTGACTTCAGTGGAGCTCCACCAGCTTACACTAGCTGAGGATCTGTTCTTAACTATTTGACTGCTACTGGACCAATGATATGCTAGAAGGGGCTCTTATTGTGTCCTTCCAGCCCCATGTTAAAATCTGGGCACCAATTTTAAGGGAAATATGATTTACCTGCCTCTGGTGGAGTTCCCCATTTCCTGTTATATTATGAGCCCAGGTGATCATAAAAGTAGTTGAGGAGCAAGGGATTTTGTTGCTGGATGGATTAGATTGTTCCTTGGAAAACTGAAGAATTGATCTGAATTCAACCATATGAAATTCAAGAAAGAGAAGTGCAAAGTATTTCACAACTACAAAATGGAGAATAACTGGCTAAGCAGTACTACTGCTGAAAAGGATCTGAGGCTTATAGTGAATCACAAATTGAATATGAGTAAAAACATGATGCATTTAGGGAAAAGACTGATATCATTCTGGGGCATATAACAGGAGTGTTGGATGTAAGACAAGGAAAGTAATTGTCCCACTCTGCTCAACACTGGTGAAGCCTCGGCTGAAGTACCGTGTTCAGTTCTGTGCACCACACATTAGGAAAGATGTGGACAAACTATAGAGAGTCCAGAGGAGAGCCACCAGAATGAACAAAGGTTTACAGAGCTTGATCTATGAGGAAATATTTAAAAAACAACTGGGCATGTTCAGTCTTGAGAAAAGAATGAATGGAGACCTTATAACAGTTTTCAGATATGTTAAGGGCTATATAAATAGGACAGTGATCAATTGTTCTCCATGTCAGCTGAAGGTAATGCAAGAAGTAAGGGGGTTAATGTGTAGCAAGCGAGATTTAGGTAGATATTAGCAAAGCTTTCTAACTATAAGAATAGTTAAGCTCTGGAATAGGCTTCCAAAGGATGTTGTGGAATCCTTGTCATTGGAGGTTTTTAAGAACAGTTTGGACAAACACCTGTCAGGGATGGTCTACGTTCACTTGGTCCTGCCTCAGCACAAAGGACTTCATGACCCCTCAAGCTTCCTTCCAGTCCTAAGTTTCTGTGATTCTATAAAATGGCAGAACAAATAAATATGGTGGAAGACATTCCTGCACTTCTCCTGTGAAGTCCTTCATCTATCTTCATTTCACATGAGCTCTGGGACCTTCCAACTCATAGTGTCCTATAGCCCAGGTGCTAGCCCAAGGCCGAATGTCTACAGTACAATTTAACACCCCTTAGTCTGAACCCATGAGCCTAAGTCAGCTGGCACAAGTTAGTCACTGCTTTTTAACCGCAGTGTATATATACCCTAAGTGTCTGTCAAATGAGAGCGCAAGTTAATAGCAGAAGTGACAGAGTCCTGTGGCACCTTAAAAACTAACTAAAGTATTGAAGCATAAGCTTTTGTGGGCTAATCCCCACTTCGTCGGATGCATTCATGCTTCCGACGAAGTGGGGATTAGTCCACGAAAGCCTATGCTTCAATACTGCATCCAATGAAGTAGGGATTAGCCCACAAAAGCTTATGCTTCAATACTTTAGTTAGTCTTTAAGGTGCCACAGGACTCTTTGTCACTTCTGCAATTCCAGACTAACACGGCTACCTCTCTGATTCTTGACAAGTTAATAGTGTTTCAACTAAAGTTCTAAGTTGCACCTGTGTTTAACTACTCCAGAGATTCATTATATATAGAAAAGGTTTTGCTAGAGACAAAAGTGCTGACTTCTAAGTTACTTATAATGTTTTATTGAACTCCATGCTCCTTGAAATCTTTCTTCTGTGATTACAAATAAAAAATAAGCTTCCATTAAGGAAATTCAAAAGGCTGTTTTTTATTTCTTCCGCAATCACAACTTTAAATTACAAGGTAGTAACTGTTCGTATATCAGGTTATGTTCTCTTCCATTGTGATTGGCTGATGGTGAAGGCAAAGGGATTTTTGTTTGTTTTTCTTGCTAAATCAGTTGAGTCAGGAGACAATGCACAGTTAGAAAGTTCACACTTGAACTTTTAAAGAACAGAAAGTTTTAGTTAATTTAATTTAATTCTTTCATGCCTTTAAAGTTGACAGCATCATTAGAAAAGTGTTGGCTACAATAAAGAACATTAAGGAAATGTTTGTGCCAACATGATATGCTAAAATTAAATATCTGTGTTCCATCAAAGCACAAACCTGAAATCTAAAGATCATAGTAACTAACTGAAATATAGATATCCAGATCCTCAGGTGCTTATAAATCGAGTGTGATTCCACTGATTTAATCCACACAGCATAACAATGATAAGGCTTCATTTATTAACAGAGAATTGATTACTGACAGTAAAAAAGATGATCAAAAAGGGAAGGCAACTGCATGAACTAATGCATACTATGAAACTTTTAGTGCATGTCAGCAGGCTCCAGTTAGTGCACAACATCCTGATTGGCAGGAGAATTTAAACCCCTCTGGTGAGAATTAAAGTACAGTGTGGACATGCCCCAAAGGGCTTAGGAACACAAGTCCCTCTTTATGGGGACTGTCATAGGCATTTTTGAATATCCCACCTAAAGTATGTTTTAACCATTTATTGTTATTAGCCACATTTATTACTGATATTAGATATATCAGTGAATGTCTTACATATTTTGAGAAAAAGCATGATCATCCCTTGGGGACGTGGGGTATTATAAGTATTTCTTTCAGCAATTAAAAGGATAGCATGAGGGACTACTGAAGATACCAGAGTTATTTATCTTATGGGTAATGAACCACTGTATGCCCCTGAAACTGGTTCTGAACATAACACACCGAATAAAATCTTTGAGTGTTTGAGTTCATTACCACATACCCAAGACTGAGTCATTTTCCTTCACCATAAAAGCTATTTAGAAATTTCCCTCTTTATCATAACTTCACTATTAACTTTATGTTATAATATTTTAATGGCTGGTATTCACTGGAGCTGCTAGCACCAGAAATTAAGAATCTTGTGGAAGATAATATAGTGCCAGAATGGGTACTGTCAGTGAAAACAGACTACATAGTTGCTATACATTGGAAATTCTGAACACCACATACAGTGCACAGTTCAGAGTTGACACAACGGTCAGCACAGGTGCATAGCTGCTTAGAATCTCAACGAAAGGTTCCGATTCAGATAATGAACTTCCACCTTCAAATCTTTTAAAGCAAGCTTCATACTTCAAAGATGCACCTAGCTGTCTTGTTCAGAAAGAAAGTATTTCTTTATACTGAGAATAACACAGGATGAAATTCATCGAGGACAGAAGAACTCCATAATTTCATTGCATCATTACAACCCTTGCCCTTTTAATTTCCTTTTGTTGTGCAGGAATGGTCTGTCTGTTTTAAAGAAACTCGGTGTTATTCAATGGGATTCACCTTACAGCACAAGAAGAATTTGAAGCCCTTTATTAAGGACCTGAAATTAATGCAAGTTTTGCTATTGATTTTAGAGGAACAAGGATGGGCCCAAAAGGTATGTAAGTGATGTATAGGGCCTTGTGTACCATTTGCATGGGGATAAATTTCATCTTTGTGAGATAATCAGCTTGTGCAGTAGAAGATAAAGTAAACTCTTTCTCAGAATAAATAAAACCTTCCAGTACCCCATCTGGCATCGCTGAGCCAACTGGCAATCCATAGTAGCCAGCCGAAATATTTGCACTTCTGTGTGAAATAAAATTGCTTATAGCCACAGATTTCATGTCATGTGAATTTTATTAGTGTTTAATCCAGAGACTATGTAAAAACAAGAGACTGAGTAGCTAAGTGAAATCCATTTCAAACAGTTTCCAGGCAATCACTGAGCAATATCTTATGGAATAATTGCTTTTATGCAGCTTCAAGCTGCAGAGAGATGTTGATCAGTTTGGGAGGATGAGAGCCTCTCAGACAGGATCTCCATTCCCAACAGATGAGTAACTATAATTTATATGGCACTGAATTTAAGGACAAGCACACACTAATGTCAATAATTTCACAAGACAGACTTAAGGGGAGGAAGCTTTTTATCCATCATTTTGGAGAACTCAGAGGTTGGAAAGGAAACATCCTGATAGTTCTTCATCTTTATAATGGTGTCACTAGCCAAATTACATTTTTAGTGAAAAGCTCAGTGGAAGCGGTAATCCAAACTGAGTGTTCATATACTCCCTGTCAAATCTCCTGCTTTGGCCACTGGCTAGAAGTGAGTCCTATTAGATAGCCTTGTTCTGAGGAACATTAACCATACACAGGATATGGTTCTCCTGTCTAAGCAGAAGAAGGAGCTAATCAGTCAGCCAGCAAGATCCCATATCTGTAGAAGAACACATGGAGGCTCCTTGAATGTATGCACTGGAGTCTCCTTAATATTCCATCTCACTAAATGCCATATAAGGAAACAAAAGCTGCAACCAGATCTGCATTGGTGGATGGGCAATTCAGAAAGCGTGACGTAGAATTTTGCAGCAACCAAACATTTAGGGGTTGGCATCCTGGACTATATTCAGGATGAGCAACTGCAGAGCCATCAGGCCCACAGAGCTTTCATGGCACTGGTGAATGACATAATTACATATGATGTCATTTCACATAATCACAGTATTTGTAGGAATAAAATGATCATCTTAAATGTATTAAAAGGAAGGGAATTCACATATCAAGTGTCACTACTGTATCATTCAGTGCAGGGTCTGAGGCAAAGCAATACAAATATAAAAATGCACATGTAATCATGACAGCACACCATAAACTCCCATAATACCCTCTGGCTCATCTTTATTAATATTTGCACTGCTGGTGGCTCAAATTTAATTCTAAATTGTAAACTTCCTTGTCTGCTCAATTTGTCTCAGACACTTGTTTTTATTTAAAGATAATTGAATTTTATTTGACCTGTAGACCAGATCACTTACTTATTGGCTTGAACACCAATGGCTTGAGAAAAATCCAACCATTCTGTAGAATCTTGGATTTGCAGTCAAGTTCCACAAAAAACACACAACCAATCTAACAAAAAAAAAAAATTAAAAAGGGGAAAATCAAAGGGCCAGCAGCAAGTGCAAATGTCCCCTCTAACAGAAGAGAGCATTTTAAGACTCAAAAAAAAACCAAAAAAACCCCCAAACAAACCAGACCTGCCTGTTGTTTGTGTGAAGTGTATATGTGGTAGTAAATTGGTTTACTAACTGATACTTCCAGAGTCGTATGAGATGGAGTTCAGCATCATAGTTTGTAAGCTACTGGTGTAGCCATTCAGTGACAGCTTTGGTGCTCAGCCTTCTCTACCTCTGTTTTATGTGCCTTCCTCTGAAAGTCTGGCCAGTTTAAGTATAATCAGGTTGTACAAACTATTAAGCTCAGATTCATTATCTTAAGGTTAGAGATGGCTCTCTTTGGAAGTGATAGTACTTAAGGAATTGTGTGTGTGTGGCCAAAGTCGTTTCTGGACTCTGGATAGTCCTGGATTCTATTATGCATATATTTAGGTTGTTTGCTTTGTTTGGTGTGACAACAGACAGGTTGACTGGGTGACAGTGGGGAGCAGCAGAATGACACAGTTAGTAAAAGAGTGTTTGAATCTGTGGGATATTGTACTGCCTCTGTAGCAGTCCAGAGCAAGGCATTCAGTGTTAAACCAAAGACAGGTCTTTGATATTCTACCTATTGATGTTCGGATGCTCTGCTGTTTTGGAGTAAGTTAGTGACATTGGGATGATCTAGATGCTGAAGTGAGTTTAGTTTCATATTTTAGATTATTTGGGGTCACAGATTTCTGTGACCTAATTCTCTTCCCCTCACAGTGTCAGACTCAAGCTAGCAGAGCTAAATGAAACTGTAATCTCCTACTCTAGGAGTTCATGCAGATAGTTGCTTCTTTTCTATTTGCTCTTGGGACACATCTTCCAAGATTTGCTTTAAGTTTTGAGTTCAGAAAAAAATTAAATGTCAGACTGTAACTCAGTTGAAACTACTCACTTTTGCCTGTTTCATAAGAAAGCCATGTGTAAACTAAGACTTTCTGAGGATTTTTATACAGAACCATAAGTCAACCCAGGTTTTTTCAGAACTGGTCTCAGGTTTGCTCAAAATTTCATGAACCTTAGTAAATGTTCTGATTAAGCTGGTCTGAGGTTTGAGCTTGTAACAAAACTCAAAACTAGACTGGTATGTGTGATTTCAGATCCCATTGCAAACATTTCAGGAAACTCTTTTGAGTGCTATTTATTTCCCTGTCACTTTTTTGGGAAACAAATTCTGTCATGTTCTAAAAGCATCACTAAAAATGTGTTAATTTGTACTTTTAAAGCCATATTTCCAAAGTTAAATACCATGAATGTGTGATCATGTGCATGCACAAACATTTGATTTACATGTCCACAGTAGGTATTTGCATTCATAAATGTAAGCATGCAATCTTTGCCTAACTTTGAAAATCTGACCAGCCTCTACTTAATCATTTTACTTTTCTTTCTTCTGGTGGCTCCATCTTATTTATTTTTTTCCAGAAAATTAACGAAAAGGGTTGAAAATTTAGAAAAAGATGTATTCTTTAGTTTCTGTGATTGGTACAAGAGAGGCTCGGGGCACTCTGCTATGATAGAGTTAGATATAAGTTTATTTGATGATATTTTATTTATATTTGATGTTTATATGATGTTGCAATGCAAAAGAATGTATTTATCACACAATATTTATTAGAGAGACTAAAACTCAACAAATAGAAATGGTTTAGCAGGCACAGGCTTTCACAGGAGAGCAGTAAATTATAACGGGAGTTGATTAAGAGGTAATTTGCTAAACCTGTTTACCTTAACCTTTGCTGCTATAGTTGTTTTTAATAGAAGCAGATAGTCATTAGATTGTACCTCAGTCACAAATTATGGAGCACAGGCCACTTCTCACTGTCCACTTTTCATCTATTATTCAAGGAAGAGGTAGAAAGGTCAGAATCAAACTGCTAATGCATAGTTCTCCTGAGATGGAAGCAGAGTACGTTCTTTGACGAAGACAAAATAAGCCATAAAGTACAGTAGTTTATTTTTCAGTAAGATGGTGGGGGAGTCAAAAGAACCCATGTCTACAACCTGGATAGGTTTTGCAATAATTCTATTGCCTACCAACAGATCTGAGGTTCATTTGATCTCATCAGGCATTTCAGGGAGACGAGGAAGGTTAAGCACTGCACACTGGTGAAATAGATGGATTTGCATTGGGAGCAGAGCTGGGTGAATAAATGTTAAAATATATGAATCAAATATTATTCAACCAGCTCTAATTAAGAGGATAGATCCCAGATTTGTGCAGGAAAGAGTAAACCACAACAACTACATACAATGCCATTTTTAATTATTGTTGTTTGCCAATGGATAGTTAGCTATTTTAGATATTTTTGTTAAAACAAGGGTTTAAAAACAGGTTATAATGCTGGTTTGTGGATAACATTCAGCCAAATCATAATTGCAGTTGAGAGCTGGCTCCTGTTTCTCACTGAGCAGGCTTCCATTTTCTAATGGAAGATAGAGAAGTGGGTGCTCAGGTAAACATGGTTTGTTGAAGAATAAAAAATAAGCCAGCACTGCAGCTTATGGCTTTTTTTTATTTATTTGTGATTTATTAAAGTGCTAAAAAGGTGCCCATCCACATGCTGTAGCTACCCTTTGCAAAGCCTAAAATACAAGTGCAGTAATTTAAGATAACCCAGCACAGTTTCCTCCCAACCCTCAGAACAATTCTCCATCTTTACACTTACAATTTCTCCTCCCCCACCCCACCTCCTGTTTACAAATGCCTGGGGAAAAAAGATTATCTTTGCAACATGCCCTAGAGCAGTGCTACTCAAAGTGGTGGTCCACAGACCGGTGCCAGTCTGCAAGCCATTGGCTGCCGGTCCGCGGCGAGGTTCCAGGAAAGAAAGAAAGAGAAATAATAGTATAAATTAAAAATTGCACCAGAATTCCACAAAGAATAACTATCATTCGATAAAGCTGACAATATTAAATAATGTTTTCAGAAGCAAATATTATAATATTGATAATTATGCCCTTCCAATTAATACGGTGAAGAATGTTAGTTTTTCTCATCTGATGTGCTATGTGCTTATGCGAATAAAATAATAATATGGCACAAATATGGTACAGGTCCCTGGCACATCGGAAAAAAATTGCCGGTCCGCCACATTAGATAGTTTGAGAAGCACTATCCTAGAGGTCACGAGATCTGGGCTATGTCTGAACAAAGGGGTGGGGGACAAATTCCATCACAGTAAGGCACTCACAGAGAAGGCCCCCTATTGTTTATAACAAGAGGCTGAAGCTCAAGGATCTTTGCTCATCTCAGGATTGGAAAGGTGGCACAGGGAGAGAAGCCCTCTCTCCGACAGGTAGCATTTAGGTCATCAATTGTACAATAGGAGAGTACATTCAAAAACAATAGCTTTGCAACCATGTGGGCTCTGTAAAAGTGTCAGCAACTTCACCCTCCTCTTTCCCTGAAAGCTAGATGTTACTTATTCATCTCTGACTGACTTTTTTCAGTTTGGCATGAAACTAGAATTCATATGATGCAGCAGGACCCTAATTCAAGGGCTTGTCAATCCATTTAAGCTTGTGAGAGTTGATGTGGAACATCCCAGTTTGCTCTCAGTGTGGTATCTTGAAATCTATGATTAATATCAAGAGGAGAACTCCTTGAAATACAGTGGCATTTTCTAAAATAAAGCTTTGGCTTATTAGTCCATGAAAGAGCCATGTTATCCCAAAGCTGAATGAGATGAGGAGAAACATCAAGATTCCTTGTGTCCTAAGGGTTGTGCAGTTAGTGATTATCTCCAAGAGCTGAATAGACAAAGACTTCAATCAGCTAACAATATGTGCAGCCCAGTTTATGTTTCCACTGGGTAATCACGTTAACTGGCTAAAGCTGACCTTCAGCATACATATGGGAATGTCAATACATCAGCCTATAACAAGAGGTTTATAGACTAACAATGGCCTATTATATTGATTCTCCTGACTACAATATGCAGAAGCCGCTGTTTGCCCAGGTACTTTCTATAGATTCTCAGGCACTGGAATGGCAACATAAGTAAAAAGCTTTCTGTATTTTACTGTTATGCACGCACGCACACACACACACACACACACACACAGAGTAAATATCAGGCAACTGATCTATGGATTGTTAAGATCCCTTTGGAGTAGTGCAATGCATGCTTTATTTCTTCTGATCTTGGATTTTTTGCCATATAATTACTCATATTCATTCCCCACCAAATCCTTCAGATAGGATAAATCTGTCTTCAACCACTAAGGATGTTGTCCAGTGGTGCTGGGATATTTTATGACTTTTTAATGGGCAAGCTGGCGTTGTAAATCAGAATAAGAATAAAAAGGTGTCATATATCTTCTGTATACATGGTAGCTTGATTTCCTTTCCAGTCTGGACATAGTAAAACTGAAAATTAGACTGACTGGAAGTTAGTGTTGAGAATCATAAGGAGGTCCCTTGGTTGGCACACAAGAGCATTTTCATTGTCATTTATTTTTCTCCCTAGCACTATTTTGCTAGGAATCTTTTAACACATTGCATCTGACCCTCTTCCATCCTCCCACCCCCACCGGTTTAATTTTCCATGAAATTTCGTATTCCCAGCCTTCAAGATGAGCCAGAATTCCATGTAGTATTGTTCCACTAGCTGCAAGCAGGGTTCTGCTGGGGTGAAGTGCCAGAGTGTTGGCAGCACAGTGTTCATTGAAGGAAAATGTTCCTAATATGTCAACAAAAATGGTAAGAAAATGTGTTTTGGGTAATAATAAATTAGGTTTGGATTTAAAGCAGTAAGACATTTCAGACGGCTGTCCATTTACACCACTCTGCAGTCTTTGGTTTTTGTCTTTCAGAATTCTAGTGGTTTTGGTTGGTCCCATGTTAGAATAACATTCACACTGAATGTTTAAATGTCTCAGCTGTTGTGCAGTTAATTCCTTGGTATCTGTGTCTTTACAGACTGATGTTGTATGTAGTTCACATTTTCCTTTGCATCAGCTACTTTGGTTACAAAATCCCTTGGATCGTTTCATCAGACTTTTTATTTATTATTTGTAACTCAGCCTCAGATCCTTCAGATAAGATTAGTCAGAGGATTCATGTGATACCACTGACTTCATTTACTGGATCCTAGGTTAGTGTAGTGACAGGTTTTATTTTCTCATTTGTTTGCACTGGCTGGTGCACTTCACTGTCTTCCACATGAGAATGGCGTGGTCCTGATTCTTTCTTCTCATAATACCAGATACATAATGCTGGTATATAAAAAAAGGCAGGCTTTAGTTTAGGATTGCATCAAGCCATAATCTTCACCAGAGCGATATCTCTTTGTCCATTGTGGTAAATTCTGAGCAAATTCATTCTTATGTCAGAAATGAGGTTGAGTGGCATCTTTGCAGTATTTTTGATAACCATTTCTATCAAGACACATAGTTTTTGTATCTGCAGGACTGGGATTTAACAAAATAGCAATACAACTTTTACAATAGAACAAACCTAGAACAAAAGCATTTATGCTAGAGCTTGTCCAAAAGCGATTTTGTCAAAAAATGACCTTTTTTTCGAAAGAATATTTTGCACAAAAAATGTCAAAATGGCCAAAATTTGTTTTTTAAAAAACACATTGTGACACTCATAGAAATTTTGTATTAGAAACATCAAGACAATAGCTATCAATATTTTTCATTTATAGAAAACTGGATTGTTGGTAAATGAAAAACTTTAATAGCCATTTTGATAATGTATTATACAAAAAATGAAAAAAAAATGAAAAAAATCTTTTAAAAACTATTTTGAAATTTTCTGTGAAACCAGTTGTGGGTTTTTTATTTTGACCAGCTCAAACATATTAGCATTGAAATGTTATCACTGGCTTTATTGAAAGAAGAATTTGGCCCTTATATTATTTTAAGGGGTCTTGTATTAATTATATTTCATTTGTTTTCTTTCTTGCAGCTATACATAGAACTAAGAACATAGAATAAAAAAGCTACTTGTCTTACACAGTACAGTACTTGCCTTAATTTTTTGTGCATGTTTGTACAGAGGAACATTTAATGCTGCTGCACATTTAATTAAAGATGTTTGGAAAAATTACAACAAGGAATATTTGATGAAAATTGGAAACAAAAAATTGATTTCCCCCCCTCTTTTCTGACCAGCTCTACTTTAATTTTTTAGATGTTGTTAAAGATGGAAACAGTTATTACATAGATGTCGTAGCAGATGTTACTGAAAGTTGAAAGAAGAGTAGCTGATGGACAGGTTTAACAGCAAATCCGAGAATGGCTGAACCGGAATGACAACAGATGAAAAAAAATCCTGTAACAAGACATAATGTTAGAACTGATTTCGCCCAGGAAGTCTGACTACAACTATGAGATTATAGAAAAGGAATCAGAGTTGTGGGGTATTTTCCTCTACTTTGCATCTCTCTTCTCCTTATGGCATAGGCACATTTCAGGAATCTGTTGCATCTTATAAATACTGGCCCACAACAGACCTGAAACAGGGTCCTCTGGAGTCCCTTGTACTCTTTGCAGTCTAAATTTTCAAAGTAACTAGGCAGTTTGGGTGCTTCAGCTTTTGGGTGCCCATCTTCAGACACTTTAGAGGGGCTTAATTTTATTTTTGGTGCTGTAGCTTTTAATTTCTGTTTAACTAACCTCCTCATTTTTGTGTAGTTCCTCTTTCTGAAATTAAATGCTATAGTGTTGGGCTGCTGTACTGTTTTCCCCACCACAGAGATGTTAAATTTAATTATGATGTAAGCAGTGTCAGGAATGAGATATATTCTGACATCTGGTGGCGAACTATGGGAATTGCAGTGAGCCTTGCAAAATAAGTCTGGGGCTGATCAATTTGCATAGACACACCCACTGCGCCTAGCCTGAGCCCACAGCAGCCCACATGGCCACTTCGGCTGATGAGGGAGCCCCAGTTTCTATGTTATTGGGGCAGGAATGATAAAGTGATGTTACTGTGATTATGTGAATGAAGGACTATGGACATGTACTTGGCCCGTGTTATGATGGAGAGACTCGCCATCATCTAGGTAGCACTCACTGGGCAAGGGCCATGCGTTTTCAGAACACTGTGAGATTGAGAGAGGTGATGGACAAGCACCTATACTTTTTGGTGAGGGCTGTGTCTGAGGGCCTCCCAGGCCTATTGCACCCTGCCTCTCTCCACTGTAGAATGTCAGAATTGAATTTTGCTTCCATTAGGAGCCTGGTTCCAGGCTGCTGAGCTGACAATTGCTTTGGGCTCACTGGTGCACCTGTACTAAGGCTCCCCTACTGTGAGCTGAAATCACCTAAGAGCTAAAGAAATCACTGAGCGCTGTCTTAAGTAGGGGGGACCTGGAAAAAGTGCAGAGTGGCTGGTGCAGCAGAGCAGTCTGTGTGTCGGCTAGAGGAGTGACTGGTGCAGCAGAGCTGTCTGTCGACTAGCGGAGGCGTGGGTGCTGCGGGCAGAGTGACCGGCGCGGCAGAGCTGTCTGTCTGTCACCTAGCAGAGGCGTGGGTGCTGCGGGCAGAGTGACCGGCGCGGCAGAGCTGTTTGTCTGTCACCTAGCAGAGGCGTAGGTGCTGCAGGCACAGTGACCGGCGCGGCAGAGCTGTCTGTGTGTCGGCTAGCAGAGCAGCTAGCGGATCAACGGGCGGAGCGGTTCGTGGGACAGCCAGCGGAGCAGAGCAGAGCTGATTGCGGTGAGAGCTGCAGCGGAACCTCACGGAGAGGCGGCGCAGTCGGCCTCGGACCACGTAAGGTGCCCCGTGCCCTACCCTCCATCTCCACCCAGGCTGGAGGTAAGACTCTGCCAATTGACTTTTGAACTCTGCACGGACCAAGGACAGAGACTCTTGGGCTGTTGGACTTTTGGGACTATTGAGTGACTTTTTGGGGTTGTGGAACTCAAGAGCCAAAGGGAAGGCCACGGCCTATTTGCTGGGAGCGGGGCTTCTGGTTCATGGTTTGGTTTATTAACCTTGTTTGTGGTGTTTCCCCAATATAATGCCACATTGTTTCTCCCTGTTATTAAAAGGCTTTGGTACACTCAGACTCTGTGCTTGCGAGAGGGGAAGTATTATCTCTTACAGACGCCCAGAGGGGTGGTATATGGTTGTCCCAGGTCACTGGGTGGGGGCTCGAGCCGGTTTTTGTATTGTGCTATTGGAGTGGAACCCCTGGATACTGAACCCGGCCCTTGTTGCTGCCAACTCTGATGGGCAGAAGGGTTACATTTTATGGTCACTATTATCAAGCAGTCCAAGTATATTCACCTCTTTGACCTGATCCTGTGCTCCACTTAGAACTAAAACAAGAGTTGTCTCTTGTCTTGTGAGTTCCAGGACTAGCTACTCCAAGAAGCAGGCATTTAAGGTGTCAAAAAACTTTTACCTCTGCATCCTTTCCTGAGGTGATATGTACCCAGTCAATATGGGAATAGTTGAAATCCCCCATTATTATTGAGTTTTTTATTTTAATAGCCTCTCTAATCTCCCTGAACATTTCACAGTCCCTATCACCATCCTGGATAGGCTTTCCCCATATCTACAAAACCAGTTATCTCATCATAGAAGGCAATCAGGTTGGTTAAACATGACTTGTCCTTGGTGAATCCATTTGGACTATTCCTGATCACCTTCCTTTCCTCCAAGTTCTTCAAAATGGATTCCTTGAGGACCTGCTCCATGAATTTCCCAGGGACTGAAGTGAAGCTGACTGGTCTGTAGTTCCCCAGGTTCCCTTTTTTAAATATGGGCACTATATTTGCCTTTTTCTAATTGTCCGGGATCTCCCCCGATTGCCACAAATTTTCAAGATAATGGCCAGTGGCTCTGCAGTCACTTTAGCCAACTCCCTCAGCACTCTTGGATGCATTAGATCTGGACCCATGGACTTGTGCATGTCCAGCTTCTCTAAATAGTCCTCAGCCTGTGCTTTTACCATTGAGGGCTGCTCACCTCCTCCCCATACTGTGTTGCCCAGTGCAGTAATCTGGGAGCTGACCTTGTCTGTGAAGACTGAGCCAAAAAAAGCACTGAGCACTTCAGCTTTTTCCACATCATGTGTCACTAGCTTGCCTCCCCCATTGAGTAAGGGGCCCACACTTTCCCTGACCACCTTCTTGTTGCTAACATACCTGTAGAAACCCTTCTTATTATCCTTTACATCCCTTGCTAGCTGCAACTCCAGTCATGCCTTGGCCTTCCTGATTACACCCCTGCCTGATCAAACAATATTTTTATACTCCTCCCTAGTCATCTGTCCAAATTTCTACTTCTTATAAGTTTCCTTTTTGAGTTTAAGCTCATTGAAGATTTCGCCAAGCTGGTAGCCTGCCATATTTGCTATTCTTTCGACACATCAGGATGGTTTGTTCCTGCACCATCAATAAGATTTCTTTAAAATACAGTCACCAAAGTGGTTATTATGCCACCCATGCCCTTATCCCAACAAGGTGTGCCCAAAAGAAAGAAGACATGATGGGTTGCCCTACACCAGGTCCTCTCTAACTGCCCCTGGGGCATTGGATAGCTGCATCTAATATGTTAGAGCAACTCTGAGAATGTTTTAACTTGAATCAAAGACCAGGGAAGTACCATGCTGGTTTGAAGCACAGCTACACTGTTGGCTTCATTTGTGCTTCTTGGAGAATAAGTTAGCAAATAATTTGACCAAGTAAAGCTGCAGCCTAAATTAGCAGTTTCTTTTTCAACATGGCCAGAACTGAGCTTTGATCTCCCCCTCAACCCTTTTCACTTCATGATTACTTAGACACAGGGGATAACACCATCATCTTCCCAGTCACACAGGCCTATAATCTAGGCATCTTCTTCAATTCATCCCTCTCTCTAGATCAGTGGTTCGCAAACTGGGGTTTGTGAACCCCTGGAGGTTCACAAAATGTTACAGGAGGTTCATAGGGAAAAATTCTGTAATGGCGACAGAGCTGTCCCTAGGGATCCAGGACAGCACAGGGCCAGCAGCCCAGAGCCTCTGGACTTCCAAGAGCTAAGCAGATCAAAGCAAGGATATCTATCACACTGAGGAGATTTAAACTTGAAGACTCCTTATAAGAAATGGAAAGGGAAGTAGATATTTTTTGCTGTTTTTAAAATTAAATAGGCAGCTAGTATTGGTTTTAAAATTATTATGAAGAACAAGTTTAAGCTTTGTTGAAACATGCCTTGTTTGCCTGGACTGCTCAAGACCTGAATGCTTGTGTAGGAGGAACTCTGAGTTGGCTTCTTAAATACCTTCATGCTGTTTCACGTCTGATAGTCCTTGATGAAACATAGGAGCCTTGTCTTATAACAGGCTTATTCAAAGTGATACAAGCTATGAAAGTGAGATCTTGAAAGAGTGTTGCTGTTTTCATAATGTAATAAAAATACTGTAATGATTAATAATTAATAATAAATAGTGTGTAATAAGCGTGTCATAAAAACAAATGTTATATTTACAAAATCACTGCTTCTATAATTTGCACTCGGGTAAAGGAGAAAATTCCTTGAAATATTCATTTTTGGGGGGGTTCACAAGGCTTGACAATTTAGTGAAAGGGGTTCATGGGTTTTTAAAGTTTGGAAACGATTGCTCTAGATCCACATGGGCAGTTTATGTCCTAGTCTGGCCACTTCTACCTTCACAACATTTCTAAGATTCACCCATCCCTGCCTCTACAGATTACAATGTTCTTGTTCAAGCCCTCATCGTCTCATGACTTGAATATTATGATATCCCCTGCTTTGCTGTCTTCATTAGCCATATTAGCCTCTTTAAGTCAATTCAAAATGCTGCTGCTATGATAATCCTTCTGACTTGATGCTCCAGCCACAAAATCCCTTTCCTCCTGTGGCTCTCCTTGCTCTCCATCATCAAACATTAACTCCTTGTCTTTATCTGTAAGGCCCTTCACCATTTAGATCTACCCTGTCTATTAGATCTACTAGCTTATCACTATACTGCTTGCCCAACATACTCAGAAATCATGAGTGAGACCCCAAAAATATGAAATTGTCTTAAAAACCATGACATCAAAATAATAATCACATAGTTTTTGACTTTCATTATGATCCTCTTAACCCAACCATAGGCAATTCAACCTGATTGTCTAAACTGTAGCAGACAACTAAGCTCTCAGCTAGCTGCAATTCTAGGATACATTCAAACTAGAACTTTGACTTGTTTGAGGGACAAGGGAAATCAAGAATTTATTATTAATTATAAAACAATAGTAATGAGCAAGTTCTGTAGCAGCAGCAGATTCTTCCAGGCTCATTATAAATGGCACCACTCAAATGTGTATTTTAAACAATGACATTTGGAGAACAGAAGTACATTCAACAACTGAAAAATATCAAGTTAAAAGGCTAGGAAGCTGAGCTATATTCTGATCTAAATGGGGATAAATCCATAGTAACTCCACTGAGATAGATGGAATTACTATGGATTTGCATTGGATTTACTTAGTCTAGTCCAACATCTTAACTTCTCACTTTTGCATAAGATAACTTGGAACATTCAGCACACCTATTAACAGCATTTTTTTATGGCCAGTGGTAAAATAGACTTTCAATCTGCAATGAAACAAAAGGCAACAGGACATTTCAGTAGCATCTAATTTTTTATTTTAAAACTATGAAAGTATTAATTAGAACTGCCTCACTTGCTTATAAAGAGCTTCCATATCTACTCTAATGATTTTTAAAGGATATAGCTTCTATTCTCTAGCCTTACCAAAGGCACGTTCTCTCCCTCTTCCCCTCTCTAACCCCTGGATGCTTGTATAGTGACAGACCACCACAGAATCTACCCTGATGGTTTTAAGTTGCAGTAAATTTGCAGTTTGGCTGCAAGTTATGCAGGAACCAGATGATTTGCATCAATGTAGCTTCTCATGACGTCCCAGTAATTAATGTCCTAGATCTCACTTTGCCTCCTCTCTGAGGAGAGCAGCTCTTATTTAATTGTCTCATAATGTATACTCAAAATGAATAGTTGCCTAACTGTCCCTAGTCAGATGCTTGGATGAGAGCCTGTGAGAAAGAGCTTATAGGCCCACAGAGCACAATGAAAGTGGAAAACTTATCATTCTTCTTTACTCGCGAAAACACCAATCCTACCAAAACTACTAACTTGAAATTTTAACATTCACTAGAGCATTGAATCTAAAACAATATTTTGCCATATACTATGCTTCCTTACTGCTTTGGCTATGGAGCACAAGATCATGAGACAGACCCATTTAATGCAATAACTGAAATGGTAAGTGTGAAGCATGGCTGGAAAGGGTTAAACATCCTGCAACATAAATAATCCTCAAAAGACAGATGGGGAAATAATGTTTGTGGTTTTATGTATTTACATATGTATGAGTAGGGCGGACAATGTAATCAACAGTCCCTGTCTGTGCTGTACTCTGATAATTCAGAGGTCAAAAGAAAATTCAGAGGTCAAAATGAATTGTAAACATGGGATATCTCGGTATTCATCTCTCTTTGAAATGTACTGGGAATAGTGACAGAACAAGCAAATGGCCTCATGTTAATTCGTATAGCTAAGTACCAGTGATGGACCTCCTTCAAAGTCATTCTAATTAACTTTTGTCCCCTGAGGAACTCCCAACTTGTCAAAGAAGACATGAAATTGAATAAAAGATCATTGGGTCCTGATTCTGTCATCTCAGATCTGCTTAGACTTCATCAGGAGACATTTACATTGCAAGACTATGGTCCCAGTTATGCAGGTACGGCCTGAATATAAGATTTGGACATTGGACTATGACCTATGAATTGAATTCTAAAGGAACTCTTTACAACAACAAAGCTCACCATCTCTGCTATGAATCTGCACCTAAATGAATTGAACTCATGTCTGTATGTATATTGATCTTTTTATCATATTCTCTCTCTCTTGAAGTGACAAAGAGTCCTGTGGCACCTTAAAGACTAACTGAAGTATTAGAGCATAAGCTTTCATGGGCTAATACCCACTTCATCGGATGCATGCAGTGGAAGTATCCAGGGGCAGGAATAAATAAGAGGCATTTAATGATGCATTATTATAATAATAATAATAAATAATAATAAAATGCATAATAAATAAGCATTGCCTCTTATTTATTCCTGCCCCTGGATACTTCCACTGCATTCATCCGACAAAGTGGGTATTAGCCCACGAAAGCTTATGCTCTAATACTTCAGTTAGTCTTTAAGGTGCCACAGGACTCTCTGTCACTTCTGCAATTCCAGACTAACACAGCTACCTCTCTGATTCTCTCTCTCTCTCTCTCTTGTTTTTTAATAAATTTTAGTTTAGTTAATAAAAATTGGCTGTAGTGTGTATTTAGATAAAATCTGAAGCATTCATTAATCTGGGAGGTAATGTGTCTGAACCTTTTCTCTTATATGATGAAATAAGATTTACAAAAATGTTCATTGTGTTTGATGTTGGTACCTGGATGGAGGCCTGAAGCTGGATCACTTTAAGAGACTTGTGTTTTGACTTCTGAGTAAGTAGAAAGGTAATAAAGAAGCAGTTTTATGCTGGATTGGTATCTAAGTATTGGATTATCCACCAGCTTTTAGGGGCTTGGCTGCCCCATTATTTGCAGTTCACCCTAATTGAGTGACTGTAGCTGGCTCCCACTAGGATCCCAGTCGCAGTAAGGCATATGTTTTCAAAGCACATTGGGGTGTTTTAGCGATGTTACTGTTTGTGATGAAACAGCATGGCTTGAGTTACTCTGAGAATGGAAACTTTCAAAAGCACATTGATATAGATATTAATACCCAACACCAATAGTCTTTCTTGTGCTATGCAAAACTTGTTGAATAATGAAAAAAGTGATACACTGACATTCATAAATAAATGGGCTTAGTTCACTCTGCTGCTATTCATTGAGTTACGTTATGAATTGTTGCTGAATTTTCAAATGATTGTAGGGCTTGCAGGAAAATGATTGTGAATCCTGAAAGCACTGAAATTTTTAGTAAAACAGTACATTATATATTATCTACCGGTTGCTATTCAGCATTCATTATTCTGCTGTTTAAGTTTCAGTCACCCAACTGGGGAGCAAAAATAATACTAGGTAATTTAAGACATTAATCACATACCAAAAATAATGAATAACAAATAATCAAAGGGAACACTTCAACAGCAATCCATAAGCTGAACGTTGTTAGTCCAATGCCTATAAATAAAAGACACATTTGTAGAAATCAGATTTGTTTGTGAGCAGTTTGTGAACTGAGATAAAGGGTAACATTTCCAGTTAGTATTATTCAAAACAAATAAATTAACCTGCTGTAAGATCTAGGCATTTCTTTTATCTAGTTCCAAGCTAAAATTATGCTGCTGCTTTTTTCACTCTTGCCAGTCCTACAGTACTTTAAATTTTATATAGCACATTTTGAGTGATAATCTTGAATAAGTCTCACGAGACCCTTCTGAGATACAGTATTATTATTTAACATATTTATTAGAGTAATGCCTAAGAGCCAACCAAGTTTGGGGCCTCATTGTGCGATGCACTGTCCCTGCCCCCAAAGAGTTTACAGCTAAACAGAAAGTAGGAAAGTATTGTATATTGCCCCATTGTGCAGATAAAAAAAGGCTTTTCAACTGTCCAGATAGCTCACTTGAAAAGCTCTGCCCCTTCCCACTGAACAAGAACTTGGCCACAATGATCTATATGTCTATCCCCTCCAGACTGGACTACTGTAATTTACTGTCTATGAAACTGAATGTGAAAGTATTCCAAAGTCTCCACCAGTGCAAAATGCAGTTGCCCACTTCCTCCAATATTTAGGCAGCCATGAGCAGATAAGTTCTGTCTGCTGGTCCTTCCAAAGGCTCTCAATCTGCTTCTACTGCATGTTTAAGGCTTTGGTCATAGTCTTCAAATGGATCAGGGGAACTGGTGTGGAATGAACTTCCAGAGGAAAAAAGATGAATCCCAAATCTAATTACATTCAGGAAAATGCTGCAAGACCTTCTTATTTGATAACACTTTTGCACCATAATCAGAACAGCAGCCACAATACCAATCATCCCCCTCCCTCATTGTATAAAAGCAAAATACCTGAAGAGGGCTTTCTACAACCCGGAAAGGTTGAACAAAGATGCTATGAAGTCCACTAGAGACTCTATTACCAATCTATTTTCCACTGAAGATGCTCAGATACCATGGTGATGGATAGCAGTACAAAACCGGAGAGAGAGAGAGAGAGAGAGAGAGAGAGAGAGAGAGAGAGAGAGAGCACGCCATCTAGGCATAAACCTGCTGTGGATGCAGCACAGTCATTCTGCCTCATAGAAACACATTGCCTCTCAAGGCTCCCCAGTACACCTGTAAAGCGTGCACACTGCTCCACCTCTTCACTGGCTAGAGTTGGGAGAGGAAGACAGAGCTATGGTGCCCCCATTCCCACCCCCGAGCACAGGAACAGCAATTCTAACTTGGGCTGTGCTAGGGCAGGGGAGGCCCTTACTCCTTCTCCACACCAAATACCCCCAAATAAGGGTGCAACAAAACCTAGCCCCAAGCGATTTTGCCACAGTCATATCACACCTGTCAGTAGTAGGCACATACAGAATTATTAAATGGTTCTAGCTGATCCCTCTCCCACCATTACAAAGATGGCCTGGTTCAGCTCAGCAAATGCTGAAATGTGGACACAGATTATGCACATTGCTACACTTCTGCAATACCAGAGAACTATGGGTAACACTCAGGGCCAGATTCAGCAAAAGATCCAGTATGCAGTCCAGATTCAGATCTCAGCTGTGTAAATGTGGAATAATTCTACCAAAGTCCATAGAGTTTACTCCAGCTTTACACTCACCTAACTGAGATCAAAATGTGATCATGTTGCAAGCTGTACTCCAGTCTGGGTATTTCCATGAATGTATGCATGCTTAGGCAGGGCAAAAGTCAGACACTTTTTTATTGAATTTATTATTAAATGTCATATAATTCTCTAAAGGCTTTTGTCGCTCTTTCCGTTTAAGCTGCATGAAATTCGTACAAACTCCCATATCGTATAGTTAAAAGAAATCCATTAAAAACAGAGGTTTTTAAATGTACCTTTGGAAAAGTATCAGGAAATAAAATATCTTTGAGTAATATTTAATGAGAAAACAAAACTACTTGGCAAACGAAGGCCTTTTTTTAAAAACAGATTAAAGCTAATAAATTAAGACTCGTCTGTAAGTGAAAGGACAGATCCCAGCCAGGATAAGATTTCTGCCAAGAGATATTTAGTTTGTTGTATTAGTAGTTAAAATAATAGTTTAAAGAGTATAATATATGTAATTGCATTTGTTTGCTTCAGAACTCAATTACATACAGTACACAAAGCATTTATAAAACACATGACTTATCAGTGATTATAAAAGTTAAAATGAAATGTTTCCACAATATTAAAAATATAATAAATGAAACTAATGTTAAAAACCAGGTAAAAATGGATTTTGGAAGACAATATTTGGAGTGTATTTCTCTTATTTAAATAAAGTAGGAATTCCACCTCAAATCTCTAAACCTCTCAATTTGGAATTTAAGGGGGAAATACATATTAGTATCCCTAGTCTCTATTATTATCATTATTTTTTATTTGTATTGCTATTGCACCTTGAAGCACTAATCATGGACCACGACTACAGTGTGCTAGATGCTGTACACATACAGAACAAGAAACAGTCTCTGCCCCAGAGAACTTACAATCTAAGTATAAGATAAGCGACAACAGATGCGTTCAGAAAGACAGGAGAGTACATGGAAACAATGAGACAGTACTGATTAGCAGGAAAGGCACTGGTCTCAGCACACCAGTGGCTACAGTCCTCGTATGGCTAAACAGGTTCTGAGCAGTAGAAGGAAGAGAAACCAGGTATTTTTCTAACTGTGATAGATTTATTCAAAAGGCCAAACTCTGATTTCAGTTACACCATTGTAAATCCTGAGTAATTGCAATGACCTTAACAGGCCAGTTTCTCCTCTCACTTATACCATTTTAATCTCACCCTTGACTTTTGCAGGCCTGATTCTCACTTACACTAAGGCTCCTTTACACTCTGGCAATAAGCATAAATTAGGTTGTGAATTACATTGACACCCACTTTTAAGGTCCCTTTACACTGACTGCCAGAGTGTAAGGTGCCTTAGATCTAGACCAGATACAGCCTTTATAGCTCTGTTTTGTCTCTATGCTAGACACCAGATAACTAGACCAGACCAAAAGATTTCCACTGAAATTGTTTCTCAACAGAAAATTTGGTTTTCAACTAAACTAAATTTTTCATAAAAAGTGATGGCTTAACATGAAAAATTGTGAGGTTTTTTTTTTGTCAACAAATATAAACTCCCCCATACTGGAAAGTTTTTGTTTCAGTGTTCTGGGTCCTCCACATCATAGAGGACTAAGATGTGTTTGAATGGGGGAAATTTATTAAAACAAGGCATTCCAGATACGAGGCCATTCTCAAGTTCTTCCTTGAAGCAGGCAGTGTCCATGCTGGTTCTCTCTTAGCTCCTCACAACATGCAAAATCTCTTGTTTATTTTATGTATGGTATTAAATATTGTGTTCATTATTGTGCATGCACCCTAAAAGTTCTGATCTTACATCTACTAGTACAAATCAGGAGCAATTCCATTGACCTTGATTGAGTTACACTCAATGTAGTGTAAAAACAGGGTAAGTCAGGTCAGAACTCTTAGGATGTATGTACAACAAACAACACAAAAAGATAAATTAATAAAAGAGAACATAACTGATGTCCAAGATGTTTGGAGCACAGCGAGGGGGGAAGATGTACCCTAGGTTCTAATTCTGGGAGCAGCTTCTCTGCTAAATTAAACTGGCTAGCTTAATGCGTGCACTAGTACATTGGAAATGCTAGGGATTCCCAAAGACTTCTATTAAAATAAAACTGCATAACAAAAAAGTAGTTATTTCACAATGCACATGTTCCATTGTAATTCATATTTAATCTGGAACATTCTTTCCTCATTGCTTCATACTCCATTCTATGCATCTGATGAAGTGGGCTGTAGCCTATGAAAGCTTATGCCCAAATAAATTTGTTAGTCTCTAAGGTGCCACAAGTACTCCTGTTCTTTTTGCAGATACAAACTAATATGGCTGCTACTCTGAATCCTATCTAACACAGTGTTTCTCAAATACAGCCATGGGGCTGCATGTGGCCACATGAAGCCACATACAGTGGTGATTGTGGGGGACCAAAGCAGCAGTCCCTGCCCCTGGGTCACCAGCAGGCGTTAAGCCCTGCCCTCCTCTGGAATCATGAACACCAGAGGAGCAGGCAGCTGGTGGGAGATCCCAATCTTCCTGGGGGCAGTGGGGCTTGGGCTTTCGGCGTCAGCCCTGGGGTGACTGGCAGCGGACTCTATTCCCTGGCTGTGGTGCTTTAGGCTCCAGCCCAGGCCCTGGGCTCAACCACCATCACTCCTGGCCCCTACTGCCTCTAGCCCTGGGCTCTGGTCACCCAGTGGCAGGCTCCATCCCTGATTGCAGGGTTTCAGGCTCTGGCCACGGTGCTACGGGATCCAGCCGCAGCCGTGCAGTGGCGGCAGGTGCTGGCCCTGGGCTCACCACCCCCTGCCATCACCCCTGACCCCCACTGCATCCTCCAGCCCCAGGTTTGGGCCACACGCTCTGTCCCCTAGCAGCATGATGGCAGGGATTGGGCTCTGGCCACTGGGCTTTGGGCCTCAACCTTCAGCCACACAGCAGCAGGTGCCGGCCTTGGGCTCACCACCTCACCCCTACTGCCCCGGCCCCTACTGCCTCCCTATGCACTTCCCCAATCTAGGGCTTAATTTTTTCCCACCTTGCCAGGGCTGAGTAAGTCCATTGTGAAAAGTGATATTTGTTTCATTTTTCACTGCCTCCCAGCTTGCTAGCAAGTTTACTGCTGTGAAAAGTGATGGTGTTAACAAACATAAAAATATCACTTTTCACAGAAGCATACTTACTAGCTAGCAAATCTTTTAAAAAGCAACCAAAAAAGCAAAAGAAACAACAACAAAAGACAAGAATATGCAAAGCCCCTTATTTGTTTCTATTCTATTTAGGTCCAATAAAGAATAGACTGCACACTATTTTTATTTTTGAGTCTGCAAAAAAAAAACCACCGGCATATATAAATTGAAATGATTTGGGCATGTATATGTGTATATTTATTTGTTTTTCCGAAAGTGAATTAAGTGTTTTAGGAAAAATTGTCAGAGAGGCCACCAGAAAGTGTTGGTTGCCGCACTCTGAGGCCACCAAAATATTTGTTGTGAGAACCCATGATTTAACATACATAGATAATTGGGTAATTCTTGTTCTTGTACTCTGTTTTCTTCCCTACTTTCTCTTGTTTCCATTCACATATGGTTATAAAGATATGGTTATAAAGTTATAACATATGGTTATATGTGCTTTGCCAATAGCTGCTATGCTCTGCCAAGGGCTATTACCGTCTGTATCTATTATGCAGTGGGTTGACCTTTCATTAATCCAGTTATCAGTATCCTGACTGCCAGTAAGCTGACCATACTAGCAAACCTGTACACTGATCCTACTGCAGTGAAGAGGGGATTCCACTGCTATACAAAGATATGTGTTGGACCTATACAGAATAACAATTTAAAGACTAAGTAGGATGATGTGGAAAGTTAACATATTTTTAATATAGATTTCAGAGGGTTCCTTCTCCTTTCTTCTGGAAAACAATTAGTTTGTTCCATGCACCACATGGCCCTGAGGGGGCCCTATGTATACAGAATCCAAAACTGGAGATAAAACATTATCCTTAGCTTCCTGTTTCATGTATATTTAACAAGCCAGCAGATACAGATCTGGGCTGTCAGATAGCACAAGGCAAGGTCAAGGCATTATTTTAAGTTAAATAGATGTTATACTGAAAATACATTGCATTTGTTAGTAAAGGTCTTAACAAGAATAACTCTAAAAAAGAACTGTCAGGGTGTCCCAAAGGATCTGGAGAAGGGGGTGAGTA
Source organism: Dermatemys mawii (assembly GCA_007922305.1). Lineage (NCBI taxonomy): Eukaryota > Metazoa > Chordata > Testudines > Dermatemydidae > Dermatemys > Dermatemys mawii. The sequence goes on from ML677342.1 coordinate 7,341,678, forward strand.
ATAAGGTGACAGTTGCAGATGACAAATTTATTTAGGTTAGCGAAGACAAGAGAATACTGTGAAGAATTTCAGAGGAACCTTTCAAAGCTAGGCAGTTCTGCAGCAGACTGGACAAATGGAAAGTGATACACGTTGAAAGAAATAACTTGAACTTCTTATAAAATTTACTGGATTCTAAATAAACTAAACCATTCAGGAAATAGTTCCAGATGTCATTATGGACAGCTAATGCAAACATCTGTGAGACACATAGTGATGGTCAAACAAAATATTGACTTAAAATATTAAGGGTGTATGAAGACATTGATGGAAGATATTACAGAAAATATTGTAATGCCACTAGATAAATAATGCTACACTCTCACCTACAATACTGTGAAAAGACTTCCATAAGAAAAGAAATTAAAAAGATTAGGACTGTTTAGTGTACAGAGGAGATGCATAAGAGATGGCAAGATAGAGACATTACAAAATAGTAAAAAAAAAAATTGAGGCAGTCAGGCTTATTTACTCTTTCTCATTAAAATAAAAACAAGAGGATGGTCAATGAAATTGAATGACAATAAATTTAAATCTGTGAGAAAAATAAATCTTTTTACATAAAGTAGTAGTAAGGCTGTGGAACTCATAGCCACAAGATATCACTGAGACCAAAAGCTTAGTACAATTTGAAATAAGACTGTGTATTTGTATGGATAATGAGAACATCCTCATTTGTATTAGAAAGCATAAATGCTTTAAAAGTCTATAAATCTTCATGACTGAGGGTATAAGCCAACCACTAACCACTTGGTTTAGGGGAAATAATTCCATGATGGGCAAGTTATTTCACAATTTCACAATCCGTTACAAGGATTCTCTACCTTCTTCCAAAGCACATATAGTGGCCACTGTCAGAGACAGGATACTGGTCTACGGAACAGATCCTCCAGTTGTTTAAATTGTCATAGCTTCATTGAAGTCCTGACCTATGAGATTACACAAGTTGAGGATCTGCCTCTAGATGGTTGCCTGCTTTGATGTGGCAATTCAAATGTTCCTACTTTTAAAACGAAGTTGTCCTTTACATAGAGGTATTAACATTATTCCCTATAATCAGTGGGCCATGTCTGAGGCTGTCCTGTGAGAGGTTGCCCATTGTTAAGGATGTTAGTGTAAGAATGTCTTCACTGTGACTATAAATGTCTAAACCTTCGAGCACTTCTTTTAACTATCTCAGCTGCAGAGTTAATGGGACTCTATCACACACTCTCTAGATATCCTTAAATTATAATTATCAAAGATTTAAACTATGACTGTCAAGCAATTTAAAAAATTAATCGTGATTAATTGCACAATTAAAAACATTAATCACCTGATTAATGGAATTGTTAAACAATAATACAATACAATTTATTTAATTTTTGGATATTTTCTACATTTTCAAATATATTGATTTCGATTACAACACAGAACACAAAGTGTACACTGCTCACTTTATATTTATTTTTCATTACAAATATTTGTGCTATAAAAACAAAATAAATAGTATTTTTCAATTCAGCTCACACAAATACTGAAATGCAATCTTTTTATCATGAAAGCTGAACTTACAAATGTAGAATTAAGTACAAAAATAACTGAATTCAAAAATAAAACAATGTAAAACTTTAGAGTCTAAAAGTCCACTCAGTCCTATTTCATGTTCAGCAGTTACTTGGACAAACAAGTTTGTTTATATTTGCAGGAGACAATGCTGCCCACTTCTTGTTTACAATGTCACCTGAGGGAGAACAAGCGATCACATGGCACTGTTGTAGATGACGTCGCAAGCTATTTACATGCCATATGTGCTAAAGATTCATATGTCGCTTCATGCTTCAACCACCATTCCAAAGGACATGTGTCTATGCTAATGAGGGGTTCTGCTCAGTAATGACCCAAAGCAGTGCAGACCAACGCATCTGAGTCAGATGCCACCAGCAGAAGGCTGATTTTCTCTTTTAGTGCTTCAAGTTCTGTGGTTTCCACATCAGAGTGTTACTCTTGTAAGACTCCTGCAAGCATGCTCCACACCTCAGCCCTCTCAGATTTCAGAAAGCACTTCAGATTCTTAAACCTTAAGTTGAGTGCTGTAGGTATTTTTAGAAATTCTTATGTTTTGTCAAATCTGCAGTGAAAGTGTTCTTAAAACAAACAACATGCCCAAGACTGCTATAACATGAAATGTATGGCAAAATACAGGTAAAACAGAGCAGGAGACATACCATTCTCCCCCAAGGAGTTCAGTCAGAAATTTAAGTAATGCATTATTTTCTTAACGACTGCCCTCAGTATGGAAGCATGTCCTCTGGAATGGTGGCCGAAGCATGAAGGGGCATACAAATGTTCAGCATATCTGGAATGCAAATACTTCGCAATGCCAGCTACAAAAGTGCCTTGCAAACACCTGTTCTCACTTTCAGGTGACATTGTAAATAAGACGTGGGCAGCATTATCTCCCATAAATGTAAACAAACTAATTTGTCTTTAGTTAGCGATTGGCTGAACAAGAAGTAGGACTGTGTGGACTTGGAGGCTCTAAAGTTTTACATTGTTTTGTTTCTGAGTGAAGTTATGTAACAAAAAAATCTACATTTATAGTTGCACTTTCACAATAAAGAGATTACATTATGGTACAATGGAACCCTGCAATACCACGAGATCAGGGTCCAAAAATATCAACCGTGGTAAACGTGGGGTCACGGTATTGCGGGGTTGCACTACATCAAAGCACTGCCCTCTGCCACCATCGGGAGCCACGCGCGCCCCTCGTTATAAGCGGATTCATGCTAGCGCGGGGCGCGGTATTGCAGGGTTCCACTGTATTTGTATGAGGTGAATTGAAAAATATTATTTCTTTTGTTTATAAATTTTACAGGGCAAATATTTGTAATAAAAATAATAATACAAATTAAGCACTGTAGACTTTGTATTCTGGGTTGTCATTAAAATAAATACATTTGAAAATGCAGAAAAACATCCAAATATATTTAATACATTTCATTTGGTATTCTATTGTTTAACAGTGCAATTAAAACTGCAGTTAATCACAATTCATTTTTAATGGCAATTAATTTTTTTGAGTTCACTGTGATTAATCGACAGCCCTAATTTGAATCCTTTATGTCTTTTAACTCTAACATTCTTGCACTGCAGTTTGTTGATGTGCTGGCTCATTTAGCAACTCTAACTACAGGGTTAACAAACTTTTCATCTGATGGGAAAGATAGGGTAAAATTAATATGATCCAAATGGGCGTACTTCCTAGTATTCTCTAGCTAAGACCCTCTGATTCAGCCAAGTTGTGTTCCACATAATTCGGGGCGGGGGGATGGGTACAGTGCTGATTGTAATCTATCTTTGCTGCTCCCCTGATCATGGTATCTTCCAGATGCCTGGCTTGTTTCCAGAGTGAATCAGAGCAGCTTCTGAGACACAGTTTTGTCCCTACTTCCCCTTTGCTCTGGGATAAAAGTAAGTTGTCCCACCCCTAAAAATGGCATTGCTTGCCCTTTAGCAATAACTAAACTATGCTGCCTATCCCGTCAGAGGACTGGAGGGTAGAGTACACTCCCTCCGTGCCCTGCTTGTGCCTGCTCACTCACCCCTGACCTATGCAGGATGGAGTATAGTGAGTGGGCCCATGGCAGCTGCTCTCTTCCCCCAGCACAACCAGGATATTCAGATAGCCCATTCAGGTTAGCAAGGAGCATCTTCTCCTGCACACTCCTCTGAAAGTTCTTGCTCTCAGAATTAACAACCCTGGCACACACAGCACAGAAGCCCACAGGGGCCAGTCACGCCTATCTCCACCTTCAGAATAAGGTGGGTGAAGTTTAAGTATTGTAATTCTGTGTCCCTAGTCACGACGCTAAAGATTATGGCTTCCAGTCAACAGCACATTTAAGCACATCCCTAACTTAAAGCATGGGTCCATTGACTTAAATGGGACTTCCTATTTACTCAAAAGCCAGGCATATACTTAAGTATCTTACTGAATCAGGACCTATTTCGTTATCACTTTCAAGGAGGATACTGCATACGTATAACAAGTTAAAACAAACCTGCTTTTAATATTATGACCTAATGTCCTAGTATTTAAGATTCTTTATGTAAATATTCTGTATTAATTAGAGCAGTGGTCATCAAATTGGGGTGCACACACCCCCAAGGGTGCGCGAGACCACCCCCGGGGGTGCGTGAGACCCCAGCAACACCACCGATCCCGAACACCCGGGCAGGCTATTTTAGTACCGCCAAAATGCTGCCACAGAAAGCGGAAGCTTTCGCTTTCCACGGCAGCCTTTCAGCAGACATACCCCTCGGGAGGCCACCGAGAAAAAGTTTGAAGACCCCTGAATTAGAGCCAAGTGAATAATTCATAGTAGATAATATTTTGATCAAGCTAGCCTCATTTTGTGTTAATAAATGAGAAGCTGAGAATATTTTGAATGCCTATCATGTATCATACTTATTCACCAAATAACTTCTTCAAATATTATTGGTCTGAAGGTTGTTTGCTAGCAATTTGTTATGAATATTAGAAAAGTCAGTCTTTGAAATTTGTACCGTATTTGTTTTTACCAGATACATACATCATCACATGATTACTTATTATCTGATTGGGTACAATGTAATGTAAAAGATCAGGTTTCTGGGTTCAACAACTACAAATACTCTTTACAAATTTCAGAATTTATCTGATGTGCATATTTTCTAAAACTGACTTAAAATTCGCTGTTTCAATAACTATCCCTGCTAGTAAATTCATTCACTAGAATATTCACACAAAGGGGTGCAAATACATTCCAAGCAAATTCAGTTTTCTGTTTGAGTAAATATTCAGGAAAAAGTTTTGAGGGGTCCACCTAGCTGTTATTAAGCTGTCACCAAGAACTGTGTAACTGTAGTAAGTCTTGTACAAATAACCTCCCTTTGGGAACTGCTTCCTTTACATACTAATGGGGTTCAACAAAAAGTGTAACTTCATCATTTGCATGTTAATGGAACTTTATGCATTCAAACTGTTTATTCAGCATGCCAGAAATACTAAAAGGAAGTTGTTAACAGAAATCTTTTGCCAGAATAGGAAAGGGTTAATTAGGACATATGGAAAGGAATTTGAATAGCAAGAGACATTAGAATTAACTCTTTCTATTTCTCCAGCTGTACCAGGACAAAGGGAGGGATAATTCCTTTGAGGTATACATGGGGCTTTTCTGCAGTAGAATTTGGGGACAAAAATTTCCCACTGCTGCTAACAATGGCACAGCTCCACCAGCAGTTGCAGGAGCTGGAGCTTTAATATTGATGATGGCTTCATGAAGTCACCAGCATTTTTAACAATCTAATTCTTCCCAGAAACTAAACAACACAAAGTTAAAAAGCACTGGCTGACTCCTGAGATCTGTTTCCATTAGGGTTTGCGCTATTGCCAATACTGATTGAACTGGACCTATGTTAGCAGCAGCAGCAGGAAATGTTTGGCAAAACCCTCATGGAGGCAACGCCAAATATCTCTGTAAAGTCCCTGAGTCTGCAAATTTTACACACGTGTTTAACTTTAAGCATATGACTAGTCCCATTGATTTCAGTGGGACTAGTCAAAGGCATGAAATTAAGCACATGCATATTTGCAGAACCTGAACTCTGCATTTAAAAACTCTGCATTTAATTATAATCAGATGCCAACAGATGGTTGGTAATCGGAAAATAAGGAAAATGTCAGTTTGGTTTCAAAAAGAGGGAAAGTTTGAACCTAACGTTAGTGTGTATAGTACTTTGTATCATATTTGCATTCAGTCCTATAATTTGATTGGTATTTGTTGTTGTCCAAACACAGAAAGACACATTGAGGGAGCAGCTTTCAAACAGTTAAATTTGTTTTTTTAAAAAACTTCTCCTATGTAACTAAAAATATCCCATTGACTTTAGTGGGGCCAGAATTTCACCCTAACTTTGCCAAAAGACAGATGTTTTTCTAGTTTCTGTGTCAGTGCATTTAGACGGAGATTTACAAGGAGCAGATACATGCCCAACTCCCACTGAAAGTTTCTGGAATTTGGGTGTCTAACCTGCCCTTTGTGCCTTTGAACATATCCCTCTACATTTGTAATGAAATGTTATTTTCTTTTGTCTTTATTCTGTGAAATAGCAATAAATATTTGTTTCATTTGGTCTAAGCTAAATTGGGTTGGACTGTTTGGTTTGACCTTGGAGCAGGGGTGAACGTTAGGGGGTGCAGGCCAGTACAGCATACTGTACCAGTAAAAAGTGGCCACTTGTACTGGCCCCTATCACCTTACTTTAAAGCACTGCCATAGAAGCATGTTAAAGGACCCTGCTTAAAAGTGCTGCCACGACAGTGCTTTAATGTCACTGCTCTTTTTGCTCCTCCCCATCGGCGGCCCTGCCAGGGTCCCTACTGGCAGGGCCGCCAAGGGTGGGGAGTGGCCAAAAGGGACAGGGATATTAAAGTGCTGCTGTGGCAAAAGGACCCTGCTTAAAGTGCTGCCATGGCAGCACTTTAATGTCCCTGCCCCTTTTGCCCCCTCCCCCAGCCCCGCCTGGGCCAGGGGCAATAGGAACAGCTACCCAGCCCTGGATGGCACCGGCAAGCTGGCATGGGGATGCTGATTCCCAGCCCCTTCCCCTTCTGGCCCAAGCCCTGCTCCCCCATACCAGTAAGAGACAAATTTTACTTTCACCCCTGGCCTGGAGCTCTGTGTACCAGTACTTTCAGAGGCAATGCATCTTTCCCTATGCAGGAGGTAAAGAAAGGTGAAAGTGACAGTCTGTGAATGGGATAATAGCATTGAGAAGCCTGCTGTCTTCCTTCAGAACTGAGCCACGAAAGGTGATAAGTGTAACAGTGTAGGAACTGGAGGGTCAAACAGCTTAAGAACACAAGACACCATCCCAAGCAGCTCTGCAGTAGTTCCCAGTGTAGAAATAGTTGCCACATCATCTGACCAGTCTCCTCAGAAAACTGAAAGAGCGTGCAGGGCCAGAACGAGGTGCTGTTTTGAATGGATTGAGCAATCTAAAGGGTATGTCCACACTTGTCTACTCACTCAATTCCTCAGGCATCAGAGAGTGTTTACACTACCAGCACTTCCATTGCTGATGAGAGCAGTGATGTAGGGCAGCTATCCCACAGTGCAGCTCTCTCTATAGGTCTTGTGGGAAGGGGAGTGAGTGGAAAGCATTCTGGGTCCCTGCTCAGTGCCCCGTGCTGCCCTGCTTCATGTCCCAGCAGTTCCATTACTTCCTTGTTTCTTTTGTGGCATTTTTAAAAAACCTCCTGCTGTCCGGCTGCTTTCCCTGCCATATCTACAAGCAAAGGGAAAGGGAGTTTCAAACTTCCTGGGGCTTACAAGGGGAGGGACGGACATCTGTTTACTTGGCATCAGAGCAGTGGAGATACTGGCCAGAGTGGTCACTTTTGGAACTGTGGGATATCCTCCGGAGGCGAAAAAGGTGTTTATGCTGGTAGAATGTGTGTTCACTTTCACAACAGCACAAAAGGAACAGTGGTAAGAACTGTACGCCTCTTGTGGAGGTGGTTTTCATTTTGTTTCACCTCAAAAAGTCATTAACAGTGTAGATGCTCCCATGGTTTTAGCACAAAAAACGGGACTTATTGTGCTTTGAATGGTAAGTATAAACATAGTCTTACTCAAGGTTCCTCATACTAAACCACTCAGTTCCATCTCTCAGTAGTACTGGTTTCTATCACTGTGTAGAATGTATTATGGAGCAGATTATCTGGGACCATAACTATTATGGACCAGATTCTGATCTAATTGATATTGGTGTAACTCCACTGGTGGCAATGAACCTGATATTGTGGTACATCTCACCATTGCATTCAGAGCACAGAAAACCAATGGCTATGCAGTGGAAAAGAAAAATCTGTCCATTGCTGAAAATTGTCTGTGTTGTGTGGTGCATAAAGAAAGAGAATCAGAGGGGTAGCCATGTTAGTCTGGAATTGCAGAAGTGACAAAGAATCCTGTGGCACCTTAAAGACTAACTGAAATTTTTTCAGAGCATGAGCTTTCGTGGGCTAATACCCACTTCGTCGGATGTAAAGAAAGAGACAGAACCAGGAACAGTCTAACGGCATAAAGATAAGTTAAATCCCATTCCCACATACACCTTACCACCTGTGTGAAAACAAACCCCAGCCTGACTCTCTTACATAGTATCTACTACTTTTTATTTACATAACCTAACTATTTCACAAAAAACAGAAGTACCAGTCCTTTCAGAACACTTTCTGTTCTGATCTGAATGAAAGATGTTTGTCATGTGTTTCTCATGATAGTGAGTGCCTCATCATATTACAGAGAGAATACAAAGGAAGCATTTTTCTTGAGAATGAAGCATTAGTAAATTTGCTGCCATTCTTTCCTCACTAAGGGCACACATTTCTTTTTGATGTAAGAGCATAACACCAACAGGGGTGAACCTGGTTCAAAACTTCTGCAAGACTGAAGCATGTGAGTACTTGAACATCAAGAATTATGGCAGCATTGTGGAGAGTTCATAACTTAGACCATATGATTTATAGACACAGAGGTTGCTTGCCCTGATACAGGCCAGTTGTGTTCATGATAGATGGAGGTCAATGGAAGGGAGTGGAATGGGTCCTGTCATATATCCTTCATCAGGTTTTCATTTGTCTGTAACTTGGGACTGTGCTAGCCAGTGGGGAAAGGGGTCTCATCTGAACGTTTATTTTCCCAGCCTGAAGGGCTCTGTTAATTAAACATATATGCATTTGATACATGAAAAGGAGAAATTGCAGGCTAGAAATTGGTTACTCAAATAACTGGCCTTTATTGCAAGTCAAGTTTCCTAATGAAAACTTAGAACCTTGTAAGTTAAAAAAAACTCAACTATTAGTCAGAGAGCTTGTGTAGCTCTTTGAACAGTCACAAAAAATATTTGAAAACAGAATATACACGGCAAACAGCATCCAGAGTACAGGATCTCTTTAATACTGCTTCACTCCACTGCTCAGCCTGCACACCTTGTTAACTCATGCAAAAGAAATTATTGTTCCTGGAAGAATTCTGTGCCATTGCACATGCACAGAATTCATGTCCCCTGCAGATTTTTTTTCTGTATAGATTTTGCTGGAGAGGCACTGCAATTACGCCTTTCACCCAGCAGGGGCTGTTGGGGCACCAGAAGAGAGGGTAACCAGCCGGCAGAGAGAGAGAGAGAGAGAGAGAGAGAGAGAGAGAGAGAGACACGCTGCATTCCTCACAGTGGAGCCAGGTGAGAAGGCACGAGACAGACTAAGTGGGGCATACGAGGCTGCTGGGTGCGGGTCACAGACTGAGGTTCAGAAAGTCTAGTGGAAGGACAGACTGGGGCACAGGCTCAGGAACTAATGGGGTGACAGTATTGAGCCAGGGACCAAATGAGAGTAGGGCTGCAGGACCCAAATAGGGATACAAGGTAGGAGATGCAGAGATACATGGGGATGGGGACAGATGTGGAAGAATGGGACTGAATGGGAGAGGCTAGGGGTCCAGACAGGATCTGCATGGGGGAGGCTCCCCAACAATTCCCCCCAAAACCTCCCTACAAACGTGTTCCATACATCTCCCACTTACACCCAACAATCCTCCATGTTCATTCCCAGGCTCCTTCCCTTTCCCTCAGCTCCTCTATTATCCCAATTCCTATAAGCTTTTGCACTGCATTTCTGTGATGTAGATTTAATGAATTACTCAAAGCGCTGTATTAATCTGCCTATTAATAAATTACCAAAATAACTGAAAATGAGTGATTATATTGTGTTATTTTGACAAATAGAATATGCAGAATTTTAAAATATTTTGCACAGAACTTTAAATTTTTTGGCACAGAATTCTCCCAAGAGTAAATTATCTGGAAGTGGGATCCACATTAGTCTGAGTGGGAAAGTCAGCAGAACTACTGAGGGCAGTAAGAATCTGATAGGATTGGGCCCATAAACTGCATCCCACACACTAGTTAGTGGCTGAGAGTAATTAATCTATTTGCTCTGCAATCCTACTGTAACATATCTGCAGCCACCATGGTCACTGCAGCTATACAACATGTATGCAGCACTGAACCGAGAACCCAAGATCCTCTATTCACAAAACACAGTTCTTTCCCACTAGAGCTAAAAGAATTTTTTTTTCACGATTATTTCAGTTATTTGCCTGAAACACACCAACAAAAATCTTATCAAGCATAAACCACTACCTCCCCACTCCCTAAAGAATAAGGCATTAAATTAAATAATCTTACAAAGCCAAAATTTCCCCTTCTAATGAATATTAATCATGAATGGATTGTAAGCAATTAAAACCCACGGTAAGAATCTCCATATGTTCTCAGCATTTTTAGGGGAGCCAGCCTCTTACTCTATAAGCAGCCTTTTCAAGTGGTTAACCACATCAAGGGCACAGATCTACTCAGCTGTTGATAGAATCAATCTTTTCTCCCAGGCATACATAATACAATTCCTAGCTACAGATAAGGTGACTCCAGTATATTTAACTTTATGTTGCCTAAGCCAATCTTAGAGAGACCATGAATAATTCAACCCTGTGGACGAAGAAAATCTTGTATATCCACAATGAGTTCAGCCAGAACTTTGGACCAATCAGTAGGTCTAAACAACCTTCACATAGTTGACAATCTCAGTTTTATATTTAACAGCTTTATTGCTGGTTTTTATAATGAACTTTCAGCACTAAAAGCACAACCTCTTCCCACTTGAACTAAAGGAGTGATTCTGTTAGCTATCAGTGAGTAGCAGGCTCTTATCCTAGCTGCAGCCAGCCACAAGAGGAAGACAAGATTGTGCGCACTCAGGTTAATTACATTTGCATCAGTTAAATGCATCCTTCTGGGATCAAAGATAGTCTATGAAAATGGTCAATTGATGCCTAGTATTTATCAATGGCTTTTTGTATGATCATGTATTTTAGTCCAAAAGTTGAGGACTCATTAAAAGAGGTTCCAGCAAACCCTCCAGTGCAGAACTGAGTCACTCACAACCCAAATACGTTTCACAGTTCATTGAAAGGAGAACATCTTATCTTTTTGTGCTCTCAGATTGCTGAGTTGAGCAATATAGCAAGTGTTTTCCTTTAAGGGTTCAAAAGAAACTCATACATAATAATAATTATTATTATTGTTATTTCTATTGCATTAGTGTCTTAGAACTGAGCTAGGGATCAGAGCCCCACTGTACAAAAACAGTCTATGCCCCAGCAAGCTCAAAATTCAAAAACAAAGCTATTCCGAGTGAAAGGTAATACTCCACCTATTATTTGTATAAAACGAGAATGTGTAAAAAGGACTTAAGACCTGTAACAATGATCACAATATTGCATAAATTGTACAGCTGGACTCTACAGAAGCTGTTCCTGCACCTAAATAGGGTCTGATCCTTATCTGACAGAAATCAAGAAAAAATAAGGCACAACTATGACATATGCTTCCAATTTTCTCAGAACTATTAAACAGAAAATATTCCTGTGTCTTTAACCATTTCATATTCACTCCATTGTATTCAGGGTTAGAGATAGGTCATGTAAAATATTTATATGGTAACAATTGTGGAAAGAAGAACCCGTTAAGCCACATTCTTGTGTTAATTATAATTCATAGAGAAACAAGAAATGATATTTAAATGCACAATATATTTCAGACTCAGTCAAAAAGTGAACTGTGGCCCACACAATAAATGACTCTCAACTAAGCAATCACCAAAATTTGTTTACCTTTACTACCTTTGCTACTATTTATGTGAATTACCAGATTGAAGGCTCATTTGTACTGCGTGCAATGACCATCTGAGCTGTACTGTACTAGACAGATCGTCTCAACTTTGATATGCAGTAGCCTTACAGATTACTTGTACTGGTATATTTACAAATCCATCCGTACTTATATTATGAAAAGTAGACATACTGCTGAAGAATCCACCTTGTTCCTCTGTGATAGGTTTTTCTTTGTCTGAACAATCGAGAAGAGTGTGTTGCTATGTAAAATCACTAGAGTATTGGTCAAAATAACTAATGTTTGAAGGTTCATGATCCTGTTGGCCTTATTTTCAGAGAAGCTGAGCACCCAATTCTTGCACTGATTTCCATGGAAGCTGGGGGTACTCATCACTACCTCTGAAAATTGGGTCATGTATGACTTCACTCTTTAAATCCTGGTTGGATAAATATTATGGGACAAATTTACCCTGATGTAACTCCACTGACATCAGTGGACATCAATGGAACTACACCAATGGAACTACAAGGATTTGGTACTTTTTCAACAAATCTATTGTCCACAGGTCTTTCCCTATCAGCTTCTGATTTCTGATTTTAAATTTTTGTAGAATACTTTTCAATGATAGTAAAATATTTTCTGTCAAAATTCAACACATAACCCTTTCACTTTGCTCACTGTATAGGGGAGATTGCAGCTATGTGCACACAAACAGACAAAAATTGCAAAAATATACACACACTTCTGTTTGCACATAGTTGAAGATTTAGCCCCTGGTAGCTCCATGCCAAGTTATTGTTTACATACCTAATTGGTCATCAGTGCACCCATAATGCACAGTTATGGTAATCACGGATGCAAATTATGAGAAAAATACTATGACACTTGCTCACTGCAATCAAAGGGACTATTTGTGCAGTAAGGTAATACTCAATATGTGTAAGGATGGCAATATCTGACTCTGTTATCCACATTTTGGGATATAGATTTCTGAACATCAGACTCTATTGGTTTTCATAGTTATATTAAGTTGTACTGATTAAAACCTGTAGTTTTAGCTACAGTTAGTTAGATCTTCATGGAATGGCAATCCTAGTTATTATACAGGTTTATATTATGATGAATAAATCTGATTTTAGGAAATCTGGTCTTGATTGGGTCAATCAGAACAAGGTAGATAGTTGCCATAAATATGCTACAATGGTAGAAGTAAAGGTTCAACACTGATCAGGTCTGTCAGAGATGTAACTCTTCTAAGTCTTTTCATATCAGATTTTCATACAGGTTTGTGAAAAGTCAAAGGGCAGCATATAGTATGAGCTTTAGGGCCATGATAGCAGAAGTGATCTGCCAGATTTTTCAACATCAATGCCCTTTTCTACAAAAGAGCAGTTTGGAGTGTAGTCTGGAAATGATTTTGTCTTAGATCTGCCCTTCCATTTCTTACTTTCTTTTGGAAAGTTCCTGCAGCATTCAGGATCACTTTCACTTGTTCTTGAGTGCCAGATTGATAGTGATATAACTAAAGAGAAATCACAGCAGCAGGTGGAGATTAGGTGAAAAATTGCTATCCACTTTGCAACACAGGACCTTCTTTAGGCAGTGAGCATCTATGTGTGGTTGCTTTCACCATCAAATATTTCACAAGGTTCTTGTTTCCTAAAGTAAGTGATCATTGGGTCTCAATAGGTTGTTGTGACCTCATCAGATGGAAAACTGGGTGCTACTTCTGGCATGCTTAGGTACCTACAGTTTAGTCCTAAAAGCTTTGTGAGAAAAGGATATGCATTTCTGCTGAAAAGCTTTGTAGAGTATATGCTGAAGATTGTAACAGCTGCTCTTTATTAACAAGAAGGCCTCCTACCATGTGTACTGCTAACCCACTGAGCTAAGGTCAAGCTAAGTAGCAGTTTTTTTCCTGCATTGTTTAAGAGCTTTTAAATGAAACCATATTCGAAATGCAGTCAACTGTGGTAACATTATGATTTTCACAAACAAAGGTAGAAGAGGTTCATGGGTTTTAAAGCCCTTCTTTGTTTTTTTATTTAACTGATCTTTCCTTTTCTGTGTTGTAACATTAAGTCCCTTTTTATTCCTGTATATAGATATATATATTAAAAAAAACACTATAGAAGTTGCTCATTGAATCCGCTAAAATGAGATAGATGATGCAGACTAATGATGACTAGATCTGCTTCTACCACAACACAAATTTGGTATCTTTTAGGAGAAGACAACCGATTTTGCTAGCACAGGCTGCATTCAAGGCATTGTCTTCTCTTTCTCTTCACTTTTCTGTTTATAATGGGACTCTGTTCCTCTGTGCGATGCACCCAGATATCATGGTAATGAGTGCAACATAAACTACTCAAATAAAATATATACAAATAAATCAGGAGGGCCATGCAAAGGTGGAAGAGAGCTGAGGGTCGATCTCTGTGCTTGGACTGCGTCCAGCCACTCTGCACTGGGTGAAACAGACAAGCATATAGCCAGGCCAAGTTCAGAAAGGATGATTCTGATTACCAGACAGTAGCTGCAGAAGAGAGGACAAGCTCAACAGTCAGCTGGAGTAAAGAAGAGAGATATGCAAAATGAAGAGAGGGAGAGAATGAGGGTGGCGCTGTTGTCCTCTTTTCCCTCCTATGGTCTCTCTTGCTGCATTATTGAGGGATGAGCTTTATCCTTTCCAGCCACCTGATCATCACCTCTCTGGCATGTGGTCATGAAATGAAAGACCCTATAGTAAGGCATCCATGGGAGGATGGGACTTACATTTGCTGCACAGGTGCTAGAACAATTTCTATAATGGGGATGCTCGGAGCAATTGAACCAAATTGTAAACCCTGTGTATAATGAAAACCACTTCAAGCCAAGGAGTGGAGCAACACCCCTAAACATATAGACATTAATGTTCTTTAAAAAAACAAAACAATTAAGATACCAAAAATATGCATGATTTGTAATTAAATTACTGGTTTTTAGGACTTTGACAATAATGGTGCATATGAATAAATACAGAATCTTCACTGACTGTTTTCCTTATAATGTATGGCACACAACTTACTGCTTTCTAGTAGAAACAGTCTAGCCACTGCAAGCATGGGACAATGAAGTTGTATTTTTTTATCATTTCTTGTGCCCCGCCAGACTCTCAAATGGAAGTAAAGAATAACAAATGGTAGTACTGTATATTAATGAAACTGCAAATGTTCAGTTCTAATCAGTTGGACCACTACCAGATCCCACACTGATGTTTGTTTTCTGAAACAGGATTGAAAAGGAAACGAAAGATCATCAAAAATATTTTTAGTACGTGATTTTTCTGTACTTCATTTCTCGGTACACCAGATCTTTCCTCCTATCTTTAACCTTAGACCACTGGTGGCATTAAGCAGGAATTAAAATATGAATGTTACACAGATGCATTCTTGCTTTGGGGCTTATATCACAAAACAAATCAGAGTAATTGTATCCATTGACAGAATATAATTCCATTGGAAGAGATGGCTAGTAGTGAAGAAATGTGCATGAATTTGTAAAACCTGTCCTCACTCTCTGGGATTGATTTGAAATAGAACAGCTTTTTTTCCTTCTGTAGGAAACTCAGTTCCCACCAGTACTATGGATTTTTCTTCCATATGAAAATCTTACCCAGCTCACACAGTGCTTTTGATAAAAGTATTTTCAACTTTGAAAAATACCATGAGCAGCTTTCACACAATGTACAAGATCTAATTGCTTTACTCATCACTCCATGGCAGCTGGTGCTATGTATTACTACCAGCCGGCTAGCATCTGTCATGTGCTGAGTGGTTATAGAGTCTTGACATAATCAAAACTGAAAAAGCAACATACAAATGGAGACGAACCTTATTACACTGCTATGTTTTCAAATCAATTGGAGCTCCAGTAACTAGGCAGGGCTTTTAGGCTATTATCAGTATGTTTCTTATGTGGGTCCAAGTTCTGAATACAGCTCCAAATATTTGAATTCACCCAGCCATGACTAGTCTGGAAAATTATTGTAATAGCCTGGATAATGAACAAAGAAAATAGTATCAATGAAGTACAGTAATATGCACCAGTAAAACAAATGAATTTTTAATGGAACTTAAAAAGAAAACCTGCCATGTTGGAACAAATCTTCTGAAGAGTGAACTTGAAACAAATACACTACACAGAAAAAAAAGAGGTGGCTGAAAGGATTCATGATCTGGTTTGATTTTTAACCCTATGAAATAGTTATTTTAATCACAAACTAACTTGTATGCTAATGAAAATAGGTGCAACGTCCTGTGTTAATGACAGAATGTCAGTCCTTTCCTTAAAATTCCCTGGTACTGGTTGGTTAGTCATCATCATAAATCTTCATAAATGGCCTATGTCATTAAGTGTTACATAAAAAAAGCACCACAGAAGTAAAAATGTACCAAAAAACTGAGCTTGTTAGTACTGAAACTAACAGGACTCCCATTGACCTCAGGCTTCAGAGCAGAATATGATATGGAGAGGCCTCTTTCAGGACTGCTAAATGACCTCATTATATTTTTGGCCTCTCTGCAGCCTTTGACACAGTTGATCTCAAGGTGCCATCAATCTGCTTAGTAGACCTCACCAAAATAGATCGTCCACATTATAAATGGCTTCAATCATTCTTAAGACACTCAAGCAATAGTAGGAGAAGAACAATTTAAACATCCAAAGGTGAATGATAATTAGGAGTTGTACAAGATTGCTTTATTAGACGCCCCTGAACAACTTCCTTGTAGCCACTATCATCTGTCTCATGAGATTTGTGTAATTCACAACAAACTGCTAGTGAAAGCAGGAATTACTGTCTGTTCAGGCATACATACAACACTGTACAACTCTCCTTCACTGGAAAAGGTACTGTACTTCAGTAATATGTAACTTTGACAGATGATATAGGCAAAATGGGCTTGATCCCACGAGATGCTGAGAGAGGCTGAACACCCTAAACTTTCATTCAGACCAGGTAGAGTTGAGTGTCAGATCAGGCCATACACATCCAGTGCCCCCATCTCTTAAATAACTCATGTAAGGTTGGAGTGATGTCACGGAACTGCATCATGAATATCAAGATTTTCACGTATTTTGAGATTTGTGTGTGCAGGTAAGTGGCTATGCTTGACTACATTCACTGAAAAGTTTGAGAGAGGGTAAGATAAAACTTGGGAAGCCTGAAAGGTTAAGAAGAGAACAGGAATTCTTATAAAATAATTTATGTAATCTTTTGTCACATGGTCATGGGGTTGGGTGGAGCATAGTGCAGGGTTACACTGACTAACCAGCACCAGGATTGCCATTTTGGTTGTTTTAAGCGATCCCATAAAGGCTATTTATTGATTTCTTGTGAAAAATAAAGGTTATTTTGTTTAAAATAATGCTACCAAAGATTTTGCCTTTTCCCCCATGATCAGTCAATGATGTCACAATATTACCTCAATTACTTAAACTTCTATTAATCCTTCTCATGACACTTCAGGATACAGTGGGCCTCCATCATCTTTCTCCAGTACTTTGTGTGTCACTTTGCAGTGTCTTGAGAATGGGATTGGTCAGCATATAGGATCATGAACCTGTAACTGAAAAATATTTTTATGGTCTAACATACACCAAGGGCAAAACTACCTTATCGCATTCATCTGCTTGATAGCAACCATAGCACTTTTTCTTTAGCTGTGGACTCTGCAGCATTTTTTCTCAGGAGCACCCTTAGCTGTAATCATACACACTGTGCCAGAAGCAAATATTGGGATCAGCAATGTCAGTTTTCTGGTGTCTTCGTGGTTGTCCATAGCCTAAATGCAGCTCTGAGAAAAAACATTTCATGTCTGGAATGAATGGCATGGCATAAAATGGGAATGTAGTTATTGACATTGACTCAATTTGGGGGGCCGAAGATGGCTTAAAGTGTTTTTTAAGCTTTTATGGAAGATTCTAAAGTATTATTTACTCTGATATCTGAAGGTAAATACATATTTATTTTCTGTATTCTAATTAGGTGTTAATTTAGTATTATGCAGTTAATTGCATGTTATGTGCTATGTTATCATATAATAAGGAATTGAATTATGGGCTGCATTCTCTCCTACCAGGGAGAAACCCAAGAGGGGGTTGAAAGTACTTGATAATAATAATGAATACGTTATTTCTCTTCCCTCTTCCTTGAGAATTGGGAAGCCTGCAGCTCAGATTCCAAACTACTGTGTTGTCACCATTTCTCTCTGTTCCTCCATAGTGTGGAAGAGAATTCAGAACCTGATATTTATAATGGTAAAAGCCAATTATTAAACAAAAATTGTGGGGAGGAAATCATGGGCTCGTAGAATTCTCCATATCTGCACTGGTGTAGTTGATGGTGCCATTTCTCTTCAGGAGTAATTTGCATCCTCTAATTCACACATACTCTGCCAGAGTGGCGTAATAGGGTCTTAGTGTAAATGGCAACCAACCTATCACTTTTATGTTTCACTACAGTTCACCATGCTCAAAATGAAAGAAAACCCTGAAGTTGTTTCCCTAATACCATAAGCAATATTTTTTCACAAATAAGCTAATATAACAAAGTGTTCTGTACTTTCACACCTTTCCTACATTAGTTATTTTTAGCTATACCATCATCACTACACCCATTTAAAAAAAAAACATGTGGCAGGTTGCATCAGAAGTAATTAACAACTGGCATTTTTCATTCAGCTTTCATTTGAAGAATCATCTAGTAAATATCTTCCAAATCTTAGAGGGGCTGTTTGAAAGTAGTTTAAGCAATATCTGTAACAATCAAAATGCCAAACGGAAATGTCACAAGAAGTGGCATATGCCACACAGTGATTACTAGGGAATTCTTGGCATTTGAGCTCTTGCCGTTCAATTCAGCATAAGACTGGAGGAAAGGGAGTAGGTCTGTGAACCCTCTATCTCTCACAAATTGAAAATTGCTTCTTTTGGTCTGCAAACTAGAGCCGATCAGGAAGTTTCAAATTTTGGAATATTTTTGATGAAAAACAGATACATATTGGTGATTTCACCAAAAATCCCATTTTTTGACCAGCAAGATAGAAATACTTCCAGCAAAAATGCAGATAGGCTTCTGCTACCAAAAGATTAAGTTTGGTTAGAGGCCATCTCTAGTGAGGTTGGAGAATGTTGATGGCTGATTATGTATTTGTAGAGGACAACTTGACAATCAAGCCTTACAATATATAAATATTGCAGTAATAATAAATATCATGATGCAGTGATCTCACTTGGAACCTCTTCAACATTGCTTTGGCTCCATAGTTGGATACAGTCTTATGCTCTTTCCCATATTGAGTAGCACCTTATACTATGAATGACTAGTCCTACTGACACACACAATAACAAATGTACCAGCATAACAGGAAAGTTGAACTCAGTGGTCAGAAAGAATCTCATGCTCTTATTTCATTGTGCCATTCATTGCTTTTTATTATTTCTCCCCTCTCCCTTCCCAGGATAAATAACCACATTTAATTTTCTGAAATCATGAAGAGCCACTGAGTAAGAATAGAATGCAGCACCAAAATGCATTGAACTCCAAACCTCAAACCACAGTCTATCTCTCATTCAATAGTAAGTGCTTCATCAAAGTAGTATTAAATGTGGGGAAATGGTTTGTGTTTCTCCATGTTTATAATCTCATTTCCCTTTTTCTCTGGTGAAAGCATATAAATATGAAAGGTTCTTTGGAAATTATTAGTCACTAACCTGGAAAAATCAATAGAAACCTGATCCTTTTGCGAAGATGGAGTTCCAGAGATGATGGGAGCACGTTCAGGGATTGATTTATCACGTCTAGACAAGACACGATAAATCAATCCCCGATACATTGACTACTACCCGCTAACCCGACGGGTTGTATAGATGTACCCTTAGCAACCATGGCATCAAAAGTAAGCATTGTAGCACCTCAGCCAGTAATCCTTTGCCCATGTGGTCATTGGCAATGCAGTGGTTTTCAACCTGTGGTCCATGGACCCCTGGGAGTCCACAGACTATGTGTAAGGCATCCGCGAAAGATGACTACGAAAATAAAGTTTCAGATTCCAGAAAAAACAGTTTTTCTGGTCAATCAAAAATATGTGAACACTCCTACCTACAGGTCAAAACTCAGAAGTGGTGTTGTTACTATAGAAGCCCACAATTCAGCGCCCTTTTGCTTGTTGTGTCAAAGGCCATGCCAAGCCCGGGCAACATTTATAGTTGAATTCTATTCAGTCAGTTTTCAGTCTAAAACTTCTATGGCATGGATCTGCAGACTGCAGCTTGAATTTCCAAAGGGATCTGCACTTCCATTCGTAATTTTTTAGGGGTTCATAAATGAAAAAAGGTTGAAAACCACCAGGTTACACCAATCACGAAAATATCCTTGAGCAAAATCATAACATCCCCAAATTCACAGTCCTGGGCCAACCACTGCAAACGACATGCAAACTCACATCTGGGTTCGTTGGGCTGCTGGAGAGTTTCAAAATACATTTTCCTCTTTAATAGAACAGAACCTCTAGTGCTGACATACTTGTTAAGGCACTTTACAACCACATCAAAGGAGGACTTGGACTCTGGGAATCTATCATAAATATCAGTGCCTTCATGGCCTATGCAGTTCTTCAGCAAGGGTAACCTAGCAGCATTGGAGAGTTGCATGATCTGCACATCGTTCTGAACGTTCGAAATAAAGTATCGCCAGTGAGCAGCCGAAGGATGAGCATGCAGCATGGGTGGCAGAATAGAAGCATTCATTTCCATAATGTTATACTCTGATACAACCTGATTAGCAACCCAAATACACTGAAAAATAAAGCAAAACAAAAAGGTAGATTGTCAATTAAAACATGTATGAACCATGAAGTGGTTAGGTCAGCAGCTGTCTGAACAAAATGTAATAGTTAGAAAAGCATATATATAGCTGGCTCTGAGTAGCTGCACATACCCTATGCTATGTGCACACACACACACACACACACACACACCTACTTTCAACTGGAACACTGAGTTCAGGACCATTATCATGCCTCATCCCCATACAACCTTCCTTCATCTTTTCTCCTTCCAACGAGCTTCGGCTGTTCTTGACCCTAATAGATTTCCAAGGGAAAAAAGCTCTTAAATATTAAGTTTGCTGTTTTCCAAAGAACTATGACTACAGAGAGTGTGGCTTGAAGTGCAGACCACATTCTGTAGAAACTTAGAAATGTAAAAATGGGTGTGTTTCTTTGTCTATCCATTTCACAACCACACAGATGCAGGGAACATCCTAGGAAAGCACAGAGCAGGGATCCCGGTCTTGAGGGTGGGGAAGGAAGTAAAGTGTTTCTCCCTCCATCTCCCTTTCCTGGCCATGAGGCAATCACAGAGGCAGGGCTTTCAGCAAGGGGCATAGGTGGTTCAAAACTCTTTTTGTATCAAAGCTCTCTATCCTACTTCTGGATTTTGTCAATTTGCATTGTTATTTTCTCCAAATCCTGGAATTTCACTCTTACCAGATCTGTCATGCAGCAGGACCTCCATGGTCCTTCAGGTTCATCGGTAGTGCAGATCTGGCAGGGCCACCTTGGGAGCTCATCAGACTCCTCCATCCGTTGATATGTTGTGACATGACCATACTCATAAAAATCTCCCTGGTGTACACCGAAGGATTCCCACCACTGCACTGGAAAGACACTTTTTGTTTCCATTCAGGTACTTGAAATGTAACTATAACCTCACTTAGAGAAAGAAATTCACACTGGTGACAAAGGCCTGGGGATAAATTAACCCCCTCGCTGCCCCCCACCTGCCCCCCTCCCCAACATACCTTACTACATGCAAGGGAGTTGAATTTCCAAAAAGTACTGTATGTATCTCACCAGCCTATGTGAATGGTCCTTCCTCATGGTCTGTGACAACTTTCTGAAAATGAAGGCACATAATGGAAAGCCAGTTACTTTTAAACATTTAAGGAATGTATTAAAATTATGACCTTCTACTATAAAACAATGTTATGTGGGGAGATCTCTTCATGGAATTGGCAGGACCTTCTGCAGCAGATATTGAAATCCTCCCACCAAGGGGGCAGGAAGAAAACCCCAGAGAAAATACTAGCAATCATACTTCCCTATAGCAACCGCACCCCATGCCTTAAACACATTCCAGCATATCTATAAAGAGGAGTTTCCAACAGCCATGAAGTAGGTGTTTGAGACTATGAACAGTTAAAACACTGACACAATGTCTGCATTTTTCCCCCCACAGCAACTCCACCCCACAACTTCCAGGTTAACAGAGTATCCTTTGCAGTTCACATACTCACTTGCCCTTGTGGTGGCAAAGTGTGGGCACATGAGTGCCATCGATGGGGAACCCCATCTTCTGTTGGGAGCCCCATCTTCTGGGGTTTGGAAATCCCATTTCCTGAGAACCAGCTGTTATTTCAGATGCCAACCACCGATGGGTAAACCACAGTGTTAATTAGGTCACAAATCTCCACAGTCTTGATCCCAACAGTAGACTTTCTGACTCCAAAATAGTTTACAATGGACTTGCATCTGCCTAGGGTAGCCAGCTTCCACAGACCAGTACCAACCCATTTCTGTACTAGCATGGCTTCTCTCAGTCAAGTGTTCTGGAGCTGGAGGATTAGTGCAAGCTCTTTACAAGCTCTATGAAGGTCTGTTTCCTCATGAAGTTCTGGAGACACTGCTGGTCATTCTAAGTCCACAAGATGATATGATCCCACCACACTCTGCTATTTTTCCTGCACCAGTAAACTAAAGGAGATTCCGTAGCAATTGTGCCATTCAATGTATCTGTCCCCTGTGCCAAAAATGAACTGTAGTTATCCCTCAAGGTCTGCTACCTTGAACTTCTTCAGAAACTCCTGCAAAAATATGATCCAACAAATGGCAAGCTCCAACTTTACTGGATAAACATTTGTCCCATTAAAGAGGGAGCAGGAGCAGCTCATCCAATGAGTCCACTACTTTGACCCAGTTTTGCAGGGAGAGAAATAAGGGAAGACCTGATCTGTCAGTGTTATTGGTGAATGTGTAAAGGGGGGGCACAAATATGTTCCACACATGGGTCCAGGATGGATTACAACATAGAACCTACAACACACCACAAACTGGTTCCTACAGCGTCTCTGTGTGATGTAAAGAATAGTAGTGCTAACCTCATGTACTCAGAGGAGAACCATGGATGCTGATAGAAAATAAGTGCACAATGTTCTGTTTATATCCAACAGAGCAAATGTGAACTGTCAGGGTGGGTTTGGCTGGCTTGCACCCACATGAACACAATCCAGTATTTGGATATGTGCGCCAGTGCAGAAGGAGCCAAAGAGAACACAAATTATTGGATTTTCTTAGCCATATAGTTGTATGATAACACATGCAGCACAGTGAATAATTGTTTGCCCATAAATTACTGATTTAAAGTCAAATGCTATTTTCCATGGCTCAGAACCTCTTGCAGCTAGGCATCCAATTTTGGCAGAAGCTGGGTCATAATGGTAGCTGTTCCGACTTGGAGCTGAATAGACCAAATGGACCATTTCAAAGCCAAGTAAGCAGTACACTTCCAAAAGGAAATCACACTACTGCTGAGAAGAGAGTAGAACTCGAAGGAAAATTAGAAAATATGAAATATAGTCCATCGCCCAGAACAAATATACTGTAAATTCTGAAATATATGATGAAGCAGCAAGGGATGGGCAGCTGAACACAGTGCTTGGCTGAATGTTCCAAGCTATAACTCTGCATGCTAGGTGCCTTGTAAAAAGAGAACATGAGCATACCATGTTGCCAGCTGAGGAGGTGTTAAGCAGTCCTACACAGCCTGGAGGTCATGAACAGGTGTCAGAGGGTAGTGGCCACCCTGCCCTTCTCATATGAATAAATGGCTAGATCCTGACTAGATGACAGAGATGTCATCGTATGGAAAACATTGAGAAGTGTTGTATTAAACAACCACATTTTAATGCACAAAAATGTATCTTCTTAATAAAATTGCTTTATAATTATAGCATGGTGGATATTTGCAATGGAATTAGTCAATGTTTTCTTCTAAGAGAAATCTTAGAATACACTTGGAAATCTTCTTTCAGAGCCAAGTTATAATAAGGGCTAAGTCCTGAAGTCATTACTCAGTCTAACTGACTTTACTCAGGCAAAACTCCCAGTGAAATCAAATTTGATAAGAGAACTTAAACTGACAGAATCCAAGAGCATCTAAAACCAGCTGCACAGTAACTACAGGCTTGGCCAGAAGAAGACTCCCTTTTTGGGTCCCCTGATAGAGTCACTGCCCTTGGATCAGGAGGAATCCAGTTCAAATCTCAGCTCCAGTAATACTCATGACATTCAGAAACAAGTCCATCCACCAGTGGAGACACTGCCAACTAGCTAGATCTCTACTAATGATTTAGGACAGGGGTCTCAAACTCAAATGACCATGAGGGCCACATGAGGACTAGTGCACTGGCCCAAGGGCCGCATCACTGACACGCCCCCCTCCTCACTACCCACTCCATCCCTTCCATGAGGTCCTGCCCCTGCCCCACCTCCTCCTCTGAGCACGCAGCTCCCCGCTCCTCCCCACTCCCTCCTAGAAAGCGCTAGGCACCGCCAACAGCTGTTTGGCAAACAGAGCAGCAGCAATATAGGAAGCCCAGAGCTGGAAACACAAGCCAACAAAGCTAATTTAACGAGAAATTACCAGCCTAATTACCGGCGCTTCCCAGGAGCCCTCTGAAGCGGCGGCCAGGAGCAGTAAGCCAGGCTCCCCGCCGCCCTTCCGCCTCCCTCTGCAGGAAGCTTACCACTCCCGGCCACCGCTGCAGAGGGCTCCTGTGAAGCACCACCCCAGCTTGTTCACTGAAGCCACAGCAGCAGCGCCCGGAAGCCGGGGTTTGGAAGCAGCCCAGCCAGGCAGCAGAGAAGCCTCCACTTCTGGCCCCTCCCTCCCGCAAACTGCTATGGTGGGGCGGGAGGGCAGGAAGTTTGGCAAGACGCAGGGAAGGGCTTCGTGGGCCACAAGTTTGAGACCCCTGATTTAGGATGTCCAGTGTGGCACAGGATGTCCCAGCAAAAGCTCAGGAGATATTGAACCTGATTTTGGTTAGCTGCATCTCCGAGAGCTTTGAGGACAGCATGGGGAGCACAGACATTGTGCCACCTCTCCACATGTGCTCCCCCATTTCACCCAGAACTAGCTTCATTTCCTGGTTCACACTAGTCCACACTCCCTGGGTGAACTTCACCCCTATGTATAAGGCCTATGTGCACCAGTGTCCTACTTAATCTGTTTTTAAGAATGTAAGTGGGTTTGTAGTGGGGCATAGTCCTGGTTCCAGTTCTCTGCACAGGGGTGAATTTACCCCTGGAGTGCCAGATGATTGCGTCCAATCTCTATGTAGGAGCATTGGTGGAGTGTGGAGAGAAGGCTCTTTGCAACCTCTTTCCTGCTTGTCCCCCTTGCACATGACTGGCACAACTGTATGACTCTCAGTTGACAGATACAACAGTACCTACCACTTTCATCACAGAAATGAAAAATGATGCAAACACCTACTTGATATGAATATATGAGAACAGCATGATCAAAACATTCTCTGCTTTCAGAACTGATAAACTACAGCAACCAGTTGGTTTTCTGGAAACAGGTAAGAAAGAGTCTCAGTATTACTAGCCCTCTGGTTTCCCAACCATTTTTTACTAATTTCCTAAGAATAACAGGGCCCACAGGTCATGATTAAAAGTAGTGATGGATGAACCATGTGAAACTTTAGGTTTTGTGAACCTCTCAAATCATTATTTGGGTTGCAAAAGTTTGTGGAACTTGATTCCTGTAACTTAAATCATTTCCCCCAAGCCACACAGAAATGATCCCATTTAAAAACAAAGATGTTTTTCTAGCTAATGAGAAGCCTCTATGAATGAAGAATAGAACAACCCCTCGTCCTGCCAAATGGTAAGGCTCACAAAAATGTGAATCCTAATCTACACCTATTTTTTCATAAGAATTTCTCCCTTTCTCTCTCTACTTGTTGTTTGCTTTGTTTTGTTTTGCATTTTCCCACTGTGCCTTCTCTCTGCTCCACTCTTTTCTTATTTGTCAGTTGGGTTTTCCCCACAGCCCTTTCTGATTCTTTTTACTGAATCTCTCCTAAACAGAATATAACCCAAGCATGTTAGAGTTCTAGTTGAACTTTCAAACTCACTATGTTCAGGTGGGTTAGAAACTCACTATGTTCAAACATAGTGTTCAAACTCACTATGAACACTATGTTCAAACTAACATAGTGTTCAAACTCACTATGTTCAGGTGGGTTAGAAATCTAGAGGCACAACAGAAGACAGACTTTAATCACATGCATATAGTAACTGGTGATTCTCGGTATCTGACAGTGCAGTGGTTATGTGAAGAACAGAAGATACAAACTTAGAAAAGATTTTGAAAGAATATTGTTTAAAAAAGTTTGATGGCTCAATGAAACACATAAGATATTTTAAATGTAACATAGAGACATTCTAAACTATGATCAAATATAAAAAAAGATTTGCATTCAAATCAGTAGCTTCCCGATTGCAAGACCATTCTTAGCTTAATATGCTACAAATAGGGTGTTCCCAAATCCTGAACAGATTGTTTTTATATGGTACACAGTAGAAGTTGGCTCCTTTGGAGAAGCCTTAGGAAATGTCTGCACATAATGTATAGGATGCCACTGCCAGAATACTAACATTCCATTTACATCACAAAGGCCCACAAGTGAATTCTGATCCAACAAATAAACCTCCGTAAGCCCCATGAAAACTTGAAGACAAAAGTTCCTAAAGAGCCAGTATCTGGGCAGCATTTTGTGGAAAAGCCACGGAGATTAAATGATTTCAGCTCACTGAAAGAAAGTCTGTTTCCAGAGCTCATCTCCTTGGCTACATTTTCAAATATACCATGTATGTATTATTCTTTATATCGGAGATTCATTTATACTAAATTTAAGCAGAGTAAAACTTTCTCTGTAAAAATCTGAAATGTGATAGAACGAGGTAAGGGCTCTTATCATGAAATATGAAGGATAATGAGGTCTTCTTCATATCTGATGAAGCTCTCAGGATCCTTCTACTTTCTCCTTTCATTCACCAATAAGTCCTAGACTCCATTAAAAGGGTTGGTGTGGAGGGACATGAAGCTCTCTCCTCCGTGAATGCATTTTTTCCAGACCTGTCACAGTACTGGTGCACTGAAGATCAAGAGACCAAGACTGGGAGGCAGTCATGGCCCTTATGCATGGTAGTGCAGAATGCTAATACTGGGTTATTAGTCCAAAACAAATTTGTGACCTTGGAGTCTGTGATATTTTCAGGAATAGGTGCCTAACTAGTGCCCAGAAAATACGCCTGTAGAAGAGCAAACAGGTAATTGTATGCACAAAATGTGCAATAACATTTCTTCGCCAGAGTGTAAAATTCACCTATTGGCAGAGGATCTGTGCAAAGCTATACATGTTGACAAAACCCATACCTGGAGGGCACTGGTGGAGAATCTATACAGGCAGTCCTCTGCACATAGGAGAGGTGGACTTGGTGCCAGCTCCCAATATTCCAGTGCAGATGTGAGCCTTGGGGAAAACAGCAAGCTGATGTAGGAGCCACTGAATCCACTCTTACATAGATCTAGTAGGGTTGCAAAGGGACCTGTGGCCTGCACTTTAGTTTGAGTTGTAGGTGAATTCCATTTTCCCAAACCCCTGCTTATTTCTCTAGACAAAGGATGTTTACTCAGGCTTTGTGTGAAGAATATAAGTGGATTTAATCAAATAATGAATATTTCGCATGAGCACATTAGGAGGCTTTCTGTTATAAACAAACCAACCCATTAAATAATTATACCTTCTGGTTTTGTTTTCTCTATGTCTTTACCAACCAAGTGTAAGAGTTCTACCATGATATTTTAACTAGCTAACCTTTTCTTTTGATTTTTAAAGACACTGGGGTTATTTTCATACTTTTTCCCATAGTGTCACTAAGGGGCAGAGTTAAGGTTGTTCAGGGCCTTGAATGTGTGTTTCCATAACTTAACATGTTTGGGTCTCTTTTAACTTTAACCTTAGCTCTGCATTTCCTGAATTTGTAATGTTTGGTTTGAAAATAATTACAACACCCGTAAAATGCTTCTGACTCTTAAATAACTGATAAGTACTCTCAACCTTAATTCCAGTTTAACACATTTTTTTTATCTGGGAATAATAGCTAAAACTGGGATCTTCGGAGTCAGGAAACCTTGGCTTTTTTCCTGACTCTACCACTAACTCACTGTGTGATCCTGCACATGTCATTCAGTAACCTGAGGATAATAACAGTAATAATAGATCAGTGGTAATTGTACTGTATCATGAAAAATTCTTAGTGATTAACTATGAAAAATGGTTCTTTAAAAGGAACTTTTTATATAGAAGCTATAAAAATTTAATGTTGTAAAAAGACCACAATTTATCCATTAGGCTAAAAATATTGCAATATAATGTTGGTTTTAGTATGAAAATACACTTTTGAATGTATACTATTCATAAATTTTATTAACAATTTGCTTGCTAACTAATTTTATAGTTTATATTTTATATTTCATGCTACAGATGTTCCTTATGTTAACTAATGCTGGTATTCTTCAGAACAAAGCCTGTATACATCAAATATACAATTTTTGAACACTAAATCAATAATATATAATAATAATCCAAATTATAAATTTATACAATTCACACAATAGAAACTATTTTCTCAGGGCCTGATCCTGTAGTCAATGGGAACTGAGAGGGATCAGCACTTCCCATGACCAAGCAACAGATTTTGTGGTGATATCATTGGAATCCTGAAATTGGGACTAATCCCCGATTTCCTAATTTGTTGTTGTTTTATTTTTTTCAACAAAGGTGATGCAAAGGCATGGGGCTGAAGTGGAGTACTCATCATTACAGCAAATAAACTGCCATTCAGCATGTAATGTCACTCTTCATTGTAAGTCTGAATGCAGGTCTTAAATTCTTATAGAGTATTTCTGAGAGCCCCTTTGTCCCCCACCCCAATATGATATAAAAACTCCAGGGGGGTCAAAAATATTTACTGGAGTGCAACTCCAGACAGCTCCAGCTGAACTGAAGTCCTCTCTGAATGCCTCCATCAGACCCCAAAAGAATATACCGAAGTATGGCACTACACCAGGAGAGTGTGTAATTTCAAACTCAAAGGAGCTGCTGGAGCCAAGGATAGTGTTTGTGCATCACAATCTCTCTCTTAAATAGGCACATGGGGGCATTTTTGGTGTGTGTATAAAGTAAACTCATGAAGAATTGGAGACTGATTGAGTCAGAAGACAGCAGAAAGGTGAACTAAGACCCAAACTGTACTTTTAAGTTGTTTTGTATTTGAAAATGAGTAAATGGATTTAACAAAAACTGACACTCTTTTCCCTTGAATTTATTTTGGGACTATATGTCATAACAGCAAAGGAAATCAAAAACATTTGTCAGCCTAAAATAAGAAGAGAACACTTAGTAGCTTCTTTTCCTCTGAAATGTATTTGAATTAGAAATATCAGAGACGAATCAAAGAAAGTAGAATTAATGAATATTTAATACTTTATTAATTGTCGGTAAAAGAAAGCTCAGTGACTCAACACTGAACATAGATAAGGAAGGGAAGAGTGTCACAACAGAGAAAGTTGATCATCGCTGCCAATATTGAGACCTCTGTTTCATGGAATCAAAGCCCAAAAGGGCTTTGTGATCATCTAGTCTGACTTGCAGAACACAGGCCTTAAAACTTCCCTCAAATAATACCTGTTTAAACCAGAGTATATCTTTTAGAAAACACTCAATCTTGATTTAAAAATTGTCAGTGATGGATAATCCACCATGGCTCTTGGCAAATTGTTCCAATGGTTAATTACCCTCACTTAAAAATGTACACCTTATTTCTAGTCTGAATTTCTCTAGCTTAAACTTTCAGCCACTGGATCCTGTTAATTCTTAGTCTGCGAAAGACAAAGCTAAATAGATTGAGCTCCTTGAGGTTTCTCATCATAAGGCATTTTCAAAAGGTGACTGACCTCTGTGATTAACATAAGTGCCTCGCCCCTGTGCCAGCGCACAATCTTCCAGTTGAGCCAATTAAGTAGTGGGATTGCACCTGGGTTCTAGAGGGTCATAGGAGGGCATTTCAGTTAGGGCAGAGCTAGAAGGAAAGCTACAGAGGGTCTCCTGCAGTGGCCCCTGAGGAAGGGAGCTGGAGCTAAGTAAGAAGACACAGCTGAAAGTCTTGTGTTTTTCCTTTGGGAGAAGGAGGCTTGTATCTCCTCTGACTCTTAAGGGATCAGGAAAGAATAATGCCTTCGGAAGGAGGGACAGTGCGCAGTGCAAGGCTGGGTAGAAGATTTTGTTTACTTTTTAGAACTTTGTTAATTTAATAAACAGACCCCATGTAGGGCTCTGATTGGATGAGAGACTTTGTGCAGTTTGCTTAAGGAGCCCTGAAGAAAGAGAAAACAGAGACAAGGCACTGTGCTCTCAGGGGGCATCTGACCTTATTACAGGCATGTTTTCTAATTCTTTAACCATTTTTGTGGCTCTTCCCTGAGCTGTATCCAATTTTTCAACCTCCTTGTTGAGCTGTAGATTCTAAAAGTTAACATGGTATTCCAGTAGCAGTCACACCAGTGCCTCATATAGAGATACTATAACCTCTCTACTCCTACTCGACATTCTGTGGCTTAAGAACATAAGAACATAAGAAGGGCCGTACTGGGTCAGACCAAAGGTCCATCTAGCCCAGTATCCTGTCTACCGACAGTGGCCAATGCCAGGTTATCAGCTTACGCACCCAAGCATTTTTTTGGCAACCGTATTGAACTGGGTGCATGTGTTCAGTTGATTATCTACCATGAATCACCGGTCTTTTTCAGAATTGGTGTTCCCAGGATAGAATCCCCCCAAATTCTGTAATTATGGCCTACATTCTTTGTTTCTATAGATATAAATTTAGCTATATTAAAATGCAAGTTATTTGCTTGCACCCAACTATCTAGCTTCTTCTGTATCAGTGTCCTTTCTTCTTTATTATATACCACTCCCCCAATCTTTGTCTTCTTTAAATTTTATCAATGATTTTTTTTGCTTCCTTTTAGGTCATTGATAAAAATGTTAAATAGAATAAAGCCAAAAATTGATCCCTGTTGGACCCCCTCTAGAAACACATCCACTTAATGATGAATTTTCAGTTATATTGAGAAACCTATCAGTTAGCCAGTCTGTAATCAATTTAAAATGTACCACCTTTAATTGACACCATCTAAATGTGTGCATCAGAAAAGTATGTGACGTTCCATCACTATTACATCTATAGTTAGTCTCATGTGACAAAGCTCCAAGTCTGTACTTGTGGGTCCTGTGCTTCCTGGCAGATTTAGGGGCCTCAGAAACTCATCTAGGCTTCAGAGTGACCTCCCTTTCTCAGCATAATTGGCAAGAGTCACCACCTAGTGAGTTACCTTCATCACAGGCCAGTATGGAAGATGGAAAAGGGGGGAGCCCGGGCCCGCCCTCTACTCCAGACTCCAGCCCAGGGACCCTAATAGTATCAGCTAAGATGGCTGACCTTTTATCCACAAAACACAATACAATTCCCTGGGCTACTTCCCCACAGCAGTCTCCGCTTCTTCAGACTCCACTTCACCCTTACCTCAGGGCCTCCTTCCTTCTGGATGATATGTTGTCCAACACTCAGTCTCACCAACAGCATAACTTCCTTCCACAGCTCCTGACACCCACACCCCACCTGACTAACTGGGAGGTTTTTATCTGGTTTTAGCCAGTCCCTGATTAGCTTCAGGTGTCCCAGTTAGGCTAGCTGTTTCTACTCCTTTCTAGAAGGTTCTTAATTGGCCCCAGGTGTCTTGATTAACCTGGAGTAGCCTTTGTTTGGCTATCCAGGGAACAGGGACCTGCACATCCTGAGACTAATATACCTGCCTTCCAGCACTCTCCTATATCCTTCTGGTCTGACTCCGTCACACTCACTAACGGACCAGTGACAAATACACTTCCTGAATTGTAATCAATGCTTTTGAAAGATTATTTGCACCCAATGGAAAGCTCCATGCAACATCTGATGTGTGAAACATTTTTAAACACATTCTTTAGAAGATCAAGAAGTGCTGAGCCTTGGGATGGAAGAAGAGTCACATTTCCCAGAAGCAACCTTAGCTTTAAGAGCAACGTTGAACGAATGTAGAATGAGCAAGCTGGCATGACAGTGATTAAAAAATAAGAAAGCATCTCAGTGAAACACTACGCATCACCGTACAAATGGCATGTCTGTGGGATCTTCATGGGCCAAATATTGAAGTCCTTACTCAAGGCAATCTCTCACTACCCCATATTCTAAAGTTGATAATACCAACTGCATCTGGAAGGGTGATGCTGATGTAACTCAGAGAATAACTTGGTCCCAAAGAGAGTTTTGATCGAATAAGAAGAGTTTTTTTGCCTTTTGCATAAAAAATCAATTAATTAAAGAAGTCAAATGACTTAAAGGGCACAGATAGAATTAAGTTAATTAAATCACAAGATGAAGAACTGTCAAAACATTTTGAAATATCCAAAAGTTCAGATAAAAATTAAGTCTCCAAAATCTAATACATTTGCTTCTCATTTTAAACTCATTTAGTCTGATTACATTTAAAGGTATTATTGCTTAAATCCACATACTTTGATCCCAGTGGAGCCATTTTAGCCTTTGGTTGTCTTTTATACATATTCAGATTTCGCATGTGACTCTTAGTATTTTCAGGAACCTAATTATTGTCTTAATTCTCAAGCGACTGCAGCTGGTCACACCAAAATAAAACAGCTGAAACAGCCCTCTCAGACTCAGTATTAGAGATCATTTGAGGGTCTGCAAACAAAGTGCCATTTTCCATGTTGTGAAAATGGATGTCAGCTAAAGATTTAAAATATGGGCAGCCAGCTGGACACTACCAAATTACGAGGACCCATTGAGCCTAAAAAGGCATAAAACCCCATCCAAAAGCAATGTGTAAAATACACCTGAGACCTCTTAAATGGGAACATGTGATATAAAATTGCTTTTCTTTTTAAAGGGGCTTATTCCTTTTTGAGCTATTACTCTAAAAGGTGTTAATTATATCTGCAGGTAGCTTTCAAAAATGAATGCCTATGGCTGACATTCATTCTCACTGAGTGTTATGTGGGGGTTGTATGTAATGGATTTATTCTGTGTTCAGTGTTCATCTCAAAGAGTTTCACTAAAATGGCATTGTCTGTAGAAACTGGCTTGTGGTATATGTAATGTTCTGAGCTACTATGTTAGGCATTTATAACTGTTTGTCTCACTGAATGTACTAAACTTTTTCTGGTATATCTTTACTATTGACCTGAACAGGATATCTGATGTTAGTTTCAGCTAATTAAGCACAAATGTCCATGCAAGTATGAATTGCATCTCACTGAAGCAGATGTTTTTTCTTCCCTTTAAGCTTCCACCACAGAGAAGTACTGGGTCTTCTAAATGAAATTCTGCTTCCCCTCACAAAAGCTATTACACTTTCCCAAGAAATAGTTATTCTGTACATCTTGGACCACATCCTCAGCTGGGTAAAAGTGATATAGATCTATTTAAGTCAATGGAGCTATGCTGACTTATCTCAGCTGAGAATTTAGTCCATCTCTGCTTCTAGGATAGTATACATTATTAGCATTTTGGCCTTTCATGCTTCACAGCGAAACAGTAATATTGAGATTAAACTTTCATTGCATAAAGCACTACATGTTGTGCAGTTTCCTGTGTTATCCTCCAAACCTGGATTCAAGCCCTGGCACTTAAATGTAGATTATCTGTCTCCCATTTTATTTATTTACTGTTTCCTGAGTTATTAATATAGTAAGCCTTCTCCAGCTATATTGACCCCTCCTCCCCTGCTGCTCTAGCACAACAAAGACCTTTTAAATGTCCCATTTCCTGTTTCTGCAACTGCACCTTCTCTGTGTGATTTCCTCAGTTCACATGAAATGATGGATTGTGTATGTGCACACATCATATAAAGGGTACCTTGCAAGTGGCTTTTACTCTGTTCACTCACTAATTTGTCATTTGTACTGTAGGTGTAAACTACCATAAAGTAAACATACTAACATGAAGCACTAGAAGCAGGATTGCCCCGGGGCCAACAAACCCTTATGATGAGCAATTTTAAAGCCTTAGCTCCTTAACTAACTATAGAGTACAGACAGTACTGAGGTGGCATTGTTCCCACTTTCACTCCTATAGCAACTTTCCAAAATAACCAATTAACTCACCCTATACCCCCTGAGGTAAATATTGTTATTCTCCTTTTATAGCTGGATACCAGAAAGCCTGTTCTTCCTCTCTTCCAGAACAGCCCAGCTTTAATGGTTTCCTGCCATTAGAGAATATGACCAGTCCATTCATATTTGACCAATAAAGACAGTTTTCTGACATCTCTTGCTCAAAACATTAGCACACTCAGCAAGTTTACTTGGTAGAAATCAGCTAAACACAAACTATTGTTAGCCAAGTCCTCTAAATGCTTGCTACTTGTTTACCTCTAGAGCACCAATTCATCAGCTGTTACGAAAGGTCCAGCAGAACTAAGGCCTCCACTACCAAATGGAACCATTGCCAACAATGGTTGTCACAAAGACGGCAGCTAAACCTGTGTTGAATATGGTTTAACTGTAAATGTAGACAAGGACAAGCTATGTTTGGTAATGGTTCAGCAAGCTGTCATAAATCCCACTGTCAACATTTCATTTAGTACTCTAAACAAGGTTGAATGGGCTGTAAGTGCTATTTACTTTCCCTTTAGTCACAAGAAAAATTCTCTATCCATGATCTGAAAAATAAAAGTTCTCAGAAATAAAGAATTCCATAGCCTGTGTTATGAAAGAGTTCAGGCTAGATGATCACAGTAGTCTCTCCTAGCCTTAAAATTTATGAATCTACAGTGGTTACTCTTCAGAATTTGCCAGTTTTCCTTTAAGTAATAGGTGTTTAAAAAGTGAAGTAAAATTATTTCATTATCCAAGCCAAGTTTTTAAGGTGACTAGGGTGACCAATTGTCTCAATTTTATAGGGACAGTCCTGATTTTGGGGTCTTTTTTTTTAATATAGGCTCCTATTACTCCTCACCATCCCGATTTTTCACATTTGCTGTCTGGTCACCCTAAGGGTGACCTCTGTGACTACAGGAGAAAGGAAATCTTTATCCAGTATTATCTTGCATTTACTGGAATGCATAATAAGGTTAACCCCCCAAAAAGAATTTTATTTATTAGAAAATTAACTAATTTTCCAGCACAGGTTTTCCAATTCATGTTTCACCAACTGTTGTGGGAATAAACAATTTTACTGCAATGGCTATTGATAAGAATATTCCACCCAATTCCATCAAAATAATCCCTTCCCAATTTGTTCAAAGCAAAACAGGTCTACTGTCAGTTTCTCTTCAGGGATCTAAAAGAAAATCCTCACAACAATTTTAGAATCCTCCTGGCATGGCTCAAAAATGTTTCAAGGAACTTGCTATCCATTTCTGGCAAAATATATGTCTAGCTGACTGGGTGTATGAAAAAAAATCACTTTTTTGCCAAATATGAAAACAAGCTGGTATTCTTGTAAATTATCAGTTACTACAGAGCAAAAGATAGATCAGAACATATTTCTTTGACCCTGAATCAATAATTTTAATATGTTAGATTCAGATTAAAGGTGTCACACTGTCTGGAGTGGCTCACAAATATGACTGCAAGCCTTAGGTCAGACTGTCAGAAAACAGGACAGAGATCCCAAGTTCGTGGGATATTCTATAATTAGATTTCACCAAACGAGTCACTTACCGCAGATCTGCTGAAGCTCTAAATTTCACATCAAAGACGATACTAGCAGTCAATTCTCTAAACTAACTAAAGATTTATTAGCTCAGAAAAATAAATGAATTACTTGAGAGGCTAAAGCAGGTAAAAGGTATTAGCAGGTGAGTCAAAGTTTTTAAGTCCAAACGATAGGAGAGATGGTAGTAATCTGCCAGTTTCCCAAAAGACTTTTCAGAGTTACTGAGAATAACTCTGGGGATCTCCATCTTCTTGTTCAGTTATTCTGCTATTGGTAGAGTCCAAATAGTCCATATACACAGACAATTGCTTGAATCCATATTTATAGCTTCTCCTCCAGAAAACAATCTGAACAGTGCCTTTACCCACATGGGCTTTTCCTTTGACAATGAGACTGTGAATTCCCATTGATGAACACAATGGCCCTTGCTTTGAAGTTAGCACCTTTCTTCATTTGCCTTTGAGTTATTTGGTCACAGGAATATATACATAATGTAAATGCCTGTTATTACATTATAATGGAACATATAAGTGAAAACAATACAAGTAGCATTCCCTGCTGGTTTTCAGGAAGTTCTAATACCGGATTACACATTTAGATTAACACTTACTTTGATCTAGAATTGTTTAATTACCAAGCATGCATAATGTTAGTGTAAGATAATAGTAAACAGGATATAGACAGGCAAAAACAATACAGTTAACATCTCTTTTCATCTCTGTTCACACACAGGTGAATTGACCTATGACTCTGGTCTTAGCTGATCTGTTAGCATTACAACAGATATCTATCTGATCAAATTCTGCTCTCAATTACTCATGGATTTCAATGTGAGTTTCAAGCGGTACTGGTGATATACTGGACCTGACTTTCCTTTCTTTTACACCAATGTATTCCACTGATGTCAATGGAGTTTCTCTTCTCACTGCAGTAGAAATGTAGTTTATCGGGCCCTATTGATTTCAGTGAGTTTGCATCAGGGTAAATTAGAGCAGAATCTGGCCCACTACCTATACTGATTAGTCTTTAAATGTATTAGCATAAAAATCCAATACATTTATCTATCTCATATATAAATAAAATGTTCCTTATTAAAGACCAAAACCAAAGTCTGTCCTTTATAACCAGGTCTTTCAGTATTTGTCAAACTCTTTATAATGAAAAAGTCCTGGTTCAGTTTTACTATATCAAACATCTCTTTCCACAACATGAATTGAACCTAGTGGTTAATATTTAATAACAAAGCTTGGGTCAAATAAAGAAGTTACAGTTGTAAACCCTGTACAAATAATAAAAATACCAATCTTCAGGATCTGTGAAATGTAAAGTCTTGGATGTTTATTCTAAACACTGTGAGAAGTGAATCATTTGTATACACTTCTATATCCTTTGAATCCAGCCTAAATTGCCTTCAGATATCTGATGGAATCAAGTGTATGGGTGTCAGATTTTTCCAAAGTAATGTACAAATATTAACTAGTCAGTCCTCACAGCACTGCTGTAAGGAAGGTATTATGGCACCCTTTTTATACTTGGAGAAAGTGAGGCTACAGAAATAAAAGAGCCTGTGGCAGAGTTAAGATTAAAAGTCAGGCCTTCTTGCCTATCAGCCCTATATTTGATCCAATAGACCAGGGGTCGGAAACCTTTCAGAAGTGGTGTGCTGAGTCTTCATTTATTCACTCTCATTTAAGGTTTTGTGTGCCAGTAATACATTTTAATGTTTTTAGAAGGTTTCTTTCTGTAAGTCTATAATATATAACTAAACTATTGTTATATATAAAATAAATAAGGTTTTTAATGTTTAAGAAGCTTCATTTAAAATTAAATTAAAATACAGAGCCCCCCCAGACTGGTGGCCAGGACCTGGGCAGTGCGAGTGCCACTGAAAATCAGCTCGCATGCCACCTTTGGCACCTGTGCCATAGGTTGCCTGCCCCTGCAATAGACTCTGCGGCATTCAGGAGTTCAGATGTTTGAAAGGCTTTTAAAAGGCAAAGTATCTGTTCTGCTTTAGATGCCTAGAGCAAAACTTTCAAAAGCATCTTGTTGATTTAGAAGCCTAAGCCTAAGGAGTTGCTGAGTAGAGCTAAGCAAATAACTGACTTGGGGAGGGGGTGGGGTTGAAAAATCAGGGAAGGGGGTACTTTTGAGTCAAAAATTTTTTTTTCTTTTTTCTCACCAAAGTGCCCCAAAAAATGTTCTCATCAAAGAATACATTTCAAATGTCAATTCTAAAAGAAATGCCAAAATAATTCACTTCAAAAGCATTGAAAATAAACCATTTTGACATTTATTGGGGGCGGGGAATTTTGGCTGAAATTATTCACCAAATTTAAATCAAATTGATGAATAGTTTCTGAACCTCCCCACCCTTCCCAAATTTGTTTTCAGCAAATTTACTATTTGCTAAAAAACAACAACAACAACCTTTGAATAGCTGTATCCTATCATGTCTAAATCACTTTTGAAAATGGGATCCAGGTTCCTAACTCAGGCAAATTTCACAACTAATTTACATTTAGTACAGTGTCACCTTTTTTACAATGCCGGATTTGATCTCAAACCTTCACGACAGTGCTCAGTGCTGTATTCAAAAATGAAGCTCAGGTATAATACCTATATTAAACATGGGCTGTGTTTATTCACTTTGCAGAGTGTCCATACAACCACCGCTACCCCACTCTTTCCTTGCAGTATCCCTGTGCAAGGCAGCCTCTGCACATGTTGCCTGTTGGTCAGCTGTGCTCTGTGCCAGCTGTGCCTAAGCTAGTACAACAGGGTGGTGAACAGCCAATGAGCTGCCTAGGAGCCCCTATTGGAGTAGCATGAAAGTCAATGAATTGTCATGGCAACACATATAAGGTACTGTACACAAAGTGTTACACATGGACCCAACTAAGAACAGAGAGTCTAAATTACTAATAAGAAAGTAACGCATCACCCCTGTACAAACGTCAAGTAGACAATCTTTATGCAAGGTTCTCAGTGGGGACCAGAATGAAATCTTTGCCCTTCAAGCCCTGAGGCATCCTAGGCTCATGCTTTAGCCACTAAATCCACTATAAATGGAAATAAGAGCTTCTTTCTGTAAGAAAATGACTTAGGAATCTAAATCCCATTTTCAAAAGTGACTTATGCCTTACAAAGTCTCTAGTTATGATCTATAAGAACTTGAGTAAATTAGCTCCAGAATAATAGACAGTAATTTCTTATGATGTATTTCAAAATGGAACTCTACAATGTCTACTTCTACAGCATAAATTGATCAGTCACGCACAAAGGTTTGTTACTGAAATGTGTGAATTTTTTAAAAGCCATTAGACCTTGGTTTGGAGTAAAATGCCTCACATTTATGAATGCTTAAGCATTCATAAATGACAGGTGCTCTATGCAGAGCTTGTCATTTGATAAATCGATGTCTCCTAACACTTTAATTTATGTTTTTTTAAGTAGTACTCCTGACCTACGAAGTTTTCTGTCTAAATACTTCTGCAAATTTGATTGGTTCCAAGTCAGCAGATCTTTTTTACTGCTTCTAGTGCACTTCTGCTTTTCATCACCCTATCTTGAAACAAACGTGACTGCAAAGATTTCCAAAAGGCTGAACTGCTAAACAAAGGCATAGAAAAGTGCTTTTGTTTACATCCTTTGATGCATTAGTTCACATCCTTTGATGCATTAGTTCTAAACAGATTAACTTTGATTTTAAGTCCAAGCATGTCAGTTTGAGAAGGCAATATTTTTCTCCTTTGGGACTAGGGTGACCAGATGTCCTGATTTTATAGGGACAGTCCCAATTTTTGGGTCTTTTTCTTATATAGGTTCCTATTACCCCCCACCCGCATCCTGATTTTTCAGACTTGCTATCTGGCCACCCTATTTGGGACCCCACTAAGAGCCATAGGGAGTTGCACAGTAGTATTTGAGGGCAAAATTTGGGCCTAAAGTTTTATTTATTCAAAACTGCGCCATCACATTCCATAAATATATATATTTTAGTGGTCTGCACCAACCAAACATCATAGAAAGATCTAGAAAATGTTTAATTGAATACCTTAAGAAAGGGGCAAACTCACTTTTAAACTTGTTATAAGCTGACTCTGAAAA
The DNA here is from genome assembly GCA_007922305.1 of Dermatemys mawii. Lineage (NCBI taxonomy): Eukaryota > Metazoa > Chordata > Testudines > Dermatemydidae > Dermatemys > Dermatemys mawii. The sequence continues at coordinate 7,381,541 of ML677342.1, forward strand.
ATTCCAAGAATCAGTGGTTGACTAGTGTATAACAACAAACATTCTTGAACTTTTACAGTAAGCAAGTAGATTTCATGTTTACTTTTAGATAGGAAGATAGAACAGGGTTTTCCTGTGGAGTGGTTGGTACAGATATGAACACTTCTATCAAATTAAAATAGACCAGTTATCTTGTTCCTTATTGCATTGTTTTTATACCAAACAATTCCTGCACAATCATCTATTTTTCTCATGAGCATGGTGCAGCAAAATCAAGCTTTCTTTCCTCCTCTGTCTGAGATGAGGCTTCTACATGGTGGTATTCCTTTATCATCAACTAAAATGTTGGACACAGTAAAAAGTATAACATCACCAGACATGTCATATTCCATTTATATGCTGCAAACAGTTGGCAGAAATAGTCCATGGTTTGCATCCACTTTTCTCTAGCTTGCCATTTTAAACTCTGTGCAGTAACAGTCATTTTAAAATCTGTCTGCCCACAGAAGCAGTTCCTCATGGGCAAGCTGGGGAGGTAGATCCTGTCTGCCTGTAGTGGGGATGAAACCATTGAGAAGTGGGGAAGAGGAAAAACCCTCAAGAATTTAAGAAACTGGTAGGAACTTGGGGCAGAACACTTTTCTTCTAAATTCTTGATGGCCTTTTCCTCTCTCTGTTCCCGAATGGTTGACTCTCATTCAGGTAACTGAAACAATGAACTTGCCCTACAATGCCGACCAGACTGCTGAGTATTGCATGAGGAGGGGAGGAAAGACACTTAACAGATTAGGAGGAAGGGAAACCAATCATCCTGTTTGCCTTTCCTTGGGAAACAGCAATTTGGGACAGTTGGTTCCACTTTCTTCTAACCTCCTGTCTTTTCTTTTTGCCCCTGCTGCCAGTGGTCCAGCCTGCAAGAGCCCAGAAAAGAGCCTCAAAGCCCAAATCCAGACTTGATGCCTGGGGTCTCATCCCCTGTTCAGCAAGGTCAATCACTCAGTCATGTCCACATCTCTCAGGCTTTTCTGAATGGAAACACTGACATAAATTTGCTTTTCATATTTTTAACTGAGATGTTGAGACTGATTCTCCTTTTCGTTAGGTGCATGTAAACTGGAGTAACTTCACTGAAGTAAAGTTACAAGAGGGTAAAATCAGGATGAAAGAGGAAGCAAGAGAAGTGGAAAGAAAGGTCATTTTCCTTCAAACTAAAAAGTGAATTCTCTCCATTTAAAGAAGTACGTGCTTTCCCTGGATTATCAGCACATCTTGTGATTCTATAATCTGTTACTGAGAGTCCCAAGTTTACTTCCATCTGCATGAAACCTTGTATGAAATACTTTCATTTTATGTGCATAGGTACCTTGAAAATTAGATAAAAGCTCCTTACCATCTGTTATCATACAGGAGGTCACTGCAAATCTCAGGCAACTAAGTAAGTGAACTTTTCCCATTAAGGTGCTAGCCAGTGAAACAAGGAGAACACAGTTTTGCAGCTCTTCAAAACCAGGATAGGGCAAAGGTTACTTAGCAGCATCATTCCTGCATATTTCTGGTAAAAAAAATAATCAGAACACCAGGGCCAAACTTTGCCCTTGGATATGCATGCAGCTCCCTCAGACTTAATTCTCGTGGCACCTTTATTGACGCTCACCTCCCAGTGACTACCAAGAATCTTGTTAGACAGTCACCTTTCCAGTGTATGCCTATGACATCACTTTTCAAAGCATCATGACTCTGAAGGAAGCTTCACCAGTGAGAATGGGAAGAGGGACCTGCTTTGCTGACAGGTGGATTGTCAAAATTCTTCATCTAGAATGGTGGTACATCTAAAGTTGATAGAACACTTTTCTACCTCAGTAAATGAAGTTTCTGGAAAAGGGATTATGACTACATCTAAAGAAATAAAGGTAAATATTTACTGGTATCCTCCAAGTACTAGCTTACAACTCCCTTTAACATTAAACTGAAATAGTGCATGTACATAAAGGGAAGAGTATGCCACTAGTGATGAGCAAACTACAGAAAGTTCAAAGAATCAGTTCAGGAAAGAACCCCAAAGTTTGGATGCTTATCCAAACCTTATCTGAGCAATCTGTATCTCTTGATTCTACAAAACTGAGCAAGAAATCTTGCAAGAACAGTTTTTCACATACAATTATGTGGAAAAACTATACTTTTTGAGTCTGGTGGGATAGGGATTCTCTTTAGAATGGCTTCCTTCCAGTAATATTTTGCCATTTCCATTGCTGGTAGGGTAGGTGCATGAAAATGAAAAATAAATCAAACATTTCTGAACCTCAAAAAAAAAGAAAAAAAAAGAAAAAAAAAGAAAAAGGAGGTTTGGATTTCAGAAAGTGGTTTCAACCATTAATTAGTTCCAACCCATATAGATATAATCATATCCTGATTCTTCAGGAATGTCTGTCTTTTTATTTCCAGCAGCATTTGTGTATCTCATGCTGCCACACCAGTCATACACACACATTACCACAATCGACACCTGTACTCCACCTCGGCAGGAGGAGGAGTAAGTGGAGTCGGCAGGGGAGTGGCCGCGATCGACCCGCCTTCGTGGGGATGGCCAGGTAAGTCAACCTAAGGGACTGCGACTAATCGCATAGCTGAAGTTGCATATCTTAGGTTGACCCCCCACCCTGTAGTGTAGCGAAGCCCTTAGTTGTGTTACACTTCTGTAATACCTTGGTTATTTCACAAACAGTGGAATAAGCTCACTTTGCTTTTCTATATTTCTAACACTCTTTGCTCCAAGGGTCTTGAAGTGCTTTGCAAATTTCAATGAAATAACCCTCACAATCCCAATTTGAAGCAAGATCTATCTAGTTTCTGACAGTAAGGGTATACTTTATTAGAGTAGGTCATGTCCCAATTTAAATCAAATCCTCTTATTTCCATTCATAAAACAAAGCTAGAAATATGACACTTATTTGTAATATTTGGCAGATGGTTTATGCAGGGAGAAGGATTTATATATGTATGTGTATATATATGACTGTTGCTGAAATCTCCACTCTTTGTTTAAACCTTTCCTGAGTAAGCTGCTTGGGACTATTTGGTGTTCTTTCTAATAGAGGACAGATGGACAATATGACATGGAAAGACATGTAGGAGGCAGAATTTCATCACAGTAAAGGTCAGATCAGAAGAAAGTTCGTCTTGCTAAAATGAAACCGAATAAAAATATGAGTAGTCTTATAATTAGCTCTTTTCTTTTCTCTTCTCTTTCATCCTCAATTCCATTTACACAGTCAGGATGGAATTACTATGTGGTTTCCTACCACAGCCTCTCTTATTCAGAATCTGGCAAGATGTGTTATTTGCTGTATAAAAGAGTTAATCACCACCATCACTGTGGCAGTTTAACTTACTGATATCCATTAAAACCCAGGCCTGACTTCACTGGGCTCTGTCTTCATGGGGTCTTCTTCAACTTAAATGTAAGTCTGAACTTCCATTGAACTTAGTAGGAGATTTGCCATTGACATCAGTTGGGGAAAGCTTGGGACCAAAGCCAATAAATCACTCCCTTTCTTTTGCCTGTGACTGGGTTTAGCCATATCAAGGTCTTATGCTCTTACCAGCTGTCTGCCTGGAGCTAGAACTATTTCAGTAATGTGAAAACAAAGCATAGCCTTTATATTTAATTGACATTGTCATGAATTCAAGTCTAAATATTGGGTAACTCAAGAAAAATATTAATGTTCATACTGATTAACTTTTAATGACTGTTTATACTTGTGACTCACTGAACTTCACATTTTAATAACATTGGCATCAGTATTTTGCAGTGCAGGGCCAAGAAGGGTGGTTATTCTGGAGTGCGAGGTGCAGGGAGCATTCTAAGGATGCATCTACACTGCAAATAAAAAGAAAAAAGAAAAACCCTGCAGCAGCGAGTCATAGTATCATAGAATATCAGGGTTGGAAGGGACCTCAGGAGATCATCTAGTCCAACCCCTGCTCAAAGCAGGACCTATTCCCAGTTAAGTCATCCCAGCCAGGACTTTGTCAAGCCTGACCTTAAAAACCTCTAAGGAAGGAGATTCCACCACCTTCCTAGTGCTTCACCACCCTCCTAGTGAAATTTTTTTTCCTAATATCCAACCTAAACCTCCCCCACTGCAACTTGAGACCATTACTCCTTGTTCTGTCATCTGGTACCAGTGAGAGTCTCAGACCCACAGTCAACTGATTTGAGCTTGCGTTGCAGGGCTAAAAATAGTAGTGTGGATGGTTTTACTTGGCATGGAGCCTGTGAAGGGGCAAGGTTTCAAAGCCCAAGCTCCAACCCAAGCGGGAAAATCTACAATGCTATTTTTAGCCCTGTAGCATGAGACCAAGTCAGTTTACCCAAGCTCTTGGGTTCACTGTTTTTTGTTTGTTGGGGTTTTGGCAGGGGGAAAGGGGGATGTTTGTTTAGCATTGTAGACGTTCCCTAAGAGGTTCAGGGATCCACATTTCAAACTTGGGTGCCTAAAACTGGTCACCTAGCTTCACATTGGAGCACCTAATTGTGAATATAAATCCCCCAAAACAATGTCTAATTTGTAACAGAGACTAGCCAATGCATCTGAAAAGCAATCCGTTATTAACTGATAATGCATAGTTTAAAAAGTATTTCTTATTAACTTGTGAATTTCATTGCTAAAAGTTATGACAGACTAAGGGCTTGTCTTTACACTTTCAGCGGTGCAGCTGCGGTGATGTCACACTTACTGAAGATGCAACCTATGCTAATGGAAAAGATTCTCCTTTCAGCATAGGTACTCCACCTCCCCGAGAAGTAGTAGCTATGCTGACGGGAGAAGCCCTCCCATCAACCTAGCACTATCATTATAACTGCGTCACTCAGGTGTGGATTTTCTATACCCCTGACTAACTTTGTAATGTAGACCAGGGCTCCAAGCTGAGAAGCATTCAAAAAAGATATATAAATGTGGATGTTCTGATTACAAAAAAATAGGATCAGCTTTCATAAGTGATATAAAGTCTCATGCCTCAGGCTAAGTATTTGAGGAAGAACCTTCTCCAGTGGGCAGGTTATTACACAAAATTATCCACTGTGAGGTTTCTTGCATGGTCCTTTGAAGTATCTGCCATTGTCAGAGTGCCCGATTTAGGGAAGCACTTTAGGATCACAGGTGCTTAACTTTAAGAATGTGCTTAAATCCAGTTGATTGTATGAAGTGCATGTCCTTAAGAGTTTGCCTTGTTAGTGCTATTTTCCTGAATTACAGACTAAGGCTATGTCTACACTACAGCTTATGTTGGCATAATGTACATCACCCACCGAATGACATAAGTTACATCGACATAAGTGCAAGTCCCACCAACATAGCTTCTGCCACTCACGGAAGCTGGAGTAGTTAAGCCAATGGGAGAGCTCTCTCTCATCTGTTTAGAGTGGCTACATTAGAGAGCTTACAGCAGCACAGTTGCATCAGTAAACTCTCTAGGGTAGCCATGCCCTAAAAGGGGCTACTGGATCATAAGAATCATTGGGTCTGCTCTTGTATGGCAATGCTATGTTCCTAAGTGCCTCGCTTTCAGCACCCACCTTTGACAGTTTGATCCTGAGTGCTCTTAAATCTCCCAACGTGAGGGACACTTAGAACTTCTCAAGGCACCTTATGGGATTAGACCCTTAATCGCTGATAAATAAATAAATACATTGATGAAGTAACTTAGTACAATACTATACTGCCAATATTTTTCACCTTGCATGACCTAGGAGAGATATAATTCACAGGTGGTTATATTTTCTGATGACTTAAACATTGGGGAAAGTGAGCTCCAAACACACAGGGTGGAGTCGATATTGCAAATCCAAAATGGTTTGAGTGGCTTAAAGTACTGGCCAAGGACGCCCCTATAACAAACACAATGTGCCAAAGAGTACAGCTAGGACAGAAGGTAAGAACCACAAATTCATGGTGATTATTAAATGAAAGGAAACTATTTTTCAGCCAATGGTGAATACAGTCTACCTGCGGCGTGTGCATATGGAAAATTAGTCTGGCACTCGGTAAAGCACAGGTGAATAATTATTTGGAATATTGTATGAGATGGCGGTCACTCATTTAACATGAATATTGCAAAGACATCTATAAAAATGTAGGGAAGATATCTGTGTTGTTTGAAATCATAAGCTGGACTTGGCCTAAAAAAATGACATTGAAAGAATATCAGAGAGACCTATATGATCCTGGAAGGAGAGGAGGAGACTGTTGCCAATCAGCTGTTTGAAATCTTAGCTAATTTTAAAACAGGATATTGTGGACTGAAGTTAAGAAGGGGAAAACAATTTGGTCAGAAATGTTTAAAGAAAAGGAGTGGTTAAAATTCAGCCACCAGAAAAAGCTCAACAGAAACATAGTCAAAATGCAGCCTGTGAATGGATTTCTCAAGTGAATGTGGTAAAACATAACTTGATTTTAAGTTCCCTGGCCCATAAGGACTAGCCTCGATACAATTCCTTTCTTTTAAATAGTCCTACAGTCCCATGTTTCTATTTCAAAAAGGCTCTGTAGCAGGGTGACCATCCCGCTCCTGCCCTGAGCGGATTAAAACAGCCCTGCAGAGGCTGTGGCTAAAGAAAAGTAGCCCAGGAGAGGGCTGCAGCAGAGGGAAGGTAGCTGAGAGCGTGGCAGCCACAGCTGCAGCTGGGGCAATTAGGGTCCAGCTGGCCTCTATAAAAAAGCCGGAAGCCAGGAGCTCAGGAGGAGTCTCTCTCCAGCCTTGCAGGGAGCAGGGCCTGGCTGCCTGCCTGAGCACAGGGTACTTGGAGTGAAGCAAGGTGGGGAGCTCCAGGCTGGCAACTCCCCAGGCTGCAGGGCCTGATCCTAAGCCCACAAAGATACAGGGTGGTAGAGTCAGACAGCAGGTTCCAAAAGCCCCTTGCCTGTGATGACTGGCTGTTACACTGCAGTCTGCCCCAGGGAGCAGGGGCTTGATGATGACTGACATTAGCCTAGACTGAGGCAAGATGGGGCTCAGAGGGTTGGGGGTTTCCCAGAGTGGGGAGACCCAGAAGCAGAGTATGAGGGTACTGCCAGGGGGCAGCACCTCAGTACAGGGCCCCAGGGTCCAGGGAGAGACATGGGGCCAGAGGATAATGAGACACCAGCCTGCAAAGGGTGCTCCGGGCTGAACATGAACTAATTCCCGGATGACCAGCAGGCGGCACTGCAGGGTGAGTCGTCACCCTGCTACATTCTCCTTGATTTACTTTCCATATGGAATTTCAAATTCTTTGGGTTTTTGGTAACACATTTCAGTAGCACAATTTCTCCCGTACAATGAAATAATCTCTGTTTAAAAGAAAAAATATATAATTTAAAATATAGAAAGCTACTAAATTTCTGCAATACAATGAAACCAATTTATTGCAAGAACAGTAGTTTGCACCACATCCCGTTTCATGCTGACACAGTCCAACAATTTTTTCATTATTAAAAATGTCCATATATATATATATGGGGTTTTTTTTTCTCTCTCAGCTCAAACTCTGATCTTTCTACACCCATCCATTTCTCTCTCTTGATTCTGTGGGCTCCTGACTATTTTATGAGTCTCCAATATCAAATGGTTTAAAGAATAAATGTCTTTGCTGTAGTTGTCATTTACTTTATCCCACATCCCTTGATTAGAATGTCACACCTCCTTGTATGAGACGATTACTTTAATGTAAGGAACAGATTTTATTTTTTTTTGAGTCATCCTTGTTCCTGAAATGTCTTCTTCTTCCTAAATTTCCTGAACTTTCCTCATTGGTAAATTTATCTTTCACCATCTCCAGACCATTGTCAAAATATGCCCTCATCTTGACCATGCCTTCGCCAAAATCCAATCCACTTCAACTCAGTCATCCAAGCATAGTTGTAGTTACTCCAAACCACTGTGCTTGATTTTTATCAGCCAGAGGGCCAATGACACTTTGGAAATATAGGGTTTTTTTTCTGACCTGGGCTGGGCTAGACTCGTCCTTTTGTTTGTAATAAAATTATTCTCTTCCAGCCTGCTTCAAACTTGCCAAGATGTCAACGTTGACACCTTTGTGCATAATGGGGATTACACTACAACAAACAGTTCAAGGCTGACTGTTCCATTTGACTTGTAAATTCCCCAGCAGTCTGCCAAAATCAGTGGAGCTATTCCAGCTTTACACCAGTTTAAATGGGGGGCAAAGTCTGATCCAGTGTCTTCAGCATTGCATAAATGCTGAGAGTCAAGGGCTACCCTCATTAAAATATGTAATATTACTTTGCTTTCCATTTGTGTTGAAAGGAATTTGGACCTGCTTATAAAATTTCTTATAATTTACATTTTTGTACCTTGGCTTCTGTTGGTGTGAGGCAGAGCAGTTACCAATAACCCTCCTACATCTTGCACACATGAGTGGGGCCAACCAATTTTTTGTATTCCTTGCTATGGTCTATTTTCACACTATATTTACGCCAAAGGGATATATTTAATAAATAAACAACCTCTTTCTCTTTGGGGACTAAATTCTTCCCTCAGATGTATATATTTGACTCCACTATGCTTTAATGTGGATCCCATGTTCCCATCCAGGGCAAAATTTGGCCCTCAATGTGTGTACTGTACTTTTCTACTTTTGAAAATATTTTTTGCAGTAACAATAATAATAATAACAATGAGTAATAAGTTTGAAGAATATTTTTTGGATCTGCAGTATTATGGTTCCCAACTTATCAGGACTGCAATACACAACAGCTTGTATGTCAGTACATGAGCACACTGTGAACATGAGTCACAGCTAAGAAAAACTTACCAATTTTTTTCCTACAGGATTTGTTGAGGTCTTTTTGTGAGATATTTCTGTTGTCTTTATCCTACTTGTAATTCTCTTGATTGCACCTATTCTATTCAGACACAAGAGGAGCAGAAAGTTTCAGACACATCTTCATCCTCATCTTCTGAGTCTCATAAATATGAGACAGTGCTCGCTGAGGTCTTAGAAGCTTTTTCTTCCAGGTTACAAAAGCTAAAGCATTCTCCAACATGGAGCTGCAGAGAGATAAAACATACAGGATTGCCTGTGGTTCCACTATTTTCACAGTGGAGATCCTTTGTGAATTTGTTGGGGGCCACCTGGGATATGTCCACACAGCAACTGGGAGGGTGCTGCCCAGCTTCACGCTACCTCTGCTTCAGCTTGCATGCTAAAAATAGCAATGTGGCCACAGTGGCACAGGTGGCATCTCAGGCTAGCACCTGAGTACGTACCCACGTATCTGTCTGCTCTGGGAGTTACCCTCTCTGCTGCTGTGTAGATATACCATAGGTGAATTTGTCCATTTTCTTTGTAAAAGTAACAGGATTTCTTGGGAAGGCAGAGGAACAATTTGATAGGATTTGTACAAGGAAGAGATGGCGACCAAGGGGCAATGACTGATGGACCCTGACATAGATTGTGTAGGATAGCTGTGTTTTCAAAGAGATGTTTTATAGATTATAAAGCCAGAAGGGCCCATTATGAAGATCTAATCTGACCTCCTATAACACAGGTCACAGACCCTCGCCCAATAAATTCTATGTTGGCAAACAGTATGGGTTGTAGTTGTCATGATGATCAGCCATTTAATCATTAGCTGTGTGCCTGGAAGAGAGATACCTAGCTTGAGCCTTTCTAAGTGATAATCCCAAACTTGGGAGATTTATTGCTCATCTCGCTGGTTTATTACTAGTTTTTTTAAGTAATGTAGCACATGTTGTGACTGTCATAAAGTACACAAATATGCAATGTCTTCAGGTCAATCTCTTTAAAACATTGTTGAAAGATACTCTGCTCAATGAGTAATTGTTCATATTTTTTATAATTGCCTGTCCAGTTTTAACATCTCAAAAAAAGCAATTGAGTTTTATGTTCAATATACTGTGCAACATATTGCATGCAACAGTTAATATTCTCATACAGTGATATTAAACCACAGGCTTAATTTTAAACAGAACTATGCACTATAGTCCATCCACCATTTTCATGGATGGAGAGAAACTTGCAAATGTCAAGAGAAGATAAGTCTTTTTCTTATTGATGTCTTTTGCTTCAGGCCAATAAACCAACAATGATGTCAGTTCAGTCACTAAATTACCAAATGGGGGAAAACTTCAAAACTCAGCAAAATGCCCTTTGGGAAAGGATACATAATTGTCAAATTAAAGCCTCCACTCCCACGCTCTTAACCACAAAGAAAGAAGGAAGCTTTACCCCACTAGCCAAACTGCTTCTAAAAGAGAAGTACACAGAAAAGTATACATATGTTAACACTAGCTAAGTGGGAGAGTTTCTGATATCTATTCCCATCTATAGTCAGAAGTAGTTTATGTTCTTATTTTCCTGTGAAGGCTTTGGAACAATGATTTTAATTACACTATTTTTCAACCACAGTAGAATAACATTTTTCTAGCATTAAAAAAAATCTAAGGTTACGGCTAGTCTATCAGAAAATAATCTTCTGAGACTATTGAAATCCAGGAAAAATGTTTAGTCCTGGTGCTAAAGCTAAGGCTGGTGATTCAACACTGTTCTTAAAACATTAGCACATATGGTCTGGGAGTATGATAGAATCTATCCTTTTGGGGATGGATTCAGTAGGATTCATTTAGTGCTGAGTTTCCTTCTCCAGTATGATCCTCCTTTATACACTCTACTTACTTTTCACTCCTGAGTAATTTGAACTTTTATAAAGGCTGGCTCTGAAGACCTATACTGATTGCCAAAAAGTTAACTCTTCCATAAATGGATAGCTCCAACTGTTCCTATTATAAAAAACGAGGCCAAAGAAATGAAAAAAAATGTTTTCACAGCTTCAGAAATAAAGGATCAAATTCATTCTATAATTTACTTCAGTGGAGTAGCCATCGGGAATTAATATGACCCATTATCATTTCAGATAAAATGAGGATAGCATGTTTAGTATGACATAGTCTCATTTCACAGATATCTTCAATTGATTTCTCAATATTTCAAGAAATAGGCTGTTTTAAATGAGTAAGGCGCCTCACATCTTATTTCCTTAAGGTATATGTTACTTTCATTGAAACTGAGTGAAATAATGTTCGCTATTTTGCAGAAGCGTTTTAGTTTCTATGTTTATTATTTACTAATGTAAACCCAAACCAAAATCCTGTATTTCATCATACACAATCTTTGGAAAAGTTAAGATCTGAACTTCAAAGCAATTCATTTCTCAAAAAGAGATTAAAATTCCATCCCTCTTTGTCCCCCTCACAAAATCAGGTGCTCAGATATTCTGGAGGCAATCAGATGCTACTTTGAGGAATGAGGTGTGCTAAGATAGGCAGACATAGGGGAAGTTTGGATCTGGATGCAGACTCAAACTTTTTCATTCAGGAGGGTGTCTACATTTATGCTGCATTTTTGTTCTTTTCAAGACTTTATAACACAGATTTAAAAACAGAATGAAAATTAAAGCACTATAGAGACCTTAGCATCAACCCATCTGCTCAGTTTACAGAGCTCTTGCTGTCACTTTGAGGGTTAATCAGACATACATAATACTGTTCCATGGTACTTTTGAAAAGCTGCTTAAGGGATGATTCCAACAATATGAAAGGTTTCATTTTTGCAAAGTTTATATTGGCCTAACTGTGTTGGATTTTATTCATCACATCCTGTGGACCACATTCACTCAAAGTTTTTTGAAGACAGCTGAGAGCTGAAATGGTAACGTTTTCTTCCTCTCATGTGTGAAAACTGAAACAAAGATTAACAGAGAATTAAGTAATAATCCTATTTTTATTGTTTATTTTAAACATACAGATTTTAAGTTTTCATTTACATTTTGTTTTATACACATGTTGTGTGGAACATTATGATTAGATAGCCAGAAAGTGCTGTTAATTCTAACCAATAAAGTTTGTGCTGAAACAAATCGGTATATAGGTTGTTCTAGGAAGATCCAACTGGAACATACAGTTACTAAGGTTTGAAATCATCCAGCTGTTGAAGCAAAAGGGACTCAGAGGAGTAATTTAAAGGCACCCTGAGGCCTGGTCTGCATGAGAATATTAGATCGGCCAAACTACATCACTCGGGTAGTCCATACCCCGAGCAGCAAAGCTAAGCCAACCGTGTGTAGACAGTATTAGGTCAATGGAAAAATGGGAAGAATTCTTCCACTTCTCAGGGAAATGGATTACCTATGCTGCCAGAAGAATACCTCTCATCCATGTAGGTAGTGTCTAGGCTGAAGTGTTTAGGGTGACCAGACAGTAAATGTGAAAAATCGGGACAGGTTGGGGGGAGGGGGGCGTAATAGGAGTCTATATAAGAAAAAGATCCAAAAATCAGGACTGTCCCTATAAAATTGGGACATCTGGTCACAAGCAGCACATTTGTACCTTTATACCATTTTACATGTAGACAAGCCTTTAGATGTATAAAAAGATTAAAGGAGGCTGAGTGCCAAAACACTCCACACTTAGCCCATAATGTCTCAGGAGTCATGCCCAGAATATGTTAGTGCAGAGGCCTAGCAGGGAAATGCAAAGTGAATCCACCTGAATGAGCCTGTGGAAAGGAGTAAGATGGAGGGGTGGAGGGGTACATTAAGGAAACAAAGAGGGAAAATAGTCCTACTCTGCTCTCTACAATTAAAATAAACATCTAAACTCACCAAACTGAGGCTGCATCCTCTATTTTTCTAACACTTCATTGAAAGTGCCCTCTCTGGATCCATAACAGGCATACAGAAAACAGGGGAATATCATATTCTGGGAAACAAAACTAACCAGAAAACTAAAGCTACTGGCTCTGAGTCTCATTTACACAAGGTCACTTTACACCACTCCAGCAATGTAAAGGAGCCTTGTAGTGGAGTAAATTACATTTACACCCACGTTACGGCCATTTTTATCCTGGCAGAGTAACATAAAGAGTCTTAGTGTAAATGCAAACAAGGCCCCCTCTTCATTTTATTGCAGGGATGGGCAAAATTTTTGGCCTGTGGGCCACACTGGGGGTTGCAAAATTGTACAGACAGCCAGGTAGGGAAGACTGTGCCTCCCCAAACAGCCTGGCCTCACCACCTATCCGACCCCCTCCCACTTCCTGCCCCCTGACTGCCCCCCTCAAATCCCCAGCCCATCCAATGCCCCCTGTTCCTTGTCCCCTGACCACCCCTTCCCAAGACCCCCCACTCTAACTGCCCCACCAGGATCCCACCCAGTATCTAACCCCCCCGATTCCCTGACCCCTGACTGCCCCAACCCATATCCACAGCCCCACCCTCAATCACCCCCCGGGACTCCCACACCCTATCCAACCCCCCCATTCCCCATCCCCTGACCACTCCCCCAGAACCTCCATCTGCCCCATCCAACCGCCCCCTGAAACCTCCTGCCTCTTATCCAACCCCCCAGCCCCAGCCCCGGCCCCCTTACCATGCCGCTCAGAGCAATGTGTCTGGCAACTGCGCAGCCCAGAGCTAGACACACTGGCCCACTGGAGCCAGACATGCTGTACTGAAGGAGTGTGCAGCCCTGCTAGAGCTAGCCACACTGCTGCAGCGCTGTCCAGGAGCAGCAAGCCAGAGCGCTGCCCACACGGCACACTGAGGCTGTGGGGGAGGGCAGACAGTGGGGGAGGGGCCAGGGGGAGCCTCCGAAGCCGGGAGCTCAGGGGCCAGGCAGAATATGGCCTGCGGGCCATAGTTTGCCCACCCCTGTCTTATTGCTATACTGTACACTTTCACACTTCAAGTATTGAATTGAAAGTACAAATCCTTAATATATAAATAGGAACTGGTTCCCAATCTAATCCACCAGAGGGCTCTCTGGTCCTCTTGGTAGGACTCTAACTACCAAGCACTACATTTATTTAAAATATTAATTAGCTCTTATGTAGTACTTCATAGCCTACATTTTCAAAAGTGGCTAGTGATTTTGGCCCAGCCATCGATATCTTTCAAGGACCAGATGTTCAGAAAGTGTTAACTATTTTAGGTACTAATATGGCTCCCATTACTGTACTGTCTGAACACCTCACAATCTTCAGTGCATTTATCCTCACACACCTCTGTGAGAAGTAGTGTGGTTCTATGGGGAAATGATACACACAGAGGTTTAGTGACTTTCGCAAGGTCGCAAATGAAGATAGTGGTAGAATTGGGAATTGAACCCAGGTCTCTCTAATCCTAGCATAGGCCCTAAACATCGAACTATCATGTCTGTCTCAAACCAGCTGCCTTCTCAATCAGGGCCCTTTTTAATATGTTTCACATTGGCCATCTGAAAATTGAGGCACTGAAAAATCATAAGTCACTTTGACAATGTGTGCCTCCGACTTCATATTACTCTACGCACACTAAATAATTAATCCTAGTTCCACCAGTGAGGTAGGTAAATAAGAAAGAACGGATTCCCATTTTATATACAGAAGTTGACTCCGAGAGGATACGTGATCTGTTCAAGGATACAGCACCCCTAACTATTCCATGTGTAAATGTATAATTTCACAGAAATCTGTTAACATTAAACATTTTTTCTGTGTAAAACACGTTGATCTGGCAATTTAGTCAGTGCCTTTTATTAGATTAAATAAGGTGTTAAGCATCGCATGACATGAATTATTACATAATAATTCATATAAGGACCAGATTCAGTAATGCACTGTGACCTCTTTGTGTAGCAGTACTGGTGGTTTTTAACTGTAAAGTTAGATTAGCCACCTCAGTGTAGATGGATCCTAGGATGTCATAAACCCAGCAGACTGGCTTGTTTGCCACTCTCTCTCTGATGCCAGCATAGGAGGACACGGCTGGGAAGAAGGTGGTGTTCGGGGTTTCTCTATACTTCAATGATGTCTGATCGCCATATTGGCAATGTAGGGTGACTGGCAGCTGAAGTAATTTACAGCAGCTTCCTGGGTGCCCTATATGCCAGGGGATTGACCCACCTCACAGCAATCCTAGGATCAGAGGAGAGCAAAGTCCACCCATCCTGAGCTAGACCATGCACTTCCCAGGCAAAACTGAGGATCTGAGCACTAGTGTTGTTAAGCAAGAAGAAAAGGGTATAAATAATAGTGCTTTATGAAGAATATCCATTTATGCCCACTTCAATGCTTTTTAACCTCTAGCCTGCAATTCATTTCAAAAGATGTGGGAAGAACATTAACTCCCTCTGCAGCAGATGATCCATAAACTGCAGTGCAAGTAGGGCGGTACGTTACACCGTACCTGCAAGATATTTATAGCTGGTACAATGTACCAGAAAGAGGAGCAGGAGAATGTGGGTCACTGGGTGACCCCACTCTGAGCTCCTCCTGCGGAGCTGTACTACCCCCAGCCCTTCCATGCAGGGTCTCCTCCGTCTGTACAGCAGCCCTGCCAGAGGACAGAGCCGGGTGCTGGGGGCAGTACAGCTGTGCTGGAGGAGCTGCAGGCATGGGAGCTTCCCAGTGCCTCATGTTCTTTTCCTTTTACCAGAGCTGTTCTGAAGGCTCAGCAGGAGGAGGACAGAGCCCTCCCCCATCCCCAAGTAAGGGGAGGATCATGGAAGGGGACAGGGAAAGCATGGGGGCCCCAGGCTGGGAATGAAGCAGGAAGGAGTCATATGGAAGGTCACATGAGGAGGTCACATGCCCTGCATGGGCCATCCCCATACCTGTTTGAAATGGATTCCACTTGTGCCACTGTGCATAAAGATGTGACTTACACAACATTCTTCCAGAACCCAATCTGTGTAATAAGGCCTGGCCTTTGTATAAATGTTCTGCATTTTCTCATCCCTGCTATTCCTCCTGGCAAAAAACAAATCCCAGTATAACAAAAGCACATCCCATATACTGTGAGATATGGCTATTGAATTGTCTCATGATATTTAAGGGCTGCTTTGAGAACTTCATTCCTGGATGTACTAAGTATTCTTGAATTTTAATATAAAGCACACTTATGGTTTGACTTTTTAACCAACTGGCTGCTTTGCAGATTTTTCTCTGCAGGGATTGTGCTGTACAGATGGAATGGGCAAACTTTTCCCATGGAACTGTGCCTTTCAGAAGAGAGAATACACAATCAAGTCCAAAAGTCTGGATCCAAAAACAAGTGCAGGTTCAAACTCCTATTGTCAGCCAGATGACAGCACTTTTGTATTGCAAAGGAGACCTTAATTGTTACAGATGTCAAGAGAATAGTCTACAGGGGGTAGGAGGAGAGAGCTGTTTACTGTTTAGTTCTGTCAACTTTCCCTAGCAGCTGATCACTAAATCAACAAAGCTCCACATTTGGATACCTAGGGAATCACGCGGACCCTTCTAGTCAATGGCCCCAAGCCATCAACCATCAACCATATATGAGGGGGAAGCCCTAGAGAAGAAAGAAACAGAAAAGTGAGACTAAGAATTACTTTTTTAGAGTTTAAAGTAAACCAGTGATCCAATTTAATGCTATGCCTCCTGGGAGAATGCACACCCCAAAGGAAGAGGAGTCAAAGGTGAGCTTATGCTAACCTATTGGTACCTTTTCAGCCCGTCTGCCACTGGAGTAGTATACAGGGTTTGGAATGGGGTATTGAAAGAATCTCTCCTCAGTTTTCAAAGACTAAAATGTCAAACAATTTATTCTTCCTGCTTTGCCTTCTCCAGCTCACATCTGAACTGGCTGAATGTATAGATATCCCCTTCTGTATCTGGAATCTTAGGTACTGCTTACACAGTGACAGACTAGAAAAGGAAAATCACCACATCTATTTACCCAACATAAATGATGGCCTAAATTCTGTTTCCCTTATTCAACCATTGTAGTCACAGTGGGTGAAATTCATCCCCATGCAAAGGTCCAGCACAAGACCTACGCAACACTTGATTACCACTTGAACCCCATAAGGCCCTTCTGGCATTAAAATCTAGGAAGATATGTGGTTTTTGAACTTATAAATACAAATGGTACCCATCTCAATCTCCAAAGGCCCAACCATTAGTTGCTACTGTTGCAATGGGTTACATGTACAGTGTGTTCAAAGGAGATATCATGTTTTCAATCTTTAAGATAACTGTAAAACATGTAAAATTCTGGTCATTCTAAATCTAGGAGTCACCTAACTAAAGGATAAACCTGGAATACTTCAGATGGTAGCCACAAAGACAACTAATAATGAACTGCTTCTGCTGCTTTTTTTGCAGCACTGAAAAATGCTGTTCATAAAACATCTTGTTCTGTAGATTTCTAAGTAGCCCATGGAGACAAATGTTCTGCTTCAAAAATTTTCCAATAAATAGATCAGTTTCTGCAGAAGACCATCAAGTCTTATGAATTGTAAATACTGGAAGGGAGGTGTCTAAAAAGAAAATAGGTGGTCGTTGTGCATGTGGCCATCCTTAGTAGTAAATTGAAGGGGCATCTCAAAACACTTTTACAAGCCAATCAAGAGGACTAGTAACCAAATACTGGCTACTTAAACCATATGAGAGAAGAGATGGGTGCAGACTGGGGCATGAGGAGCAGTGAAGATACTAAGATGTGAGCAAGTTATGCAAGAAAGGAGAGAAAGGGAACAATCATCATTGCCCTTATTTGTAATTGTTTTGTGTATTACACTTCTTGAATAAGCCAGAGAATACATTAACTAAAGCAATGAAAAGTAATATACAGAATTTAGAATGCTTCTCAATAAACGTGTGTTCACTTTTCTTAAATTCACTAGCCAGTCCTATAATACTTTGTAATACACTAGCCAGTCCTATAATACTTTGTAACATTAATTTGACATCAATAAAGTTCAGATAGTCTGAAGATACACACACACACAGCCCTTACATCTGAATACCCTCAATTCCAAACTTCATTATCAATAACAGATATGTAAGGGTTATTTTGCGTACAAGGGAAGAGTGCAATATTATAACCCACACTGTAAGACAATCATAAGTCAAATTAATTATTATTAATAATTACTCATCTTCCTAGCTCTTATCTTAACTCTTCAGGGAAGGGACCATAGTTTTGTTATATGTTTGTACAATGCCTAACCTATTGGGCCAGAGGTCTCTTGGTGCACCTGTAATATTATATAGTACTTTCCATTCAAAGAAACTCCCCCTGTACATATGCAATTTCACATGGTTTTTATATTTTCCTCCTACACAGGCAAAAATGCAAGGATCACACATGCTGATATAAGACATACAAGGATCAATTATTCAAGGTAATGCAAAGGACTTGCAAGGATTATGTTTTGTAAAGGACATGTTCCACTCATGATCCCTGCTTTCTGACATCATCTATGTGTGATTCTTTTGTACTTTTATATTTATAGGTGGTACTGATCACTTTTGAAGATAGGAAGGGGTCTAAGTGGGCAACTGGTACAATCTGTGATGGCAATTCCTGTCTACAAAACAAGTACATATTTATATTATTTAATTAGCAATCCAAAAGTATGTACAATACAATTCACATACTCTCCATCTAGAAAGTATGTGTACGTACAATTATTATAAATATAATTATTTCTCAGTCTATTCATTCCAGATTTTTAAAGTGCTGTTTCTTAAGATTTTCTCATCCGGCAGCTCAAGTTCAATAGCAAAGAAATCATGAGTGCTCAAGGATAGCCACAAGAGACTGAGGTTACTCCACATCCTGGCCTACACAACAGCTGTGATAGAAACCCAGGTGCAAAGGGACAGCCATCTGTGGATTACTTTGAAGCCAGAAGGAGAAACTCAGCCAGGAATAGGAAGCCTCTCTCCATTCTGAACCCAAGTTCCTTTCCTTTCCTTGAACACACCTGCACTCTCCCAAATGCAGACTATATTTCTCCTAAATAAGAGCCAGATGAGAATGGTGAATGGAACAAGAAGTTCCTTCTGTGGAGCAAAGGGAGAAGGAGATGAAACATCACCACTTTTTACTATACTGATTACATTTGTTAAACCAATTATTCTTATCCTGGATATTAGTGTTTATTCATTATTATTAATTATGTTGTTCAGGGAAGGTCTGTTTGTTTTTTTAGGCTAGATTATGCCTTTAAGCACAGTTCTGAATGAGAAGTGATGCGTAAATTGCACCACTTCAAGAGCCACTGTGACTTGGAGAGATTCAGAATGACTCCCCCTTCTTGTGAAAAGATGTAGTAATTTGCTACTGGCCTATATTAATAGCAGATCACATCATGCTACATTCAGCTGCATTGGCCAACAAGTAGGATGACCAGATGACCCAATTTTATAGGAACAGTCCTGATTTTTGGAGCTTTTTCTTACATAGGCACCTATTACCCCCAACCTCCATCCCAATTTTTCACACTTGCTATCTGGTCACCCTATCAACAAGTAAGGGACAGGCTTTTCCCATTCCTCACCCATCCCTACCCACCTGCTTCAGAGATAGAGTAAGTAAATTCCCCATCATTCACTTAGTCCTACCCTCCCCCCCTGACAGGGCGGGAATTGTAAAGGGAGTTCTTCCGTCCCCTTCCTCATTTGCACAGCACATAATGTGAGTCACACAGCCTACCCCATTTACGTGAGTCTTGCTTGTATTGGCCTCTGTGAGTAGTGCTGCTGACTGGGGAGATAATTGGTGTTGAGGGAAAAGGCGTGAGAATAAGTCAATAGACATGATTGGGATCTGAATGAGGAAAGGTGGCTAGGTGGTGAATGAAGCAAGGAGTTTACCACATTTTAGTAGAATCCTCAAGAAGGTGTTAAATGAAATTTTACTTATTTAATGAAAATCAAAAATGGAAGACTTATTCAGTCATACACTAATAATGCAGGTCATTCTGTACAATACATCTACATTTGCAGATGATTCCAAATTTGTGGTAAACACAGAGGAGACAAGGGTGAAATTAGAAAAGGACCAGCAAATGGGATGGGATTCCTCATGAACACAAGCAGAGTGAATAGAAATGAAGGAACATCATGATTTATAAACACCCGAGGAAAGCAACAAAACGAAAGAGGAGGAATTATTCTGTTGTACAAGGAAAAAACCTCATTGAGGTCACCTTAATCAAAGACGGGGAATAAGTTAACAGCTGTTTAAAATCAGGAAAATATCTGTGTTCAGATTTTAACTTTCAAAGATGTAACTGCCCTGAGTCACCCAGCCTCACAAGGAGATGGAACACTGGGGATGGACCTACTTCCTTTCACTAGTCTCACTCCTTGACACTGAACAGCAACTGGTGAGGTAAAGAACTTTCCAGCTGGATTCATTTCTGGAAAGCAATGCTTGAGTAAGCTGATACCCTTTGAATTGTATGGACTCAGCAAGGTCAGAACAGGAAATGGAGTTATCATCACAAAATGTTGACTTCGTTCTTTGCCCCCTGGTCTCACTCTTAGCTGTGCCAGCGGCAGTTCTATTCTTTTATATTCAAATCATTTTTGAAAAATTTCTGGGGCTTTCCTGGTAAAGTGTTTATTTCAGATACCCAAAATATGTAAAAAGCCTAGAGAATGACTCACTCTTAAATTAGACTGCCATGCAGAACTGTAAACAAGCAACATGACTGGGAAATTTGATATGCTTTGAATAGAACTCTCCAGCTTGCAAAATCTGCAGTAAGACATGTCAGCTGCAGAGGATCAGAGTTACAGAATAATCTGCCTGAAGACCTGTCTCTTTAAAGGCTATTCAGACTAAAGCCAAGGTAACTGAATGCAGCACTTACTCAGTAACCATTAAACATGTAATCAAACATAGTCTTACAGAATAAAGTGTTTCCAGTCTTATAAAACAAATTGCCTTAAATCTGAGGGAACAAGAAAAGCAGAGTTTAGAAATCACTCTGCTGAAAAGAAAGCCTGTGAATTAATCATGTAAGCATACAAAAACATTAATAGTTTTGAACACTGAGGGTGAAAGAACATTTATTCACCAGAGGTCACTCTTCCAACTCAGGGGGGAATTTTAAAGAACACATGTTGGAAAATTTGCCTCAGTGTTTTTGTTATTTCACCCTTGAGCACCATTTGCCTATGAAAATAGATTGCAATGTAAAGCAATTAGCCTGGTAGCCAATGTGCATCGTGGTGCTGAAACCCTTCAGGAAAGAGCCAGTGTTGCTTAAAGTAACAATAGCTCTGTTCTGGACCTAGTTCTCATGAGCAAGTATTTACTTTTTAAAAGAAGTCTGCCCCAAGCTAGGACTGGAATGAGCCAGCTCCTGATACAAACACTGCACTCTAGTGCCCGCACTACAAAGCTAGCTGTAACAAAGCCCTTCCAAGAAATCTAATATGGAAGGACAGGAGACACTAAGGGGATGTTTAATGGGTGGCAACATGTGAGGGCTTGTTTGTGGAGACAGGAGCACATGGGCCAACACATCTGTGCATGTGAGGTTCTCTGAAACCAGTACTGATGTGGTGGGGATGCCTGTAAAGATGATCGGGGGTGAGTGGAGAGCAAATTATGTCAGGGAGGTTATAACACAGAAAAAGTAACTGGGGAAGCAGCTACAAAGAAGGTCAGTCATGAGCCCATTTCCTCACCCTATTTATGCTCTGCGTTTCCTGAAATGTCAGGAAAAGGTGATGAAAAGTAGCGTTTTCTTATTTAAACTTTACACCTGGAATTTGATGCCTGTCTTTGCCAGGTTAGGGGCATAGTTGTCTATGTACACTGATGCATAACTATTAAACCACATCATTCTGTTGTCAAGAGATAGCATTTTTTGTAAATAAGAGAGTTCAACGGTTGTGTGGTATCATTTTAAACTAAAAAAAATAAGAACTTCCTCTTATTTCACACTAAGTAATTAATTTATAACTAAAGGTTTTAATTTCAATTACAGTAAGGTATAGTCTGTGAAAAGTATATGTGGACAGCACTAAAGTTTTGAGTGTAAATGCACATTAAAGTTACACTCCTTAAAGTTGCCTGCATCACACACATGATTAGATAGATAGATAGATAGATAGATAGATAGATAGATAGATAGATAGATAGATAGATAGAT